>CM061921.1:348444032-348781663 GCA_031002005.1 Vandiemenella viatica | reverse complement strand
GTAAAAATTCGTAATAATTTGTCGTGGAATGAGCATATCGAGAATGTAATTGGGAATGCAAATCGTATGGTCCGATTTATAGGTCTTAATTTAAAACAATGCAGTCCGGAAGTTAAATCGAATGAATACAAGTCATTAGTGCATCCTCACTTAGAATATTGTTGTTCTGTATGAGGTCCCCATCAATATGTTCTAATGGAGGCATTAGAGAAGGTCCAAAGAAGAGCCGCCCGATTCGTGACAGGTATATAAAGTTGGAGGGAAAGCATAAGTACGACGTTGAAGGTGTTAGGTTGGGAAGACCTGAAACACCGAAGGCGTTTCTCTCGACAGAAGCTAATTGAAAAATTCACGTCTTACGTATTTCGGAATGACAGTAAACAAATATTCCTACCAGTAACATTCATATCTCGGAATGAACGCGAAAATAAGATAAGAGAAATCAGGGCCAGAACCGATTCAATTCTGTACTTATTTTTCCCACGAGCGATTAGGGAATGGAATAGAAAGGATTTACCAGGTGAGTAAACTTAAAATCCGACAGGAGAACCTTTCAATAAAGCACTCCGGCCATCCTGATTTGGGTTTTCCATGGTTTTCCCAGATCACTCCTGGCGAATGCTGGGATGGTTCCTCACATTAGCCCATGGGCGCCTCCTGCCAAACTATTACCCTTTCTGATAGGTAAAATGCACCCTCAGCCACACACTTTTAGTGAATCGCGGAGTAATAATAATAATAATAATAATAATAATAATAATAATAATAATAATAACAGGATGGTCACTGCACCTAGCGGGGAAATACGCGCCACCCGAAACACAGCATCAGTTACCCACAACGTTTCCCAAACCGTTTCCAAACGGCATGGTCCACCGGCGAGGTGAGTGTGGGCAAATGAAATGTCAGCGATATCACGTGGCATCAAGATGTCTATCGGACGAGCCTATCAAAATGAGAATAAGATTGAAATTCTGGTATTTTTCTGTCCAGCATGTTATCTTCGAGACTACAATGGTGGAGTAAAAGTTGACTTGAATGGTTGAAGAGCGACGAGCTTCATTCTGTTGCTGGACGCTGTTCCCGGCGTTTCAGTCTGGCGCGGAACTCTAATCCCGACATGGCTTCAGGTATAGACTTCTGGTGTTGAAGTCTGGCGCTGCCACTGATTGCAATTTCCATTCTGAGCCAAATGCTGAGGCGACAGCCATAACGCTAAAATGACCATTACCTGGTTGAGCTTGACTGCAGCTGACTTATAGCTGTGTCCACACCTGTTCAACTTTCGGTCGTCAAAGGCATGCGTCATGTTGAACGGGGGAGAGGCTCGGAAGGCATGCGTCAGGGGCATGCCCGAGATCCTCATTCCGTTCAACAAACCGGGAGGCACGGCGTATTGCAAGCGTTTCCAGCTGAAGTGGATTCTCGTGCGTCTCCGCTTGCAATATGTCGCTCTCCAACGACGAAACGCTTTCATTTTTCGAAGATTAACGTTCGTTTTCATTGTCATGGGACGTCAAAAATAAAGATTATATTCATTTAAGTGACAGTACTTGTAATAAATATTTAGTATTTTTCCACATCATTTATAATTAATTCATGCTCATTTTAATTAACATTTTGCACTGGTTGATTTTTGTGAAGAGTTTTGACAATGTAGGATTGTGTGTTTTGCGAATTTATTGTACAAACATTCGGTGCAGGATGCGTAATATTCAGAGTGCAGTATACAGTACTTTCAGGTAGGAAATATTTAATCTCGTTTAACGAATGGCGGGAAGGCTCAAGCTTCATCATGTACTTAGTATATCAATAGGCAGATTTAAAGAGCATTAAATGTCGTATTATTCAGTAAACAACATTTGTTGTAATAAGCAGTCAGATGCATTTACGTGAATTTGTGAAAGTATCAACGAATGTTGTGAATAAACAAAAATCATTTTTACAGTTGCATAGTGTCTTCTTGTTAAATTTCAAATTATTCTTTGGAAGGGAATGCTTTCTATGTTAGTCGATGTCAGTCAGCTTATATGTTGTAAATAACTTCGCGAGATTTACGCTCGCGAAGTTATTTACATCATAACTACGGCAAAAACCGCAACTTTTTTATGATGTCAAATGCAGAGTTCGGCATAGCGCTGTAACATCAAGAGGCTTACACAATGGACTACTATTTAACTTAATCAACACCTTTTAATCTTAACTTACGTATTGCTACGCTATTTTCCTCGGATCAAGAGCAATTCGTTCTAATATATTAGATAAAAGGCGGGTAGGTAATGTGCAGGTTTCTTTCTTACAGAAACTAAATTTAGTGAAAGTATGTTACTCAGCTACGTTTTCCAGATACATCTCCAGTTGAAAATGATTGTTATATTATTAGAAGATGAAACTTCCTTACAAGTAGTTATCTTGCCATGGTATGCTGCCTATCGGCGACATAAAATATTCTACGAATTCATCCCGCAATTCGGAAGCTTTCAGAGAGTCTTAGAGGAATTCTCCGAAGTGGGGTGAAGCCAGTGTCTTTTGCGGTAGTTCTGCGCCAAGTTCCGGGAATAGTAGTTCCTTTCCTGGCATCTTCAATGTCCAAAGATCCCACTGGACAGTAAAACCTTGTACAATCTGGCTTTATACGAAGGAAATTGTGCAGATATACGCAACATAAGACTATGTCCACAATCGTACTTTTAACTTTGAACTTAATTGGCCTTAGGAAAATTCGGAACACGGAAGCAAGCAGGCCGAAGGCATTTTCAACGGTACGTCTTCGGCAGGTACTGCGTCTCTGAATTTGGTGTCTCGTTTGAATGGCGGGTTTCACCATTGTTAGAAGAGTATAAAAATTTTTCTTCGATATTCGCGTTAAGTTTTTAAACAGCGCATTGTCATTGAACTGCAGTTCTTGGAGAATTTGCACATTTCGAGTTTTCAAATAATTCTTTACCCACAGTGTCCTCCGCGATTTTTTCCCCCCAGGATTTCGCTAATATAAGAATGGCAGCTGTAATTCCCGCTAGACAAATTGAATCATCAATCTCGCTGCGGCTACACCGGAACACTGAGGGCATGCCTCAAGAGGCGTGAATGTGGACACTAAAGGGCATGCCTTCTGATGCGTGCGTCTAGCGCATACCTCAAGATGAACATATTGCAAGAGGAACGGGCAAGAGGAAAAGGCAAGTTGAAAGGGAAGAGGCACAAGTGTGGACATAGCTTATGAGACACAGATCTCACATTCCGTTGGTCGGCCTCCGATCATCGCCGGCTTCAGGCGCAGCTGCTAATGGTGAAGTGTTACATCACCAAGTCCAGTGTTTATGCATTCCATGAAACAGATAGCGACTCTTAAGCGTCCTTGAAGTGTGGGGTCTCTGTTCTGACTTTCTAAATAAAATCCCATTGAGCTAACAGCATAATTTGCCAGAACGGTACGAATCGGTAGAAAAGCACGTTGCTGTTCAAGACTATGTTGGTACATTCTCGTACAATTTGGAATATTTGTTCCATTTGTGGAGCCCAAGATTAACTTCATTGTAAAGTCACAGCAACACTGATAATGATGTCTGAGGTCATCATAGTTTGTTTTGTATATTGTTTTTGCTTGTCATTCCTTCAGATGCATTAACTATTTGAGCTTAATTTCGAAGTAAATTTAATTTGTTTGTTAGCTGATAACAGGTAATTGTACCTCTAGGCATTGCTTTGTTATTTTATGGTACCATATAATAACATTAACTGTAAATTCGCCTACACATATAATTGCCAAATTAAGCAAATAAATGTCATATTGTGACTATTTTCCTGTACTCCCGATAGCGTCAAGATTCTTGCTAAATTCATATTTGCATTCCCTCTTAAAATGAAAGCTACTAATCATCAATATTTAAAATGATAAACTATTAATTAATTCCTCTTCCCCAGGTGGCCCCGACTACAATATGCACATCAAGCAAGACCATCTGACAGCTATTACTCTGAAACGGCGCTTTAATTCACCGACTGCATTCTGGAAACTGAACTTTATTCTTCATCGCGTCTCCACATCTAAGACATCGTCCTGGTTTGCCTTTCTGTGGTTCTGAATCCAAAGGAAAAAGAAGTGCTTTTCCTGTCACTCCCCTTTCTGTGCGTCCGTCGCAAATCTCTAGTTCTTAAACGGAATAAGTTTCAGACTTCAAATTTGTACTGTAGTAGTTGCCTTGGTGGATAAATACGATATATTTATCTTTCTTACCTTTATGATTAATAAAGGGGATTTTTTATTTTGTATTTTATGAAGGAGTGAAAATATGGATTTTACAAGAATCTCGATGTTAGTTGGAATATAGGAAAACTGTCACAATATGACATTTATTTTTTATCATTGGCGATTACAAGTCTGAGCGAATTCACCGTTAACATTAACAAAAATTGGCAAAATCATTAAAGCAACGCTCAGAGGTACAATTAGCCGTCATGAGCACGCAAACAATTGTGTATTTACTTTAAAATCCATCTCAGAATTAATATGCAAGAAATAATGAAATTTGGAAACAATGTACAATAAAAGTTATGACGATCTCAGACATAGGTATCATAATACTGTGACTTTACATTTAAAAAAAAAAAATCATGGGCGCCACGAATGAACAATATGCCATTCGAAAAAAACTAGTTCTGGCAAATTACGCCGCTAGCTCAGGGGTTATTTTGTTACAAAGTTAGAACATGGATCTATCCTCTCAAAGACGCTTAAGGGTTCAGTTTCACGGGATGCACAATCAGATGGTTTGGTCGTAATAATTTACCATTGTAGTTCTGCGTCTGATGTCTGCGGTGTTCGGAGATGACCCACGGTATGTGAGACTTGTCTCACAAGGCGGCTACAGGTACGTCCTAGTGGTAATGCACATTGTCGCATTACTGGCTGTGTCGCCGTGCGGAAGCCACTCCATCAAGCCGGCAGCGTCAGATTTCCGACACCAGGAGTCGGACTCAGCAGTTAGCGAGAAAAGCCAACTTTCGGAGACCATCACAGAATAGACTAGCATAGAATGAAGCTCGTCGTTCTTCGATCTGCGAGGAAATTTCTGGCTCCGTCCCTTGCAGTCTCGAAGATCACATTTAACAAAAAATTCCCAGGATTTTAAGTTATATGCTCATTTGGATTGGATCTTCAGGTTGGCACCTAATGTCAGGTGATATCCGCGATATTTTATTTGCCCCACGTGTATCACAGAGGTCGGTAATATTCGGCTAAGTTCAGGGATGACTCTGTACTCGGGCGGCAGGCATTTCCCGCCAGGTGAGCGACCTTGTGGGCCGCCCATCCCCAGGGAGCAGAATGTGTTGTCCGGCAAAACCCTTTATCCGCGACTTCCTGTCGCCGTGGTTCGGGAAGACCACGATTAGCTTCAAGCCTACACAGCTCAATAATTCTTTAATATTCGTTTCGACATGCTACACTGAATGTTCACCATTGCATTACAGTCCTCACTTGGAATCTTGTGTACTTTAGGAAATTACCAAAAAAAAAAAAAAAAACTATTTAGATGGTCGACCAAGATTTATGTAAATTACTCTAACATTATGATTTATATAATAAAAAATGCAAATTAGAATGTGGCGACAGTGTGTCACGTTATAGTACATATTATATGATTAGTTGACCAAAACTGTATAGCATATTTAAAATATTGTAAAATTACATTCTAGTGAGGCATCGTACAAGTAAAGGTGGTCGTAATTTTTTCAGGCCAATTGTCTACGGTACACATGTTCAAGTAGAGGAAAAGGTATTTTTTAAATTTTTTTACTGGAAAAAAAGACCTGAGCGAAAATCAAAATTGTCAACTTCGGACTAATTTTGTTTCCAAAGTCCTGTTATTTTCACAAAATTCAGGCAAGGTAATCTGTTGCAATGTAATTTTTACACCGCTGCGCACCAGACAATCAAACCCACAGAGTCAGGAGAACTGGATGCATGCGGATGGACCTGTTGGATCGGTTAAAACAACAAGGAATAACGAAGTTGTTACAGAAGCGTTACTATTTTTACAAGTCGCCAGGCTGTTAAAGTAAAATATCAATAACATAACATGATCATTAAGCAGAGGTAAAACTCATAACTATATCTATGACTTAAGTCATAAATGAAATTTACTCGTGCATCTACGACTCTTCCGTACAGGGAGATGATCAGTGGTGTGGAGAGTGCAGCTTGCACATTGCCTGCTGAAGAAACGGAGGGGATAAGACGCGACTTATCAATCGAACATCGCCAGGTGAGAAAGGCGCGCTTTACGGCAGCTGAAGAACGATGATGAATGATATCACAATTCTTCCGACGGACAAAGGAAGTTGCTCGTTGGTGTTGTACAATGCATTACAGAAAAAAGTGGAACGCTTGCAGGACTATACATACGAGAAGATAACCAGGGGCCCCACATCCAAGATTACTAGAACGTAATAATAAATATGGGAAACCTTATCCGAGTTTGGAAGTAAAATTAACACAGATATGCGAGAAGCATTTAAGAACTCTACAGAAATTTATTTTCTAAACCGCTAACAAAACATGCAAAAACATTTTGATCATTTGCAGGGTTAATGATATTGTAGAATCAAATTGAGATTAAATAATCTGATATCTAATAGCGATGCGAATAAGTGCTATTTTCCTTTGTTTCCACCAAAGAGGTGCAGCCGGCCGTGGCTCTAGGCTTACGGAGGAAGTGGTTGCTATCACAAGCACACCATTAGTTTTTTCGTTGTTAGTGGTGCGGTTATCTACGAGGACGGACGTCCGTGAGAAGCCGTGCGACGCATTGCCCACCTGTTGCAATTGTTAAGAGGAACATAAGGGCTGGATGCTCACTGCACTCCGATATCACGATCGACCAACGTTCCGCGGGCTTAGAGATCTGCAGGAAGCAACGAGCACAAGGTGAAAAGTTCTCGGCTTGGCAGAGAAAGAAAGTGTTTTTTATTTAAAAAATGCATTTATTTTTCTACGTATTCCACTTTCAGCTAAATATTTTCTGTTCAACGTTTTTCTACTGAACTGTTTTCAACCCTGAAATGTGATCTTGAAGGTCTCGAAAATAACTGTATACGGATGTTGTCACCGCTTCATTTGATTCAAAATGTTTTGCAGCCATAAATTTCTTTATAATTAGAAATTAGTGGAAGTATGAGGATGTCAAATCTGGAAAACAGGGTGTTTGTTCCAACAAGTCATAATTCAGATCACTCACTTTTTACGTTACCAAAGTTCTTTTGTGATACGTGATTTTTCTCTTTTGTAAATCAGCTCTCTCCTCACAGAACACTTGCGTAGTATTCGCAGTAATTATATCGCGATTTTCAAGGTAATCTTTTGCATTCCAGAACACACTGCCTGTGGCCTTTCTGGTAAACAAAGTAGACTTCGCCTTTTATGATGCTAAATAACTTACTTGCACCTGTTTTTTATTGCTCTTTAGTTCTGGCGAGCACACGTCTAATCCATAGTAACAAATCGGCGCATAAAATTTGTAAGATTCTTTCTAAACGACCGACACATTACTGGGAAATTTGTTTTCACAATTATTTTTGGTCAGCATTTAACAGTTGCGGCTTCCTCACACTTAATTCTTGATGAAAATGTACTGTATCGCTTCTTCTAATATGGCAGTGGCTTCAGCGTCGATCATACAGCACCATACTCCGTACCTATTCGATGTTTACATTTTTGGTTGAAGATTTTGATGGGCCTCACAGGGATCACCCTCCAGAGATGTACGACCACGTTTAAATTAAGTTGCCCATTTCTTAACTGTTGAAAATTAAGGAGCAAAATACCTGTATATAAATGAATGTAATCTTTCTCGGCGTTGTTTATTTATAAACGTTTCTCGGGAAACAAACCGAGTGATGTTGTTATTAATGCACAATATTTCGGCGACTTTATACTCCGTCGCCATCTTCAGGTGCAGTTGCAAGTCTTGAAGTCTGCCTTGAAGTCAGCCTTGAGCGTGTTGTTTGTAAACTGGCAAAATACCTGTAATTTTTTTACCAACTTTCGAAGAATATCCGTTTGTAATAAATTGTCCAAAATTATTTTTTTATGATGCAACGATATTCTAGTTGATTCATTTCAACCGGACACTCGCAATATGTCTAATTTAAAAACCCGTATAAAGAAAACTTCTTCTATTTGATCCAACGCCGGTCCGTGTTTACACGACCATTAGATGCTGTACCGTCCAGTAGAGCCTGGCTGGCCCATATTTGAAGAAAAATAGTTGAAAAAAAAATAGTTCACAGATTAAGTTGAAACCTGACTTTCGTTACTGCGACATGGGCACCAACATCACAAAAAAACAAAAGAAATGCTGAAATGGCAATTCCGTGTATGTAAAAGGGCGCGAACAGTGCCTTTAGTTGGCCAATATAGTCTCTGTCAGGATACTGTTACAACAATATGCAGTTCGTGCTATCGACTGCTCACGTTAGAGGTGGGCAAAGTGACTCACTAAAAAAAGCGGCGCTCATTTGATCATTCGATGAAAAAAATTAGTTCTTTTCAACGGTTCACCAGTTCACTAGCTCAGTTTAAATAAGAAGAGCAGTTATATCTATTTTGAGTGCAGTATCTGTTCGTTTTATTTACATTTAGACTGATTTCTTACGGTAATCTCACATCGGTTATTTTCAATTATTTTTGTATTTATTGTGAAACATTTTTGTTTCTTAAATGCTACCGGATTACTTTCATGCAGAAAAGGCCATTTCAAAGCGTCAATGAAAAATTGTTTGGATTGCTGGGAATATTTGAGAGATAGTTTGACGATAGTTAGTTTTACATCAATTTCAATTTTAAAGAAGTTTCTGCTTTAAATTAAATCAAGGTTACTGTTCACAAATAAAATTTTACTTATTTGGCCATTCAGCAGCCTACTTCATTTTTCAGTGCGAATTTGTCGAGCATTTGAAAATAATCTTTCACAAGGCACGCTTGTAGTCGGAATACACAAAGAGAAGCAGAAAGAGAAGCGGAGCGGGACGTCAGATTCGAAAGAACTAGCTCCCCAGTGGCACTGCTCCGCCCTGTGCTGAGCGCAGGAATCGGAGAACGTCGCGAACGAACTAGCTCTTCCTGCGCCGAGCACTTGGGATCGACGCGAACGAACTAGCTCTTCCTGCGCTGAGCGCTTGAGGTCAGAGAACGACGCGAACGAACTAACACCTTCCTGCGCCGAGCGCTTGGGATCGGAGAACGACGCGAACGAACTAGTCTTCCCGCGCTGAGCGCTTGGGATCGGAGAACGACGCGAACGAACTAGATCTTCCTGCGCCGAGCGCTTGGGATCGGAGAACGACGCGAACGAACTAGCTCTTCCTGCGCCGAGCGCTTGGGATCGGAGAACGACGCGAACGAACTAGTCTTCCCGCGCTGAGCGCTTGGGATCGGAGAACGACGCGAACGAACTAGCTCTTCCTGCGCCGAGCGCTTGGATTCGGAGAACGTCGCGAACGAACTAGCTCTTCCTGCGCCGAGCGCTTGGAATCGGAGAACGTCGCGAACGAACTAGCTCTTCCTGCGCCGAGCGCTTGGGATCGGAGAACGTCGCGAACGAACTAGCTCTTCCTGCGCCGGGCGCTTGGAATCGGAGAACGTCGCGAACGAACTAGCTCTTCCTGTGCCGAGCGCTTGGGATCGGAGAACGACGCGAACGAACTAGTCTTCCCGCGCCGAGCGCTTGGGATCGGAGAACGACGCGAACGAACTAGCTCTTCCTGCGCCGAGCACTTGGGATCGACGCGAACGAACTAGCTCTTCCTGCGCTGAGCGCTTGGGGTCAGAGAACGACGCGAACGAACTAGCTCTTCCTGCGCCGAGCGCTTGGGATCGGAGAACGACGCGAACGAACTAGTCTTCCCGCGCTGAGCGCTTGGGATCGGAGAACGACGCGAACGAACTAGCTCTTTCCGCGCTGGGCGCTGGAATTGGAGAACGTCGTGAACGAACTAGCTCTTCTCGATTATCTGGATTTCTTCTTTTTTCAGAGCGGAGTGGATAAACAATGAACGGCGTAGAACTAAGAATAAACATGGTTCGGGCGAGAGTGGCAAAGCCGAAACTGACCACACTTAATTGAAGTTAAGTTCAATCTAGACCGACACACCACCGTCATTACCGCTTCCAAGAAGAACTACCGTTCGATTTTAGTGAGCGACTGCTCACTCGCTCTTTCAAAAGAACTGTTCTAAAGAACTGGTTCACTCGCGAACGACCCATCTCTAGCTCACGTCTCTAGGCACCTTGGTCACGTATTCCACTATATATGCGGCGCAGCTGTACTTATCGAATATGAATTGAAGATCCAATGACAATTTTCATGATTTGTATAAAATTTTAGGAATGGACGCAATTACCCTTTTGTATTTTTTTGTTGCAAAATTTCATTATTTTTAGCACTTAAGTTACAAGTAACCATTAGAGACGGTGGTTCCAGTATCTGTGGAACCACTTTACGTATGCAGTAATGCAGGAATCTATGAGTTAAAAGCTTTCTCGTAATACAACAATCTTCAATGGCATCTGAAGATGCTTTTGTGCATGTTTCTTAATGTGGTAGTTGTGTGTCTGATGCCAGATAGATGAATACGTTCTACCTTTCTCGCTCTCTGTCCATGTGTGATAGTGCTCCATAGTCTCCCCTACACTTTTGGCCAAGTCCTCAACGGTAAAAGATTCCACGGAGAGTGATGGTGTAACGGATAGCGTTTTGACCTCGCATTCGGGAGGACGGCGGATCGAATCCCCGTCCGGGCATCCAGATTTGGGTTTTCCATGGTTTCCCAAATCACTCCAGGCAAATGCCGGGATGCTTCCTTCAAAAGGCCATGGCCGAATTCCTTCCCATTCCTTGCCCCCCATCCTTTCACGTCTCTAAAGACCTCGCTGTTGAGAGACGTAAAGCAGTTAAAAAAAAAGTAAAAGATTCCACCACCACTTGGGCTCGAACAAAGTAACTTTGTGTTGAACGTCAGGTACGATCAATATGGAAACATATAGTGCGTGTCCATTCATTATGTTCGGTATGCAAAATCTTACACTCGCTTAATCAGCAGTCCTGCTGGAGTACATGGGTGCGGATGACCCTCGACCAGACCGGCCGGAGTGTCATGTACTACTGCATATATACTCATCAACAAGGGATTCCATTCTTTCCACTCGTTTTCGGATATAACCATATGAAAATGAATATTCAGCTCATGTTTCATACCAATAACATTCCTTGGGTGGTGTTCAGTATTTATCGAAGAGAAGGGTGGTACAGTCACCAATTTATACCTAAATATTATTTTCTATCATTTTCATAGCGTACAGCGGTTAGTAATGATTAATTCCCTCTATTAATCCATTCCATTCAATGTCGTCAGAACGTTCCTAGCCTCTTCCACTCTTCCACTCTTCTGGTCACATCACAAACATCACAAGGGCACCGATATTAAGTCAAAGATACCAACTGGTGCATTGACTTGTCATGTTATTAGGTCCGATTCTGTCTGTGCCAAGCGGCGAATGAAGCAATTCGAAATATGAATATGATGATGAACATCACGAGAAACTGGATACATCATGATCGTAAATTATGTATACTACACAAGCTGAAAGTCATACCAAAAGTCATCTGAATGGAAATGGATAGGCACTTTGCACCAGGCAAGAGTGGTTACCTTTAAACTGCTTACCATTAATTGAGGCTATCAGTAGTTCAATTTTACATCAAATACTTCGAATTTTCTACAATTCACCAACCCTGTCTGCTGCTACAACTCGTTGAAAGGTAACCTTCCGACAGCCTTTTTTTTTTTTTTTTTTTTTTTTTTTTTTTTTTTTTTTTTTTTTGTGCTAATACCTACGTGAAGAAATACTGCATTTTTTTTCTTTTCTGGCGTTAAGGAGTGAGAAATAAATTCTACGCTGTTTACACTAACTCAGATACAGACGACCAACCTCGATCGTCGTAACTTCATTGCAGTGCACAATATTTTCTGTGGTTTAGCACCTCATCTACTCCCTCGACATGTAAGGCGTAACCGAGGCGTTTAATTTTTAATGACGCGACTCGCCAAAGTTTATACTTGGAAACGATAGTTCGTGCGTGTATCGCTCGTAAGTAATGTTCGGTGGTACGGCTTGGTAACCAGGCGCTATGTTTATAGCATAATGATCAAGGTGGGTCATCGTGTACAATTTCAATAGCAACAATAATAACATTAGGAATATTTTCTCGTGAGAAGTTTTGAGACTGTAGCCAACCGTATGTTGCGAGGAGAGGTTCAGTGGTCCCTTAACGCGGTTCTGTCCCTGAGCTCCGGACAATAGAAGGCCCAAGGTGACGATAAGAGAGCGCAGTGTATTCCCTCGGCTGTGTTACCGGTCAAGAGATTAACAAGACAATATCCTTGGCTTGGGCGTTGACTTTCAACAAGCTACGGAAAATTTTCAAACGGTACGTCGCCGAATGCTAACGATTTATCGTAATTCTTTTCAGAAAAGGCGAGAACTAACTCCAGCCAATAAAACTGCCTGCTCAGGAATAAGATATCTTGGCGAGCCAATAAACGATGTAAATATATTCGCATGATCAAAAATTCTATGAATTTTGTTCGCATCTCGCCGAAAACGATGGGAAAAGGCATGTCCTGGTCCAAAATGATGTGAGAAGGACGCAGGTTCCGGATGATGAACGAGAATTGGGGGATTTTACGTTCTCCACCTTCGTGAATACACCATTTGAACGTAAGCGAAAGCGGGTCGTATTCCACGACCTCACTAGGGACATGCCGGTGTACTCTCAAGCAGCTCGTGGCTTGATAACTGCCGTCGCTGCTGCAGACTTCACATCACATGGTAATTCGTTTCTACGAACAAGTAACAATTCATTGAGCAACTGTACTTTAGCGGCCTTGTCAGGGAAACCTGTTCGATTAAAATACTCTCCTCTGACTAAATAACTGAACTATATTGTAATAAAAGCCGAAGGCACTATTAGTGTTGAAAAGCGAATTATATTTCGTATACTTTCAATCAATAAATTTTGTCGATGTAAGCTTTGAAGCATCCTTGTGCCCTTGTAATTCACTGTTTAATTTGTTTAGCGTAGAATCATTTTACAAAGATCAATCTCTGTTTGTAACAGATCAAATTTAATCTACCACCTGGAGGAATTTTTAGAACCAGCAGTAATATTTTCAGTATGCTTATGTCCTTTCTTTGTCGCAAGAATTTTTGTTCCTAAAAGTTACACATGTAATCTCGAATATTCTATCTAGCACAGTAAACAGCGAGCATACAGAAGACCAAAATAAAGTTCCCGGGAGGCCTATGTGGTATATGGTGTCTGCTTTTGAGGATAGTGTACTCTCGATCATACTGTTCTACCAAGAAAATGTTATCAAGTTTGAATATTCTTAATGATTTTGAATCTGAAGCTAGTCACATGACATATTACTGGATTTAATAGAAAAAAATGAAAAGTGTGTGTACAATTTATTAAAACTTGAGCGTGGTGAAATTTACACAAACATGACGTTTATATGATCAATTTCACATCGTAGAATGTCTTTGATATTTAAACAGTTAGAGCAATTTGAGATTTCTCAGGGTCGTTTAAGGATTGAACTGATTGCATAAGCCTCAGTTGCGTACGAAGATTTACCGCTTCGCCGCTAGCGAGGTCAGAGGACCCACGCAAACCAGAATAGCGCCACAGGGGTATCTGCTGTCCACAGCCGCAGCCTGGCATGTCGACATGTGAGCCGCCTTGCACCGCCCAGGCGTCGATGAGAATCCGAATCAGAAAGTTCCTTCATCCATTCCTCTTCTCGGAGGGAAACTCTGTCCCCTTCGCACTGCGATGTGGCGTATGACACTAGGCGAATCACAACTCTGCCCGCAAAGATGACCACTCCTGGTAGGCTCAACAGATAAACAACCCCCCCCCCCCAAAAAAAAAAGTTAATAAATTGTTGGCGAGCTTCTTTAGTGGCTGGATCGTCCCCAACCACTCTTTGAGCGCGCCTCTTTACTGAAAAACGGCACTAAGGACTTTTTTCGGTCGCCGGCACTAGCTAAAGGCACTTTGCGGGTCTTTTACGAAGTGTTGTCCAAATGGAAAGCGAGCCTTAGCTATTTAGTCACCATACCGCACCGCCAACATCTCGCAGATACTGTACGAGCACTGTACGGTGCTTAATAACACTTACACTTTGTATTTATTAATTAATTGCAGGTCTTAAGTAGCACTTCCAGGAACTATTTTGATACAAGACTGATTTTACTTACAATAACTGTGGCGTTTCCCCACTCTTATATATATGAAATATTTATATAATATTTATGGAGTATAGAACTCCAAAGGGGACGAGTAGCGTGAGACACAATGGCAATACGCTAAAAGCATAAGAGAAATAGCAGGTGATTGATTCTTTTAAGGGGAAGGTAAGAATCTTGCAGTTTTGGCAAACACACCAAGTTAAGAGGACCACTCAGAAGGGTTTTCACGTGTCGAATGTGTCATTGATTCGGAAAAAGGACAGAATGAATTAATATAGACGCTGAGGAGAATATTTCGTAGTGTGGGAAAAGTACAGTGTGACTTCTTGGAAGGAATTCCTGGGTTGTGCACCTCAGCCCACGAATGAGAGACTAACGAGGTGTGTGAGCGATGGCTATCCAATAAGAGGCATAAAATATTGTTATTTATAATTTATTTTACTCTCGGTCAATCACCTAGGGGAAAGAAGATATTTTGTACGCCGTTATCGAGGCAGAAAGCAGAAGGGAAGACTCATTCGGTCAGCGACAAAACGTTCGTCGGCGGCATAGAGTCCGGCATATCTAGTCTGGCAAATCTAGTCAAACAGAGTAGACGTGATACATTCAGTACGTTAGCGTTAATTGGAAAGTTGAACTCTTAAGCTGAGGAGTCGATCTGTAAGTATTCGTCAAGTGGCAGACTTAAGTGTTCATTAGTTCTAAAAAGATAGTGGGGCTATTTGTTGAGCTTGGTATATAGCGATGCCACAGTGTGCTACTAAAATGTATTGCGAATTTCTCATTTTGCAAATAGCAGAGAAAGTATTGCATTTACATCCGGGAATGTGAATTTTACTCACCTGGTGGTACATGCGTCTTCTATAAATGGTTAAGTCCACAAAATAAATCCCATTTACTGGAAACGAATTACGCCTTGGAGATGCGAAACGCAAAGATGAAATCTCATGTTCTAGTTACATTTTTCTAAGTTAGCAACAATCTGCTTACATATTCACTTTAAATTGTGAACATCGTTTTGTGTATTGCATTCGATATCATTTTTTTTTAAATGAATGAAGAGATAATAATCGTACTAATTACCATAAATATTAAATAACGAATTGACGTCGCTTAACTCATTTAGCTAAAAAAATCATCCCTAATCTGGAAGTACGTTTCACAACAAATTCATATATAGTCTGCATGCAATTTTTGAATGTTTGGAACAAGAGTGCTGGAACATTCCTAGTAAATGTTCACACAGGAAGATGTTAACTTTTGCATTCAAGTTCTGTGATCATTCATGGTTTTCGTTTATCCATGCACTATAATAAAGATGGAGGGAAGAGTGTTTCCAATTGTTTGTCCGTCGACCCCGTTTTAACTGTCGAGAAAACTTCAGTTATAGATTCTATCAGATAAAAATGAACATGGATGATCGGAGTCTTGTTAAATTTGGTATGCTGATAGCTAGACTTGCTGATCAGATTTCTCTTGGTTATATCTTTCTAAGTCCATTTTTTGTTGCATACTTTTTCTCGAAATTTCTGATACCCACACAAATAAGGCTTAATGTTGCCACCCACACTCTTGAAGGCGTTCTCTATAGTTTTTATCGCCTAAGAACAGGATAATTTACTTTTGTCTAAAGTTGTTTGTGACCGTAATGTTGTACTAGATGTAACGATTACCCACTGATTCCTGATGAGTCACTTATGTGTAATCACTAATCGCTATGCTCTGGCAAGTAGCGCTAAAAACTAGGTCACAACTTTGTAGAGGGTGCGGGTTCCAATCCCCATCCTCCCATCTTGACATATCGCCTTTTATTTAACACACAGCAGAAGAATGAGTGATTTTTCACTTAGAACGCACCACTAGGCCTCAACCGTACATTGTAATTTAGAGAAATACGGGGCATCTGCCGAGGACTGCCTAGAGTTCGTGAAGTCAATTCTAAGAGCCTGTCGCTATAGCAGGAAACCCCAGTGTTAGTGACAAAACTACACGGGAAGGATCTATTTTTGAAACTATTAATCTGATGAAAAGTCTGACTGAACATGCTCACATTCAATAACATCCCCTAAATAATTACATGGCGTAGATTGCTGTACGGTCAAAAATAGCTGATGTATTAACTCCACAAAAGATCATTTTTTTCGATCGTTCTTCGCCTGCTGTTTGAAAAAGACTGCTACAAAATCCTGTAGTGCGAGTTCCAAGCATCCGATGCTTATAGTATTGGATTAATATATTTTTGGAACTATGTATACCATCGCAGTGGATATATTACTTTCATGTTGTTAAATAATAAAGCCAGTAAATCCAACAATATTTTTTTCGTTCTGGGCTTCAAGAGATTTCTGCTAAATTCAACAAGCGCCCCCCTAAATTTTCCGTGATTCGAACCCTAGTACTCCAGATTGCATGAACTGAATGTTCGTAAATACCACATTACATAAATAACTGCTATAGTTCAGTGGTTTCTATAATAATTATCTATCAACGCTTCTTAGTATGTAGTATGAACAATTGTACTACAGGTATAATTTAATCTCGATACTATTAATCAATCATTGCGATTCGGCGCAACAAGTTTTATACGTACCTTCCTTTGTATATATGTCATAACTCTCCGAAACCGAACAATCTCAGTTTAGAATCAGCTTCTCCAACGACCGATGTTATGTGCTGATCCCATTTTATATTACTTTCTACTGTTGCGGCCAGTTACTTAAAGTAATAGACATTTATAAGAGTACACTACAAACTCTGCTAATCAAATTGATTTAATTAAAAGTACAGTTCTGTTTGATTAATAAGGTACTTTTTCCTATTATGTTCCAAAGTTTCATCTCCCACTATATCATGACAGAATAGGAACATTGGTTTCTAAAGATGGTTCAGGGGTCAGGACGGAGAGGTTTAGCAACGCTATGGTTGGGCGTGTGGTGATCGGGGGGGGGGAGGGGGAGGGGAAGTTTGGGCTTCAAGCCAACTATAAAAATGTCTTTGCCTCCACGGAGGGGGGGAGGAGGGAGAGGGGCTGGCGCATGCCGGCCGGGTGCGGGGGGCATTACTGCAAGCAATACATCAACCTGTGAACACCTGTCAAAATAATAATAGGTAACGGCCGCCATTTTGACAGGTCACCATCCTTCACCATCTACTATCCTCATCATCTAATTTAATCATGGAATGAATTTCATCACTCTTCTCCAGTTAGGACAGTCTCTTGTAATTCTCTGCCAGACAACTCCAGTGATCCTGCATATGACATTTCCCCTTTATTCCTCTTGATGAACTCTCCAACACCGGTTTTGAACCATAAGCAGAAAGAATACCTGTATGCTTTTGTTCCATCCCTGATTTCTCTCCAAAGGTAACCGGCAGACGTTCGGGACATATAGCAGACGAATTACGGAGAAGAGGTAACGTGCGATTCTCAAGAATATAATAATCTATCCTGTGTTTTAACGATTTCTTCTTTAACATCAACGTTAAAAGGTGTCTGTGAATCAAGAAAACATAAAAATATAAGAGGTGTTAGCAAGAAAGATAATAATATTATAACAATGAATATAAATTGTAACTGGATAATCTGGTAATTTCAATCTAATGGTAGGTGTGGTTTCTAAAAACTAGGCGACTGATTGTGCACACCTAGTGGTAGGACATTCTGAAAAACTGCCGCACCTAAAGAAGTGAAATCGAACATACTAATTCAAAGTCATTCTAGATGTGTCATCAATCATTATTTTTGCAAGAAACAATTAAATTATAATTAATTTTGTTCCTGTATGCTTGCAAGGAGAGGTCTTTAGTTTGTGAAAATCGCTATCGTAGAACGAACAAGTCTGGTAAATAGAACGTCACCTGTGGTTTCTCGCCTTAAAGCAGTGTTTTTTGAGTGAAAAGTGTTCAACGGAAAAAAAGTTCTCAGCTTTTAAATATTATATCAGAACGAAACATAGTTTGTTTTACCTGCTAGACAATGAATCGTACATTAAATGAAACTCTATCAAAATCCGACTAGCAGGATTGGCGTGAATCATGCATAAAAAACCACCACTGACACAATTTTTTATTTTTTGTTTTTTTTTTCCAACGTCACATCAAATGAAACATACACTATTTTACCCGCGAGTCAAGGGCTGCTCATCAAACGAAATCACGTCAAAATTAGACCAGTAGGACTTTCTTGAATCCCACTCATCCAAACGCAGATAGACAGACGGAGAGATACATTAAAAAAAAAGTTGATTCCTCCTCTGTATCTTATTAATAGCACCCCAAACTCATTTTTCTAAATAAAAATTGCACAAATACACAGAAATTTTCCAATTACAGTTTTATGATAGATTATATCTGTCCCTCATAGTAGATTCGGTTATTGTGGTGAAATAATTTAAAGTGTTTAGTTTTCTTTTGTTTCATCTTTGAATATTTGTTTAGCAGCCCCAGCAGTCAGTCGTTCTTCGGCAGCCGTTACGTGAGGCAGTGCTTTCTGTGGTGATATAATTTAAAGTGTTTAGTTTTCTTTTGTTTCATCTTTGAATATTTGTTTAGCAGCCCCAGTAGTCAGTTGTTCTTCGGCAGCCGTTACGGGGAATAGTGCCTTCTGTGATAGTTTTAATTCAAAGTGTGTGGTTAGCTTCGTCTCTGTATAGTTGTTAGTCAGTAGCAGCAGCCATCGTCGGAACCGTTACGTGACGTAGTACCTCTAGTGATAAATTTAATTAAAAGTGTGTAGTTAGTTGTAGCTTCATCTTTGCATATTAGTTTGTCAGTAGCAGCAGCTGCAGTCGTTGGTCGGAATCGTTACGTGAAGTAGTACCTCCAGTGCAAATTTAATTTAAAGTGCGTAGTTAGCGTAAGCTTCGTCTTTGTATATTTGGTTATTGACAAAAGGCCTCCTACTGAGAACGCATAGTGAGTCCGTTTTTCTCGTGTACTCCTTAGTTTTTCTTTCTGTAAGGTAGTATGTGTAGGGACTGTGGTTGTTGTGTGCAGACGCAGGCTGAGGTGACTGACCTGCGCACCCAGCTTGCAGCTTTGGTAACAAGAGTTACACAGCTGGAAGCTGCCGCAAGTGAGTGCAGTAGATGCGGTATTGGTGACCCTGTAGACGCTGATCGGCTCGCAGGTTCTCCCATACCAGTCATCGAACCTGCAGTCCAGGCCGAGATGTCGGAATCTATGCGGCCGTCGCCTAGTGGTGGCTGGCGTGTGGTGTCTGGACGTCGACGGCGCATGCGGGGGCAGTCGTGCAAGCTTGATTCCCAAGAAGGCGAGCTTGTACCTCTGTCCAATCGGTTTGACGCATTGTCTGGAACTGATTCAGTCCTGCAATCGTCGGCCTGTGAGTTGGCAGCCCCACAGCCCGCTAAGTCTGGACAACTGCAGAAGGGGGTTTTAGTGGTCGGTAGCTCCAACGTTAGGCGCTTTATCGAACCCCTTAGGGAAATGGCGAAGAGGTCGGGGATGAATTCCGGTATCCATTCATTGTGTATTCCGGGGGGTCTGATCCGAGATGTGGAACAGGCCATCCCGGATGCCATTGAACGGACGGGGTGCAGCCAGCTGCGGATTGTGCTCATGTCGGCACCAATGATGCTTGCCGCCTAGGGTCGGAGGTTATCCTCTCGTCCTTTGGGCGACTTGCAGAAAGGGTGAACTCTGTGGCCATTGGCCGCAAGATTTCGCTGAGCTATCCATCTGCAGCATTGTCGATAGGACTGACTGTGGACCTCTGGTTCAGAGCCGTGTTGAGGGGCTGAACCAGAGATTACGGCGCTTCTGTGATAGTCATGGCTGCAGATTCCTTGATCTTCGCCCTGGGTTGAGTCTTGTAGGAATCCCTTGGATAGATCAGGGGTGCACTACACACGGGAATCGGCTACACGGGTGGCAGGGGCCGTGTGGAGTGCATTGGGGGTTTTTTAGGCTGAGGGAAGATGACCCTGAGGAGGAAATTCAGTTGCGGACAGCCAAGATAAATTCAGCACCGCGTGTTAGGGGTAGCTTAAAAGAATCCCGATCATTAAAAGTTCTAGTAGTTAACTGCAGAAGTGTTTGTAATAAACAGCCTGAACTCGAAAACGTTATTCGTAGTGCAGATGCTGATATCGTAATTAGGCACAGAAAGTTGGTTAAAACCGGATATAAGTTCCGGCGAAATTTTTAATAGTAACATGAACATTTTCCGTAAGGATAGGTTGCATTCCCAAGGAGGTGGTGTATTTATAGCCTGTTAGTAAGTACCTCCCATGTAGCGAAATAGATGTCCATACTGTCTGCGAAATCATATGGATCAAGCTCAACGTAGCTAGGACAAAACTTGTGATAGGCTCGTTCTATCGTCCACCCGATGCAAGCGTAAATATTGCCGAGGCCTTGAGAAATAATGTAAATAATATAGCACAGCAATTTCCGGGACCATACAATAATGCTAGGAGGTGACTTTAACTTGCCTGATATCGACTGGACTTATTACGTTCACGTTACTGGGGGCAGGGATAAAGCAGCTTGCGAAATCATTCTAGACCTCTTCTCAGATCACCATCTTGAACAGCTCGTAACTGAACCAACGCGATGCCTCAACGGTAACGAAAATATTTTAGATGTAGTTGTTACAAATAGGCCCGAACTATTCACGGATATTTCTACCACCGCAGGAATAAGTGATCACAAAGCTGTAATTGCTACAGTAAAACTAACAACCACGCGCAGAAAGAGAAAAGAGAGGATCGTTTACAGATTCGAAAAGGCTTCAAAAGAGTGTTTTAGAGCGTATTTGAGGCATAATTACCACACCTTCTTAGTAGCAGGAGGCACCGTTGAAGAGAGGTGGCATCGATTCCTACATATACTCGGGGAAGGTATGAACTTGCATATACCGAAACGGACAATCAGGGAAGAGAACGATCCCCCATGGTACACACGGGAGGTTAAAAGGTTACTCAAGAAGCAAAGGAAGATACATGCACGATCAAAAAGGACGATGCATCGGACTGATTTAGATAAGTTAGAGGAGATAAGGGGACGTGTTAAGAATGCGATGCGTGAGGCATTTAATAACTTTCGTGAAAATTCTCTCTCTAAGAGCCTCACTGAAAACCCTAAGAAATTTTGGTCGTATGTAAAAAAAGTTAGTTGTAGTGGGAACAATAAGCAGTTCTAATAAAAGACGGACGGGAAGGTTGAAGACAGCCGCGACAAGGCTACCGTATTTAACACCGAATTCAAAAATTCATTCACGCCAGAAAACATGGAAAACATCCCCACTTTACCACATCGTGTGGAATTAGAGATGGATCCGATAGAAATTGATAGCGTAGGAATTGTAAAGCAATTAAAACTCCTGAAGTGGGGTAAAGCGCCGGGTCCCGATGGTATACCGGTAAGAGTATTTTCTGAATACGCGGAGGATATTGAACCATTTCTGTCAGATATATTCCGTAAATCACTAGAAGAGAGAAAAGTACCTTCTAGCTGGAAAATAGCCCAGGTAATTCCCGTTTTTAAGAAAGGAGATCGGAGTGATCCTAGGAATTATCGACCCATATCTCTAACATCGGTCTGCAGCAGAATTCTGGAACATGTCATATGCTCGAACATTATGAAGTTTCTAGATGAGAACGAGTTACTTACACCAGTGTCAACACGGATTTCGGAAGAAGAGATCGTGTGAAACACAATTGGCCCTATTTTCCCATGACGTAATGAAAGTTATCGATGCAGGTTCGCAAGTTGATGCAGTTTTTTTGGATTTTCAGAAAGCTTTTGATTCTGTGCCACACAACCGACTTTTAGCGAAGATTCGAGCTTACGGTATTTCGGCTCAGATTTGCGAGTGGATACGTGATTTTCTAACTGGTCGATCACAGTATGTCGTTGTTGACGGGGAAGCCTCTTCTAAGATAAATGTTACTTCGGGCGTTCCTCAAGGAAGTGTAATAGGTCCACTTCTTTTCTTAATATTTATAAACGATCTAGGTGACAACGTCAAATGCTGGTTGCGATTGTTTGCCGACGATGCGGTTATCTATAGGGAAATAAGGTGCTCCGACGATTGCTTAGAAATTCAGCGTGATTTGGATGCTATTTTCGATTGGTGCCGTAAATGGCAGCTTACACTTAATTGCAAAAAGTGCAAGGCAATGCGGATAAGTAACAAGAAGAATCAGTTTGTTCACGAGTACAAAATAAACAATTCACCTGTTGACACGGTTGATTCCGTGAAGTATCTGGGGGTGATAGTACAAAGCAACATGAAATGGGACATGCACATAACTTCCGTCGTAGGCAAGGCTAATTCTAAATTACGATTCATAGGTCGTATTTTGAGGAATTGTAATGCTCAAACAAAGGAGATAGCGTATAAAACACTAGTGCGTCCGCATCTGGATTACTGTTGTGGGGTTTGGGATCCGTATCGCAAGGTTCTGATTGACTCAGTTGAGAGGGTGCAGAGGAGAGCCGCTAGATTCGTGACTTGTTGTTACAGCCCTTATGAAAGCGTCACAGAATTGATACATAGATTGGGCTGGGATAGTTTGGAAGACAGACGACGTAGCTTGCGTTCGAATTTATTGGAGAATATGCGAAAAAATTTAAATTTCGAGTGCAATGAAATACTTCTTCCGCCAACCTATTTAGGTCGCAATGACCGGAGGGATAAGATTAGAGAAATAAGATGCCGTACTGATACTTATATGTATTCCTTCTTTCCTCGCACTATTCGGGATTGGAATGGGCGGGTTTAGGATTGGTGCTTAGCACCCTCTGCCACCCACAATGTTTGTGATTTGCAGAGTATGGATGTAGATGTAGATTTTTTTCTTCTCTTATTATCACCGTTCGCACATAGCAATACTAGTTGACTGCAATAACGATAAATGAAACAGCATGTTAAAAAGAAAATTGGCGCTCATCAGTTGCCAATAATAACATTTTGATACGTATCGCATCAGTTGACGTAGATAAATAGCATGTTTGCAGTAAAGGGATACTTCACCTCAAAACGAAAATCGCGGTAGTAAAAAATTGAAAGTTTGACTTTTTACGACTTTTACTTATGTTATACATGAACGGCAAGAATGTAACGTACGTGATTAACACTGTGGAATATTTTTCGTTATAGAGACGAAAATTAGTTTAAGTAGACCCTGTCATTGGGACAGCGAGAAGTATAGCGGTTTCCTCTCTGTCCTTCCGTTTGGGCCTGAAGTGCAGTGAAATGGAATGTTCTGATTACTCGCTCCTCCTTTCTTCGGCAACTTCCTTGTCTTTAAAATTCAGCCGGGGATCAAATGATTCAGATATTTTTAAAACATAGTGGGATGTGCCATTCAGCGTCTGGCTTTAATCATTAAAATTTTACTGAAATATGACTACAACACCGTAGAGTCCAATATTTTTATTGTTTCTAGTCTACCATGATTCTCGGAGAGAAAAGAGTCTTTATTTGAGTTTAACTTATTCTGCTGTAATTGATAAATCTTTTGTGCTTTCAGAAATTAGATTTCGCAGAGTTCTTTCCAGTGTTCCGGCTTTTTCGTTCGCAACTTTTCTTAGCGTCTGTTTGTGGGAGCATTGAACTGTCCCGAAATAATTCGCTGCTGTACAGAACTTCAAGAGCTGCGACACCCGTGTTCAAATACCGTCGCCGCGTGCGTACCGGTCGGTGTGATTGCGGTTATCCTTAAATATCTAGGAGTACGATTAAATTGTTCCTAATCTTTAATTGAAAAATCAACGATTCACAAAGAGGATAGTAAAAAAAAAAAAAAAAATACACACTACGCTTTGTTGCCCATTCCTCAATTTAACACACACACACACACATATATTAAACAACATCCACTGACAATACCATCAACTGACAAAAAATAAACTATGCCCCCGGAAGAATGCAAGCTTGAAAAGATAGCTAGCACCAAGAAACCGAGACTTGATAAGAGGGGAGTGAATTCGATAGCGGAAGAACTAGCTGAAAAATCCAAAAAGGTTTCCACTCTACAAATGAAGGAAAATATTGAAGCCCCCGAAGCGGAAATTCTAAAAAGGATGGCAGTAACAACTAAAATAAGACCAGCTGGATATTTGAAATAGAAAAATTCTGCGGGATCACTAAAATACTTTGGTCGGACGACTTAGGAGACAGTTAAGAAGAGGACATATCAACCGAACAAGACTCTACAATGTTATCAAATTAACGCGAATAAAAACAACTGTACGATCAACCGTGTGAAAACATCTAATACTACATACTTACAAGAGATTTTAACAACGTTTTATCTCCAAAAGACTAATATCCACTTGTTAACAAATGTCAAGAACTTCAACACGGAATAAATAATTAAATTTGTCGGACAGTTGGGAAAGAAAAAATGGGAAAATGTTTGGGTTTACATATGTAACTAACAACACAGCAATCAGATTAGACAGGATATATGTTTAACCTGCCATAACCAGCAAAGTTACATCAGTGGAGATCTGGCCAGTAGTATTTTCAGACCACAGTGCGTATCACTGCAAAATAAAATTGTAACCCTAAGATACCTTCAGAAATGGGGGCCAGAGGAAATTAAACATCTACATCTGAAATGAGAAAGAATTAGAATAATTGGATAGTATTACACGGACTCAATGCAAAAACAATAGAGCTAGTATAATACAACTGTGCAATGGCGACTGCAATATGCAAAGCTACGCATCAGGAATACATCGACAAACTTCGACAGATGTTTCAAGCAATAGAAAAACAGTACGTAGGAATTCCTTTTCGTGGTTCTAAAAGAATTATATACCAAAAACATGGATACGATTCAGAACACCCGAAAATAAAACAAATTAAGGCCAGAATAACAAATATTACAAGGAAGATGGTTCCATTGGAAAAGAAGAAATAGTGTGAAAATTTCATCTATTGAATGAAAAACATAATGGAAATATAAAATTGGTGACTTAGCTAAAATAGAAGCGGGAGATTTGGTTAATTGTAAAAAAAGAAATAGAGACAGAGATAAAAAGGTATTTTTCCAAACTGTGCACAGGAGAGGAAACTGATATAGATGAAGTTAACAATCTACAGGAATACAGAAATGCGACAGTAATTGAAGAAGGGAATGAAAGTTGATCAAGCAACTAACACAAGAAGAAATAACAAATGCGATCAAGAGAATTCCAAGAATGAAGTCGCCATGTCCCCACAGTCTTCCAATACAGTTTTACATAGCATACTGGGATCTGCTGAAACGTGAATTTGCAGTAATGTACAGTGAGATACTAACTATTTGCTCAGTTCCAGCCTAATTGTTAATTGGTCAAGAAAAACGTGGAAAATTTTACACCCCTAACCTGCTCAACTCAGACTACAAAGTATTCGGACGAATTATCGCGACAAGATTTGTCGATGTAGCCAAAAAATTAATTGGAAAATATCAAACTTGTATTGGAAACGGAAAAACAATAATGTAAACACTTAGAAACATTCGCGATATTGCAGTTTCAGAGGAAACAAACGTAAAAGTGGGCATTTTGTCTTTTGGTTTTAACAAATCTTTCGACCAAATTAATCATGCACATTTATAGCTGACAAAGGAAAAAATGAGTTTCAGTCTACTACATAGACATCTCCTGTGGTGAACATTTGTTTTGTCATGCCTCGACGGATTTCGCGATGCTTGCCTGATCAGTCACCTATTTGTTAATCTGCCGACTGCAGATATAATGTCATTGACTCATCCTTATGCATTAATACCGACACGCCAGATGTCAGGTAGATTCAGAATATGCGTTCCAATATGAATGCAGCGGTTTGCATTATTCAAGAGGTTTGGCAATGTATCGGGAACCTGAAAATTTTGGAGGTGTGTTAGAAATAATAAAGTTTACGGAATTTTGTTGTTACTGAGAACTATAAAATAGAACATCTAATTTTCTCAGTTATTAACGCATACATGCTTTAATTTTTCGTGTTTTACTTAAATTTTGGGTTCACGGGGAAATCTGTTGTGCCTCTTATAGCAGAGACGTGTGCCCTCTTTGATAGCGAACACAGTTCATTTTCATCACGTCGGAACAAACGACAGTTAAGAGATCATCGGAGAAATCCCACTTCATATTAGGAAATTAAAATTGAAGCTGAAGTGTCTGGTATGAACAATCATGTATGGAGCGGTGGAAATTTGGACTATCGGTAACAAACCGCAGAATATTTCGTACCTGCCAAGTATAACACGGTAGTAAGGGAGACCACAGCTGTCAAATCATAATAATTAGCTTGGGTATCCGATGGAAAAACTACTAAACGACCCTATGTATTCACGGTTTTCATTCCAAAATGAGGACATATTTATTAATTGTATTCACTGGGATTTCCATGTTTGTATGGCAGAGGTAGGATGCAAGCTGTTTCTAATGAGTATTGACTCCACTGAATCTATTTCAGACAAAATAATGTTCTGTTTAACCGTAAATGAGCTTAGATATTGTGTTGATTTTAGCTAATACTACTAAGACCCTCCTAAAATATCATTCTAGTCTTTAAGTAAATTTTTAACGGGGTTGTTTACTCTTATCTGACAGTAAACACTTCTGTCGATGACCTGACCGCAGACTTTAAATTTAGATCAACAGTATCGAGTATGTGCAGAAAAGACCAGCGTTTTTTGTGACTGGTTGTCACAACCCTTACAAAAGTGACATAGATATGATTAAGGAGCTGAGACAGTATAGTTTGACAGACAGATGAGGTTTTTTCCGCTTGAATTTACTAACATGAAAGCGCCAGCTTATATTTTACTTGTGAGAGTCGCAATAACATGATATATAAAATCTTCGAAATAAGATACGGCGCTATAATAATGATTCCATGTAGTCGTAATGACCCGGTGACAGGGTTTCTATTGGCTGCGCACTTCGCCCCTGTCGTAGCCGCCTTAACCTAACCCGGCAATCCTACCGGGTATGGGGGACGAACAGTTTAACGTGTAATCCGAACCACGGAAGTGTTCTGGCGCACTTCAAATTGCACAGCAAGCTGTGCTAGAGGTGAAGGTCGGGTTAAGAGCCTATTAAAATCCCCGCCGAGACAGGGATTCGAACCAGGGACCTTTCGATCCCCATTCTGACATCTTAACCACTGAGCTGTTGCCAATAGTATTATATTATTCTTCCATCGTGCCTCTAGGGATTGGAATGCACAAAGTGGAGAATAGTTTGGTTCACAGCAGCTCCTTGAATTGCAGAGTATAGATGTTGATAAAAAGGCCGTGTAGTGACAGAATGTTTATTGGCTGCGCATTCCGTCCCTATCATAGCCGGTGTTTCTACCCGGTATAGAGACCTGCAGTTTAACTTGGAACCGCGTGGTAGTGTTCTGACAGCTATGCCAGGGTCTTTGAAAACTCCCGCCAAGGCGTGGATTCGAACCGCAGACCTTTCGATCTCCAATTAGACGCTTTAACCATTGAGTCACGAGACAGCGCTATACAGGGTGATTCAGGAGGAATCGTAAATATTGAAGGAGGTGGTAGTATGAACAATACTGAAAAAGTTTACATAAACATGTGTCCGATTTCCATTCGTTTTGGAGATACAGGTGCTCGAATGTTATGCATAAAATAAACCTCAGAAAATGATCAAGAGCACACAAATAACTTATTGAAGTACTTTATTCATGCAAACACACACGCAAACTTTACAACAGTATAAATTAAATTTTCGAAAATCCCACCCTCGACTTCAATACACAAATTGAAGCACTTTATTGATGCTTGAAGTCGTCACCTACAGTCGCGATGCGCGCGCATTTCAGAAAAGCTGCAAAGTGTGTTGAAATCGACGGCAGGATTATGGAACGTTTAATATAAATTTTTGTAAAATATGCGTGTGTTTTTGCATGGATAAAGTACTTTAATAAGTTGTTTGAGTGCTCTTGATCATTTTCTGAGGTTTATTTTATGCATAACATTCGAGCACCTGTATCTCCAAAGCGAATGGAGATCGGACACATGTTTATATAAATCTATGTATTATGATTGTTCATACTATGACCTCCTTCAATATTTGCCATTCCTCCTGAATCACCCTATAGATGTAGATGAAGCCAGTGTCTGCAAAACATCATTTGACTGCATTCGATGGGAGGTGCTGAGCAAACCATTTAAGAAATCGGGATACTGTTAAATTTGTATGGTCGGTAAAAAAAAAATTCTTGGACTAGCAGAAATACTGATGCCAGGAGAGAGAACGAAGTTCGTAGCTAGTTATTCTGACATTGCCTACAAGCCAACACATGAAGCTTGCATTTCTCTCCTCTGAGTAAGAATATTTTGTTTGAGAATATGTATTGGTTTTGCCTAGGCATCTCGACTGTCTGCGATAGGGAGCGTCCATAAACTACGCGGCTCGGTCTATTTTTTTGGGGGGGGGAGAGGTTACGTAAAAAGCTACACTGAACTACGTGGATTTAGGGGGGGGGGGGTCCGGAGTCAAGCCACGTAGCTTTCCATTCATAATATTTGTCACGGTTTAAAGGTACAGAACACACAACACCATGTGAATATTTATTTCCGTCGTTTAATTATCTCCGTATGTAATTTGCGATAGTCTGACAAGGAAAAAATAAGTTCAAAACGTCTTCTGGTATCAAAAGGGGAAAATCTACTTGCCATACGGAAGGGAGGGGGAGTGTAGAGGCAAAAGCCACGTCAGGCTACGTGCGGAGGGGGGGGGGGATGTTTCAGAGGAGGCCAAAATGGGCTACGTAGTTTATGGACGCTCCCATAGCAGCCAGGGAGGTGCGCGGAACAAACACGAAAGGCCCATACACTCCTGTGGTCAGCTTAGCTCAGGTCAAAATTCGCTATACACTTAATCCAATGAGAGCATTCACACTACGCGGTCCGCTCAGGTCAGGGAAAGACTGGTCAAACCGAAGATAGCGCCGCCACCGATCAACAACGGCCAAGACCTGAGCTGAGCTGAGCTGACCGCTAGTGTGAACGAGCAACGGTCAGGTCAGATCAAATGGGCAGCGAACGTCTGAAAACTATGCTCGTAAGCAACAAAAAAGAGCAATAAATAAAAAATAAACATTTTAATGGTATGTTATTTCTGTTTATTATAAAGTCGGCAAAATTTAATATAATTTCAGATATTATTACCCATTTTAGTACTGCCAAGTTACAGATCCTGTTTCCGAATTAAAAAAAAAAGTATTTATTTTTTGAATCAAAGGCTTTTGTACGAGCGTTAGCTCCCAAACGAAGAATATTTCCCTAATTTGCTGCAACAATGACATAACTAAAAAAAACGAGCTGTCTTGAGTTATAATCTTAGGATGGACCATCCTCGTAAATACGACAACTGATAATATACATTTTCCTTCTTTTATATTCTATTATTTCAATAAAACTTGCAGATAAGTTATTTTCTAGTGAACGCATAAAGTTGTTTCACACGAGACATTTCAATTGGTCCTTTTATAAAATTTACGTTTTTGAGTTGTGTCACTGTTGCAGCAAATGAGCGTTAAATTCGAAATCTTTGAGCCCTAAAATATCAAAAGCATTTCCCACAACTCGTTTCGCACGGCATAGCCGGTAGTTATCATTCTTTTTTCTCTTCATCTGTTTGCGCTTGATACTCTGGATGCACCCAGAACCATCCTCTTTGTGATTTAATTGACGCTGGTGTAGAAAACGGCATTGTTCACTATGAGCAACTGAAATGAAATGGCCTCGTCTACGACCTGACCTGAGCTGACCTGACCGCTAGTGTAAATGCTATCCTGGATCGCGGACTGACCTGAGCTGAGCTGACCGCTAGTGAGAATGGGCCTGAAAGTGTGAACTCGCATCAGCTGACGGATAGTATGCTACCCTCGCGAGTGAGAAGCATCGCGGCTTCTGCCGTAACCAAGACAATTCGATAATGTTTGGTGCTTGTACAGAGAGGCTATGTGTTTAGTAAATTGAAGAAAGGTAGCAAAACTATGGAAGAGATTCCTGCGTCATTCTACGGGCGAACTTGCGTTACATAATTAAGAGCTTGATGGCTTATTGGTGACTTTTATGAAACTAAAAACAAGAATTACAGGAACTGCTTCTATTCTGTAGAGTACACTTGCCACAAACGAACTAACATGGCTAAGAGTTATCTAACAATTGCCATTAGAAGCTGAGTGAGAAAAACAATGGAGAACCTCGTATGGTGTCACGATTCCCAAAACCTACCGATTCAGTAAGCTCCGTCCTAATATGATTCTAAATCTGGCGGCAACACAGGACATATTTGTTGGCCCTCGAACACCTATTCGAGATGGCCTTTTAAGTCGGAAATGCCCGCGATAGTATCTGGCGTCATTCAATTCTTCAATGGACGTTTATCACATTTTTACAATCATTGTTATCAATACGTTGTTTCTGGTACGAGTGGGTTGTGAAGGCTTGATACTTTACAGTACAGTATAAACTGTCTCTCAACAGCCTGTGCGTGGCATAGCTCCTATAATATGTCCGGCAAAATAGTTTCATTTGATGACTTCTCTACTTTTTTTTAACCCCTTCACCATACTTAGAGGGTTCTATCGTTTTTGTCCACAAAATTGAATTAGCCTATCTAAAGGGCGCCGTACCCATTTCATCGGTAGATGTTAGGGTGCTGAAATGATTTTATGAAATTATTGTTAAGCACTGAAGCTTTTTGCTGGACACTCTTATCGCCCCTTTAATTTAAATTTTATAGACTTGCCCTAGAAATGCTGGTATCGTATTTTTATACGCAGCAGCTACCAGATATAACTTTTTTAAAATCATTATGTTCAAACTAGAAAACTCTTATCAATATAAACGTGTATCAAACTATTATCAGCATAATAAGAACATAATAAATGAATGCACGAACCTGACGGACCCAGAACTATACACAGTACTTAAAACGAAATAAGAAACACAACCATCTACCACAAAAAGACACAGCCAATAATAAAATACACCAAATACACCGAACTAAGCACAAACATCTAAAAGCGCGCCACCCACCGAAAAAACAGAAGACTTGCGATAAACAAACCTGCCGCTCAGCGATATACATCATACAGTAAACAAATATCAGCCATCAGAAGTCAGTATACTATAGTGCAGTGAAAGTGCTATGAAGTTGTTTATAAAGGTGTAACAAGCACCTGTGAGGCAAACTGTTACTACAGACACAGCTGATGCCGAAATACTGTACAATTACAAGCAAATGTGAGCAATGAAAAATGTAAGCTTGTATCTATTTATATCATAATTCCCATGTGTAAATTGTAACATAGGACAAATTAATTACATGTATAAACACCCAACAGACAGAACTACTGAAGATGCTTCATAAAGTGAAGTGAAACGCGTTCGGGAAATAAAAAACAAATTCAATTGCATTATTCATAAAAATTGATAATAACCACTGTTCTCGCATCCTACCTTGAGCGTTTCTGTGGAGGTAACGTCTCTCTGACACGCGTGCAGTGCTGTGCGGCAGCACGTGGCGGAAATCGATGCCAGATCGCAGTGCCGCAGCGTCAACCTTGCGGAATCTCCTCTCCATTAGTATTAACCCCAAGCAGTGAATGAAACAAAACTGCAATTCAACGCACTGTAAATAAAAAAATAAAAAATTGTTCCTTCATTTAGAAACTCGGAAGATATACATCCGAATTCATTGCTCTTACGTCCGTCAAAACGTTGATAGTCATCCTAAGCCGAATAGTTCCACTTAATCTTCGGTCTGGAAGCGATAGTGCTATCCTAAATGAGGAAGGATATTTGGCGGGTCTTACAACACCTGCTTACGTTTTAATGGTCCCGTTCCACCATAGAATGCATCCCTATGAATCAGTGTCGTCAATTGTTTCCAGCACATAATTTCTGCACTAATCCGACCTATGCTTTCAAGGTTAGTTTACTATCGTTATGGTCCGAATACGAGATCTTTATGTTAAGACATTATTGTTGTTTGCTGAGATGAACACACTGTCTTGATTATCATAAGGTTATAGGAATCAACAATTTTTTTTTTTTTTTTTTTTTTTTTTTTTTTTTTTGTAATATTACATTGAGGTGCTCCTGAATGATGATTTTACTTTTCTTGTTCTTAAAATTGCTTTATTTTTGAGTAAATCTCTCTGTAAATAATATTTTTTTTCAAGCATGACATTTGGTTCGTACGGCCTTATAACCTGCTTTTAAGCTGTTTTTTATTCCGCTGGTGTTAACAGCGACTCACTTCAGTATTTCCTTTTCCAGATAACTCAGATATCACAGGGCTGACACATCCCTTAATTAAAAACGCCCGTACACTAGTCTGACTCAAATAATTTTTTTTATATCAGTTACAGTGCAGTTAACGAAATTATTTTTCACTTGATTTTTGTCGTCTGATTGTGCGATTCAGCATTAATTGGTTCTGATAAGATTTGCTAGGAAGAATGCCGGTCACTGACTGCTAATATGACTTGACACAGGTTTGAGGCCAAGATACTGTAAACAATTGAACATCCTATATCAAATGGTATAATCTGTGAAAAGAAACGTGGGTTCTGATTTATAAACATTATCAAAATTACGTCATTTGCGAAAACAAATAGCCAATCGAAATCTTCTAAACAGGCCAACAGCTATTATATTACTTATGTATTGCCTAATTTATTACAGAAAAAAAGACATTTCTTTCAAACGAGAAGTAATTGCCATTATTTCTGATTGGAATAAATCAGACTTTTCACATTCTCTTTAACGAAACTTTCAGCCAAAACTTCACGAATCTTTATATCAACAGATGACAAAGTTCATAACTTTAAATAATTTTCAATTGGTGTTGTTCCATGATGTTTCATTTGAGAAAAGATGTATGAGTAAGGTAGAAGGATTTACACTTTGTTCACTTCTATCTCATGATGGTTAGTCATCGAGAGTATATCGTTCTCTTTATGCCACTTTGTTTGCAGCTCCTAGTTTAGATGGTGAGTTTTCATGAATGACTGACCAACAGTGTTCTAAAGATTACTTGTATAAGTTATGGGAGAATGCTTAGTGATGTCAGTAACATTTTCTTTAAATTCTCGGTTAGAATTACACTAAAACGTCAAAGTATCATGGAGAAATAAAAAATATACTAACTGAAAACGAGTTTTAAGCTTTTTAAATCTGCCAATTTAGTGAAGCGTAGAATTTGGCGATACCACATAGATTTATTTGATTTTTCATGCGGTATTGTTTAATGCTGATCAGTCAAGGGATCCGAGTCCCTGTCTCGGCGGGGCACTTTACCCGACCTTCACCTCTGGTGGCGCAGCATGTTGTACCCGTCACCAGGTCATTACGACCACATGGAATTATTATTTTATACTGTTAAAATGTTATTGAAAAAGGCCATTTGAATTTAAATTGATTCAAAATATTATTATTATTGTAATGACGCATATATTATTACACAATTAAAAAAAAGGGGCTTGGTACTCAGCAGGAATTTGATGTAAACATCACTCTTGTATCGAACGCCAGAACCTTCTCTCGTGCTCAAAATCGGCAGGCTAATTAATTTTCTCGTCTGCGCCATTCATTGTGCTAAATAAAATTTTTCCTATGTTTTAGATCTTGAAATAGCTGTATAAGTTACACCTAAACTGAATTCTTGCTCGCCTATATCAATTAGAACTTTACGCAAAGTTAATTATTGAGAGTAGTGTATGCTTCATACAAATGTAACTTGAAGGAAATGGCGTTGTAGTTCATGACTTTATTCATCAATTAATGTAGCTTCGACCGGGAATTGGAACTAAACGTTGATCGCCATTGCGGAGTAATTGGTAGACCGAATTATTATTATTAGGAATGGTTAAATTTTCTAGTGATTTCCCCCGTCAATACCTGTTCCAAATGCTCCATTCACCAAGCCTTTCTTAATCCAGAGATTATTTCTGAACATTACAAGGACATTCATTGCAGGCATGAAGAATACGATCAAATCCGTTGACAACAGACGCTGCAACAGTATTTATAGAAGCCACATTGTCGTATTGCGGAATTCTGGCTATCGGTACTGCAATTTCTCTAAATTTCTGCTGATTGTTTTCTTGGACCTGTGGTATTTTTTCTTAAAAAAAAATCCACTACTTGAGTTGCTTGGAAATCGGCAGCTGCTGAAAGACCGGAAGCACAGCCTTGCTGCGGAATCGTGATTTTCATGTTTACCTGCTGACCGCGACCTGTGAGGGCAAAATTCGCTCCGACCTCTCTGAGGATCATTATTTTCTTCAATAAATTGATACATCCTTTATACGCTTCACGACTCTGAATTTAAAATTCCAAAATTAAAAAAACAACATTTTTTTCAATATTGCAAGTTTGAAAACCATACTTTAATTTTATTGTTGTTTAGTAAATTGCTTCTCTACTAACCAATGCAAAGTATTCAGTTTTTAACCTTCTGTCAATGTTGGAGGTCATCCACGGTAAAAGTGCAATATGTAAAAGTTGAGGAATAGCGTGCTTAATCACTATGAAAACTTAAATCTATTTGACTTTTCTCCCTATATTCTGAAAACCTGGTTTTGACCTTTAGACCATTTCCACAATTAGGGGTGCCATAAGGTCAAACTTCTAATTTTGACCACAACTTCATATCATACACCATTTATGAGAAAAACAACAAAGAAATATGTGTAGCACGTTGAATATTCAAAATAATCCGCAAGTCTGCAAGAAAATCGGAAACTTTGCAGATGTGAAGACAGAATGAAGAACGCATTGTCTCATATACAATCAATTATCACAGCAAATATTTAGCCACATGTTGTTGATCGCAAGTGTTTCTTAATGTTGATGGTGAGTTCGTTTCCAGGACACTTAATGCAGAAAATGATTATCGATGTTATTCCGATATTTATTTGTTAATCGTGGTTGCCGTAAACTACTTTACTTGAAATACTTTTATTTTTATTAGAATATACTAGTACGAGGTTATATCATCTTATGTGATGAAGATTGTTAGCTGTATGTTGTAAGACAGAGAAGAATAAATCAACAGAAGTTATTTGGGAGAGTTACCTATATTCAACGCTTTCGCACACCGTCAAATGGCTAAAAATGTATATTCCAGCTAAAAATAACTTTGCAACAAATTTCACAACTATTATTGAAAGCTAACAGTCAAGCCCTTGTGCAGACAAACATGATTTGCGAGTGTGTGAGTACTTTGACGTCTTGAAACGGATTGATTTTTACTACTATTATAATTAGTCCACGATTCACTAAAAGTGGGTGGCGGAGGGTGCATTGCAATGTATAATCGTTTATGCATAGGAAGGGATTTGGCAGGAGGTGGCCATGGGCTATTTTGAGGAACCATCGCGGCATTCGGTTGGAGCGATCTGGGAAAACCCATATCAGGATGGCCGGAGCGGTTTATCGAAAGCTATTCCTATCAGATTCTAAGTTTTCTCTCTCGATAAATCATTCCTATTGCATTCCCTATCCATAATCATTCGTGGGAAAAATTAGTATTGAAATTAATCGGTTCTGGCCCAGATTTATCTTATTTTCTTGGTTATTCCTAGATATGAATATTCAATATTTCTGGGAATGGGATAAAAGTGCAAATTAACAAAAAAACTAAAAATTAAAAGGCGGACCATGTATGAATTAGTGAAAATTAATCGCTTTTTAATTCCTTGTCCCTCAAAGAAGAAAGGTCTTAGTAGTAACAATCTAAAAACCGGATCCTTTCGAAAATTGCGGAGAAACTCAACGTTTGATGTCGGTGATACTTTCTGATTCTCTCCTTGTGAGACACATAGGAATGTCTTGAGGGAATGAAATTATTTGATAAAAAATTCACAGTTGCCCAATTTTCTCAATAACGTTTTGAGTGGAGAAAGAAGAAATAACTGCTGCCATCCACAAAGTGACCTGAAGCCCCAGTAAAACATGAAAAGAGTAGCGTAATCATGGTATTAATATTTGTAGTATCTTTGAGGCTGAAATGTGGGATGATTTCAGAACATCCTTAAAAGCTTACCTCAAAGCAGGCTAGCTGGCGCAGAATTTGAAATCAAGGCCGTCGTGCGCAGATTTCCTTGATGTCGATTGCTCATAATGTACCGTGTAAATGTATTTCATTATAAACTTTTTAAATACAGTATTGGTTGTTAAGATCCCAAAGGTGCCACGTAATGAAGAAAGGGTAGTTTAACAGAAAATTGGGAAATGTCGGTGTGACTTTTTTTAGCAGCTCTGCTAATAAATCCTGCCATGTCCGCAAGGCGGGCAGACCCCCGTATAAAATGATAAAATAGGGCATGTCTCATTTTGATGTGATGTCAGAAAGGTGAGGAATAACCATTTTGATTTGAATTGGTTGGATTTGTATTGGGTTTCGAATAATGTACTGTACTTACAAGATGGTGAGAATTCTCTGTTTCAATGAAAGATTTTACGGGGAATTTTAAATTGCGAATATACATTTTAACTTGATACGATTTTCAATCTCTTAGAAAGTATAAGTATTTTACTTGTAGTGGAAATAACTACTTCTTGTTAATAAAGTACACAATAATTTTGCTAAATGCTTTATGGGTCGAACATCTGATTGCCACTATCTATTTATAAATTATCAAAACATAATTTGTTTTAATACATTCATAACTTTTGATAATTGATGGTTACATTACCAACTACATAAATAGCTACTTAAAGTTATTGAACAATAATGTTTGTCATTTTAATTAAACTGGAGCTCGTTTTTATATTAATCTTCAGGCCTCAAGAGGAAATGTTAGTCTGTTTATGTCACAGTTACAGTTATTACTACTGCTTGTTACAAACAATAAAGAAATAATGGCCCCGTCTCTAAAGACGTTAAGCAGTTAAAAAAAAGGAAATAGTGTTATGCGGAGATTTCAATGCTAACTTTCTTAAGCACAGTAATGAGAGACTAACTGTGGGAGCCTTGACGATGTCCTTCATTTAAAGTGTAATTCTAATTTTCTCTACAAGAGTCCAAAATGATAGGAATACTATAATACATGTTTTTGTAGATAGCTCTAAGCACAGTAATTAAACAGAATTTTGTTAGTAATAAATGGTAACTCTGGTTGTGACGGTCAGAGATTTTTCCCATATCCAAAAGCGTTGTAATCCAAGTAAAAGAAAGTAGGGTGTGTATACGAAACAGTAGATAAGGAACTTTTGAAGCAGAGGTTCTACTATTATTTTGATGCTGTCAAGTCACATGGCGTAATTTTTTGGCGAAACTCTTCACATGCTTAAACATTTCCAATAGCTCAGAAAAGAATTATTATTATGCTATGGAGAGTAAAACCAAGAACTATACGCAGACAGTTTAAAAAGCTTAATGTTCCTACAATGACTTCTTAATACTATAACGTTACAATTTCTGTACTTAGATTTCTGGTGAATGTATTTCCTTTAGCGTTAGCGAGTATGCAAAGGACAAGTATCGTTTTGTCCGTAAATTAATCAAACTAGCATAAATATTTAACATGATGTGGCTGTGAAGGAAAAGGGTTTTCAATGCTAGTTGTGACTACAAGACAATTTTGCAGATGGGATAACAACTGAGATATTTATTCATTAAACTACAAGGATGATTTGAATTTGGCTTCACAGCACTGAGTGACTGTAATCTTGCCTGGCGAGCATGCGTGCATGTTCGAACTGGGTAACAAGAAAATATCGTGGATGGAGACACAATGACAAACGAGGTGTCCATTAGCTGTCGCCCAGCTAAGCTCGGATTAAACAATTCTGTTGAGCGTCGTTCATGGCCCGTTCTACTAAATGCTTGCGTCAAGAGACATCTCCTTAATCGTACTTCTAACAGTTACTTCCCTCAAAGACTCAAATTCAAGCAGACCATCAATAGAAACAATGACTGCCTACCTACTCCGGTAATAATAATCACAGTCACTGTGTCCCCCTGGATTAACAGTTACCATAATCGTGCTCTTCCCCGCAATAATAACAATGCCTGTCTCCTGGGTTGTTGCCTTATACACTGAAGAGCCAAAGAAACTGGTACACCTGCCTAATATCGTGAAGGACCCCCGCGAGCACGCAGAAGTGCCGCAGCACCACGTGGTATGGACTCTACTAATGTTTGAAGTAGTGCTGGAGGGAATTGACACCATGCATCCTGCAGGACTGTCCATAAATCCGTAAGAGTAAGAGGGGGAGGAGAGCTCTTCTGAACGGAACGTTGCAAGGCATCCCAGATATGCTCAATAATGTTCATGTCTGGGGAGTTTGGTGGCCAGTGGAGGTGTTTAAACTCAGAAGAATGTTCCTAGAGCCACTCTGTAGCAATTTTGGACGTGTAGGGTGTCGCATTGTCATGCTGGAATTGGCAAAGTCGGTCGGAATGACAATGGACATGATTGGATACAGGTGATCAGCCAGGCTGCGTACGTACGTGTCACCTGTCAGAGTCGTATACAGACGTATCAGGGGTCCCATGTCACTCCAACCGCACACGCCCCACACGATTACAGAAACTCTACGAGTTTGAACAGTCCCCTGCTGACACGCAGGGTCCATGAATTCATGAGGTTGTCTCCGTACGCGTACACGTCCATTCACTCGATACAATTAGAAACGAGACTTGTCAGACCAGGGCCCGCTCTAGGGGGGGGGGGGGGGGCAAGCCGGGCATTTGCCCGGGGCGCTAAAATTTAGGGGCGCCATTTCGGCTGTAAGTGTGAGAAAAATATTAATGATATTAATGTGTTAAATACCCAAATAATTAAAAAAAAAAATCCACATACCGATTTTTTCGTTCGTTAAAAACTTCCAGTTCTTAGCTATTTGGGTGCGCCCCTAGAGACTTCGAAGAGACGGGGCGCGGACCTCATAGGGGCGCGCCGTTGTCCAGCCGCCTCTGTGTAAATTGCGCTATAGGAGCAACTTCAAAATGCGCCGCGTCCGCGCCACGTCTCTTCTTTGTCAATTGGGCCTTAGCACGCGAGTAGAACGCTGTTTCGACTTTTGTTGTTTCAACTTGCTTATTATTGCTAATTATTAAAGTGGTTTCATTACACAACAGCATTACTCTTACTATTACGTTATTAGTGATAAGTGGAAGTTCATAAAATTTACTTCAGGATTTTATAATTTCTAAAGGTAAGTACATCTATGATTAAACTGTTATTTAGTTGGATATACGACATAAGCGCACAATGACAAAAGCGCACAACAGAAGCGCGGTAGGGTTACACTTGACCTTTGCTACCTGCGCTGATTCCGACATTATACTTCCCACAAGTTACTAGACACGGCGAAAAGGAGTGTTTTAGGCTCTAAAAAACGGAATCCATACTGCTTGACGGGAGATGCTGAGTATTTATTTTATTGAATTGATGAACCAAATCAATATGGATCTTAGTTATTGGAAATCGAAGTGAAATATTTTGCTTAATAATTTCTTCTCGTAATCCGAGCCTCACAGATTTGTTGTAAAAATTAGATATAGGCATTGAAAGTGTTATGGTTGGGTTAAATTACATACGCTAGCTTTGATCGCTTGTGAAAATACTGTAGTTTAGTGGGTGAGGGACAGTACTTATAATCATTAATAAATAAATAATATTAACAGCTGCTGATTACCGATTAGTTACTTCACATACAATTAGTAGCCTATATTCAATTTCGAATGTTAACTGCTAATATATAATAACCCATGATGCTTATTATATATACGAATGCGGTTTCCAGATACTCTAATTGCTGCATTTTTAAACCGTTTCAACAAAAAGAAATTCATGAACTATTTTAGTGAATGTGAATAACTTTGTCAGTTGGTTTAATAAGTGCATTGCGCGACAATCACTCCTCAACATTATTATTATATTTTTTTTTTTTTTGTTAACTTGGAACGTATTCTGTTTAAGCCTATAGAAATTGCCATTCTGTATACACGGTTTCTGCATCTGCAGCAAATTTACGGATCGTATCCTCCGCGAATAAGCTTTGACTGTGTAGTAACATTAGACTTTCTTTATGTTCACAGGGTATGGAATATATCTTGTGTTGTGCATAAATAGTTTTTATATCCACTGAGAATATGGTTTTAGCTTATCTAGAACAAGGATAAAAATTTACTTTTTATATTATTTTATAGTGTACATTGTTTGAGTTACGTGCGTGCCTCTTCCAAAATGTTTGATGGTCAAATAAAACTATCTGGTTACCAGTACAAAAAAAAGAAGGTTGGGAAAGGAAGCGGAAAGGCAGAATCAATCTGGCGCGTTAAAAAAATATACTGCATTCAGGGTTTAGCAAAACAAATCTTAGAATCCAATATCAGGTCAGGATACAAAAGAAGTACAGAATCGTCAGAGAATAATAGCATACAAATCAACGAAGTTTCTAAACCAATTGGATCTGACACCAACGTGAGACTCACAGAAGGCGTTCTAAAACTCTGTGGCCAAGAATTTTACGAGACGCCGTAAGAAGCTTTTTACTAAGGCAAGGTCCACCTAAACTATTGCATAATTACAAATTTTCTTCCAATGACACAGGTCGACATTGTAGCACAAAATATTATGCACGGAATTTAAGCAACGGAGAGCAAATATTGCGAGATTAGCTACTATCTTTCACAAAACTGCATTTACTGCTTCTGTTGCAAAATTTTCGATCGTTTAGTTAGTTCTCTCTCAAAGGAGGGTTTTAAAAATTGGAAGCATCTCGACGAAACTTTAAGAGAGCATGAAATTTCGAAAAATCATATTCAGGCATACAAAAGTCATGGCTATAAATAAACGAAAGATCAAGTTGTTGTAAAACTGCAGATGCTGCCACTCAAAAAGTTATTAATGCCGAAATAAATCATTGGAATGAGTTGCTTCTAAGAATCGTTCCAATTACCAAAATGCTTGGTAAAAGTTGTCTGGTTTTTCAAGGTACAAGCGACAAGTTGTTTGAGCATAATAACGGTAATTTCTTAAAAACAGTTGAGTTACTGTCTGAATACGATCCCAATATGGAGTGCTTTAAAAAGTAGAGACTAAAGCTCAATATCTTGGGAAAAATATGCAAACCGTGATAGTAGATCTGCTGCATCAAAGTGTAAAGTCTCATGTTATTAATGAAATAAAAAACAATTCAAATATTTTCCATAATTTTAAACTGTACTCCTGACTTTAGTAAGAGACAGCAAATTACTCTTGTAATCAGATATGTTTCAACCAATAAATTTAATCCTAATGTTGAAATTAAAATTAATGAAAGCTTTTAAGGCTTCTTACCAGTCGAAAGATCCACAGGAAAACAAATGTCTGATACTATAGTTGGAGATCTTAATGACTTGGGTTTAAATTTGCAGGATATCAGAGGCCAGTGACTGACAAAGGGTCCAATATGAGGGGCAATAAAACAGGAGTGCAATCTAGAATTAAACAATATAATTCGCGAGCATTCAATGTTTCGTGTAGTAGCCATACTCTCAATCTTGTTATTAATCGCAAAAGCGTCCTTGGAAGCCGCTAATTTCTTCAATATGGTCCAAAAAATATATTTTATTCATTTCGGCATCTACTTTTCGATGGGAAATACTTTTAAAGCATATTCAGGGTTCAAATTTGAAAACATGGAGGGACACTAGTTGGGAGAGTAGAATAGAGGCATTAAAATTTCATTTTCGGAGATGTATACGACGCCTTGCTAAGCATTTACGAAAACCAAGAAATTGATAATTTAATGGTAATTGAATATGAAATTGCTGATGAAGTAAATTTAAAGATGTAATACAAAATTCGCAAACTGAAAGAAAGAAAAAAAGTTTTTTGGGATTTTAGCGTATTTGATGTAATCTCGTTTTATTTTCAAAATAATGGCATTTACATTGTTTGTGAGATAATATCCATCTGTAATAGGATTTAAAAATGTAAAAAAAATATGGTTAATTTGTGGCTATGTACAGATATTTCATAATTAATTTCTCTATTTTGTGAAGCTAGATCAAAATTCAATAACTTTATTTATGAATATACGATTTTATTAAAACTAAAATTAAATATTTTATTCGATTAAAAATTAATTATTTTTTTTAATAAAATATATAATTCTACATAATCTTAAGGGGCGGCAATTTCCCTATTTGTCCGGGGTGGCAAAACCACTAGAGCGGGCCCTGGTCAGACCAGGCAACATGTTTTCAATCATCAATTTTTTTTTTTTTTTTTTTTTTTTAGGGGAGCACCCAAAACCCGCTCCTCCAAGCATGGCGGCCTTCCTGTTAACTACTGCTCGCCTCTGCACATGCATTAAGTTAGTAATTCTATAGGTGATCACAGGAACGGGATTGTGATGTATTCCATGCGTCCAGGCGTCCGCCCGTTTACATGGGTCCATCGGATTAGATAGACAGAAACTTTTGAAAGAAGAGACAGGGCAGAGGGAAAAAAGTGCCAAGGTTTTACCCCTGGGAAAAAAAACCTCTGAGATAGTTAGGTAGGGAATAAGAGCGGCTGGCTAAGATACTGCCAGTACCGCGACAGATTCTATGCTACAAGGTTGGATGTATGAAGGATTTGTTAGTTTTGTTAGGATATGGTATCATGCAATAACTACAGCTGGTCCACACACCGCCGCTGAGGTTATCAGCTGGTGCCGCTCGCCGTCGCTGCCGTTGAGATGGTCCTGGAACATGCCGAATCGTTATATTAGTAACAGCTGTGTGCAACAGGTGTTGTACGTGTTGGTGAGACGTGATTCGTACCGCCAGGGCGCCAGAGCGCAACCGCCGCAACGCGCAGAGCCTCCCCCTCATCCCGGGAGTACACGGTAGGGTTTCGCCGGCGGCGACAGCCACAGTGCTGCTAGATGACCACCCCCGACTTGCCCGGGCTTTAGGACGATGAAGGACACCACCGCCATGACCACCCCCGCCAGCACGCGTCATCGCCACCGGGAAAGACAACCCCACCATGCTTATTCCAGGAAATATTGGAGCAGGATGCATCGCGCTAGCCTGCCACGACAGCCGTCACCCCCGCGGTGTTTACCACGCCGGATACTGTACTAATGCTGTTTGTGGATTGATTTCTTGTTATATGTGGCTGCCTTCTACACCTGCGATCGCACTGTAACCACTTTCCTTAGCCCAGTGATCACTTTGCAGGTTGGTTAGGGAATGGGACCCTAACCCCAGTGGCCCTTGGTGCAGTCGACAGATTTCTTACTTGTTTATGCATTAGTTTCTTCCTATCTGTTGAGCAATATTTTCGGCCGTGGGTGTTTAAATCTGTGGTTGTGATCGTAACTGCCTATAGTGCGTATCAAAGGATTTCGCGACATTTGGGATTTCCCGTACATGTTTATGGCAAGCTTCTTAATTACTTGCTGTATTGGCTCGAGTCGGAAATCTCGGTGTAAGTCGGTTGTTCGTGTTCCCCGAGGAGCATTTGCTATGATCCTGAGTACTTTGTTTTGAATTAATTGCAGTCTCCTAATGTGAGACTTAGCGGCGTACCCCCAGACCGGGGCTGCATACGTCATGAGTGGCCGAATGAGTGCTAAGTACATTGTTCGGGCATTACCTCGGTGTAGTGTGCTTTGTCTGTTTAGCATTGGGTATAGCTGTTTGAGTCTAATGTTTGCTTTATTAACCATGTGTTTTATATGGAGCTTCCATGTTAGCTTCGCGTGAAATTTGACTCCAAGATATTTAACTTCGTTCCGGAAATGAATTTGTTGATTGTGTAGTGTTAGCGGTCGACAGTGTTCGTGAATGCGTTTTTGCTTAGGTCTTCGTGTAAATAGGAGTGCCTCGCATTTAGCTACGTTGACTTTAATTCGCCATCGTGTGAGCCAAGGTTCGACTACGTTAAGCGCGTGCTGTAATCTACTGTTTATATGAGATGGTTGCTGTGACTGTGCAAGATAGGCGGTATCGTCAGCATAAATATCTTGCATCGTTTTGACTGTGGTCGGAGCATTATTGACGTATTCTGTGAAGAGCGGAGGGCCTATTAAACTTCCTTGAGGCACTCCTGCTTGTATCTCCTGAGGTGTGGAGTTCTTGTTGTCAACGCAGACGTGGAACGTTCGGTTACTGAGGTAAGAGTGTATTAGGCGCACCAGTCCGTCCGGGAATCCGTCGTCACTGAGTCTACGAATGAGGCCGTTGTGCCAAAGACTATCGAACGCCTTCTCAATGTCCAGGAACACAGCCCCGGTAGACGCAGACAGGTTATACCCCCTTGTTACGTGCTCAACAACACGCATTAATTGTTGTGTTGTGGAGTGGTGCTTTCTGAAGCCGAATTGCTCCGGCTTCAGAATGTTGCCACATCGCGTAAATAACAATAAAACTAAATCCATCATACCTTATGATCTAACAAAGCGAGTCAATTGTCATTCTGGTCCAGGCTGCATTTTATCCGAACCACAAATCTGGCTATTGATTCTTTTCGTAAATCATAGCTTCTGTCACAACTGCATTAATAAATTCTTCATCGATTCTTTAAACTTTGGAATTACTTACATGCTGGTGAAATAACGACATTAGTAATTTGGTGTCACTGAAAACGAAGGAAATTAAAAATAATTCGTAACGTGTAAGATTAGTTTTAGTACGTGCTTTTTTAAAACCAGAAAAAAGATGCTGTTATTATTATTAATAAAGAAAACTGCTCTAAATAAATTTACGGCACCACAGCTATCGTGAAATTCTCCGTATCCGAATTTAAAAATAAGATTTTTGTTTTTAGCTAAGTTAAATTTTACAGAAATAATGTGTTTGGTTATGTCCATAGCTACATTCTCACCAAAGTTTTCACTTAGTGCTTATAATTTCAGCTGCGTTAACTATTATATATTGATACAAATTTGCGGCATCACGAATACCGTGCAGTCCTCCACATTTTAGCTAAGTTAAATTAATATAAATGAGTTAATATTTTTCATTACCACCAGAGATACATCATTACCAAAGTTTATACCACATTTCAATCTAACTACTTCAGGTCTGAAATACCGTGAAGGAAAATGGTTCGAAATGTGGGTAGTTGTATAAAAGCCATTAAGAAAAAAATACATGTTATTACTCATGGATTAAGAGTGTATTTATATGTTATTAAAAAAAAGGGATCCTACGATTACCGTGGTGCTGCAATTTGATGATTCTTATGTAACTCGACGAGACAAATTGAAAGTAAAGAATATATTTTTTTGTTATCTCGCTTAGTTTTCGAGATATTGTATCTCAAAAGTGAGGAGGTTAGAGTGAAATCCGGCATGGACCAGAAAAAAATTCACCGAAACCAATATATCTACACGGTGGAAATGCTCTATAGGCGTTTTATTTTCTTCCTAGTGGTTGTTGTTAGGTTGAAATACAGCCTGGACTAGAAAAAACGCCACGGTAATGATAGAACTGCTTTAAAAAATAACCTTTTGAACATCAGTATGAAAACCGCATCTAAGGTAATAACTAAAAGAAAGGATTTTTTAAAATGAAATCTATATATTTTGCTTCTCTGCATTAATATTTGACACTAAAATAAAAAGGGTAAAACATTTTTTAGGGGGTGGAGGCTGCCTACTACTGGTACTAACTATTTGAAATTAAGATTAACTGCTTCGCTATAATATTCTCTTCAGGTTTTTCACTCTCCATTTTCGGAAAAGTTATCACAAATTAAATTAAAAATGTCAAAATATGCGAGAGACGCCCAGCTATTAGATGACACTGCAAAATTAATGCAAATATATTTAAATGTCGGTTAAATCCTTTATTGTAATGTTTTTTTGCCGTTTATGCTTCTCTCCGTTGTAGAAAGTCGCATGAAATTAACAAAAATAAAAAATAAATATTTGTCTGAGATGTAGAAGGCCCTACAAAAACGACTGCCATCTTAGAATCTATACAAGCGATCGGGGACAATGCATTGCTTCCGTTGTAAACAAATACCCAATGTTTTAGATGAATGCCACAGAACGATTTTCCCAAACATTATTTTTTTTGATCCAGGCCGAAATTCAACCTAACCACGACTTCTATAACAAAACGAAACTGTTTAGGTTGCTGGCAATATTACGCAGTTGCGCAGAGTCTCATATTTCGTCATTTTTAATGTAACATGTGGCAATTTATCCGAAGAAGGAGAGTGTAAAACGTGAAGAGGACATTTTTTGGAGACAGATACTTCAAATTTCAAAAGGTTAGTACCAGTTTCGAATTGGTGGAGAAAGAGGCAGGCTACCCGCATTTCTATTCACTTCATGATCTGCGCGTGCAAAGCAGCAGGTAAATGCTAGTACCTAATAAGGTTATTAAAGAATCTGAAAATATGCACTATTAATCGAACATCCATGCCTCTGAAAATAAAATTAAGACATTATCGGATATTGTTAAAAAATAATACAAAAAATGTAATCAGTCAGTAAAGACTGTATATATGAAGCAAAGTTTAATAGAAACCTGTTTTTCAATTGCAGTTTTTTTGATAAAAATTTTCTAACTGTTGCTGGCCAATAGCTCAATAACTCACAGTATGGATAATTTCTATTGGTTTCCAAGAAAAATTTGACATTATGTCTGGAAATATAGCTACTCCCGAAAAATAAGAAATGTTATTATGTCTCTTAAGAGCAAATGCTCAAATGGGATTTCCACCAGATTGACTAAACTGTGCTCTACAGAATTAAGTTATCTGTTTAATATATCTCTATTTCAGAGGAAATTCCCGTACAGACCTTAATCAAAACACCCAATAAAAGAGGGGGTACGTCAGTTGTATTGTACACAGTCCAGTCACATTAATGTGACCACCTCTCAAAAACCAGAATAATCACCTTTGGCAGAGCGGACCGCTGCGAGGCGTGCAGGAAGAGAGTCAATTAGGTTTCTGAAGGATGTTCACTGGGATCTTGAGCCATGGCAGACTCCAGTGCCGTGGCCAGCTGCGCTAGATTACGCGGTTGAGGATCCATGGCGCGAACAACCCGATCGAGGTGGTCCCCCAGATTCTCGATTGGGTTTAAATCCGGTGAGTTGCTGGCCAGGGGAGTATGGTAAACTCATCCTGGTGCTCTTCGAACCACGCACATACACTGCGAGCTGTATGACACCTCAGCATTAGTCCTGCTGGTAGATGCCATCATTCTGAGGAAAAATTATTCGCATGTAGGGGTGGACATGGTCCGTAAGGACAGATACGTACTTGTACTGATCCATCGTGCCTTCACAATGATGAGTTCACCCAGTGAATGCCAGGAAAACATTCCCCAAACCATAATGCTCCCTCCTCCACCCTGGATCCTTCCGGCAATTGTTTCACGCCGTATGTTGCCAGACGTTCCATCTGTCCGATGGAGCATAAAACGTGATTCATCGGAAAAAGCCACCTGTCGCCATCTCTGTGGACGTCCAGTTGCTGTACTGGCGTGCAAATTCCAGCCTTCGTCGCCGATGAACAAGCAGTCAGCATAGGTGCATTAACCAGGCGTCTGCTGCGGAGGCCCATGCGCAGCAACGTTCGCTGAACCGTTGTTGAGGATACACTCTTGGTAGCCCCTTGGTTCATCTGGGCGGTCAGTTGCTCAACAGTTGCACGTCTATTTGCCCGAACGCATCTCCGTAGCCTTCGTTCGCCTCTGTCATCTATAGCCCGTGGTGCACCACATGTTCCACGCCGCTGATTTTGAATAGTGCCATTTTGCCATGCACGGTATACTTTCACCACGGCGGCACGTGAACAGTTCACAAAATTAGCCGTTTCCGAAATGCTTCCACCCTTGGCCCGAAAGCCAATAATCATGCTCTTTTGGACGTCGGATAAATCGCTACGTTTCTGCATTACGCCAACGATTGAAATGCTTTCCGATGCCCTAGGACATCCTTTATATACACTCCACTGTAATGTGCTGCCACCTGCCTTCTGTGATTGGTTATTTCACGTTGACGTCGAAAGTAGGTGGTGGTCACATTAATGTGACTGGACTGTGTATTACAGTACTATTTCATTACTAACAACCTTATCCAGAATTTTCGAAAAAATAATTTGCACCACAGTTCGCCAGCATCTTAGAAATAAAAATATTTTGAATAAATGACAAAAGTGTCATTTTATGGAGCAAGCTGTATTTGCGTTGACTGACAATAGTTTAGAATGAATAAATGATAAATTACTGCCTGTGGGAATTTTTTGTGGTTTGTCTAAGGCATTTACTTGCGTTGGTCAGGAAATTCTGATAAAAAATAATGTATTACAGTATTGGTAACGTTTTTAATAAATGGCTTAGTTCTTACATTTTCAACAGAAAGTGTCACTTGAACGTTATACTGCTGTGTCATATTTACAATTATCTGAGTGAGGGTCCATCAGATGTGGAATACCTCTGGGTTCTATATTCAGTCCACTACTGTTTTTGAAATATGTAAATGATCTATCCTGTGTCATAGCCAAAGACTCAAACTTTGTCCGCTTTTTCAAATTTTTCTGTCCCGGAATCAAGGCGGTTAGCTGAATATCAAAGACGGGTTCGATAAGAAAGGCAAGGAGCGGCTCTCAGCTCAGGATTTACTGGAACTAGACTGTCAAAAAACTTATCACGAATGTAAAAAGTTTAGTGATACAGGAGTTTAATGAAACAAACTATTCAGCTTACAGTTTGAAGTTAGGATGTTATGAAGGTTAGGTTTGTGAGGTGCCGGAAGAGAAAGTAGCTGTTTCTCCAAGTCAGATCCAGGGACTACGGTGGTAACGCTACGCAGCAAACTGCAGTGTTCAAAACTGTACGGCGACTACGAAGCTACTGTGCGGTACTGGCTTCGCTCAAGCGTCTGCGGAGGTCTCTTATACTAGTCAGCACAACGCAGACTTATGTTCCTCTGTTTTGCCACTATGCGCGATCTAGCTTTATTTGGATAGCAATTCTTATATGGCCCCGAGCTGTACCGCTTCTGTCTTCAGAGGCGGTGTAGGTAATGGTGGCTTCCCACGGCCCGTGGTTTTCTAGGCCGCGCCATGCAGTCGAATTGTAGGGATCAGCACGCGTCACATGCCCTCCCCACCACGTTGACTAGTGTCATATCAGCAGCTACCCGGGTGTTTGATGTTTACGCTCCGCTTGGCTTGAAGAACAAAGTTCTTTATTCGTTCCGCTTGCCTACTAAGGATTCCTCGCTAGCACTCTCAAGTAATAAAATCGTCTGGAAGCGACTCATTTAACACAAATCTTGCCCCAGGATTTCAGCAGCCTGTGCTGGCTTCTGCCCACGCAATTAATTTATTTAACAATATTTATATTAATGCTTAGGATATTACAAGATAGCGCACGCAGAAGAATTAAAAATAATCCAGATTTCTCTACTGAATATATACCGAATTATGTCTTTGACTGTATTAATAATTGGTTCGTAGCTCATGGATTTAAACTATGGTAAAACTCAAAATTTAGTATGACAAGTCATACTGATTAACACCAGACATTCATATAAAATTTGCAAGCCAGTTCATTAAAAGGTAGGCAGTGTGAAATTTATATGTTTAAAAACTGATCATAATTTAAATTGGACAGTACATGTCTCTGCCTTAATGAAGCGACTAGATGCAGCCACAATTACAATTCCTACAATTTCAGGCATAGGTGATCACAGTATGACGAAACTTGTTTATCTGGCTTACTTTCATTCATTAACGCCATAGTCAATAATCTTCACGGACAATACAGCTCATAGTGACAAAGTATTCAGATCCCAGAGGAGAGAAATAAGAATCCCACAGAAACAATTCTTGTAAAAAATATGCAGTCTCTCGTGATTTTTTTTTTTTTTTTTTTTTTTTTTTTTTAAAAGAATTCTGGTGACTTGGTTACAATGCATGACAAAATTTTTACTGAATCGAAAGGCATAAATGATATGATATAGTCTGAAATTATAAAATCCGAAACACATGCCAGGGAATTTTGGCATTTGTGTATTTGTAAGAATGACAAAGTAACACATTTAAGGCATTTATACGGGTAGAAGTGTTACTGTCTAGTTTTCTAAAACAATGATTGCAGAATGACCAAGTCGCCAGATTTTCTATTTTATCCCGATGGTCCATAACACTGAGAGAAATCATTCTTTTTCAGAAAGTGAATACATACTGTAGAGCGTAGACATGGCTCAGAACAATAGCTTATAAATTTAGCCACTAAACAACCACGAAACTTGGTCAATTTTTAGAAGAACTGTTTTTTTAGGACCTCATTTATTTTTGTAAATTAATCGCTTATTCTGAGTCGTCGCTCAAATGTGACCGTTACATTTTAAAATCCGTGGATAAGGACATTTCAGAATTCAAACTTATCAGTATATGTGTGTCAGATACTAACAATACCCAGGCTTTTACAAACAGTGAGTGTGCTTCCTGGGCAGATTTAATTTAAACTAAGCATAGGAACAAAATAAAATTGAGTGTGTTAGTTAAGCTTGCTGATTCCTATGCATTACAGAAACATGAGGCATAGTGCGTCATTCAAAGCAAAGAAAAAAAAAAAGAGAAGAATTTCACTAACTTCCAAAGTAAAGAGAGGAACAAAGTAAAATTTAAAAAAATAGTTCAAACTAGCATGCGCCATCTCCAGTGAAAATCTGAGGCGTTTGAAGATATTGGGGGTAGGAATCTGATTCATCTTTGGGGTAGATAAGGGGCAAATGTGAAGAAATTCACCAATTTTAGACTTCTTTTAGTGTACAAAATGTTAGCTTTCTAGGACTATTGAAAGCGTTTTAGAATTTTGATGACCACCATTGGGTGAGCGAGTAAGCGATCTACAAAATCGATGAAATTTGCTTAAGAATAATTTCTAAACTAAGAACAGAAACGAAACAAAATGTAATGTGTTTACTAAGCTTGCTGATCTATATACATAATAAAAAATTTGAGACGTGTAGCATCATCCAGACGGAAAATATTCAGGTACAAAAATGGATCGAATCGCTTTTAGAAAAGTGTAGGTAGTGCCGCATTGACTCGACTTAACGGGTGAACTGCCGTGCACCCATATTATGTTTCCTCTAGAGAGCTCTAAGAAAGTTGGGAATAATAGCATTGGCGGCCGAGTGTATACGCACATTAATGTCCTTGTAGTTACCAGTTATAGTCTATTAGAAACAAATAGTAAAATACGTAACTATGGCACGAGAAGTAATAGTGATCTTCACAAGAATAACAAGTCCTTAACATATGTTCAAAAAGGGTTCCGATATACACATCGTCAACAAGCTCCCAGCACATCTTAAAAGTCTGGCAGGGGATAAGATTAAGGAAAAAAATTAAAAGAATTTTTTTATTGAGAACTCTCTCAACTCCATGGAAGATTTTTTTTCAAAGGTATCTACAAAATAATTGCCAGTATATTGTATAAATGTATTTGATATAATTAATGTACATATTATTCTGTGACTGGTCATCTTCTGGAGTATACCTCTATTTTGTTGCGTAATTATTTTGCTGTAAATTGAATCCTTTCCACATCCCACAGAAAAGTCTCTTATATTGAAATCTAGGAAAATGAATTGTATTGTAGGGCAATGTGAAGAGGGGACATGCTTACCTGAGCTAGGCGCCGACTGGCAAGGGTCTGCACAAGCTTACGATCTCTACAGAACTGTTGTGTTTTGCCATAGAACATTTTCATTTGTTTCCATTAAATTCCCAGGTACACAAATTACTATACAAGAAACAAAAACAACTTTAGCAAATTCAGACATCATTATCATTACTACAAAGAGGTGTTGATTATTCTGGGAAACATCCATTTAATGACCTTCTTGAAAGTAAAAAATAATCTGTAGGTAATAAGGATTTACTTAAATAAAAGCTGCAATATTGTGTTATTATATACTCCTACTCTGTCCAACATTTGCATAAAACAGTTAAATATATGTAATATGAAATTCACAAAATACAGTTGTAAATTTAAAGGCGAAATTAGTGTGTTTGTAACATACTCCACAATACTTTTCATTATGACTATTATTCTTGATGTATGCATAAAGTAGCTACAGCTAAACTGTGCACTAATTCAAGCAAACGGAAAACAATTCAGATGTACTGTATTTGTGGTAAAATGAGAGTGTACCAGTATTTGGAACATCGTTTATTGAGAATAACACACTTGAATACCGTACATAGACATACATCAACTGGACATCACAAATACCATCTGGGAGCAACATCGCTCCATCAGACATCTGAAAGTATTACAAGTCATTCAGGTCAAACACTGATATGGGTATTCTTAAAGTTTCACTGTTACCGCAGCTTGGACATACGGTACACCAAAATACGTAAACAAATATATTACCAACTCTCTTGTATATACAATAACAGTAATAACTGAGTAATCAGTACAATATTATGGATGGACCCTTCTGATATCAGTTTATATGATCCAGTGTTTACTGCAGCACAGTACAGAAAATCACATTTATTATCACCGTATCTTCATTTATTACATTTAAGGGAACTATAATTTTATCAGATAATAAAAGTAGTGTATATTTTTACATCTAAAATTTTAATGAAAATTTAACCTGCTTTATTAAAGTTTTTTGGGGCAGAATTAAAAATTTGCTGTGAATCTATCTATTAAAATACTTAAAGGACGATGAAATGATCTCCTACCAAGTCACGAGAATTGTAAAGTGACTTTGTTAAATAGTGCAAGTAAAGTAATTAATTAATTGGTGGACTATTGTTTGGCTGTACATTAAAATATAGGTCTAATTTCCATCAGCTTGTGGCAAAGTAAAAGCGATAAACCGATATTTAAGGCGAAAATAAAGTTTTCATTTTGGAGTTGTTACTTCTCAATAGCATGATGAACCATTTTAGTTTTAATGATTTCTATGTTGGTTTAAAAATAAGAAACACGTAAGTTCTTATATATGTTCTATAACACTCCATTTGTTATACAGTATCAAAAAACAGCTTCCAAACAAGATATTCACCTATGGAGCTTTTTTCTTGTATCTGTATGTGATCCCTGAAATAAGAGTCTGGTAGCTGTCTCACAACATAAAATTATTTGATATCTCTTGATATGTTTAGACAGTTCTTTGCAAGTTATTTTGTCTGTAACTTATTAACGTAGTAGAAAGAACAATGATTAAAAGTTGTCACTGCCACAGCAATATCCCAAATGCAAAATACAGAACAAAACATTACATTATTAAATCAGTAATAGTTTGAAAAGTATATGCCTTGAATTGGTTTTTTGATAGACTAATGTATAATTCCTTTTCCGCAGAAGACGAAAATTTTCCTGCTACATTTTTAACTTTTCACTAAATTATCTTTAAAAAAGTTGTAAATTGATATTATTATTTCTTTCTATCATCCTTCATGTGTTGGGATGAAAAAATCTCTACTCGAATAATGTTTTCAGGAATACACAGTGTCTTAAATTATTTTAGTGGGTAAAACTAGTAAAGAACATCTAAGAATTATGATATATTTTCAATAACAAACAATCACCAAGGAGAGGGTTTGGTGGTGATTTTCATGTAAAATACAGTTCAAAAACATAACGAGAAACATTTAAATATTATGTGTATCGCAAATTTTATTAATTATTTCTATGGACAATGTGCTATCTAAAAATACCAGGAATTGCGTAATAAAACAGAATTATGAAAATTTGTTCAACGTCGTTAGCGGTTACTAGTACTATTTCTATCTGAAAAAATAATTTCAGAGTATAGGAGATTTTTTGGAAGAGTAATAATCCTTACGCTAAGAAAAACAGTTATTTAATTAGTATTGTTCACTCTTTATCCTGCGTCCATGCATACTTTATGCATTAACAAATAATCAATGATTCTTCCATTACTCAAAATACCTTTCGTTGTGGTCTGTTTTGATGTTATTATTCTGCCTTTGAACGCGAAAACTTTTTAACCAGGACCTATCCTCTTCCTGTATGGCCGATGGAACTTTTCAATATGGTTTTACGTTTGTAAACTGATCAGAATTCCACTGCGAGAGGAGCGTCATGAACGAGCTCTGTATCACTTGGGAATTTCTGTAATGTCTTCTTCAGCGGAAGTACAATAAATGCATACTATACTATGAGGCCTCACATCGTCTGTCTACAAAATATTGCTTTAAATAATGAGCCCGTCAAAATTTATGCATGCGCAGAATGGTTTCCAGTGGGTGCCAGTTATTATAATTTTCTGAGAAAATGGTTAAGCCATTTTCTTTTTGGACAGACCGTATCTGATTCCGTGCGATAAATTTTTGGGGAGAAGCTTTATTGTTTCACTCACAGTTATGTGAACCAGTTATTATGTTGCAAATACGCCTATCTAAACTATAATCATGACAAAGCATTTCCCCTGAATATTTTCCTTCTGGAACAAAGGTCATATTAAAGAATAACATGATCTTGCATAAATGAAAACTTTAACGAACGATAATTATTAAAGTCTCTTGTTTCATCGAAACGCTTTTCTCAATAGAAAAAAATTTTCAGGTAGGGGTCATAAACTTCCTCGTCAAATTACGAAAAATTCTTTGAGATCCCTTGGAATCGTTTTAAGCTCATCTGAATTACTAAAACAATTTTTACATCATAATTGGTCAAAAGCGTTTATAATAGTTTTTTCTGTACGATGATACAAACGTTCCTTAAAACGGAATTTAAGGAACAGTCTTATCCATTAGACGGGATGTATTTCTTGCATCGTGTTCTATTGACAGTTGTTTTTAAACAATATTTGGGATACAAACTCTTGTTACGGAATAAGATGGTGTTGGGGAAAATTAAACGAAAAAGACTAGTGACTAAACGTAGTATGTTAAAAGATAAGTCTTCTTGTTTTTCATTTGAGAGAAGTCTTAGCTTAGTGCTCGTACAAAATTAATGGAGAAAGATGAAAAGATAGCAAAACAAAATTGAAAATAATGTCGCAAGACGCAATGCTTAATCTAAAGAAAAGAAGAACGGACTCATAATTTAAATGCATTTACCTAATAGCGAAGAGGAAATTGTTTCAGAAAATATAACATTCGGGAGGACGTGGGTTGGAATCCCCACCTAGTCATCGAGATTTGGGTTTTCCACGGTTTCCCAAATCACTACAGGCGAATGCCTTCAAAAGGCCATGGCCGAAATTATTCCCGTCCTTTTCTCAGCTTTTTCCCGCCTCTAATGACCTTGACGTCAACGAGGCGTAAAGCCATAAGAAAAAAAACATGAATATAAAACAAAAAACTGAAGCAATTGACAATCGTGATGTATTTTTTTTGAAAGTGTACGAGTATAATTCGCAGTTTACGATACACACCCGAACTGAATGTTTTATGTTCAGTAATTTCACATTAGCTTAAAATACATTGATGCCAGACAGAGATACAGTGCGCGAGATATCCTTCATAACACTAATTATTTGTTCTGTATAAGTGTTGCCATTAAATGGAAGATAATTTATGTAACTATTTCACGGAAATATCTTACTTAGTTTCATGTTAAAAGCGACTTCTCACAATTGTTGCGGAAGAATTACAAACATTAGTTTTATTATTAAAATACAGTATATTATGGCGCTATGAAGACAGATGCTGAAAAATAAGTTTGTTTTGTGTTGGAAGATATGCCTCTAGGTTAACCTAGCTTTTAATATCTACATTAAAATATTAATTCAAGAATACTAAAAATCTGCTTTTATTTCATATAAATTTACATATATTGTTTTATGTTACTGTAGGGAAATTCCATGAACTTTATATTATAATCCTATATACTCGTACACGGTCAATAAATAAATGTTTGTAGGTTTTTTCCAGGGAAAATGTAGGTATATAGAATATATAAGGTGAAGAAGTGCTATATAACGAAAATAACGTAATTATTTTTGATTCATCTATGGCTCAGACTTGAATTAAGTAAAACACATTATTTATTGGCTAGTCAGTCACAAGTGCCATCATATATTGCTAGAGGCAAGCTGTGAGGAGAAATTCTGTGTACTCATATTCATAAGACATAAAAATTATTCTTTTCTCAGAATATGGTAATTATTATTTCCTTCAAATGAAAATGTCACAATGTTTGTTAATTTATGTGTAAATTGGCGAAATTTTCTTCAAGTTACTGATAATTTACACTAGTTTATAAAACTTTTTTATTTCTATAAAGCTCAGTCATTAATCCATTGCATTTACTACCAAAAATACTTTGTAACTGGGATCTAAGAAAAAGCAATTTCCCTGTCATGGATGGGACATATGTTTTGTGGAAACAGTACACTCATCTTGGTCATAGATCTAAAAATTCAGTCTTGATATTCTGTAATTATAATTTTAATGTCAGTTTTGATCCCAGTAGAGGTTTATTATTGTTAGTTGTGTTAAACATCCTGCTGTATTAGAGTCAGGAGTAAAAGGCTAAGGTAATGAATTGGATTCTACACTTAAGAGGCAAATTTGCAGTATAATTGATTTTCAATATAAGTTTAGCTGTTTATGAAAAATTACTTTGAATCTTTGAATATCATAAAGCCGAAATTTTCAAAACGATGGGTAGGTCTTTTTTTTTTTCTTTCTTTCTTTCTTTCTTTTTTTTTTTTTTTTTTTTTTTTTTTTTTTTTAAAAAAGGAAAGACAAGAGTTTTACCCTCAAATCTCCAACTAAATGTCTATTTGATATTCAATATAGAAGTTCTGACTTTATATGTACATCACTATGTAATTGCCATACTGAACATGTTAGTACAGATTTCATTCTTGTTACTAGCTGTAAGTGGTAGAGAAAATAAAGCTAAGTTTACTAAAGTTGACGACAGCCATAAACATGAAAACACGCGATAAGACATTGGTTGTTTCCGTTTATAATTATATGCTTCTCACACTGGTCACGTGTGTTTTGAGTTGAGGGCAAAATGAAACTGCAACCGAGTACAAAACTTTAACTGAATAATAATAATAAAAAAAATCGTGTCAAACTCCCATTGTCATCTATAGGAACAGTGTGCAAGCTATTGAATACCGTTTACAGATTTATTTTTTTTTAAAGAAATTCGGACCAAGAACTTGTTAGGTTGGTTTTGCTTAATTTGTTCTTACAACTGTGATTAGGCCGGACTTTGTATTATTCACTCAACTTTGATGTATCCGTAATTATAAATCTGAATTGTGTCTTGTTATCTTGCAAGTTTGTTCGTGCAATCGAGAAACCACGCAAAGTAATTAATTGCATTATTGCAACTTTGACAACAAGTAAATTTGATCTTCATGCCGAATTTAGTTGTTTGGAATAATACGGTATATTAACAGGCACAATTAATGGAGATAATATAAATACCATCCGGTAAAGAATTTCGTTTAGAATTGGAATATTTAACATAGAGAATATAGTGTGGAAAACTAAAAATGAGATTCAGTGGTTGTTGCCTACTATATTTTACATTGATTTTGTGTCCACGGTAATTCTACAGTTGGTCATGAAAGTGTAACTATATTTTCTCATCTAGTTGAAATATATTTATGACGTGTAGATCGCTTGATTAAGATTGTTGCATTAGTATCTTGTTACATCTAGTGTGTCGTATCCCCTAATTTTCCCCCAATTTGATCTATTCCTAGGTTTAAGTAACTCAACATTCGCTTATCATAAAAAACGACGGCCCTGGATTTATGGATTAGCTAGCTAATTGTACAGATATTTCGGTCAAAATTTTAAGTTCTGTTTCGCTAATGGCACTCGAAGAAAACTGGATCAATACATTTTTCCCAGCGCTGTTATTTTTTACGTTTGTGAGAAAACCTTATAACACTGAAATGAAAAGATACATGGTTGATAGTTCATAAGTTTTAAATCCATTCGGAAAACCTTCAAGTTGCAACTGATACAAATCTTAATGCAGTGTATGCCATATAAATATTATCAGTTTCGCCAATTCAGTATCTAATTACTGTATTTTGAAACATGAGAGGGAAACCGTTTCTCCATTTTGATTATTTTGCGGCTAAAATAGCAGAACATTTTTGGATTAGTTTATGCTGTTTTTTATTTTCTAACTTGATGGATGTATTGTTAAACAGAATACAGTAGTTTCTATGTGTTTGAAACTTTGAGAATCCTGTTGCGTTTACTAATCGGCGGGCGTGTATCAAAGGCGAAAAAACTTTTTATCTTGATTATGATAGATGTTTTAATGAGCTACCTTCACATGATGAATTTCATTTAAACATAGAATCAATCTGAGTTAAAAATTTTCGTCTTTTTAACTATAGGCATACCACTCTTATATGTGTATTGTCACAGCATATCACGAGCATTTCTTTCCAGCGTTTGGTTATAACTGGTAATAAAATTTATCACTCAACAAAGTGTGAACAATTAGTCAGCCTTGTATCTATATCTTACACAGCTCCGTAAGAGATCAAAGATGAATGTTTAGACAACAATGATATTCCTAAGAGCCACAAATGGGCTTGAGGAAACAAGATAAAATTAACTCGAAACTTTTTTGGCATAATTTACAAAAAGCGTTTTCAGAGACTGAATAGAAATACAATTATTTCGCTAAACGTTTCTTGCAAAAACCGTTGAGCATATTGCGAGAATTATACGAGACACTAACAGGAATTAATACAAGTGTGCCTGGAACAGACAGGTAACAAGTTCATCACATTTGTACACGGACAATGTAATATACAAACAACTAGACAAAAACGAGGAAAGATGAAAATTTAAATTTTGAAGGAATCCTCAATACACGACATATTTATTCAAGGCGTTTCTAAATTACGTCAGAAAAAAATAAAGAAGTGGTTACATAACCACCATTATAATTAAAGTTTTCTTTGAGTACTATTCTTTTAGTTTAGTTTTAAACGCGTTTTACAGAACGCTTTAGTACGATTTTTTCCTTGTAAAATTATCATACGCACATAAAAGGGAGCACATTTCGTCTTTGTATGTCATATGTTGTGGTAGACGTTCAATGAAACATTTGATAAAAATAGGTCTAGAATTCTTATACCAGAGAAATGTCAGCATTTTAAGAAATAAGTTCAAGGCTACACCCTTTTTACGGACAATATGAAATTTTTTTGTTGGTCTTGATGTCTTGCGCAACAGACAACTCTGAGTTGGCTCGTTGATTTCGTAGTTAGTTTAGGGATATCCCGCGACGAATGAGCTTTCTGTGCTGCGGGGAGACGCGTCGGGCAGGTCTATGTAGGATATGCTGGTGAGCCTGGGCCTATTGCCCTCTGGCCTGAGCCTCAGCCTGTTGCGGTAACAGCGCAACAGGCAAGCGCTGACGAATGTGGCGAGGAGCGCTCCTACCACGACGCTCAACGAGATCACGCTGGAGTAGTTGCGCTCGATACCCAGCGTCTCCAGGAAGCCCTCCTCTCGAGTCGTTATGTCGATGCTTCCCACCTCGAACACGTAGCCGTCTCGCTCGATGCACAGCGAGAAGTGGTATCGCGTGCCAGGCTGCAGCCCGTGTACCGTGTACGAGTGGATGCGCACACCAGCCTGAAAAACGTTTCACTTGCCTGCTATTATCACATAAATTTAACATTCCGATCAAAGCTGTACTGTATATATAAGAGACATTTAGTAAACACTGATACATCATCCTTAAGCGATAAAGTGTCAGACTATATGTATAAAAAAAACTTGAAATACAATATTTATTATCCGTTATTAATTTTGAAACAATTTTCAGAGGTTACAAAAATAAATGTTTGAAACTTCTGCATGTTTTGAACAGTACACCACAGTGAATGAAGTCTATCAGCCTGTTAATAGATAAAAATATTTGTAACTTAGAGCTAATGTAATTTAAAAATTAAAAAAAAAAGAAACAGTAGTATCTTGAAGGAATAATAGTTAAAATAAACAAAAAACATCTTTTCTGATTCGGCAGCTGTTTTAGTAAAGTAAACCTCAATAGAGGGAGTAAATTATAGGCGAAGATGGTAGTAGAGAGACCGAGCGTTGTGGATGAGTCTGTGGGTTCGAATCCGCGTCCGAACATCCAGATTTGGGTTTTCCATGGTTTCCACTCCAGGCAAATGCCTGGATGCTTCCTTCAAAAGGCCATGGCCGACGAGGCGTAAAGCCATAAGCAAGGTAGTAGAGAGAACTCACATTCGACGGTATCAACTGAAATACCTCCTACTAAAAGGATCCGTGTTAGGCAATTCATTTAATTCGTTGTTTGATTCTGGGACCATAATACGCGCAATATCGTAAGGTCTAATTCATGGAATAGAGGCAGAATGGAAGCAACTAAAGATCAATCCTATTTTGCGCGTAAAGCTCGTTCCAAATACTGTCATGAAGAATTATCGAATAAATAAACAAGCATTCTGGAAATGTGAAGCTTACGAGGTTAAATAGTAGCATTAATATCGAAGTCATTCATGGTGGCACACTTCGAAATAAAAAAAGGTAGTGTTGGATTCAAGAAACAGAACGGTCATAAACCTAGTGCCATCAGAAATATGTTAGGAATCTGTCCGGGACTGGGGGAGTTTAAGGTGCAGTCTTGAAGGAATGGGACAGGCGGATGGGTGAATATTCGTTAACGACGAGATGAATATTAGGCGAAACGACGGGAGAGAAGCATCTATTGTAATTCCCATCAATGAACCGAATCAAACAGATTTGCTTGCGTCGGAGGTAAACACACGCCAGCAAGCGCACAAGCCCCGAGATGATGTACATATGAATCTGGCGACTGAAAATGAATACCAACCTTTAATTAATATTCCCAAAGATACAGCTGCTGATGAGAGTAGCCCATACTCTGTGATTAAAAGGAAATTACCGACGCACGTTCGCATAGACGGCAACAGAATACCAACGTTATTTGAGGACGGACTACCGACCGATTCCGACTCTTTCCTGTTAAGTTTCAATTACCAGAAACTTGCAGCTATGTTTACCTGCATCATACGAGCGGTTATTTGATACATGCTTCAACTCTATCCACGACGAATGCTGAGACGGGTGAAAGAAAACATTTCTCTGATGCAAAAGACAATGTTTCGACGATTTCTCTGTGTTCAGATCTAACATGAATGGCGATTCGAATAGTAGCTACAATAAGACAACCACTGATGTGACGAAGAAGGGTCATGGTGCAATTGTATTAATGCTTTTTTATCTTGTGAACAAGAGAGTTTTCCATGTTCTTATTGAGAAAGAAAAGACATGAAGGATGACAGTTTCAGATAATGAAGTAGACATGGTACTGTTTCCAGAAAATTCACTCAGTAGGGCTGAGGAAAAGGTAAAATATATAAGAAGCGATCTTTTTTTTATGGCTTTACACCTCGTCGAGGCGGGATGGGACTGGGGACAAGGAACGGGAAGGAATTCGGTCATGGCCTATTGAAGGAAGCATTCCGGCATTCGCTTGGTGTGATTTGGGGAAACCATGGAAAACCCAAATCTGGATGCCCGGACGAGGATTCGAACCGCCGTCCTTCCGAATGCGAGGCCAGAACGCTAACCGCTCACCCACCACGCTCGGTAAAGAAGCGATCCATTGAAAGATTGGTACCGCGTGACTGTAACGCAAATTCTCTACCAGAGGAAGAAAAGCGTCGAAATCAGGGCGCCAACTATGAGAGGTGAAGAAATTCAATATTGCCGAGCTCGTCCTAATAAAATGTATAGCATATTCACTTGCAAGAAGATTCTAAGTTCTAGCTCATTTTAAAAAGTTCGCACTAAATACCGATGATAATTAACCGTTTGGTAAAACACTGAAACTGGCGTGTTTCCGAATACATATTGCACTACCTGCAGAGGAATTATTACCATCTATTTCGAAATAATCGCAGATCTGATGCGAGAGTTTAACAATAAATTGATGTTTATTTGTTTCATGTCTGCGAGTCGGAGAATGATCCTTACAGCATTCGTGTTTTTCCAAATAGACACACACACATTGTACCATTATTTACCGCGGGGGAGCGGCGCTTGCCTATAGTCTGGAAGACAGAACATCAGTTGACCTAGACAGACGCACCACGTTCAACCATACTGCCCGGCTTCAGAACACATTCCGAGTGATGCGGTGACATAATGTCCATAGCAGATACAGACCAGGATGACACTTCAGCGAAGGCTGAATAATTATGTGTTTCATGGTTCTGGAACTTTTTGACTTGTAAAATATTCAACATAAGTCGAAGTAATAAAATAAAGCGTCATGTTTCTTTTTTTTAAAAAATTAATAAACCATGAGTAATGGCTTTTCATCAATCTTTTTATTTCCATGATCATTCCTGTGAATATGATTGTAAATATAAGTATGTCAATACTGATTAATCAACTCCTGTCCCTGGCTGCATGTCGTCAGTAGCATACAGAATCCAGAAGTATAAAGATGTTAGGGAGCCACGGCACGCGACCATCCACAGGATCTCCCAATCAACGAGGTCCTTAACGACCTACCCCCCCCCCCCCTCGCCTTAATTCTAGGAATCCATTATGGCATGATATATCTGACATTAATGTCATGGAACAATGGCGTGTTGGAACTCTGCACCTGTGAAACACCAAGATATCCAAGATCATACAACTGGACTTCCGGGGATCCATCTGAAGAGAGACCCGTGTCTAAATGCAACGTCATGCTCTGCAGTGTAAGTGGGGTCTTGGGATTGCGGCGCTCCTTCCCAGACTGTGAAGGAATAACCTCCCAGGAAGTACGATGGACCATCTCAAGATGTTATCAGTGCTACACCTTCCTCCCTAAACTGGCTGCAACAACCGGACATCGATTTGTGAATACTGCCTACGTTCTTGTCTTGTATTCCTATACTAATATTAAAATTCAAAAGTAATTCTATCTCTCTGTCTGTTACGTTTTAGGGGCTTAACGGCTAAACCGATCTTAATGAAAATTGACTAGGAAATAGTATTTGGAATTTGGAAGAACATAGGATACTTTTTTGCTGTATAAATAATATATTATGTCATGGAATTTTGAAAGCTAACTGAATGGTGATAAGTGTTTGTAATACTATGCCGGAGAACGGACTGGCCACTCAGTGGTTAGGGAGTTTGCTTCAAAAGTTCCGGGTTCAAATCCCAATGTGAGCACGGATTATTAAGAGTTGCTTCTGATCACATGAGCCACGCTTGGATGTTCCGTGATTCGGATTCCACGTTAAATTGTCAGTCCAGCCATTTTAGATGTGGAATGGGTGGCAAATCGGAACTCTGTAACGAAGGCAGCCGAACAATACTTCGGGAAACGCCATACGCGTTTAATTTTTTTGTGCTATATCGGCCGCTCAGGCTTTGTTTCACCGGTAGTCAGTTTGTGTGTGATCTACACTAATAATGTTATAAATGCGAAAGTAACTATGTATCACTGTCTGTTACGTTTTGAGGACTAAACAGCAATACCGATATTAATGAAATTTGACAAGGAAATACTTTGTATCATCAGCAAAGACACAGGATAATTTTTCGGGATAAAAAGCATTTTTTGTCATTAAATTTTGAAAACTGAATAGTGCCAAACAGACGGATATCATGTGTACGTCTTGTAATGTTACACTCCTGGAAATTGAAATAAGAACACATTGACGCCGGTGTGTAAGACCCACCATACTTGCTCCGGACACTACGAGAGGGCTGTACAAGCAATGATCAAACGCTCGGCACAGTGGACACACCAGGAACAGCAGTGTTGGCCGTCGAAGGGCGCTAGCTGCGCAGCGGTTGGGCACCGCCACAGTCAGTGTCAGCCAGTTTGCCGTGGCATACGGAGCTCCATCTCAGTCTTTAACACTTGCAGCATGCCGCGACAGCGTGTACGTGAACCGTATGTGCAGTTGACGGACTTTGAGCGAGGGCGTATAGTGGGCATGCGGGAGGCCGGGTGGACGTACCGCCGAATTGCTCAACATGTGGGGCGCGAGGTCTCCACAGTACATCGATGTTGTCGCCAGTGGTCGGCGGAAGGTGCACGTGCCCGTCGACCTGGGTCCGGACAGCAGCGACGCACGGACGCACGCCAAGACCGTCGCATCCTACGCAGTGCCGTAGGGGACCGCACCGCCACTTCCCGGCATATTAGGGACACTATTGCTCCTGGGGTATCAGAGAGGACCATTCGCAACCGTCTCCATGAAGCTCAGCTACGGTCCCGCGTACCGTTAGGTCGTCTTCCGCTCACGCCCCAACATCGTGCAGCCCGCCTCCAGTGTTGTCGCGACAGGCGTGTATGGAGAGATGAATGGAAACGTGTCGTCTTCAGTGATGAGAGTCGCTTCTGCCTTGGTGCCAATGATGGTCGTATGCGTGTTTGGTGCCGTGCAGGTGAGCGCCACAATCAGGACTGCATACGACCGAGGCACACAGGGCCAACACCCGGCATCATGGTGTGGGGAGCGATCTCCTACACTGGCCGTACACCTCTGGTGATCGTCGAGGGGACACTGAACAGTGCACGGTACATTCAAACCGTCATCGAACCCATCGTTCTACCATTCCTAGATCAGCAAGGGAACATGCTGTTCCAACAGGACAATGGACGTCCACATGTATCCCGTGCCACCCAACGTGCTCTAGAAGGTGTAAGTCAACTACCCTGGCCAGCGAGATCTCCGGATCTGTCCCCCATTGAGCATGTTTGGGACTGGATGAAACGTCGTCTAACGCGGTTTGCACGTCCAGCACGAACGCTGGTCCAGCTGAGGCGCCAGGTGGAAATGGCTTGGCATGCCGTTCCACAGGACTACATCCAGCACCTCTACGATCGTCTCCATGAGAGAATTGCAGCCTGCATTGCTGCGAATGGAGGATATACACGGTACTAGTGCCGACATTGTGCATGCTCTGTTGCCTGTGTCTATGTGCCTATGGTTCTGTCTGTGTGATCATGTGTTGTATCTGACCCCAGGAATGTGTATATAAAGTTTCCCATTCCTGGGACAATGAATTCACGGTGTTCTTATTTCAATTTCCAGGAGTGTATATCGGTCACTCACGCTGTTAGTGTATGATCGGTCCATAAATTTCGTTCACAGACAAAATATATTATATAATATAGATGTTAATTTTCACTGCAACACACTATTATTTTGTGTCTACCTAAAAGTTTCTGGGATCATTTTATTTCGTCTTCTTTTTTGACATGCTTCACAGGCGTAAATCAGACTTAAGGCGTAGCTCTAGCAGAGCACGAGCAGCTGAAGTTATTTGAAACCAAGAATCTGATGCTTATTCTGAAGAAAGAAAACAAGACCAAGTTGAAAGCCGAGATGCCCTCAGTTAACACCCCTCCCCCCTCTTAGTTTCTTGTTATTTTTAAAGATTTTGGAAACTGATTCTCTTCACAACACATGCTTATTGGTAGAATGGAATGGTGATGGCTTCTCCGTCTTATTATATTGACTCCGTGCAGGGGCGTAGCTACTACGTGGCTAGGCGGTGCAGTGCACAGGGGCCCCTACGCTCAGAGGGCCCCCAAGCATACCTCTGGGGGGCCCAAAGCGCACCTCTGGGGCCCCCAAGCGCAGTTCAGTTCAGAGGCCCTTAGCTCTACAGCCGTCTAAGGGGGCCCCAGAGACACAGGGAGCCCCTCACTAAGGGCCCTCTCACTGCTCAGGGTGCCCCCAACCACTGCTCAGGGGGCCCCTAAGCACAACTAAAGGGCCCCATCCTCAGCTCAGGGGGCCTTTACCAGCAACACAAAGCAAAAAAAGGTCGCCCATCTGGCCTGAAGGCCCAAAATAAATTTTTTGCACCGGGGCCATTGTTGACCTAGCTACGCCACTGACTCCGTGTTTTTTGCGAACACCTTTCACGTAACTTACGTCTTTGTATATTCAATTCTAGCAATGAAATTCTACATCCACGCGTGTGACGTATTGTATTGCATATATATTTGAATATTGCACAGTAGTTCCTTGGCCATACGATAAAAAAAATAATTCCGATTATTCTTATTAATTAATTAAAATTAAAAACACTTGAAATGGAAATTCTACTGGTTCGAGGCTGAAGTAGCGGGCTCAACTCCCTGTCAATCCATTTCTTCAACATTTCCCAAAAATCTCTCCAGGTAAATCTAAGAAAAATGCATTTATTGCTAAATAAATAGAAAGTACCTGAAAACGGATGATCTGGTTATGATTGTAGCGCAGGAGGTAGGAGCCAGCTCCTGCGCCCGACATGTTCCAGGAAAGCGTAACGAAGGTCGAGGTGACGGTGATGGGGAACAGCCTGATGACAATGTCTGTGACGACGACGTGCAGCGCCCGACGCGTCGAGCCCGCAGAGTTCTCGGCTACGCAGTGGTAGGTGCCGGAGTCGTCGGCGTGCAGGTAGCGCAGGCTCAGAGTCAAGTCGTCGTCAACGCAGGCGCGACCTCCACGTGCGCATTCACGTCTCTTCAGCTCTCCCGTACCAGATGGGTGGGCGCCACCCAGGTGCCACGAAACCGACGCCGGAGGTGACGCCACGGCGCGGCAAGTGAAGGAGAGGTTGTGCGACAGCGGCTTGACGACGGCGGTGGGGAAGAGTGGCAGGATGAGCGGCGCGCACTGCGACGGCGGTGGCATCGGATGGCGGCGTCCGTCATCGGACACGCACAGCACGGGCTCGGGGCTACGAGTCTGCAGCCAGGCTAGGCCGCAGTGACACACCAGCTTGTTGTTCGACACCACCACCTCGCTGACGCTCGGAACCTGCCAACACCAATATGACTATCATTTCAGTTCGCAGCAACAATTTCGAATAACACTGTACATTAATGCGAGACGCAATCTGCCTATCATGAAACCATAACCCTTTCAGGAATGCAACACGTATTTGCTCTTTCACCTAACGGTTTTGGATTGTAAGATCGACAAAAAACTAAACAAATATATAAATAAAGCATTATTTAGAGCTTAATGAACAGTTATATCCCTAAGACACAAATTTGTGAATTGTCGTTAATAATTACTATAGGCCGTTCAGTTAACAGAGGCGGCTCAAGGTCAATCTGCTCTATTCCCACTCTACTGCCCTTACCCCTACATTTACTACTCACCTACATGGACACCGCGGTGGGTAGAAATAAGAGCGGAATGGTGATGTGAGGAGCTGGGCCAGGGGAACGTGACCTTGAGCAGCCTGTGCGGAGTGAACGGAGCATAATTTTTATATATGGTTAATATTTGTGCTTCAAAATAACATAATACTGAGATTGTCAAATTTAGTTGCAGAAGATATTTTTGCTATTATTTAAAAGTCAATCCTGATCGCTTCTCTCGAAAACTGTTACTGAAATATACTATCATCACCTGTGCATAGATGGGTAAATCGGCTTGATTAATTGAATTATGGCAGATTCTCAGATAATACCAATGGAAACAGGACTTCATTAATTTTACTAGTGTTAAAATCATTATTTTTTATTGTTAGATGCATATTAACTGGTAAATATGAGTGTTAATGACGATCTGGTAATAATTATTGCAGGTATTGGCTTCATGAAAGTTAACATTTACTGCATCTAAGCATCACAGAAAATTATAATGTCCATTATCAACTTAACACTGGTACTCTCAACTGTAGGTGAACATAGCGCACATTTACTTGCATATTTATCAATGATCTGCGAATGATCAAAACAAGGGTATGTGATGAGAAAAATTAACACTCACGTATAGAATCCGAGATGTAATATTTATGTAAAATTTAAAATAAATTGATATATTATCATTCCAGCTACCAAACACACAAAAATCTGTCATACAAGGCTGACATGCAGTTATTATAACCAGAAAATCTCAATTGAACCAAAAAATGTAAAAAATTCGTTCAATTTTTTTTAGTTACAGTACATCCCCTATATAACAGTTGATGGGAATGTTAAAAGTGTCTAATGTGTTGTAACTGGTGTAAGAGAATATCGACATGCTGGTCAGTGCTGTAAGGTGATTCATATTGACCTACCACGATGATGATGACCCATGGAGATAGCTGTCTTGGGAAGCATTCTCTTTGCCTTCTCCAGCAACTGAACATAAGCGAACAATTCTGAACGGAAGGAAATCTCTGTCAATATATACACAGTTAAATCTTCTGTTATTTATCATTCAATACATCTCACAATATGAGTTTCTTCAGCAGCGCTCATTTTAAGTTCTAATGACAAAATTATTTAAAATTGTAGCCATTGATAATACAGATTGTTCCGTAGATAAAGGGAATGAGCTTTCAATGGAGAAAGTAATTCATGAAGTTTTTTTTTGAAATAAATGAAAATCAAGTAACATACTTTAAGTATTTAAATCAAACAATCAACAAACAAAGTAACATCGCTACAAAAATGTAAGCGCATTTTCCCTTAAACGGTTTTTTCTCTCTTATTCTGAAAAAATCCAAGAAAATGTTTACTAACAATGGTGCAATTCTGAAACTTTTAACATCTACGGTTCAGGCACCGACAATCGCGCTCCATTTAAGCTCCAACAAATTATCTTGGTTACACGTTTCGCTCACCATATGTCTGTAATATTCGTAAGAATGCAACTAGAATTCCTTCAGCTTCAAACGATTTTCATATCAACACACACAATATGATCTATCATAACTGGTGTCTATTGAAATATTTTGATTCGTGCTTTGATTTACGCCTCGTTGACGTCGAGGTTATTAGAGGCGGGAAAGGACTGGGGGCAAGGGATGAGAAGCATTTTGCCACGGCCTTTTTGAAGGAAGCTTCCCGGAATTCGCCTGCAGTGATTTGGGGAAACTATAGAAAACCCAAATGTGGATGGCCGTACGTGAATTCGAGCCCGCGTCCTCCAGAATGCGAGGCCAGAACGTTACCGCACATTCAGCACGCTTGGTCTGTTCTCTTGATGTTAACCGGAGAAGTAAATAGAATTATCATAATTGAATTGGTTCCAATAAACCACAATCTTAGATTTCTAAGGTACGCAATCGAAAAACCACAATTATCGAGCAATTAAGGACAGTTTTTGAACTGGTATGTAGAGAAAGCAATTAAAAAAAAAAGAATATTTGAATGTGGTATAAAAGGAAAAAAAACCAGTATGTTACGTTTGTCTGATGACATTGTCGTGATAGCAGAATAGACTGAGGATCTTGAGAAATTACTGAATAGCATGAACAAAATAACGAATGAAAATTTTGGACTAAATATATTCCAATGCAAGATGAAATGCAGCAGAAATGTTAGCAATAGGACCCAGAAATAACATTAGAGGCGGGAAAGTTTTATTTTTTCGTTTTACTAATGGCTTTACGTTTCGTCAACGTCCAGATCATTAGCGGCGGGATGGGATTAAAGGAGAAGGAACGGGAAGGAATTTAGCATTGGCCTTCTGAAGGAAGCATCCCGAAATTCGCCTGGAGTGATTTTGGAAAACCCAAATCTAGATGCCCGAACGGGGATTCGAACCTTCATCCTCCCGAATACGAGGCCAGAACATAGCTGCTCACCCACCATGTCCGGCTCTATGAAAGCGAAGTGTGGACTTTAGGGATACCAGAAGAAGGAAAATTGAAGCATTTGTAATGTTGTGTTGTAGAAGGATGCTGAAAACCAAGTGTATAGATAATGCATAAAATGAACGTGTTTTGCACATGATGGGGATGTGGAAAAGTCTTACAGAATGAAGGAACAGGATCGTGGGTCATATTTTAAGACATGCGGGATTAGTTAATTTGTTAGTGGAGCGAACAGTGGAAGATAAGAACTGCAGAAGAAGACAGAGGTTAGAATATATAAAGCAGAATATAATAGAGGCCGTAGGTTGTAAGGGGTATGTTGAGATGGAGAGGATAGCACAAGATAGGCAGAAATGTAGCATTGCATTAATCAAGTCAAGTGAATGATGATAGAAAAAAAGAATAATGTTTCACGTAAACAGCAGTACTTACCATATGCTAATTAACCGTAGATACTAATGTATGTATTAGAAATCTGGAATTTCTTTTTTGTTCCGTCTACCGTATACTAACAACTCACTTCGACCGAATTAAATGGTACTTCAGAACTGAAGCAAGTATCAGACCCTCCTGAAAACTGATAATGCTAGTACGATGTGCTAAGAAAACCATAATTCCTTACATATTGCTTTACGTCTCGTCGAAGGCTAAGGTCATTAGTGGTAGGATGGGACTGGGGACCAGGAACAGGAAGGAATTCGACCATGGCGTTTTTGAAGGAAGCATCCCGGCATTAGCCTGGAGTGATTTGAGAAACCATGGAAAACCAAATCTGGATGCCCGGAGGGGGATTCGAACCCGCGTCCTCCCGAATGCGAGGCCAGAACGCTAACCGTCGACCTACCACACTCGGTCCCACAATTCCAGTCACACCCAGACAGCGAGGTGCTTGCGTCGCTTGTGTATTTTTAAAATTTACATCTTTTTACTTTTGCGAATGATTTCTAGAAAATAAGGATACAAAGGATAGTGTTTCTAAACATTTTTTTTAATTCTGACAGTATATGTCTATTTTGTTTTCCCATATCACGGATATCAATGAATTTAATGAGCATGGAACTGAGTATTTTTTCTTATGTTGTGGTCCTGGCCGTCACTTGTAAGATTACTCCTGCAAGATGTTCTTTCAACATAGACAACATGTGACAGTCAGTTAAAGCAAGAGATTTTTTTTTTTTTTTTTTTAGCCTCCGACTGGTCCATCCTCTAACAAATTAACCAAACCCGCATGTTTTAAAATATTACCCACGATCCTGTCTCTTCATTCTGTAAGACGTTTCCACATCCCTATCATGTGAAAACACGTTCATTCTATGCATTATCTATACGCTTGATTTTCAGCATCCTTCTATAACTCAACATTACAAATGCTTCAATTTTCCTTCTTCTGGTATCCCTAAAGTCCACACTTCGCTTTCATAGAACCGGACATCGTGGTTCTTTAAAACCCTTTGTCAAACTTCTTTCCTCACCCATAATTTCCATAAACACGTTCTTCTGATATTTTACCTGTCCGTGTAATTTTCAACATCCTTCTATTGCTCCACATTTCAAACGCCTCAAATTTCCTTCATTCCGATATTTCTAAATTTCATGCTTCGCTACTATAAAGTACTGTGCTCCACACATAGAGTTGTAAAATGAAACGTATCCGTGAGGACCATGTACTATACATTAATCGAAAGCGCATAAAAAAGCTTACCCGACGAATATTTTTAGCATGAATCGAGCTCAGATAAAAGTTATCTTAAATTTATCAATTTACGATGTCACATCAAATTAAAATATACCCTATTTTGCCTGTTGAACCAAGGGCTATAGGTTAATTCAAACCTCATCAATATACAACCAGTAGTAATTACATCAATTACGTTCAACGAAAAAAAATTCTCATTCTTTCGACGTCACATCAAGGTGAAAGCTACCCATTTTACTGCGTGACTAAGGGCTGTACATTAATTATTACCCTATCAAAATCCAAAGACTATTTTTTTGAGCCTCCTTTAACAAATAATTTGATGAATTTCTCAGTTTATCAATATGAAACATACCATATTTTATTCACGTCACAATGGGCTGTAATTTAATCGAAATCCCATTGAAATCCGACCGGCAGTTTTTGGGAGAATTGTGTTCAACCAAGTTTATCTTAGATATATAACTTTACCATGTTACATTGAAAAGAAACTTACCCTATTTTACCCGCGGGTCTAATTACTCTAAACCCCATCAAAACAGACTAGTAGTTTTTCCGTGAATCCTATTCATAGAAAAGCAGACAGACACAAATTTAAAATCAGTTGATTCCTTCTCTGTAGCTTATTTCTAATACCCCAACTCAGTTTTTTTTTTTAAATATCTCAAATATGCAGACTTTTTCCTATTTGCAGTATTATTAGAATGGTTGATTATAGCTTGAAGTAAGTGAGAGTTGAAGCCGAGAACATTTCAGATCACCGTCGTATTATTACCGCATTTACAATAGTACAGTGATAATACGAGATAATACGAACTGCTCTGATGCACCTCGCCTTGGAATCTATGATATTTTCAGGAAATGGACATTTCGAAATATCCTTCAAACGTTTACAGAAAATTACCATTCATTCATAAATCTCTTAACTTCCTAACGACTGCAAAATAAGTCTACATAAGATATTTTAAAACTCTATTCTATTTTTTGTATGATGTTAGATGGTAGTAGTATCATTATATGATTTAATTATCGTATAATATTGCGTTAACTAAACAATATTTTACTATCGACGGAAAGGAAACGACCTCCAACGCTCACAGCACTTAATTTATAATGTAATAGCTTCGTCCACGTGGAATTTGAGCTATGTGCTGTTAATTCAGAGATGAACTAACAAACAAATGTTGGTTGGTGTAATGTTCTTTATGTTTTAGAAAATGAATATGAAAATGTACTTCGTTTTCGATTCATCTTTACAATCTTACCTTCTCTTATTTTTACCCTTAGAAAATAAATTATACCTACTTTTTCCTTAAGTTTCCAGCGTCAGATTAGGTCAAATAGGATGTTTATTTAACCCTCTATGTCCACCGCTGGTTTTTCGTAGATACCACCGCTGTAAATCAAACTACTGTTAAAAAATCATACAAAAAGTACTTTAAGAATCAACTCCACTTTCTTTATTATAATCTCAATATGAAACAAAAGTGTTTCACTCATCTTACTATCCTCCACTTTCATATGACAATCAGTTATCTAATACAGCTTTAATGTTTCACTAACTTTATCATTATACTAATCTTCTGCCCTCAGGCTAATATTTTCCATTTCAAATCCTGCCAGGATTTTTACAGCTTCTCCATTAAGCTTTTTCCATCCACACCTTCTCTCATTTAATTTTCTCTTCAACTGTTCTTTTTTTCCCCAAAAATCTCGTATACCTCTCTTGAAATTCTGTGACCTTAAAAACTCAATGTTAGTATTTACTAAACAAAAAAAAAAAAAAAACAATTTTACCAATATTAAAAAAAATCGCACATGATGAGGTTGTGTACTTCAAAATGGGTATAAAAAAGCAGAGAATAGCCTGTTTTTTCTCTTTATTGAATTTATTCCTCTGCATTAGTATTTGGATAACATACAAATGTTTTAAACACTTTTTTGTACGTTATTTGTTTCTACCACCCCTTGACACTGCCACTAATTCGTGATTTTTATGGTTACTGATGACACACAGTCACACTTTAATACGTTCGTAGTTTCTCTGCAAGCAAATATTTGAAGTCGTGTTACCTGGAATCTATGGAACAGATTGTTTCATTTGTATGTATGCAAATAGACTATGATACAAAATCCCTAACTGAATGTCATGGTCAATCTGTTATAGTTTGAACGATTCATATACACCGACACTGCGTATATAGGCATAACATTTCGATTGCAAGAAAGCTTGTGCCAGACAATATTAAATGGGTGCAATGGAAGGCTTCCGTGGCCCTAATAAATAGTTTTGAGGCTTCCTGTGCATTCAGTAACAGAACCCAGCTTGACCTGGGAAACACGGACGTTACATATTTCTCAAATAAATAAATTAAATGTTACAAAGTAATTTTTAAAGTGTAAATACTCGTGCTATTTCTTTTTTTTTGATAATCCCTACTACAATGGCAGTGATTAATTTTTAGTCGCTACTTGTAAGCTAGCAGACTGCTTTAGCGAGGTATTATAGACCTCAGTGCTCTTGTGTTTAGAAAAACGAAAATAAAAGCTTTAATCACACCGTTGAATCAGATGCAGGCAAAACTTGAGGAAGAACTTCCAGGCAAATGTGACGATGTTACGGACATTATGTGTTACTGGAGATATCTTTATATGGTGTGATAGCCAACGAATTAGCAATGATTTTTTGTTTGTTTGCAAGCTTGTTGCCGTTTCGATTAATGAGAAGTATTCGGAATGTTTGGTATTTCAGATTATGTACTGAAATGCGGGCCGTACTCGTAAGCGGTTCCTATGAGGGGAAGTTTAATTAAGTACGCCCTTGTCGTCCCCAGTATGGATGGTGCTCACAAGTGTTACTGCATGTGCGGATGATCTATTGAAGCGTCCAATTAAGGTGAACACCAAGGGAGCCGTGAAGTTTAACTTCCCATCCGACGGTCGAATCACAAACAGTTTCATATGACGTACACTGTGGAGGTTTCAAATTTAACTGAAAACTATATTACATGGGAGTGTAAGGGTTTGGGAGAGACTATATTAGCCTTTTCCAACCAAATATCAACCTCTCCTTCACGTGTAGCAACCTGTTTGCACGGACGAGGCTCTGGCGACTGAAAGATTCCCGGTATAAGGAGTCGCCCACTGATTGCCAATGGCCACCAAAAGGAGCGGTGTAGTGTACCCTCTTTCCCTTGAGGTTGGAAATGGCTTCTAAAGTCGGATGTATCAGAAATGACCAACGAAATAGGGATGCAAAAGATAGCGGGAAGCCACTGAATTAAAAAGCCAAAGAGTGTCACTCGAATTACATATAGTATGATGGCTTCTTCCTGGGTAAAATATTACGGAGGTAAACTAGTCCTCCAATCGGGCCTCCAGGTGTGAACTACTGATGCACGAGTCATCAGAACGGTTAGAAACAATCTATGAGTCACAGTAGGAAATGTTAGAAGTCTGTAAAGGGCAGGTAGGTTAGAAAACTTAAAAAGTGAGATGGATCGAAAAAGTTAGATGTCGCTGGAATTAGTGAGATTAAGTGGAAGGATGCACAGGATTTCTGGTCTGGGGAAAACAGAATAGTTAACACAAAAGTTGTCAGTGTAGTTACTGATGTGGGATTTGTAATGAACAATTGAGTAGAGAGACTTGTGAGTTATTATGAACAGTTTAGTGACAAGAAGAGGGTTAAAATCAGGCTGATTCAAAACACTTTAGGACAAGTGTATATGTCAATGTCACAAGATGAAGAAATAGAAAAAATATATGTACTGTATTACTCTTACAAATTAGTAACAATATATACGTGTTGCTAAACACGTTCACAGCTTCTACATCTTTATTTTTTCTGGTAAATTAATGGGTATGTGAAGATTATGAGCATGCTTCTTACATAAGAATTTATACGAAGCAGTATCTACAGTTGAGCTAACTATTTTCCTTCATAAGTCACAGAACGAACGACCTTTACATACTCGTCTTTAAACGGAGCTGTGGGAGTAAACTGATAGTCTCGTTATATAGTCCAGTAACGGGGTAGTTTTCACTTGCATTATATCACGTAGAAGTTTTTTTTTCTTATGTTGTATATATTGGTGAGAGTATGCAGAAACCAAGTTTTCGACCTCCAACACCCTCGGCACAATTTTCTGTGGCCAAAAAACATCAAAATTTTGGTACTGTTTCAGTTTTTCCTTTATAACTCCTTCCTGATAAGTCCTAGCAAGAAACACTCTATTACCAGTTTGAAAGAGGGCAAAATTTACTACAACTTTCGTAATAATTTTTTTTTCTAAACTTAAAACTAAGCGAGCTACAGTTCTTAGAAAATCAGCCAAATTTCACACTTTTCCAAAAAGTTGGGTTTTTACCTACTTTGCCGCTCAAAATGCCCTTCAACCCCTGTATATATATGTATTTCTGTATGACATAGTATATATATATACTATACTTTGATTACTGATGGTCAATTCAATAATCATATAGCATTGTTGGCCGGGAGATACCGAAGGATTGTTCGGCCGCCAGGTGACTGTTTTCGATACGCCGCGCAAAGCGCTCCTTTGTGGCTATCTAACCTACCCAAGTAATAGTACCGGATGCAGGGAACCTACAGCTTAAGGTGGAATCCAAACCACAGAATTGTTCTGGCTTACTTCATGTTACACAGCAAGCTGTGGCAGAGGTGAAGGTCGAGTCAATGACCTTTGAAAATTACTACTGAGACCGGGATTACGATCTCCAGTCAGACGCCTCAACCATTGAGCTACCAGATCGCTCTACTACTGATGATAATAGAGCGTATATGAATGCATAATTTTATGGCGCAAAGTTATTAAGTCTTAATAAATTCGTGATAAGTTAAAAATGGTCATAAATCAATTTCTTTTCCGTTTGGATTGTCCCGGCTTAGCAATGAATTGTGTCTCATTCATCCATTGCTTCAGGAACAGCTTCCTCGAGGTCGAAGAACTCTTCCTCTCCTTCATGTACTTCATTTCAGGAACGTTTGCACGACACAGGCCAAAGCAATTTTTTGAAGCAGCTGAACATTGCAGTCCTGATTAGCGACAGCTGCATGGTGGACTACAAGGTTTCTTGTAGGAACATGACTCAACCTTCGGAGTAAACTTAGGCGCGGCGTCTTTTATTATTATTTTTTTCTTAAGGCTTTACTCCTCGTCGACGTCGAGGTCATTAGAGGCACGATGGGACAGAAGACAAGGAACGAGAACGATTTCGGCCATGGCCTTTTGAAGGAAGTATTCCGGCTACGGCTGGAGTGATTTCGGGAAGCCATGGAAAACCCAAATCTAGATGCCCGGACGGGGATTCGAACAGGCGTCCTCCTGAATGCGTTTATTATTGTAACTGGAATAAGACTGGACGAGCCTTTCCTTCATCCTCATTGCAATGGGTGCGTTTCTGTACTCAACCATCGTTTACTTGCTGGTACGTGTATATTGAGTGAAACCTTGGCGCATCTGATTTTGGTGGCAACCGTGGTAGCTTGAATGCATTTTTTGGACAGATTTCTTAAACATTTCGTATCTGAGCCTTCCGATGTTCCACAAGCAATTTTTCCGTACCTTTCCATGATGAGCTATTCTCCTGCATGTTCTCCAGATGCCAGTCTCTGGAGGCTAGGAGTTCTGAGAAGTTGCATGCACGTTACTTTCAGATATGGTTGGTATTGAATGAGGCAGCAGAATTTTTCTTTCCCATAGCCGAAATATGCTGATACTGTATCACATCCTTCAAATGCATGGATGAAGAGGATATGTGTGGGCTCAAGCTCGTAAGTGTTACCAAGGCCCATTAGCAAAATGAGAAAGCCAATTTACTCACTTAGAATATCACACTGTTGGATTTGGCTCCTTCGGAAATAGCTGCCTCAATCCAGCTGCATCTTGTTTTGCCTGTTGATCTTGGATGCCTCCTTTTTAGTTTTTGCATTAGTATCAACATTACACGGTTTTTGCTACTCTCATTTGCTGCGACACTGCAGCACTTGTTTCCTCAATGAAAATAATGTCTGCTGAAGTATCTGATGTTTCCAAACTACAAAACATTTCAGATGAATTTATTCCTCTCTGCGCACAATCACTTCGGTATCTGTCAAATATAACTGTGATGTTGGATCTATAGTTCATATTCTCTATACTTCATATTCTCCACAGAAGCAGCCAAGGTCTTCACTACGATGCCACATAAACTCATGCGGGAAGCGTCATCCGTCCATAACAAAACTTTTTATGTTGGGTGTTATATGTATCTTGAAGAGATTCAAATGCTTCATATAGAGACAATTTTGTTCCCTTGAAGTACGGAACAAATTCAAATGGAAAACATTGTTTCAATCCTTTAAAACTGAAATGAAATGGATTAATGACTAATTTTTTACTTATTATGACTTAATTTTGACTGCATAAATAAACTTTGCTGCATAATATTATGTTTTCAATTTTGCAAAATCCGTTTTCCAAACTGGCACAAATAACATCAGATACTAGAACGGACTGGTAGCTCAGTGGTTAAGGTAACTGACTGGAGATGGAAATACCGGTTTCAGCAGTGATTTTCAAAGGTCATTGACCCGACCTTCACCTCTGCCACAACTTGCTGTGTAATATAAAGTAAGCCAGAACGATTCTGCGGTTTGGATTTCACCTTAAGCTGTAGGTTCCCTGTATCCGGTACTATTACCTGGGTAGGTTAGATAGCCACAAAGGAGCGCATTGCGCGGCGTATCGAAAACACTGTCACCTGGCGGCCGAACAATCCTTCGGTATCTCCCGGCCAACAATGCTATATGATTATTGAATTGACCATCAGTAATCAAAGTGTAGTACATATATATACTATGTCATACAGAAATACATATATATCAGTTATATATACAGGGGTTGCAGGTCATTTTGAGCGGCAAAATAGGTAAAAACCCAACTTTTTGGAAAAGTGTGAAATTTGGCTGATTTTCGAAGAACTGTAGCTCGCTTAGTTTAAAGTTTAGAAAAAAAATGTACTACGAAAGTTGTAGGAAATTTTATCCTCTTCCAAACTGGAAATAGAGTGTTTCTTGCTAGGACTTATCAGAAAGGAAAAACTGAAAAAAGTACCAAAATTTTGATGTTTTTTGGCCACAGAAAATTGTGCCGAGGATGTTGGAGGTCGAAAACTTGGTTTCTGCATACTCTCATCAATATATACAAGATAAGAAAAAAAAAACTTCTACGTGATATAATGTTTGTGAGACCCCCTTTTTACGACCCCGACACTGGAGTAATAGGCAATTAGCTGACTGGCCCCACTTGAAACTGAGAAATAAAATATACTTTTCAACATAAAGTGCCATCTACTCTTAAGCAAGGGTTGGTCTCTGGATCGGTCTCCCAATAAACTATAAGGGTTTTACCAAGCGTGGTGGGTGATCGGTAACGGTCTGGCCTCGCATTCGGGTGGACGCGGGTTTGAATCCCCGTCCGGCCATCCAGATTTGGGTTTTCCATGGTTTCCCCAAATCACTCTAGGTGAATGCCGGGATGCTTCCTTCAAAAAGGCCAGACCGAATTCCTTCCTGTTCCTTATCCCCAGTCTCATCCCGCCTCTAATGACCTCGATGTCGACGAGGCGTAAAACCATAAGTAAAAAAAAAAAGTAGCATAAGGAGTTTGATGGGGCCGTCGCTGGCACAACCCACACCATTTCTATTTGTTTACGAGGGATAAAGATGATTTTGTCAGTTCCACGCCTGTGCTGTCCTACTCGTCTTAATTTGTTTGTGAGTACTAGAGTTAGTAAACTATGACCTCACGGCATTCTTATCTTAACGCTTACTAGAATGGCAGTTTCAACATCAGCCGGCTTCCACATGTGATAACTGGTTTCATGATTCTATACCTAACACTTTAAATTATTATGCAGTCGTGGTATATGGCAGCTGAAAACACGCCGTAACTGAAGGAACATAGTATAAAAAAATCCTGGTTTTCAGTGCAATGGTACACGAAACAAGCTTAAGCGTGAGCAGTAGTGTGTTTATTAATTTTCAGATTTTATTTTGTCATGTCCATAGCTACTGTTACCTTAAGATTACGTAGGTACTAGGATCACTACAGTTTACTCAAAGTTTAGCCTACAGTCGCGTCAAATAGGACTGGGGCTTGTCATAAGTTGGACGAAAACTATTCGTAATAGTAACATTCTGTTTCATATATTGTGGGCAGATCGATATTCGATACGTAGGGGGTTTTAAGTGTTGTGCCACTCAACTGAATTGATGTGAGAGACCGTTTACTGTTATTGAGGTTTCGACTTCTAGGCCAATAGTCTTTTAAGATGACGTTGATTCTTGTGTGATGACGGGGGGAAGTGAATATTTGGAGGGGGGGGGGGAGTTATACAAACTATTGCTAAGCGATCTCTGTGAAGATTCGTGGGTTTTTCTTTCGTTCCATGCCCGTCACTTGTTATCTAAAATAACGTAATCTGCATGTCGAATTTCATCTGCTGTTATCGACCAACTATGAAAAAGCCAGTGGTCTAGTCTCTGCCTATTGCATGGTGCTCATGATAGTAATCGTAGCATGCTGCTCAGTTTTCAGATGAAACGGAGAGTAGAGATGCAGTATAAATAATCCCGAGAGGAAGATGATAGATTTATTGAATTGTTAAAATTAACAGATTTGTCCTTCCACGAAGAATTAATATTTACCAACAAAACCAATGGACATAGAAGAATCCCGTTTGATTTGAACACGACAATCTGGATGCAATCATCTTTATATATATAAAAATCTCGTGTCACGATGTTCGTCCGGGATGAACTCCGAAACTACATAACCGATTTAGATGAAATTTGGCTTAATGTGTGTAATTTAGTCCAACTTAAAAGATAGGATAGTTTTTATCTGGATTATAGACCTCAATATTTATTATTTGCGAAATAAATGTTCATTAAATGTTTGTCATAGGACAATGGTTTGTAATTATTTGTAAGCCACCAAGGCTAAGAGGTCTGCTGGCTAAGTGGTTAGGGCGTCTGACTGAAGACGGAAAGGTCCCCGGTTCGAGTCCCTGTCTCAGCGAGAATTTTTATAGACACTTCACCCATCATAAACCCCCGGCGCAGCATGCTGTATGAGGTGAAATACGCCAGGACGGTACTGTGGTTCGGATTCGACGTTAAAATGTAGCTCCCCTGTACCAGGCAGAATGGTCGGGCTAGGTAAAGGCGGCTACGACAGGGGCAGAATGTCCAGCCAGTAGAAACCATGTCACCAGGTCATTACGACCACACGTAATTATTATTATAGTTCCATAAGTTTCTAACAGATGGCGATGTGTTAACTTATCTATACAATACTTGGTTAGTTAGGTTGGGTAATCATCCAGTAGATCATGTTCTGTTTATTTATGCTACAGTTTATTCCTAACAGATGGTGGTGTGTTAATTTATAGAACCATCCAGTAGATGACGTTGTATTTCGATTTATTTATGCTACAGTCTATTCCAGGCCATATGTGTGAGTTTCTTCAATTTTAATTGTGCTGTGTATTGTGTTATAATTATACCGTATCGTTGTTCATAATTTGTGTGTCTTTATACCTAACGACAAAGTAATTACACACATGAATATAACATTGAATAAAACGTTACGATAAATTCGAATCGTGTAAGTATTTCTCGCTAGCTTATCATTTTTCTTCTTCTTTTTGTTATAGTCAGCTAGAGACCACGTGTCAATTTCAATTCCTCTCCTGTTGTTTTTTCTTTCTTCCTCCCCAGTACTCCTTCATTATTGCACTCCTCTCTACCTTTGAATCATGCCATATTCAAAGTCTGCTATCGAAAAAATTTTCTTTCCATACAGTTCACTGGTATTATTTCGTTTCAAATATTTCTAAACCTCTTAAAAGCCTGGTGTCATCCATGCTATAAATGAATCGAAAAAAATTTCATTCTTTTTCTGTTATTTTTTTCAATGTTATTTTATATTTCCTCATTAGTTCTTAACTTCCATTTTACTGTATTTTTCAATGGACCCAAAAATTCCGCTTTCACCACTGTATTATAGTGTCTTATTTTAAGGCTTTCAGAAAGGCACTTTTTATTGTAATTAAAATACTTTTCAGTGTAATGTCGCCAAAGAATCTAACATCGACAATGCGTGTAGCAGAGAGGCACGACGCGACGCACGATGAGAGAGCTCATCAATCAGCAACACAAATCGCGGCAAGTAAGGAAGTTCAAAGAATCAGGACAGCTGAGCGTCGTATGCAAGAATCTCAAGAACAGCGTGATGAACGTCTGTGACAGAATATATCGTGTATCATTTGTTCGTCTTGCGTTCCAATATGCACCAGCCATTGATTACTCTGCACATTCTAAAACTGCAATCGGTGCAATGAGCAAAATATGCCAATATTATCAGTCATTGAAATTCCGCAATGAAGCAGCCGGCATGTGCTGTGCATCAGGAAAAGATGTATTATTACCACTACCCAATCCACCAGAACATTTACAATCCTTCTTGCTGGCGAATCAAACGATTTGAAATTGTTTCTTCGCAAGACACGCAAATTCAATTCTTGCTTCCAGATGACATCTTTTGGGGCAACAAAAATTTGTGATCTTACATCTGATGGACGTCATTTTGAAACTAAATTCAAAATTCAAGGCCAGATGTACCATAAGATTGGGTCGTTGATACCGATGCCAAACGATGACCCGACGTTTCTCCAAATCTATTGGAAATTGTGAGGAACGCTTGAAAACTAGGTCTCAGCATAATTTCATCGAACAAGCAGAAGAGAGAGCAATTGTGGTATTGTTGCAAAATTGTTTGGAAAATAATAATCAACTTATTCAATTGTGTCGCCACAATTAAAAAATGACAACTATCAAATTGTCATCAAAGCTGACAAATTACCATCAGGAGAACACGCTGGCAGATTCAACGCGCCAACCGTAGATGAAGTTGCAGTTTTTATGGTTGGTGACTCAGTTGATTAAAGTTACACGTCAAGATAGAACTGTTAGTACATATAATTTTGGATCTACACGGTTCATATGACGCACTCCAGTATCCACTGATATTCTGGCAACGGCAGAATGAATATCACATCAACATCAAACAGCGTGATCCAGTTGCTGGTAAATTTAATATTCAACTATTCAATTCGTTATTTTATTAGTACAGTAGACCCGCGGTATTCCGACCAGGGGCCGGATTATAGCAGGCCCACTATATTGATTTCTTATTCTTTTTTTTTTACTATTTAATAAAACAAATAAAAAAGTTATTTCAATGAAGTACTACGCCCCCCATTGGTGATTAGACGTAATTAGGATAACTAAATCCTTCCATATCGTCAACTGTGCCTTCAATACTTCGTGGATATGTACGCCAAGGTTGAAAACAAGCATTTGCGATTTATTTGATAGAACCAGGCTACATTACGATCGGAGGAATACATCCTCTTACGAGATACTGTTATCGGCAATATTTATGAAAATTTAAACGCCAATGATATCGGTAATGCATTTATTTTACCTTCAAGCTACATCGGCAGTTCACGGAACATGCAGGAATATATACAAGATACGATGACTTACGTACGTTATTATGGTCGTCCAGATTTGTTTATTAAATTTACATGTAATCCGAATTGGGAGGAAATACAAACTTTGCTATTACCAGGCCATCAATCAATGCATCGTCATATTGTCACGGCACGTGTGTTCAAACAAAAATTGATTGATTTAATCGTAAAACATTCGGTTTTCGGTAACACACGTTGCTATCTGTATTTGATTGAGTGGCAAAAGCGAGGTTTGCCTCATCTCACATTTTGATTTGGCTTGAAGTTAAAATCCGTCCAGAAGAAATTGATCAAATAATTTCAGCCGAAATTCCGGACCCATTAATTTATCAAGAATTGTTTGATATTGTTACCAGTCACTCGATCCACGGACCGTGCGGTGCTTTTAACATGACATCGCCACGCATGGAAGGTGGAAAATGTAAGAAGCGTTTTCCAAAGGAATATACGAATGATACTATTACGGATATCGATGGTTATCCGTTGTATCGCCGCAGAAACGCTGAGAATGGTGGCCAAACATTTACAATACGAATGTCAAATTCTAAAAACCAAGTTGAAATTGTCAATCAGTGGGTGGTACCATACTCACCATTGCTTTCAAAAACGTATAAGGCTCATATTAATGTCGAGTTTTGCAGTTCTGTAAAATACATTAAGTACGTTTGAAAATATGTTAATAAAGGCAGTGATTTGGCCGTATTTGAAGTTCAAAATGTAAATAAAAATGACGAAATAACACGATACCAAGTAGGTAGATACATCAGCAGCAATGAAGCTATCTGGCATATTTTTAGTTTTCGCATCCATGAAAGAGACCCTTCCATCCAGCATCTTGCAATACATCTTGAAAGTGGTAAACGTGTATATTTCACCGAAGAAAATATTTTCCAAAGAATACTTGAGCCACCAAAAATGACAAACCACAAACTGAATTTTTCACATTGTGTCAAAAATCTGATGTGTACCGCCAATTCGCAAAAACATTATTATATACCGATGTTCCAAGCTATTTTTCATGGAACAAATTAGATAAAAAATGGTAGCCACGTAAACAAGGAGACCCACATCCTTCGATCGCAGGCATATTCAAATCAAAGACTTTACACAGTGCATCCAAAACAACGTGAATGTTTCTTTCAGCGTTTGTTATTGGTGAATGTTCCCCGACCAGCTTCTTTCGAATGTTTACTAACAGTTAATGGTCGAGTGTTCAATACATGTGAAGATGCATGTCGCGGGTTGCAGCTGCTGGTAGACGACAATTATTGGGACCTGACACTTGCTGATGCAGCGTTGACAGCCACGCCGAATAGTATTCGTCAAACTGTTTGCAATTATTTTGACAACATGTTATCCAACACAATCTTCGAGTTTGTGGGAAAAATGTAAAAACAGTATGACTGAAGATATAACTGAAATTTCAGTTTATATAAATAAATAAAAGGTAATTTATTTATTTATTTTATAAATATCAATTTTTATATAATTTCAATTAAGTAATTTATAATGAAATGTAAATTAAATTTTTTTATGATCGTTTGTCCTTAATTTCAACTCTCCGTAACTCTTTAGCAATTACATTTGAATTTCCAAATCGACTACAATGTTTTTGTCTTTATTAGTGAATATTAATTTGAATACTTGAGGAAGTTTAGAATATCATTAATCCAACGTACTATAATTAGTAAGTCACAGCAACGTGACTGGGTCAGCTAGTTTAAAATAAAGGTGATATAAAAAGACGGAACTAGAGCACCACTAACCGAATAATCAAAACACTCAATCTGGTCTTAAAAAATAATTAGAAACTTCAATTATATGGAGGGATGGACAAATGGTTATAAATAATATCCTGAACCAATGCCGAATTTATAATAACCAAGAAGTCTGATCCATGCTGATGTGTCAGCTTTTATGCACTTCATAGACACCAAAAGGGCGTTTGATATCATACATAATAAGAGTTTTATATAACACGGGTGCATCGCAGAAGCTGTTTCGCTTAATCACAGAGATATACTTAGGAAATATGATAAAATACCAAAAATGCATTTTGAGACATTACTTGCATATACAGAACCGATAGGGAGATTCATGGAGCTACCCATCATTCGGTATAGTTGTGGAAAATGCAAAGAAAGAACAAGAAACATACCCATCAATAAATCTACAAGTAAATGCAATATGTTAAGAAAACATAGTTGTACTGACTAGGGAAACTGAGAATAACTTAACGAAGCATTTTATATCATTTCAGTAGATCGTGAGTGGTATAAGGCCACTTAAGAACATGGAGTGTATAACAACTCATTGTATCCGCCAAGATTTTAACTATTAACATATGAGGACTCCAATGAGAAAGTAATGGAAACAGAGTTATTACGGCTAGTACTGACCAGTAACTGAAGAGACTGAAGCAAGAGGTCAGGTTACAACAAACGTCCTAGAAAAATACAAGGAAAACAACTACATACAAGTATAAAACTGTTGCTATGACTATTCTGCTAAGCGGTCAATTGCAAAACCGAAATTGAGGAGCTAGAAAGAAAGTAAAGAGATCAAAATTAAGAGAGAAAAAAAATCAGTACATTGGACAAATAGATCAGAGCAGAGTGAATAGCGCATAGAAAGCTAAATTGGGATAAGCTCATCAATGGAATTGACTAAAATAATCCGTTAAAACAGGCAGAAGCGATATTTCCAAACGCAAAAGAAAAGCGGGAAAACTGGTCGAAAGATTGCACATATCTCTGGTTCAAATAACAAGAATTTATCCTAAAACGAAAAAAAGGGAAGAAGTTAAGAACTGACTGTTTGCGAAACAGTTATTTGCGTGGTATGCAACACAAATGATGTCTGACTTCAACGGTCCATACATAACTACTTGATAATCCCACGGGTTCGAGCCTCGAATCAGTCATCCCAAAATCGGTTTTTATATGGTTTCCCGAAGTCACTACAAGCGAATGCCTGGATGATTCCTTCAGAAGCCCGTGGCTTAATCCCTTCCCGTTCTAATCCACAATTCTCTCCCGTCTCTCACCCACTTTAATAAAGTGCGTTGAACCTGAAGGCTGGATGCCAACTCGGTAACTCGCAAACGTTCGGCGAGGCCGATGGTACCCGAATTGTTAGTTACACTAGCCGCCACCACAGCGCTGCTCGGCTATCCAGGAAATTTCAAACGAATAATTGCATTGATTGTATTTGAGCCTTTATTGTTAAAAATAAATATAAATATCAAATAAATAATTGAGTTTGATTTTATTTACATTTACACTGTTAAAGGAATTGTAATTGTGATGCTACCTAAATGACAATTGTTTGCTGTGGAAGTAACTACACAAAAACACGACGGACAGAGATAAATAATATAATGCAAGGCAAAGATTAAAAAAAAAAATTACAGTGCGACGTTCGTTCTAATTTACAATTACTTTTTGTTTATTTACAACGAATGAATGTAGAAATTCAGAGCGTTCGATGTATTATCTGTAGCAGTTATTATAACCAGGTTACAACATAAGCTAAGAATTTTTTTGACAGAATATAAGGAACAGGAAAGTTTATTAAAAACTCACAAGAAAGTTAACACAAAACGTAGGTAATCTCGAAATATATCAATAAAATAAATAATAGTTATTCGTTTTTGACATTATACTTTATTTAGAAACTTTTTCACAACAGTAAACATTTCCATCATTAAAAGTCAAATACAGTTATCTAAAAACATCGTAGCCAAATACTCAGAGAATCTAATCATAGAAAGTTTACTCTTATCGCGAAAAGTATTATTAAAAAGGTATCGTTATTCGTTTTTCCTTGGAAGCTTTTCCAGAACCAATTACCACGAAAGATGGCACAAGTGGTTTTTGACTGGCCTATGAACTAGTAACATATACGCCGACAAGGAATAAAACTTTAAGAAAAAAAAGGAAAAAAACCGAAACAACTCATTTTTGTAGAATGGCTTGAGGTTTATGAGGCGTAAGTTTTGCTGTTACAGAAAACAGGGCGCGTTTCATTCAACAGAGGAAACGCTAACATTCTCTAGAAAAATGTATGGTTGAAATTAGTTTATTAGAAACGTAAATATTGCAGCACTACGATTTAATTAAATACTGAATGCTAAGTAAACTACAGATAACTGCTGAAATATAATACACAGAGTGTACAGAAGAGCAGTCATTAATCAACAGTGGATGTGAACGTTAATAACCTCACTTGCGCGTTAAGTATACAAATAATTTTTGGCTAGCTATTATGCAACTTTCATTTCACAGCACAAAAAATATTGGTTTGCTCCAGTAGTGGGAGGTATCCATACCAACGAGAGTGGGCAAATTAATCAGACGGAGGGTGAAACGGGCTTACCCTCGACTCGCGCACAGACGAGCAGTTGTGAATTAGTCATGACGGGTCTCTCTAGTGGACAAAATTCTCTTTATAGGTGGCGAATTTATAGAGATTAACAACAAGAGACAACCGTCGGAAAACGGCTTAGCGTTTAGACTAGGTGTTTCCATTAACGAAATGATTAATTCAAACTGCCTGTGTTCATAAACTTCAGAAAGTTTATGAGTCTAGAACATTTAAGCCATACTGAATTTGCTCGCCCTCTGTTAAGATGTTCACTCCCCACTAAACTGCTGCTTCACTTTTATGTTTCATTAAAAAAGAATTTGCATGTTATTCTGTCACGAAAAACGGCCATGAAAATTAAAAACAATAACAGCTCTACAACAGAATCTTACACTCTTGCTGGAATTTCGCATTTGAATTACAATTCGCCATCTGCTTAATGAACAGCTACTATTCTGATATGATTTATTTTCGTATGTTTCTTTACTGGAGACTGATTTGATGAAAATATCACCACTTCCTGCACTACAATCACTCATCATCTCCGCTTACTAAACAACCTATGTTATCGGTTATAAAATTCAAATTCGATTCCTCGACAGTACTTTCCTTCATTTATAATCTCGATTAGGGATGTAACGAATATCCGCATCCGCAAGTGGGGAACTTTCGCGTCAAATCCTACATCCGCTTTCGCATCCGCAATTTTTAATGCGGATGTATTGCGGATGTTTTGTTTATATTGCAATATAAATTATTCTTTTTCTATTTGAGATTCTGCCAATCGCCGCTTAGATAGCAAAAAAAGTGATTGTTTTCTGACAATCTTGCAGTAAAAGAAACAATGAACTAAACGGTGTTATCACCTAAGCGACGAATTAACAAGTTTTAATTTTCATGTAAAGTAAATGTCGGACTACAATAGACCGCACCGACCGACACTTTTCTTATTGTTGTCGCTCATGTGTCGGCCGTCGTTAGTTTGATTTAATTTTTGAGGGTGCGGGCCGCTGTTGGGCTGGTCGATATGGTGAAGCGTGTACAAGGAATTCAGAAATTTCTGGTCCTTTACGACTAAATGTTGTTCTAGCGTTACTGATTGCTTTAGAAACTGTCCTTTTTTCAGACTTACTTGAGGTTCATCAGTTGTTAGTAAAATGTAGATAAAGTCCTTGCACGTTCGTATTAACAAATCAAAGCTTTGCCAGAGGTGAAGGTCGATTTTAAGGCCTGTAAAAATTGCATCCGAGACCCGGATTTCGAACCGGGGACTTCCATACCCGAATCACAGGTCGCAAGCATCTGAATTTAGAAGTACTGAAAAATATGTATTCAATCATATAAAAGTACATTTGTGTTTTGGAATAACAAAAATAAATTATATAGAAAAAAGGAACATTGATTTTACTATGTTTGAATATTTATTTGTCATTACGTCCAGATTTGTCTATTGACTCAGATGGATACGGCATACGATTAGGGCACTGAAAGTCCCTTGTTCAAATCCCTGTCTCAGCTGTATTTTCATGGATCTTAAAATTGACAGTCACCTCAGGCAAAGCTTTGATTTGTTATTGCTAGGATGCTTGGACGCTCCGTGGTTCAAATTTCACGTTAATCTGTAGGTCTCCATCTAAAAATAGGTGACAACTTTTTTTTTTTTTTTTTACTTATTGCTTTATGCTTCGTTGACGGCTATGGTCATTAGAGGCGGGATGGGACTGGGGACAAGGAACGGGAAGGAATTCGGCCATGCCCTTTTTGAAGGAAGCATCCCAGCATTCACCTGGAGTGATTTGGGGAAATCATAGAAAACCCAAATCTGGATTCCCGGACGGGGATTCGAACCCGCGTCCTCCCGAATGCAAAGCCAGAATGTTAACCGTTCACCCACCACACTCGGTAGGTGACAACGATAGAGGTGTACTGCGTGGCTGATAAGAAACTGTGACTGGAATTTTGAGGTCACATGAAATTATTATTATTTTACAGAATTTTTAAAGCCTGTATTTAAATTAAAATGTATAATAATCTTATTATTTTTTGTTAAAAAAATATTGAGTGAATCGAAAGGAACCTCAGTTGAAACAAACACGTTAAATGCGATGTGACTGATGCTTGACATTTCATTGTGACTATGTTGATATACACGAGGATCTTTCAATCCAGTACAGTGATGATTATTTGTCAAAACTACATTGAGATACTATTTTCGTGCATAAGAGATCAAACAGTGCGGTGATAACAGGAGACGGGAAAAAAAGTATTTTAACGAACTTTATTGCTTTCGTAGATAATAAAGTACGCCTACGCAAAATGAAGTACAGTGCTCTATAATTACTCTATAATAAAGTACAGGTGGTAACCCTAGCTCCAATCCCCAAATCACTTTTAAGGTAATTTTTAATATTAATTCCGTGTACAACGAAATGTACACGTTAAAGGAGACTGAAGACAGAGTAGGAACCCGTCCGTCACCGGACTCGCTAGGAACCAGTGTGGATGCGAGCGGGGGAGCCGTCATTCGTCCGAGTGTCGGTGCGGTGACGATGCGGGCTCGGTGTGGTCTTGTGCGGCCTATTCACGGTCCAACTTATAGGACATCCGTGTAGAACCACCATAGGATGCGCTCAACCATTCATGCTACTCCAGATGTACCAAACAATCCATTCCACTCGTACTTTCTTGCGGCACACCATGTGTCCTTATCGCACACTCGTAGGATGTTTACTCCAATAGTTTCCTCCAATATGTGTAGCTTGTTGGACAGCAAATACCCTTTCTGGTTGCCTGGGAGTCCAACAACAACCAACACCTCCCACATATATTCCTGTAACCTCTTTCACGGACCATCAAAAGTTCTTTTATCGAAAATCGGATCTCGTAGGTCCTACAAGTTGTACTGCGAATGCGCCTCTTGAGCGGTGGGAAGCTGGGTGGCGAGCTTGGAACTAAGTGTAGTGGGTAGGTGGTAACGGCCTGGCCTCGCATTCGGGAGGACGCCTGTTCGAATCCTCGTACGGGAATCCAGATTTCGGTTTTCCATGGATTCCCCAAATCACTCGAGGTGAATGCTTCCTTTAAAAGACCATGGCCGAATTCCTTCCAGTTTTTTTATGTAACTGCTTTACGTCTCTTTTTAACATCGAGGTCTTTAGAGACGGGAAAGGATGGGGGGCAAGGATGGGGGGCAAGGATGGGGGCAAGGAATGGGAAGGAATTCGGCCATGGCCTTTTGAAGGAAGCATCCCGGCATTTGCCTGGAGTGATTTGGGGAAACCATGGAAAACCCAAATCTGGATGCCCGGACGGGGATTCGAACCGCCGTCCTCCCGAATGCGAGGCGAGTCCTTCCAGTTCCTAGCCCCGATCTTTTCACGCCTCTAATGACCTCGACGTCAACAAGGCGTATAGGTATAAGAAAAAAAAAAAAAAAAAAAAAAAAAACACAGCGAGCGCGGAGAAGTGCGGTGGCGTGGCCTTGTGCCTGACGCTTGAATTAGTCTTGCCACGAACTCCGCAAAGTTCATATGACAAAGAATGGTTTTTAGACGCGCGGGTATTTATGTAAATAATTTAATTCACTTGTGAAATCATCCAACATTTTTTGTTGTTGAAAGAGGAGGCAAAAATAAATCAATATGGCAGTATTATGGAAATAAATTTTACTTATGAAGAAAAGATTGATTTTAAATTTATTTTTGATAAAATATTAAAATCTAAATAATTATAAATTTATTTTTCCACATCCACATCCGCTTCCACAAATCATCCGCATCCGCGAATGTCAAGCACTGAATATCCGCATCCACAAAGATGACATCCGCAACAATCCTAATCTCGATTAACATAGTAAACAATCCCAGATGTTTAAATTGCTCTGTCTCTCATCTGTTTAAGGCTCTTTACCTTTATTTACCTTATATTTACCAAATTATGTTTATCGACACTAGTTTACTTCATCGGTCATTGTTTAGTAACCTTGTACAGGAACTCATTTCGTATAAGGTGCTATATTTTTCCTCCTTCTGACCTACCCAGTGCCCAAGCTCCGTTACCAAGAACTGATGCACTCCAAATATGGCTAGTTCAAACTGTCGTAGGTTCTACAGTGTAGCATTGTAAATGTTTCTTACGATCTTAGAAGAAATTTCACCGAGCGTGGTGGTGTAACGGCCAGCGTTCTGGCCTCGCATTTGGGAGGACGGTGGTTCGAATCCCCGTCCGGGCATCCAGATTAGGGTTTTCCATGGTTTCCCAAATCACTCCAGGCAAATGCCGGGATGCTTCCTTCAAAAGGCCATGGCCGAATTCCTTCCCATTCCTTGCCCCCCCATCCTTTCCCGTCTCTAAAGACCTCGCTGTTAGAGAGACGTTAAGCAGATAAAAAAGAAGAAATTTCAAATTAATAACTTCAATATAATTACGTTCCATAGACAAAATATTACTACCATTAGTTTATTTACACATTCACACTTCTCTTATAGCCGTTTCTCTTTGGTTTTATGACGTTTTCTGTAAATTTCGTTTTAAATTATGGGTAATGTTATATTTCAGCATGATCTTGAGTACTTTTACATCTACATCTACATCCATACTCTGCAATTCACAAATATTGTGGTTAGCAGAGGGTGCTTTGCACCAAAACTAACTCTGGGCGTTCCAATATAAAATGGCCCTAGGAAACAAAGGATAAATATAAGCGGCATTTTATTTCATATCTCTCCTGTCATTACGACCTAAATAGGTCAGGGGACGAATTATTTTATTGCACTCGTAAATGAAAGATAAATTTCGCATATTCGCCAACAAATTTAGACGAAACTAGTTTGTGATTTCAGGTAAAAATATCTGAAGTAGTAGACCTGATGAAGACAACCGAGCTGGTTGTCGAAACGTTGTCGTTTTCCAACACTAAAGGCTGAACTCCTGTGAATAATTCATTGCATCAATACGCCGGGAAAGTCTCCACTCACATATAGGATTCTTTTTGTTAGTTATGTGCATTGCTTTTCACTTTTTGCAGTTTATTGTAAGTTCCGAAATAACATCCACATCGCGTTGAATTTCTAAGCAATCGTCAGAGCACCTTACTTCCCTATAGATAACTGCATCATCAGCAAACAGTAGCAACCTGCTATTAAGGTTGTCATCGAGTATAAAAATTAAGAAAAGAATTGGTCCTATTACACTGCCTCGAGGAAGGCTCGAATTAACATATTGATTAGGAGGGACTTCCCCGGCAACAATGACATACTGTGACCGACCAATCAAAAAATCTCACATTCACAAATCTGATCCGTTATACCATACGCACGAATTTTCGTTAAAAGTCGGTTGTGTGCCATGGAGTCAAAAGCTTTGCTGAAAAGCCAAGAAAATTGTATCAACTTGGGAAACTGCATAAATAAGTTTCATAACGTCATGAGAAAAGAGGGCCAATTGTGTTTCACACGATCTGTTCTTCCAAAATTCGTGCTGTTTCGTTATAAGCAACTCGTTTTCATCTAAAGCCTCTTCTGTGCTTCCATCAATGTAAGTACTTCCTGTGTGACCCAAGGTTTCTGGAAGGCTTTTTTCTAATTGCCCCATTTTTCATATTCTTTAATTATTTATCTTTATGCTGTTTTAGCTTCTTCTTCCATTGAATTTCCTTCGTACTTAGCGTTATCCTCGCATTTAAAGTTTCTGGAAATCCCTGATTCATGTACGTTTTCATACAAAGTCTGTTTAGTCTTTGTTGCATCCATACAGCAATGAATTTAAGTTTCCCAAACTGTGATCCTAACAAGTATCTGATTACGGTCCAAAATTTGGTCTTCGAGTCTTTTTTTTTTTTTTAAAATTATACAAACCAGTTGATATCTTTCGGTGCCACATGGTCCCTTCCACGTCATGTTTTTTTAACTATTGTGTCTGCTACAATTAGTTTGTATTGTTAACAAAACATCCAAAATCTCTTTTCCTCCTATACTGAAATTATCTACAATATTCCTCTCTTTTCCTTCCGCTATTACAGCATTTCAGTCTCATCGTTACTGAATTTTCTTCTGCACTCACATGCATAAATAGCAATTGGACTATGTAATAAATATGCTCTACTTCAGAATCTTCTTCTAGTGCATTCGGCACTAATTGCACTACTGTGATTAGTGCACGCTATGTTCCTATCCTGTCAGTGAAATTTTTATAGACACTCATCCATTATCCAACATTCTTATTATTATTACAAAATTCATCCCGGTATTGCACTTGGAACCATTTGTTTTATTTCTCTGATTTACCCACAATTCTTGGACATCATTCCACGAAACCTCAATATTCACAAAAATAATCTTTTACTATCTTGTACATCACCATGCCGAAAATAATTTCAGACTAGTCAAGCTTTAGGTGCCTCAAACTCAAATGCTGCTTCTCCTCAATATTACGAGGGGTTTGGTGTGAAGTAGGTCATTCAGCGTCATGTGTGAAAGCAGGGTACACGGCCTGAAAGAGAGGATGACATTTGGTTGACATGTTGATATGTCCTCATCCCGACCCTGCAGCCCACCGTTCTGTTTGACGACCAACGTGGATTCAGGCTGGGCCAGCCCTGCATAGGTTACATCTCCACAGTTACCTAATTATCAGCTCACTGTGGAAACATACCTTGCATTTGTGGACTACAATAAAGCTTTCGGCAGCGTGAGTAGAAAGGGCTTATGAAAGATATTGTAGAATATCTGCTACTCCGGTTAACTTGTAAATGCTATCAGAATCCTGTACAGCAAATTGGAAATCGTGGTAGAACGCAATGAAAATCTCGATAAAAGCAAACACCGTTTTACAGCAAGGTTTCAGGCTACGGCCTCTGCTTATTAATACTTATATTTAAAACATTAGTGTACGACGTATGGAAGAACGTCATGGTTTTAATATTAGACGTAATAAAAATGTAAGCACTCTTTTACTTGCTAAAAACAAGATAATATTAGAGATAATTGGCAGTACAGAAACCAATCTGCAAATGCTTGTCTCCCTACTCAGATGCTTCAACAGACATAGATTAATAATCTTTATTACTAAGACAAAAATAATGCAAAATATAGAGAAAGGCCCTGTGAGAAGTAGAATCACCATCAATGTGCAGATTATTCTTGAAGTATGCTTAGTAATGGCAATGAGCAACATATACTAACAATATCATTAATGAATTCATATAAAACAATATGAATGACATGAAATTGGAGCAGAATCGTCAATACTGAAGCATATAAAGCTTTGTGGTAGTTTTTCTTCTTTTTTCTTTGCATATGGTATTATGCCATCGATGTCTTTATAGGTGGCAGAAGATTGTGGACAAGGAACTGGAAGGAATTTGGCCAAGGCTATTTGAAGGAACCATCCTGTCATTTGTCTGGTTTGATTTTTGGAAACCATGGAAAATCAAAGTTTGGATGGGCGGACAGGGATTTAAAGTCATCCGGAATGCCAGGCCGGACCGGTCTCTGTTTCACGAAAGAGAAGCCGGGACAGTTAGAAAGACAAAACAACGTTCCATAGAGGGTAGCGGAGACCAAATTTTTAAGAACAAAGCACGTAAAAAGTAACACAACCGCAAAGAGCTAATAATCTATTCATTCATTGGCAAGAAAACAAATCGAAGGCCCAATACTTGAAGGGAACATTTGACAATTAACAATATTTACCATTGCGAACTGTAGCTTAATTATTTGGCCGGTCGTCCACTGGCACCGAATTCGTCCGACCAACTGTTCGGCCGTATACAGCTGAATATGACCGACTAATCCCGATACAGGTAAAAGCATTGCTACGCGTCCACTGGACACGGCCTACTCGGCCGTATACGGCCGAGTGGCGGATGGATCCCATTGAAATGGTATTAGTCAGACGTATTCCGCCGAATGACAAACACATGTTGCGCTCCTAATAAACCAGTCTTCATTATATATTTTTTATTTGATTTTGATTTGTATTTTTCAAACTCTATCATACACAGTCACTATAATTATTTTAATAAAAATGTTTACGGAAAGGAAAATTATTAAAAGTGCGTCTGCGCAGTTATAATAATTATTTTATTAAAAATTATTTAAATTTCTTACTGGAATATTCTCAGACGATTATGAAATATCACCCTTGTCGGGACCTCATTTAGTCATAGTCTATCTAGGCTGTAGCCTATCAGCCCGCAACACAGAAACAAAATTTGCCTGTTTCTTATATTCTTTCTTTTTTATCATCTTTTTTCTTGTATATTAATTTATTTAAAAAATTAAATATTGATTTTAGCAAATTTGGCAACATGGACATAAATCTCATCTTCGCGTTCTTTTTCTTTTATAGTTGTTCATAGTGATGTTAATAAATTGTATTGAATGCATTAATGATTTTCAGTTGTTTTCATTTTCATCTCAACAATTTTATATTCTACTGTATATGAAATAGTAAAATATTCTACAGTTTAATAATAAATTTCAAATGTTTATTTTTGATTTTTGGTTAGAAAATTGCTAAAAAAATGTGAGGTTGAATTTCAAAATATTTGCGGGGGAGGGTGCGCATCACAGGTTCAACCCAAGGATCTACACAACTTAAATACGGCCCTGACCCTCGTAATAATTGGCGATGGCAAGGTAAAGCCTATTTTTACGAAGTTAGGTGACTGTATGTTTTATAAAAACACTCCATTCACTTGATGTTGTAGAAACAATGACGGATCGGCAATGTGTGTTAGATGTAATTCGGTAGCAGTGGACGAGGTTAATCGGACGGCCTGGTAGGACGTAAAATCGGACGAATACGGTTCGGACGACATTCGGTTCCACGACCGGCCTTAATCTCAAATGTTGACTACCGAGTTGGTGTGGATTTGCGTCTATTCCTTTGATGTCATTAGGCTGAAAATTAACGTTAGCGAATTGAGAAGGGTTGCAGAACATTCTCCAATTTTCTATTTAGTATTGTAGCATCTATTAAAAGATCAATTGATTTTTTAGCTGTTTGTCCATTAGGTCTATTATCTGTTTCTTCCCACGAAACATCAGATGTAGGTACATTTATTAGTTGTGCTGGAAATTGATGGATGCAGTAATCGGAGGAGAACGGTCTGGAAATCGATAAGGCTGCCGCAGTCGGTAAGTAATTGGTGCTCTGATGGCGATCATATCAGTTGTATACACACAATTGAATATTCTGTAGGTGGTTCCGTTGTTTTTTTAAATATATTACATTTCTGATACTATTGGCCATTGCGGAAACAAGTTTATTTGTGAACGAAATGTGGTTTTTGTCACTTTCGTTAATATGAAGTTTTAGAAATCGAAGAAAGATATTTTCTGTATAAAGGCCGCACACGTAGTGAAATCATATCGAACTACTAATGCAGCAATTTTGGCAAATCATTTTATTGTCGTTTGACAGCAAGAGACGAGATTATCTTACTCTAGAGTAACAATTGACGAAGTGTTAAAAATGAATTATAATTCTTGCATCATTCTTTTACAGTGGTGGTGGACAAGTGACTATCTTGTGGACTGACCAATTCAAAACAACTACGATAAACCAGAAACCTAAGACAGAGATTCTGCTCGTAGGAAGGTAATATGTTTTATGTTTTTTCATATTAATTTATGTATATTATCAGTTGACTTTAAGTTATTCGTGTAGAGAGGATGGCACAGTAAAATGTTTGTAGTAATCCTTTCGTATTTGAGTGAACTTTGCGTAATGCATGAGAACCAGAAAAAGAAAGCTGATTTTATGTGTTTAGTAGTGTACAATTGAAATTTGTCTTCTCATCATAACACTCCTGAAATGCATTAACGACCATTAAAACGATGGCAGTTTTTTGACGAGCTCTGAAGAGGTACGATTACTGATGATAAGCGTTACAAAATATGCTATATTAATTGTGTCCGGAGATATTGGAGTAGGTAAGGATTTTTTTTGTAAGATTCTGTGGAACAAAGTGATTTTATCTTTTGGCAAGAGGTCAGTTGCATGCTGTAGCAACATCAGATTTTTAGATGTCTATGAGCTAGTCTGTTCGCTTCACTAGCAAACAACATTTAAACAAGAATTATAGTTTTTATGGTACAACATATAATAATTAAATGGTATTACAAATTACGGATTAAAACAAAGACTAGCCGTTACATTTACTATTGTTGTAATGCCATTCGGGATTGTGTATTTAAGTTATAAAATCCAATGCCTCTTTTTTAATAGTGGTATTACCAACCCACACTAATTCAATGAGACAGCACTGGACCGTTGGAAGGTCTAACAGTATTCTCCTTGTTACAGAGAAAGAACAGGCTGGCCCTTAGGAACACAGCTATCTTGATTCCCACTTCTACAAACAGGAAGTTCTGAAAAATATCTCGTTGCTTCTCTGCATATATTGTGTGGAGCGTCTGGTAGCCGAGTGATGAAGTACGATACGCCACAATGCGTCCAGGAGTTGGCCTGTTACTTGGAGTGCCACCGTTGCAGAGTCCGCCGATCGATGTCTGCACAGAGCCCATCACCCTCGCCGTGCAGTCAGTCACAAGGATTCGTGTAATCCAGCGACTTGAACTCAATTTTGTTTAGTGAATGTTAGCCTGTGTCCGCATTCGAGACTAATTTTCAGTACTTTAGATTGTTAATAAGTCTCATGGTGGACTTTCTTTTGTGAATGGAAGTCGATCTAACGTCTACGTGAAAAGACACCTCATTTTTTTAATTATTAGGATCTCATATATTTCCTCAAATGTTTTAGGAATGTTTTTTACACTGAGTAGATATTGCATATAGTTGGTAATAACGTCCCTACATGTGGACGATAGTGCGTTTGTTAATAATTTACCCTTAATCCATGTAGTGGATATCTTGTAGATGTTAATTCATTGTAATTGTAAGTAACCTCGTATATTGCGTGCGTGCACGAGAACTCCTTTTATAATTGATTTCTAGATTAGAAAGCTGTTGTTGATACTGAGATCTAATTTCCCGTATATCTTCATTTGCCTTATTTGATCTTTCTTTCAGTTGCTTCTTGAGAGTCAACACCTTTTCAAATGAACATCATCATTCGTTATCAGTCTATGTTTGTTATCAAAATATAATACGAGGCAAGCTTTCTACAGTTTTTTTGGTATACATCGAAATCTGATATCAAAATACTGTACATTTATACCATTTATGCCATTTAACATAATAATTCTAATACTTTGCTAACGAACAGTTAAATAAAATCGATGTTAATATTGTTCCGATCTTACAATGCGGTTTCCTAAATATTTTGGTACCAGTTAGTTTTGTATTTATCGATTATTTTCAGACAGTTTGGATAAGCATAATATATCTTCACTTTTATTTTTATTTAGAAAAATGTAATTTGCGTTAGATATTTATATGTATCGTCTCGGATAGTTTTGTGTCCAATATGCCGTAACTTGTAACAACATTGGTGCTGCCGGCATCTAAAAGAATCTCATATAAGTTTCTTTCATCATCATTTTGCGCACTGCATCTATAAGTTTGACTGAGGAGGTTCAACTTTTTAATTGTAATTTTTTTCTATACTCTCACACCAACAATCCTAAATAAATACCTATTATAATTTATTCTTACTTATCATCACTTTTATCTTCATTTGTTGTCCACGATTTTAGTTCTGCTCTCTGATATTTCCAAACTCAGTATAGTAGCTATTGAATTCAGGCGCAATGTTCCGTAGGCTATCGCCATTAGGTGCTAAAATTATCTGTTGGTCAGCAAAATAGGTGCATTTAAATCCGAGTGCCCTATCTTAAAATTATGCTTTATGTTTGTCTGGCATCGCTAACGTACAAGTTAAAAACATGAGGAGAAAGAAGCCAACCTTCCATGCACCGAGATTTATTTTTGCAGCTACGGATTGTTCGTTGCCACCTTTAACTTTAATACGCACAAACATACTTAACGCTCCAATCATTATCACCACTCGAGCATAAAATTGTTCTCATTAATGAAGATATTTCTGAATTAATTTTGTATTAGACAAGGTACACTGAATAATCAGCAAGAATTTGGGAGAGTTGATCTGATACAAAATAACGAATTAATTTTTAAAACTTCTTCTCTTGAACCAATTTTCCTATTTGATTTTGAAGAGGTGGTAGTGATTTCGATGTTTTCGATCAAACTTTTAATTTGCTGGTAGTAGTAAGAGACGTGAGCATATCGGTTGAATTATTTTTAAATTGCGTGACTCTAATTTTTAATTATTTTCAAAAACTGATATTATTGTTATACAATTATTAAAGATTAGAGAAACGTATACAACAAAATAAAAAAATAGCAGGAGTCACGATGGACCCCATAATCGAGGACCTCGCGCCCTTGGCTACGCTCCATTCAATAGAACAAACCATTACTTAATTTGTAACTAAGCTACTCTGAAAACTTTGGGATCCGATATGTCGAAAACTAAGGTTTCTCTTGAACCTGAAACTAAAGGGACACTACTCTTCAACATACGAGATGCAGCCAAGAAGTAAGAACAGATTGCTCATAGCGTACGCGCTTGTCTTGTAATATTTGAATATTCGTCTACAAACGTTTCTCACTTTTCTGTCTTAGTTTAAAATGGACGTTAAAATCGAAAGTCTTTGCGGATGTGAGGTGCGGTCGGTGATAAGATTTTTGCACTAAAAATATGTTTGTGCATCGTGTATTTAAAAATAAATTATTGAAGTCTATGGTGTAAAAGTCATGCATGAGGAAAATATGACGACATGTTCTCGATCAGATTGACATTCGTGATGAAACGCGAACTGCCCTAATATACCTGAAAGCAAGCAGCGAGCTTTTCACAGGCGGCATTCTGATTGCCGCTGGGCAGGGATGGCTTGAAGGGGTCAGCGGCGAATTTCTTGGACGAAGGAATACTGAATGCGGTGTTACGATTTTACAAGTGCCTCAGTAAAAATGTCGACTTCGTAGAAAAGTAACGTATGTAGTAAAATCCAGCAATAAAGATATTTAAAAAAATTCTTTCTATTTTTCTACAACCAATCTGTTCTTAGTTTTCTGGCGCGCCTCGTATATAGGATTGTTAGTGACGTTACTAAAAGTAAAACCGAATCATACGATATTCAAAATCACAATTTTACTTCGTATCCAATTAAAGAATTCGAAAGACTGGATTTTACTACTTTTTTTTGTAATATGCTTACAGTCCCTGTGTAAAACACCGCCACAATCGATAAATACAAGTAAAGGGCTTTTGCTTATTTTTGATATGGAATTATGTAAACTTTATAGCCTAATTATGTAAATATAACGGAAGAATTTACTGCAGCATATCATTCGTCTCTTGTATATTGTAATGTCCTACAGAGCACGTCGGCTCGCTGGCGCGGAGGTGTGCTGCCCGACACTGTGTGTATCTGAGGGCCAGTTGATGATAGAAGGCAGACGCCTGTCCCCAGAGACATGTTTGGTTTGGCGAAGGGGCGCGGGACACAGACCGCCCTCTCTTCTCGCGATATTTTTGTTTTTTCTGGAGGGCTTGCCGTATGTGGTACAGTGTGTGGGACAGCCAGAGGATGGAGGGGATGGCATCTACTCCTCGGAAGTGTTTCTTTTGCTATGTTCTATGTCGTCGGGGGGGGGGGGGGGAGAACGTTGCTGGACGCCCGAGAGCAAGGTTGTGGACAGTGGCTGCTGCTACAAGTGATTAACGGAGGTAGCTGGGTGTATCAGCCGGTCGCGCTGGTCAAACCCAGGCCCGCCGCCGCCGCCGACCAGTGTCCTGCCGGGTAATGTGTACCGCCTGCTGATATAGAGACATTCTGCAACATCTCAAAACCCTGGAAACTGCCCTGAGTGACTCATGCCAGAATTAAAGAGCTATTAGCCTGGGTGCCTATCATATGTTTGCCATACATTTGTGATCTTGAAATGACAACAATTTTGTCTTAATGAATAAATTCATCTTCTTTTAATGTGAACCCATTTCTTTTGTGTGATCCCCTGAGAATTGTCATGTGAAGAGCCCATTATAAAGATTATTGAATTAAAATAAATTAACTTTGCTACTTTTGCAAGCTGGCACCATACAAGGTGTTTTTCAAGTCAAAAACTAATACCCCGGCCAACAGGATATTATAACATGGCGCTCCAACCTGTGGCCTGACTGTTTGAGATGTTGCAAACGTTTCGTTTTAGCGAGTAGAACTCTCTATGTGTTTTTCAGCATTTTTTGCGGTGTGGCAGTGATAGCAGAGGTCCAGCATATACAATGTATAATGATAAGATCGATTATTTGTAATATTGTTATCTGCAACAGCGGAAGACTCCTGTGGGCATCCCGAGCAAGGTGATTATCTGTTCATGTGTGTGATATTGAACCGCTGTTTGTTGATCTTTCATGGGTTGTTTGTTGATGTATATGAAAAAATACGACGTTGCATAAATTGTTGGTAGATGGTGGAGGAAGATGTGAAGTGATGGTCTTTGGTTATGTTCGAGTTGTCCTTTTGTTTGTAATGGTTTGTTGGTTTCGATGGTTATTCTGTTGTTGGAAAATATTTGGAGACAGGGGAGGTAAGATTTTCAAAGCATCTCAGCGTCGGAAAATTATGCTTGTTTTTGCCTGTCTTCTGTGATGAGTATGGTTTTTATAAATTTTTCTTGCTTGTCGTGTTTTTCGAATGCCCCGAGCATCTATGCTCTGCATAATAGAGTTTTGTGCGTTTGAGCGTTCATTCCATCAATAATTGTGCGTTTGAGAATTAATAGAATGTTCACCCGGATTTACCGTCGTAAATATTGAATTGTTGGAGGATAAGTATAGCGAAATTATTGTTTTACGAAGTCTCTTAATTTTTGGGTGCTTTTGAGTGGATGAGACTGAGATCCGGAAAATCTACCGGGTTGGCACAAAGTCACAGTCCGTTAGAAAAAAAGATCAGGAATCCGCAATGGAAGAAAATCGCGGCCAGTTAATTGACAACGCCGGGGTTCGAAGTGTTGATCGAAGCATTCAGGAGACGGCCACTGGGGAAGGCACTGCTAGTTATCTTCCGATTTCAGAAACTAACGATCATTTCGTGCCGCTGTCGCGAAACCAGACTAGCGAAATTATGATGCCTCAGAATATCTTGCAGTTTATGCAACAGCTGATGGGGCCCATTAACGAAAGGTTAACATCCATAACTGAAAGTTTGAGCTTGGTTGGTGAACAACAGAGATACACGAATGAACAACATAGGAAAACCAATGAACAATTGTCGGCGCTCAGGGAGGAACTGGCGGCCGCGATGGAAAAAGGGGTAGGCGAAATTAAGGAGTCTGTGCAATCGCTGGAAATGGTGCAGAAAACGTTAAGCAGTGGTGTTAACAGCACTAAGGAGCAGGTGTTGGATGTACAAAGACGCGCGTCGGAAATAGGTCAAGAGACAGAAGGACGGAGTAACTTGCTGGAAACGAGTGTCGTGGAAATTGAGAGGAGCCACAGTGCGGATTTGACCCTACTCGGAGAAGAGATGAGTCAAATTCGCGTGAGCGTAGCAAAGCTGAAAACAGAGCGCGAAACGCATGAGAGCTTTTCGATGAAACAGACAAGTAAACAGCGGGACATCCATATGTCGGCGTGTTCGGAATCGGTAAAAACGGACAGACAGACCAAACCATCGAGAATGCCAACTGTCGGACATGAAAGACGAGACCTGCGATATTTGTGCATATTTGGACAGGCGGGAACAAATGCCGAACATCTGTTCCAGGTCGAAGGCCTCAAGAGAGTGCCAGGCGGCGAGCGATGTTTTCCGAACGCATGCTACCCTCTGAGCAGGACGCTTTTTTGTGACTGTGTGAGCGAAAAGCAGCTGGGGTGCGATTATGAGCCGTATGTGGGAGGTTTCGAAGAGAGAGATTGTGGTGGAGAACTGAGAGGCGAAATTAGTGCTAAATTCATGCACAGTCAATCAGTGTACTTTGCTGAGAGGAAAGAATTTGCTGAGAATTTCCGAAGCACAAACGCCAGCGATAAGTATGAGTTTTGGATGTGCGTGGTACACGGAAGGCTCAAAACGGGAGCTAACTAGGCTTAGCCCCTACGCGAAAAAAAAAGAGACTTGGTTTGGACGGCAGACATACCCAAGGATATGAAGTAGAGAATAATTATGGTAATAAATAAGTATAATGTTAGTGTCATATAGTGGATAGTACGCAGAAGTGCCTTTGGGAAGGGGGAAAAAAAAAAATTCTGTTCTCCCTAATGGACGGAAAGTAAATTCTGGTAGCATCTGAGAGTTGCGAGGGGAGGGAATTTTGGTTGTAGTTGAAGATTACCTGAGCCATAAAAACAGTTGAATTGATTTGGTACATGGGATGGAATTGAAGAACAGTCACTGCGTGTGGAGAATGCTAAGATGCGATGATTGATGTCAGGCGAGAAGGAAATAGTTTTTAACGATTGTGGGAATGAATATGAGATGGTACGTCATTTTTCTTTGCTAAACTTCTCTGGTTGCTCTTGTGAGGAAGTTGCTGATACTTGGTGGACCTAATTTTCCAGACATTTAAAAGTTGTTGGTGGAAGTTTTGACGTTGGTCGAGTTAAAAAAATAAATAAAGGAAGGTATTTTTGAGAGTCAGTTGTAGCCAGAGCGGCACTGATGTATGGAGAGCACTTAGACTGGAGTAAAGGAGTCAGTGGATGAGTCCCAATTTGTATTTGCATTTTCCTCGTGCGAAGGACAAGGGTTTAAGGTGAAGAGACAACGGACGTGCATGGATTGGAAGGTTTCAGACGTTCCTTTTGGCAACGGATAGAAGGCCAAGGACGCATGAGCATAAGCAGTCCGGTTGTCGTTTAATTAATATGGTGATAGCAGGTCGTGGAAGTTTCATATGAGGGACAAGGTAATTATTCCCTGGGGCTCCGTTAATTTGTGCTTGAGGTGGTGGAAGTGTGCCGAGTCTGGTATAACGATGTTTTGTACACTCTGGATTCTTTTCATAATAGCGGGAATAATGTGGTTCCACCAAGTCAAACCAGCATCACGTTTCTCCAGCGGATATTTCGTCCACTGACATCACTCCTTTGTTTTGAGAGTCGTCTGTTAGCAAAGTAATTTTGCCGTTCGAAAGAGATAATTCATGATAGGTGAGAGTATAGGGAAATGCAAATCCCAGATACAGATTGTCGTTGAATACTGCACATTAGTGAAGGTATTCTTACTTGTGTCTAAGCGGAGTTACTTCTTCAGAATTTGAGAATTTTTAGAGATAATTGTGGTTTTGTAAGGTAGGGAATGAAGTTTGATTTTCAAGTGGAGGTATTTCTTTCGGCGCCAGACATGACGCGAGATTTTAATTTAGATGAGGATAGCTGCGAGTTATACATTGTTAAAGTCTTCCCATATGATTTCTCGGAGAATAGTTATTGCTTCCACTGGTAGATATTATGCAAGTTATTTGACAGGGTGACGAACTTCTTATGATTATGTATGCATTATTCAGTGTGAAGGCATTTTCTGCAGGGTATAATATGTTTTTTTTATGCTAGGTTAATGAGGCTGTAGATTTGATAGAATACTAGTAGTTTACTTTCTTAGAATAAGGGATACAGAATAGGTCGGTGAACCATGGCTTTCGAATTAGGAGCCGAAACTGGGAGTGTCAGCTGAGGCAGAGGGTGTCCTTGACTTCACCGGGGTGCAGGGACCTGGGCTCCATCTGTTTGGGGGCAGGCACCTTACCATCTGCGTGAGGGTGGCTGTTTGTTATGAAGTCGGTTCTGTTTTACAGGGAAGCGTTGCGACTGTAAATTCTGTTAGTTGCAAGGAGTGTGTGCGCATGAAGAGAATATGCCGACCCCTCGTTTAAGCTTAGTTATTGTCAGATAAAGTTTGAAAATTTTCAGTTTTTATGGATATTGAAAGCTGTATTTAGGGGTATAAGTAGTCTATTAGGAAAATAGTCGTTTAGTTTAGGATTTTTAATCATTACTGGGTGGCCCTGATTCATTGCTCACTTATTTTCGAACACAATGGTTTTCTCTGTTTGGTTATATGGGCATTGTGGACGATAAAGCCTCTATGTCATGGCTTTGTGATTTTTTTTTTATATTAATCCTTCTGCATTTTTGCACTCTCATTTGTAATTTTGTTAACAGAGAGTACAGGAAGGATGATTTGTGAGGCCACAATCTGGTAGAATTAATTTTTTTTTTTTTTAGCCACTGTGTGCTGGTATTTTATATGTATTGTATTTTTACGTAATATCTGTAACCATCAGAAAGGCTGGACAACGGCACAACAATGTATTTTCTGAGACCATAGCTTCTTAGGATTAAGTATTTTTCTGAACACTGTGTTATTGTTTAGATGTTGTGTACTGTTCAAGTTGTATCTGTAGCCATAAGATAGGCTGGACCCAACTGGTATCATTTACGCCATGCCCATTGTAATGAATGTCACAGAGAGAGGTTCATGCTCGTAGCGGAGCGCAGTGTAAGATCGAGCAGTCACTGCAGTGGTTGTTGACCAATGAGACAATCCGCATGACTTTTCAGCAGACGGATGTTTCGAAATGGGTGGTTTTTATCAAGGTATTGTATGACTCGGGCAAACGATAGGTTGAAGAGACAATTCTGGCTAAAGAGCGTGAGGATGAAATGTTTCGGGACAAAGTGAGAGGATATGTCACATGGACTGAATGAAAAATTTGAACTTTAAATAGGAAATTTCAAATTTTTGTGGAGGTGGCAGTTGAAGCTGTAATGTCCTACAGAGCACGTCGGCTCGCTGGCGCGGAGGTGTGCTGCCCGACACTGTGTGTATCTGAGGGCCAGTTGATGATAGAAGGCAGACGCCTGTCCCCAGAGACATGTTTGGTTTGGCGAAGGGGCGCGGGACACAGACCGCCCTCTCTTCTCGCGATATTTTTGTTTTTTCTGGAGGGCTTGCCGTATGTGGTACAGTGTGTGGGACAGCCAGAGGATGGAGGGGATGGCATCTACTCCTCGGAAGTGTTTCTTTTGCTATGTTCTATGTCGTCGAGGGGGGGGGGAGAACGTTGCTGGACGCCCGAGAGCAAGGTTGTGGACAGTGGCTGCTGCTACAAGTGATTAACGGAGGTAGCTGGGTGTATCAGCCGGTCGCGCTGGTCAAACCCAGGCCCGCCGCCGCCGCCGACCAGTGTCCTGCCGGGTAATGTGTACCGCCTGCTGATATAGAGACATTCTGCAACATCTCAAAACCCTGGAAACTGCCCTGAGTGACTCATGCCAGAATTAAAGAGCTATTAGCCTGGGTGCCTATCATATGTTTGCCATACATTTGTGATCTTGAAATGACAACAATTTTGTCTTAATGAATAAATTCATCTTCTTTTAATGTGAACCCATTTCTTTTGTGTGATCCCCTGAGAATTGTCATGTAAGAGCCCATTATAAAGATTATTGAATTAAAATAAATTAACTTTGCTACTTTTGCAAGCTGGCACCATACAATCAAGTCAAAACTAATACCCCGGCCAACAGGATATTATAATATGGCGCTCCAACCTGTGGCCTGACTGTTTGAGATGTTGCAAACGTTTCGTTTAGCGAGTAGAACTCTCTATGTGTTTTTCAGCATTTTTTGCGGTGTGGCAGTGATAGCAGAGGTCTAGCATATACAATGTATAATGATAAGATCGATTATTTGTAATATTGTTATCTGCAACAGCGGAAGACTCCTGTGGGCATCCCGAGCAAGGTGATTATCTGTTCATGTGTGTGATATTGAACCGCTGTTTGTTGATCTTTCATGGGTTGTTTGTTGATGTAAGAAAAAATACGACGTTGCATAAATTGTTGGTAGATGGTGGAGGAAGATGTGAAGTGATGGTCTTTGGTTATGTTCGAGTTGTCCTTTTGTTTGTAATGGTTTGTTGGTTTCGATGGTTATTCTGTTGTTGGAAAATATTTGGAGACAGGGGAGGTAAGATTTTCAAAGCATCTCAGCGTCGGAAAATTATGCTTGTTTTTGCCTGTCTTCTGTGATGAGTATGGTTTTTATAAATTTTTCTTGCTTGTCGTGTTTTTCGAATGCCCCGAGCATCTATGCTCTGCATAATAGAGTTTTGTGCGTTTGAGCGTTCATTCCATCAATAATTGTGCGTTTGAGAATTAATAGAATGTTCACCCGGATTTACCGTCGTAAATATTGAATTGTTGGAGGATAAGTATAGCGAAATTATTGTTTTACGAAGTCTCTTAATTTTTGGGTGCTTTTGAGTGGATGAGACTGAGATCCGGAAAATCTACCGGGTTGGCACAAAGTCACAGTCCGTTAGAAAAAAGATCAGGAATCCGCAATGGAAGAAAATCGCGGCCAGTTAATTGACAACGCCGGGGTTCGAAGTGTTGATCGAAGCATTCAGGAGACGGCCACTGGGGAAGGCACTGCTAGTTATCTTCCGATTTCAGAAACTAACGATCATTTCGTGCCGCTGTCGCGAAACCAGACTAGCGAAATTATGATGCCTCAGAATATCTTGCAGTTTATGCAACAGCTGATGGGGCCCATTAACGAAAGGTTAACATCCATAACTGAAAGTTTGAGCTTGGTTGGTGAACAACAGAGATACACGAATGAACAACATAGGAAAACCAATGAACAATTGTCGGCGCTCAGGGAGGAACTGGCGGCCGCGATGGAAAAAGGGGTAGGCGAAATTAAGGAGTCTGTGCAATCGCTGGAAATGGTGCAGAAAACGTTAAGCAGTGGTGTTAACAGCACTAAGGAGCAGGTGTTGGATGTACAAAGACGCGCGTCGGAAATAGGTCAAGAGACAGAAGGACGGAGTAACTTGCTGGAAACGAGTGTCGTGGAAATTGAGAGGAGCCACAGTGCGGATTTGACCCTACTCGGAGAAGAGATGAGTCAAATTCGCGTGAGCGTAGCAAAGCTGAAAACAGAGCGCGAAACGCATGAGAGCTTTTCGATGAAACAGACAAGTAAACAGCGGGACATCCATATGTCGGCGTGTTCGGAATCGGTAAAAACGGACAGACAGACCAAACCATCGAGAATGCCAACTGTCGGACATGAAAGACGAGACCTGCGATATTTGTGCATATTTGGACAGGCGGGAACAAATGCCGAACATCTGTTCCAGGTCGAAGGCCTCAAGAGAGTGCCAGGCGGCGAGCGATGTTTTCCGAACGCATGCTACCCTCTGAGCAGGACGCTTTTTTGTGACTGTGTGAGCGAAAAGCAGCTGGGGTGCGATTATGAGCCGTATGTGGGAGGTTTCGAAGAGAGAGATTGTGGTGGAGAACTGAGAGGCGAAATTAGTGCTAAATTCATGCACAGTCAATCAGTGTACTTTGCTGAGAGGAAAGAATTTGCTGAGAATTTCCGAAGCACAAACGCCAGCGATAAGTATGAGTTTTGGATGTGCGTGGTACACGGAAGGCTCAAAACGGGAGCTAACTAGGCTTAGCCCCTACGCGAAAAAGAAAGAGACTTGGTTTGGACGGCAGACATACCCAAGGATATGAAGTAGAGAATAATTATGGTAATAAATAAGTATAATGTTAGTGTCATATAGTGGATAGTTCGCAGAAGTGCGTTTGGGAAGGGGGGGAAAAAAAAATTCTGTTCTCCCTAATGGACGGAAAGTAAATTCTGGTAGCATCTGAGAGTTGCGAGGGGAGGGAATTTTGGTTGTAGTTGAAGATTACCTGAGCCATAAAAACAGTTGAATTGATTTGGTACATGGGATGGAATTGAAGAACAGTCACTGCGTGTGGAGAATGCTAAGATGCGATGATTGATGTCAGGCGAGAAGGAAATAGTTTTTAACGATTGTGGGAATGAATATGAGATGGTACGTCATTTTTCTTTGCTAAACTTCTCTGGTTGCTCTTGTGAGGAAGTTGCTGAATACTTGGTGGACCTAATTTTCCAGACATTTAAAAGTTGTTGGTGGAAGTTTTGACGTTGGTCGAGTTAAAAAAATAAATAAAGGAAGGTATTTTTGAGAGTCAGTTGTAGCCAGAGCGGCACTGATGTATGGAGAGCACTTAGACTGGAGTAAAGGAGTCAGTGGATGAGTCCCAATTTGTATTTGCATTTTCCTCGTGCGAAGGACAAGGGTTTAAGGTGAAGAGACAACGGACGTGCATGGATTGGAAGGTTTCAGACGTTCCTTTTGGCAACGGATAGAAGGCCAAGGACGCATGAGCATAAGCAGTCCGGTTGTCGTTTAATTAATATGGTGATAGCAGGTCGTGGAAGTTTCATATGAGGGACAAGGTAATTATTCCCTGGGGCTCCGTTAATTTGTGCTTGAGGTGGTGGAAGTGTGCCGAGTCTGGTATAACGATGTTTTGTACACTCTGGATTCTTTTCATAATAGCGGGAATAATGTGGTTCCACCAAGTCAAACCAGCATCACGTTTCTCCAGCGGATATTTCGTCCACTGACATCACTCCTTTGTTTTGAGAGTCGTTGTTAGCAAAGTAATTTTGCCGTTCGAAAGAGATAATTCATGATAGGTGAGAGTATAGGGAAATGCAAATCCCAGATACAGATTGTCGTTGAATACTGCACATTAGTGAAGGTATTCTTACTTGTGTCTAAGCGGAGTTACTTCTTCAGAATTTGAGAATTTTTAGAGATAATTGTGGTTTTGTAAGGTAGGGAATGAAGTTTGATTTTCAAGTGGAGTATTTCTTTCGGCGCCAGACATGACGCGAGATTTTAATTTAGATGAGGATAGCTGCGAGTTATACATTGTTAAAGTCTTCCCATATGATTTCTCGGAGAATAGTTATTGCTTCCACTGGTAGATATTATGCAAGTTATTTGACAGGGTGACGAACTTCTTATGATTATGTATGCATTATTCAGTGTGAAGGCATTTTCTGCAGGGTATAATAGTTTTTTTTTATGCTAGGTTAATGAGGCTGTAGATTTGATAGAATACTAGTAGTTTACTTTCTTAGAATAAGGGATACAGAATAGGTCGGTGAACCATGGCTTTCGAATTAGGAGCCGAAACTGGGAGTGTCAGCTGAGGCAGAGGGTGTCCTTGACTTCACGGGGTGCAGGGACCTGGGCTCCATCTGTTTGGGGGCAGGCACCTTACCATCTGCGTGAGGGTGGCTGTTTGTTATGAAGTTGGTTCTGTTTTACAGGGAAGCGTTGCGACTGTAAATTCTGTTTGCAAGGAGTGTGTGCGCATGAAGAGAATATGCCGACCCCTCGTTTAAGCTTAGTTATTGTCAGATAAAGTTTGAAAATTTTACAGTTTTTATGGATATTGAAAGCTGTATTTAGGGGTATAAGTAGTCTATTAGGAAAATAGTCGTTTAGTTTAGGATTTTTAATCATTACTGGGTGGCCCTGATTCATTGCTCACTTATTTTCGAACACAATGGTTTTCTCTGTTTGGTTATATGGGCATTGTGGACGATAAAGATTTGCCTTTATGTCATGGCTTTGTGATTTTTTTTTATATTAATCCTTCTGCATTTTGCACTCTCATTTGTAATTTTGTTAACAGAGAGTACAGGAAGGATGATTTGTGAGGCCACAATCTGGTAGAATTAATTTTTTTTTAGCCACTGTGTGCTGGTATTTTATATGTATTGTATTTTTACGTAATATCTGTAACCATCAGAAAGGCTGGACAACGGCACAACAATGTATTTTCTGAGACCATAGCTTCTTAGGATTAAGTATTTTTCTGAACACTGTGTTATTGTTTAGATGTTGTGTACTGTTCAAGTTGTATCTGTAGCCATAAGATAGGCTGGACCCAACTGGTATCATTTACGCCATGCCCATTGTAATGAATGTCACAGAGAGAGGTTCATGCTCGTAGCGGAGCGCAGTGTAAGATCGAGCAGTCACTGCAGTGGTTGTTGACCAATGAGACAATCCGCATGACTTTTCAGCAGAGGGATGTTTCGAAATGGGTGGTTTTTATCAAGGTATTGTATGACTCGGGCAAACGATAGGTTGAAGAGACAATTCTGGCTAAAGAGCGTGAGGATGAAATGTTTCGGGACAAAGTGAGAGGATATGTCACATGGACTGAATGAAAAATTTGAACTTTAAATAGGAAATTTCAAATTTTTGTGGAGGTGGCAGTTGAAGCTGTAATGTCCTACAGAGCACGTCGGCTCGCTGGCGCGGAGGTGTGCTGCCCGACACTGTGTGTATCTGAGGGCCAGTTGATGATAGAAGGCAGACGCCTGTCCCCAGAGACATGTTTGGTTTGGCGAAGGGGCGCGGGACACAGACCGCCCTCTCTTCTCGCGATATTTTTGTTTTTTCTGGAGGGCTTGCCGTATGTGGTACAGTGTGTGGGACAGCCAGAGGATGGAGGGGATGGCATCTACTCCTCGGAAGTGTTTCTTTTGCTATGTTCTATGTCGTCGGGGGGGGGGGGGAGAACGTTGCTGGACGCCCGAGAGCAAGGTTGTGGACAGTGTGGCTGCTGCTACAAGTGAAACGGAGGTAGCTGGGTGTATCAGCCGGTCGTGCTGGTCAAACCCAGGCCCACCGCCGCCGCCGCCGACCAGTGTCCATGCCGGGTAATGTGTACCGCCTGCTGATATAGAGACATTCTGCAACATCTCAAAACCCTGGAAACTGCCCTGAGTGACTCATGCCAGAATTAAAGAGCTATTAGCCTGGGTGCCTATCATATGTTTGCCATACATTTGTGATCTTGAAATGACAACAATTTTGTCTTAATGAATAAATTCATCTTCTTTTAATGTGAACCCATTTCTTTTGTGTGATCCCCTGAGAATTGTCATGTGAAGAGCCCATTATAAAGATTATTGAATTAAAATAAATTAACTTTGCTACTTTTGCAAGCTGGCACCATACAGTGTATTTTTAAGTCAAAACTAATACCCCGCCAACGACCTATTATAATATGATCAAGAAACTTGGTGTACGTTTAAAAACTGTAAGAAGAAATATTCTTAAAAACAGAAAAAATAATAAAAGAAAACTTGATTTGTAATAAATTTAAAAATGTGAAAACTAAAAATGCTATCAAAAGAATATGAAACTACTACTGTCTAAACTGTCAAAGCTATTGAAACCTAAACATTTCTATTCCGTATTCCAGTTAAAGTTCACGTCCACTGCCAATAAGAATCCACAAGTTCCGTTTTGCCAATTGTTGCGAAAGCTAGCATTATTTGAACTATCTTATATTCTTTTAAGGCTACAGCGTTTTTTTTATGACAATATTTTTTTCACCTGATCTGTTAAATATTATAGCTAAACAGAATGGAATAAACAAACGCTCATAAAACAAGAACACACACACGTCACTTTCTAATTAACAGCTGCTATTGAAATTAAGAAGGCAAATGTATTGGAAACTTTTTGGAATTATGATTCTCAAAGGTCAAGTATTGCTACTAGGGAATTCATAAAATAAAATACAATTTAAAAATGGAAAGAACTCCAGACTTATATTTTTTTCTTTTGAAATTCGAAATGGAGAAACCTATGGAGATAAAGATACAATAACGAATTTTGAAATTTAATACGCTAGACGAAACATTGTGACTTCCAAGACGCCAAAACGGTCGTGCCGATATTCATGTTTGTAATTTTACAGGAATATTTCTCTCAGTAAAGTTATGAATCGCAGGTTGCTATTAAATTTTGAAGCAGCGCTCGAATGGCAAAGTTTTGCACCCTAGTTTGGAAAAAGAAACTCTTAATGGAAAAATTCAAAATTTAATTAGGATATTTGTTTGAAGAGATTTATGTAAGCAATAGATTTCACTATTAATGCAGGGTAACAGAGCAAATTAGTCAATAAAAATTATAATCAGGTGTCGTTGGAGATCTGATATGAAGAATAAATTAGATTTCGTCAATTTGTTTGAATAATTGTTAAACTGTTATCAGAATAACTTATGCAAATGTTAATTCTCTTGTTAAGATCACATACGAAATTGCCCTGGTGGGCACTCGTCATATTTTGTTCACGGAGACCTACAAGTAGTGTTACTTTGCTCACAGCCAAGTGATAATTTGTTATATTTTCTTCCTGACCGCATTGTAATTTTGCGATATAGTGTTAGTTTGGTTAGTTGGTAATTCCTAATATTTTGATTGTCTCTCATCAAATAGTAAGGCTCATTGTTGTTTGGTAATTCATTCATCATTTCTCTTCGGTTCGACTTGTTAATTGTTTAATTTTCACTGTAACTTATAGTTTTGAAGTTTTTGTATTAATCGTGTAGCTTGCACAATGACGGAATCATGAAAAGCGTTTTTAGAGATTAGCTAAGTGCAGAGAGAAAAGAGAAAACTTTTGAGAGAAGTTTAAAAGAACTTATTCGAGCTAAAGTCTGGAAATATTCGGTGTGGTAAAAATCTCCTTGTCAATTTTGAATAAACGGTCGGTGGTGCTTCCTACTTTTTCCCCTAGTCAGGTAGGATGAACGGAAACCATTTCACAGCAGTGCTAACAAGGTAACAAAATTTGTGACAACCTTATTCAGTAGTTTTGCACAAACACGATACAATTTCGACAACTGTCCTAAAACTCAACATACCTGCGGTCATGGCGGTGACCTTTTCCAATTAATTAATGTGAGGTGGAAGGTATACGTGCATGTAAAGATAATGTACCACTGAATGTGTGGCGAGCGACCAAAACTGATATACAGGTGGCTGCTATATTCACCACTAATGATGGCACTGCTACTGGTGAAAGAAACCTTATCGTCAATGCCAAATCCGGCGGGTTCTCATTCATCTCTTGAACCCATGCCTTATTCACTGTTGATCTCTAACGCTGAGTATGGCAGGCATCCACAAATGTCACTCACAAACATGTGAACATGCTACAGTACGTGTCAAATCGCTTAGTGATTTGTAAAGGATTAAATCTGCTACGCAGTTCAAGAAAGCTTTTCTGCAGTGGTGTGTCAATACCTGCGTTCGCATAGAAGATGTATGATTTGGCTTTATACAGAATAAATCGAGCCAACTAAGAGCTGACCAACGCTTTTCATAACTTATAATCCAAACTTGCTTGAAATTAGAAACACATTGCCTCTTAATGTGCCAACATTAAATTGTATTTAAATCTTAATGTAAATAATTGGTTGCAGTTTATTCTAATTAAATAATTGTAATTGTATTAATTATAATTTAAATAATAAGCACATTCCTACCATAATTATCTTATGAGATGTCATTTTCAACACTAGTTGCTCTCAGCAAAGTGCGCTAAATTTGATTTTGCTACGATGAAAATCCGATTTTCAAATCGAGCGTGGTGGGCGAGTGTTAAGGCTCTGCCCTCACATTCGGGAGGACGCAGGTTCGAATCCCCGTCCAGGAATCCACATTTGAATCTCCCATGGTTTCCCCAAATCACTCCAGGTGAATGCACTACCGAATTCCTCCCTTTTCTTTCACATTTAAACGTTGTTGAAAGAGTTTTTTCTCTGACAACTGAATCAAATATAAAAGGATATAAAAAATCGGTCGTTTTGAAAACTATCTGAAACAGATTCGAAAAAAATTAGAAGTCGAAAATCTGAAATTCTACTAACCCAAAGCTGTTGCATCATAGCCTGAAGTTTAACTTACCATTGTACTGAAAAATTTAATCCACTAAAACGTATATCAGTCAAATTACGTTCAATCAAAAAAAAAAAAAATTCTATTTAAATGGACAATATTTTACATTACTGTTATTGAAATGTTTACATTAATTAGTTATTTTTGGAGGCAGTGCCAACTGTCACATCACGAAGAACGAATTACTGAACTTTATTTGGTGTTCGAGGAGACACGGGGAGTACGAACAAAAATCGGATTATTTTACAGCATTTAATGAGGCAGGTATTGTTATTGAGGGAGACGGTTTAAGGAAACAAATTAGACAGTATTTTAATCTGTGGCTCGGGCTCGTTGGTCGTCCAGGCATATCACTGGTGCTGCAGTGTCAGTTGGTACGCTGTATCATGCAGTAAACGCTTTACAGTTAGTATAATATTGGCGTATCATCTGTATGTTTCAGTTCGGCTTAAACATGTTTCTAGTATTAATTATAGGTAAGTAATAACTTGATTTTTTAAGTTTATTGTTATTCATTATTGTAATATCTTTTTTGTTTTTCTTGCTTTGGCCGGAACCGACTCCAAAAATAACTGATTAATTTAAAAATTTCAATAACAGTAATGTAAAATACTGTCCATTTGGATTTACTTTCTTCTAAGGAAGGTACAAAGGTTATTTCAAAATTTTTAGCGTGCTTTTCTTGAAGGCGGTTTTTCTGTTTTTTAAAAGAATTATTTTATTATTAAATTTTTGGTGGTGTTCTCATTTGTTTTGTGTTTTTTAATTATGCCACAGCAGTTCTCATTTTGCGAACTTCCTGGGAGCTTAGTGTTTAAAGCGCTTGCTTTAAAAAAAATCTGGCTTTATATAATGCAATTTCCAGAATGGGGTGAATTTGATGCTGTGTTAAGGAATATCAGTTTACATTTTGGTCCAGGCTGTGTTTCGACTAATCATAACATCTGTTAAAGCTACTGCTCGATAATCGAAACATGTAACACCTGGGCATTAATCATACCACATACACAAATCTGTCTGTGGAATATATCTGTTTGTTCCGGCATCACACAGAAAATATAGATTTTTAATTTGTTTTCACAATGTGAAAGCTTGGGGTATAAGTTGAATTCTGAGGTACATGTTGAGACATTAGGACACATTTATTTTATGAATACTCTGCCATGACTTAAAAATAGCTTAATTGATTTTGACGGGATTTAAAACTGTGGATTTTTGTATAGAACATTTGAAATTAAAAGGTGTGGGGGTAAAGGGGAAGAGGGATTGGACATTTGTATACTAAATGTAGACTGTCTTTTCTGTTTGATTTAATGTATACATGTGTTAATTTCTATTGATATCAGATAAAAACTGTAGGTGTGTATAAAAAACAATTGAGGCATGTAGAGGCGAAGAGTAGTTTGGTTTTAGAAAGCTAGTGTGGACAGTATTTTTCTCTTTGTTTTAAAGTATGCATGTGCAAAGTTCCATCGAAACCAGATAAACACTGTAGCTTTGTGTAGAGTGAGTGGTTGGGTTTTGCTTACTAAATGAAGGCACTACGTTTCTCTTTGTTTTTAAAGTATACGTGTGAAGTGTTCCATCGAAATATGATAAAAACTGTGGGCATCTGTAGAGAACATTGGAAATTAGGAGAGGTCGGGGTAGGGGTTGGCCTTCTGCAACAAAATTTAAACACAATTATTCTGTATGTTTTAAAGTATACGTGTGCAAATTTCCTTCAGATTCGGATAGAAACTGTAGCTTTCTGTAGATTAAGGGGATGGAAAGGGGGAGAGGTGTTTGGCTTGTCTAAACCAAATATATACAGTATTTTTCTGTTTGTTTTGAAGTATACATGTGCATACTTCCTTCAAAATCAGATAGAAACTGTAGCTTTATATAAAGAACACTGACAGTAATTAAAGGGCTAGAAAGAAGGATAGGATTTTGAGTTTTTGTAAAAGTAATGTGGAAAGTATTTTTCTTTTTCTCTTTGTTTTAAAGTATACACATGCCAAGTTCCACTGAAATCGGATTAAAATGTGAGTTTTTACAAAAATTAAGGGGTGTAAAAGGGGAGCTAGGGTAGTTTTTTGATTTTTTGTTCAGAAAGCTTCCACATGAAAAATAACATATATATGCCAACTTTCATAAAGATCGGTCAAATGGTGTCGACTGTAGCTTTTTAAAAAGAAAGTTGATAAAAATCAAGGGGGTAGAAACGGAGAGAGGGGTTCAGGTTTTGCAAACTAAAAGTGACACTATTTTCTCTTTGTTTTATAGTAAAAGTGTGCCAAGTTTTATCTAAAGAGGATAAAAACTGTGGGTTTGTAAAAATTAAGCTGTTTAATGGGGAGAGGGTGTAGTTTTTGGATTTTTTGGTCAGAAACCTTCTTCATGAAAAAATAGACATAAGCGCCAAGTTTCATGGTAATCGGTCAAACGGTGTCGACTGTAGCTTTTTATAAAGAAAATTGACAAAAATTAAGGGGGTGCAAGGAGGGCGAGGGGTTGGGCTTTGGCAAGCCAAATGCTGACAGGATTTTTCTCTTCATGTTAAAGTATACATGTGCAAAGTTCAATCAAAATCAGATAAGAAAATTAAGGGATGTAACGGCAGAGATGTGGTGTTTTTAAATTTTTTTTTTTTTGGTCAGAAACCTTCGTCATGAAAAATTACATGTTTATGCCAACTTGGGTGGAGATCAGTTAAATTTAATTTGATTTAATTTAATTGCAATGGAGCACAGGCTCCGGTGGCAATTTCCCTACACACCCATCTTCCCCCTATCCTGCACCCACCTACATTTGCCCTCTACAAATTTTATCTTTAAATTCTTTCAAAGTTTTCGGTAAATTATTCATCATTTCTCTTGGTAACTCATTCCAATCCCTGACACCCTTACCTAAAAAAGAGAATCTTCCCACACCCTTGTGCCTGAAATCGAGTGCCAGCTTGTGGTCATGGTCATCTTTTCCCTTCCATGCACTACTTTTCATACCTATTGCAATATCTTTCCATGCCTCATCGCCATGTATCGACTGTAGCTTTGTATAAAGAACACTGACCAAAACTAAGAGGGTAGATAGGGGGAGAGGGGTTGAGTTTTTTTCAAACAAAAAGTTGACAGTATTTTTCTCCTTATTTTCGGCTATACATGTCCAAAGTTCCATCGAAATCGGATAAAAATGTGGATTTGTATAAAAACTAAGGGGTGTAAATGGGTAGAAGGGGTGGTTTCTCAATAAAATTCATATGGGACAGCTTTGGAGGAATACCCTACCCACTAAAAAAAATTTAATTTAAATCGGTCCAAAATTGGCGAAGATATCGCTGAACATACATCAATTAAGAACCTCCTCCTTTTTTGAAGTCGGTTAAAAAGTAGAAAGTATTTTCGTTTCCACACGATCCATTAAAGTTTGTAGATAAGGAACAAAGTTTCCATATAATACACTCGTAACATTTGTTTTATAATAGACATAGAATTTACGTGGAAATTTTGAATATAATGTACGGTATGTGCTAATGTTTTACGTGATTATAATAGTTATAGTTAAAGCACCTGTTACCTCAAAAATATTATAACGAAATTCAAAATATGTTTTTCAGACAGGAACACACTTTCATGAAACACAAATTAAACGTTTTGTAATAAAGCTTTAAATGAAAAAACGTCGGATTTTAATTACGTTTAGAATTTTTACAGTTATCGGTAAGCCATAAATTAGCATTAATGCACGATAACCGAGCAAGTTGGAAGTAAAATTTACCATCAGATGTAGTCGGAGATCTGCATGAAGAGTAAACGCGATTTCGCCAATTTGTTTGAATAACTGTTGAATGATTATTAAATATGAATTAACTGCAATCTAATGTATAAAAATGGATGTTTGTTTGCTCGTCTTCTATGCGTATCTATACCATTCATCCGATTGCGATGAAACTTTGGTAAGTTGCAGTGTGCGCGCCTGAAAAAAAAGAGAAGAAACTTACCCCCTTTCCTCCTACACACTACTCAGTTTTTTTCAAATGATCTTTATACAAACCTACAGTTTTTGTCCAATTTAGATCCACTTTTGCACACGATACTTTAAATACATGCATGATGCAGCAACCCCCGGTGTGTGCACACCTCCCGAGGTGCATGACTCATTTTCTATGTCATGAATAAGATTAACTACCGAAATATTGAGTTTATTTATTTGTGTGTTCGTATTATATGTTGTTCTCTCGTCGCTGCCTTCAACTTTGGTGAGTGATGAGTCATTTTCCCTATCCTTGCAATTATACTTGTAAATCCGTCTGTTTTGTATATGCATACTCCTTTAAGAAAGAAAAAGAGGCATTACAACGAATGCCGAGAAAAGTTAGTTACTAGTAAAATTATCATGCTTAGCACGTTTCATTAAGTATATGCCTTAAATCTGACAAAAACAGCAACATAAAATACCCATAATTTTCTCGTCTGCGTAGCATTTCATTTGTAAGTACTTCTGAATCAAGTTGTCTTACGAACGTTTTTTCCGATGTTGCTATAGTCCATATTTACGAGAAAATATCGTAAAGTATTTAATTATAACCATATAATTATTCAGCTATGTCAATTAACCAGCGTACTGAGCATGGTTGGTGAGCGATAAAGCTCTGGCTTCACACACGAGAGGACGCGAGTTCGAATCCCCCTTCGAACCTGCATATTTCGGTTTTCCAAGGTTTCCTGAAGTCACTTCTTCCTTCAAGAGGCAATAGACAAATTCTTTCCCCCAGTCCTTTTCCACCCCTAATGACTTTGACGTCGACGAATGGTAAAGCAATTAGCAATTAACCAAAGTAGTCATTGATACTTAGCTATTCCTCATTGTTTTGTTTCAGACAATAGATGTTAGTAATTTGCTTTGGAGAAAAAAATTGAGTCCACAAGGATACTAAGTTCCTTATTTTTGAACAGAACAGAGTCCACAAAATGTATATTCTTCAGAATAATGATAATACAAGTATGATACAACCATAAGATAACAGGACGTGGGTGCGTTACAGATTAACCTGGAGCATCGATGATTTGACATGTCGAAGAGGTAGAGGTTCATGCCCCGAACGAAGATAAATAAGCATTGAAATAATTATGATGAATTTGCTGTCTGTTGATTTCATTGAAAAAGTAAACTTGAAGTCAACTTTCCGATCAGGTATTGAATCATTGCAGTAGCAGGAAGAAAGTTTCTCGGCAAATCCCAGTACTATGGGCGGATAAAAGTTATACATCAATTATGGGAAGATATAGGAAAAAGCAAGAAGTGTAAAAGCATCTCTCCCCAACAAGATAGTTAAATCAGCTGAGAAGATTAGTTTGACTTTTTGGTGTGACTATCGATGTGTCGTAGTAACCTATTATTTTCAATCTACAGTGCTTACTTTTGCACCCTTTTGCAGAAGTAGTGAGACGCACTGAAAGAAAACCGCCGTGATGTTATCAGCAAAGGCATCTAACTCTTAGCCGCTCCGCCCAAGGATTCGCTGCGGATGTCATGTGTCATCTCCCTCGCATCCATGAAGAGGCCATTTCGGTGTGGGCGATTTGACAACACAAATAGCGTTATTCTGAGAGGGCTGTGTAATACGGCGCATGTTCTTCGTCGATGAAGAAGAACTCCTTAGTCCTAGGCAGCATGATATTAGATGATTCCGCGAGACATAACTTACTCCCTTAAATTATGAATTGTTACTTTTAAAAGTAAATTTAGTTTTACTAAATTTTAAAAGCTCTGTTAAGAGACGTTTAAAAGAACCTTTGATAAGGGTACTTATTCCAAACCGATAAAAAATGCGGAATACAGAGGCAGTTGCGTATAATAGACGTCTTGAATGGTAAAATCCAGTCCGCGTTATTCACATTCGTAACTTCGTTGACAGAAGTAGAGTCTGGAGTCACAGTTCGTTTACTAGATGGGGCATGGTTGTTGACTTAAGTTTCATTAGCGTAGACGGTAAAACACTGAAGAATTTTTTTTAAAAAACGTGTTGTAAAGGTATGTGACAGTTTTAGATTATTTGTGAATGCTGTATAGAAATAATGCGTTTACATGATAATTTAAACATCACGAGTTAAATTTATTAATTCGTATATCCAAAAAGTGATTCAATACTAGAAACAATGTAAAAATACTTTGAGCCAATAACAAATAAGGCAGTGAAGCACTATCAACATACACCTTGCGCAAACTAGCTTTGCCTGCGACTTCGAAACGCTGGATTTGAGATTTGTGCTGCAAAGAAATATTGTATGGTTATATAAGACGTGGAGTAGTCCTGTTTTTTCCGTTGTCTTGGATCTCCTCCTTTCCTTCCGAGTTTACAATGTATGAAATGCTTCAATCACTGGTGGGTGAGTGGTAGCGCTCTGGCCTCGCATTCGGGAGGACGTGGGTTCGAATCCCCATCCGAGCATCAGGATTTGGGTTTTTCATGGTTTCCTTAAATCAATCCAGTCGAATGCCGGGATGATTCCTTTAAAAGGCTATGGCCGAATTCCTTCCCTTCCCTGCTACCCATCTTTTCCCGCCTCTAATGACCTCGACGACGACGAGGCTTAAAGCCATAAGCAAACATAAATAAATAAAAAAGCTGTTATTTGGGACTGCCAACGGAAGTGAAAACCTAAAACTATGAATATCATACGCGCAACACGTCCACGCGCCTAGGGAAGTTTTCACATCAAAAAATGTTTAAACGCATCGTTTCTTCATGCCTCTCTTTGAAGCTACCACTAATTTGGAATGTTTATGTTCGTTGATGAACCTCAAGCACATTTCAGTATTGTTTATATTGCTTGTCTGCAAACAAGATTTAAAATGATAGTGCCCAGCGTGGGTACGAAAAGCTTGCCTTATTTGGTAGTTCCTGGCGTGTGTACGAACAGAATACTTTAATTGTATGTATATATACTGTGGTATAAATTCCATTACAGAATCGCAAAGTAGAACCCTCTTAACACTTGAGGCGTTTCGACTGCGAGAAAGATTCGCCGACTATTATAATTTCTTGTGGTCTCAAAGACTGGGTTACAAGGTTTCTCATCTGCTGCGCTATGCACCTCTATCGTAGCCGCCTATCCTAATCTGATAAACATACCTACAATTTAACGTGAAATTCGAACCACTAGCCATCCTAGCATTTTGACATTAACCAAGCAAAGCTTTGCCAGAGGGGAAGTTCAATTTCAAGGCCCATAAAAATACCAACCGAGACCGAAGTTCGAACCGGTGATATACCAAATCCTCCTCTTCCTCCCCTTATAGCCGTCCATTTCTCTCTCCTTCTTTAAATTCTAAGGCTCTAGTTTATTCGCAAACTCCGCGTATTATGACGCAAGGAAAAATAATTTATAAAGTAGGAAATGCAAATTAATATTCTTCGTTACGAACAAAAAAAATCTTCTTTTTTCTCTTTCTTTCTTGGTGAAATGAGCTTCAGATTACTTAATTGAAATTATATAAAAATTCATATTTATAAAATAAATAAATAAATTACCTTTATTTATTTATATAAACTGAAATTTCAGTTATATCTTCAGTCATACTTTTTTTTATATTTTTCCCACAAACTCGAAGATTGTGTTGGATAACATGTTGTCAAAATAATTGCAAACAGTTTGACGAATACTATTCGGCGTGGCTGTCAACGCTGCATCAGCAAGTGTCAGGTCCCAACAATTGTCGTCTACCAGCAGCTGCAACTCGCGACATGCATCTTGACATGTATTGAACACTCGACCATTAACTGTTCGTAAACATTCGAAAGAAGCTGGTCCGGGAACATTCACCAATAACAAACGCTGAATGAAACATTCACGTTGTTTTGGATGCACTGTGTAAAGTCTTTGCTTTGAATATGCCTGCGATCGAAGGATGTGGTTCTCCTTGTTTACGTGGCTACCATTTTTTACCTAATTTGTTCCATGAAAAATAGCTTGGAACATCGGTATATAATAAACGTTTTTGCGAATTGGCGGAACAAATCAGATTTTTGACACAATGTGAAAAATTCAGTTTGTGGTTTGTCGTTTTTGGTGGCTCAAGTATTCTTTGGAAAATATTTTCTTCGGTGAAATATACACGTTGACCGTTTTCAAGATGTATTGCAAGATGCTGGATGGAAGGGTCTCTTTCATGGATGCGAAAACTAAAAATATGCCAGATAGCTTCGTTGCGGCTGATGTATCTACCTATTTGTTATCATGTTATTTCGTCATTTTTATTTACATTTTGAACTTCAAATACGGCCAAATCACTGCCTTTATTAACATATTTGCAAAGGTACTTAATGTATTTTACAGAACTGCAAAACTCGACATTAATATGAGCCTTATACGTTTTTGAAAGAAATGGTGAGTATGGTACGACCCACTGATTGTCAATTTCAACTTGGTTTCTAGAATTTGACATTCGCATTGTAAATGTTTGCCACCATTCTCAGCGTTTCTACGGCGATACAACGGATAATCATCGATATCCCTAATAGTATCATTCGTATATTCCTTTGGAAAACGCTTCTTACATTTTCCACCTTCCATGCATGGCGATGTCATGTTAAAAGCACCGCACGGTCCGTGGATCGAGTGACTGGTAACAACATCAAACAATTCTTGATCAATTTATGGGTCCGGAATTTCGGCTGAAATTATTTGATCAATTTCTTCTGGACGGATTTTAACTTCAAGCCAAATAAAAATGTGAGAATGAGGCAAACCTTGCTTTTGCCACTTAATCAAATACAGATAGCAACGTGTGTTACCGAAAACTGAATGTTTTACGATTAAATCAATCAATGATTTTAATTTTTGTTTGAACACACGTGCCGTGACATCATGACGATGCATTGATTGATGGCCTGGTAATAGCAAAGTTTGTATTTCCTCCCAATTCGGATTACATGTAAATGTAATAAACAAATCTGGACGACCATAATGACGTACGTAAGTCATCGCATCTTGTATATATTCTTGCATGTTCCGTGAACTGCCGATGTAGCTTTGAAGGTAAAATAAATGCATTACCGATATCATTGGCGTTTAAATTTTCATAAATATTGCCGATAACAGTATCTCGTAAGAGGATGTATTCCTCCGATCGTAATTTAGCCTGGGTGTTATCGAATAAATCGCAAATGCATGTTTTCAACCTTGGCGTACATATCCACGACGTATTGAAGGCACAGTTGACGATATCGAAGGATATAGTTATCCTAATTACGTCTAATCATCAATCGGGGGGCGTAGTACTTCATTGAAGTAACTTTTTTATTTGTTTTATTACCTGAAAAAATAATAAATTAAATAGTAAAAAAAAGAATAAGAAATCAATATAGTGGGCTCGCTATAATCCGGCCCCTGGTCGGAAAACCGCGGGTCTACTGTACTAATAAAATAATGAATTAAATAGTTGAATATTAAATTTACCAGCAACTGGATCGCGCTGTTTGATGTTGATGTGATATTCATTCTGCCCTTGCCACAATATCAGTGGATACTGGAGTGCGTCATACGAACGGTGTAGATCCGAAATTATACTAACAGTTCTATCTTGACGTGTGACTTTAATCAACTGAGTCACCAACCATAAAAACTGCAACTTTATCTACGGTTGGTGCGTTGAATCTCCCAGTGTGTTCTCCTGATGGTAATTTGTCAGCTTTGATGACAATTTGATAGTTGTCATTTTTTAATTGTGACGACACAATTGAATAAGTTGATTATTATTTTCCAAACAATTTTCCAACAATACTACAATTGCTCTCTCTTCTGTTTGTTCGATGAAATTATACTGGTACCTAGTTTTCAAGCGTTCCTCACAATTTCCAATAGATTTGGAGAAACTTCGGGTCATCGTTTGGCATCGGTATCAACGACCTAATCTTATGGTACACCTGGCCTTGTATTTTGAATTTAGTTTCAAAATGACGTCCATCAGATGTAAGATCGCAAATTTTTGCTGCCCCAAAAGACGTCATCTGGAAGCAAGAATTGAATTTGCGTGTCTTGCGCAGAAACAATTTCGAATCGTTTGATTCGCCAGCAAGAAGGATTGTAAATGTTCTGGCGGATTGGGTAGTGGTAATAATACATCTTTTCCTGATGCACAACACATGCCGGCTGCTTCATTGCGGAATTTCAACGCCTGATAATACTGGCATATTTTGCTCATTGCACCGATTGCAGTTTTACAATGTGCAGAGTAATCAATGGCTGGTGCATATTGGAACGCAAGACGAACAAATGATACACGTGTTAAAGCACTGCTGATTTACTGTCTCTCTAGTTCTCTTTCTCTAAATGTAGCTATGTGCTGTTCTCGTGCCGCTCTCGTTCTCGATATATTCTGTCACAGACGTTCATCACGCTGTTCTTGAAATTCTTGCATACGACGCTCAGCTGTCCTGATTCTTTGAACTTCCTAACTTGCCGCGATTTGTGTTGCTGATTGATGAGCTTCTCTCGTCGTGCGTCTTGCCTCTCTGCTACACGCATTGTCGAGGCTAGATTCTTTGGCGACATTTCACTGAAAAATATTTGAATTACAGCAAAAAGTGCCTTTCTGAAAGCCTTAAAATAAGACACTATAATACAGTGCGTCCATTGAAAAATACAGTAAAATGGAAGTTAAGAACTAATGAGGAAATATAAAATAACATTGAAAAAAATAACAGAAAAAGAAGAATGATATTTTTTTGATACATTATTAGCAGGGATGACACCAGGCTTTCAAGAGGTTTAGAAAGATTTGAAACGAAATAATACCAGTGAACTGTATGGAAATAAAATTTTTTCGATAGCTGACTTTGAATATGGCAGGATTCAAAGGTAGAGAGGAGTGCAATAATGAAGGAGTACTGGGGAGGAAGAAAGAAAAAACAACAGAAGAGGAATTGAAATTGACACGTGGTCTCTAGCTGACCATAGCAAAAAGAAGAAGAAAAATGATAAGCTAGCGAGAAATGCTTACACGATTCGAATTTATCGTAACGTTTTCTTCAATGTTATATTCATATGTGTAATTACTTTGTCGTTAGGTATAAAGACACACAATCGATGAACAGCAATACAGCATAATTATAACACAATACACAGCACAATTATAATTGAAGAAACTCACACATATGGCGTGGAATAGACCGTAGCATAAATAAATCGAAATACAACGCCATCTACTGGATTGTTCGATAAATTAACACACCACCATCTGTTAGGAATAAACTGTAGCATAAATAAATTGAAACAGAATGTGATCTACTGGAAGATTACCCAACCTCTAGACCAAGTGTTGTATGGATAAGTTAACACATCGCCATCTGTTAGAAACTTATGGAACTACTAAAAATAATTACGTGTGGTCGTAATGACCTGGTGACATGGTTTCTACTGGCTGGACATTCTTCCCCTGTCGTAGCCACCTTTACCTAGCCCGCCCATCCTGCCTGGTACAGTGGACCTACATGTTAACGTCGAATCCGAACCACAGTACCGTCCTGGCGTATTTCACCTCATACAACATGCTGCGCCGGGGGTTAATGCCGGGTTAAGTGTCTATAAAAAACCTGACCGAGACAGGGACTCGAACCGGGGACTCGAACCGGGGACCTTTCCATCTCCAGTCAGACGCCCTAACCACTTAGCCAGCAGACCGCTTAGCATTGCTGGCTTACAAATAATTACAAACCATTGTCCTATGACAAACATTTAATGAACATTTATTTCGCAAATAACAAATATAGAGGGCTATAATCCAGATAAAAACTATCCTATCTTTTAAGTTGGACTAAATTACACACATTAAGCCAAATTTCATCTAAATCGGTTATGTAGTTTCGGAGTTCATCCCGGACGAACATCGTGACACGAGATTTTTATATATATAAAGATTATGACAATCAAAAAGCATGCGAAGTAGTCTTTGAATTTTTTCCATATGTTTATTTTGTTGTGTTCGCTTGTTATGTTATATTAGTAGTCTTCGACGGACATCTCTCCGCTTTTTTCATGACATTGTGGGCGTAGTTAGCCGACAGCCAAAAATGGTAATTTCTTATAGTAATGTGATATACTGTCATGTCTGGAGTTTGAGTATGTTCTGCTGTCAGCTTCTCTGGAGTAGTTCTGTTTATTATGGACAATTTACTTTCGGTCAATGTCCAAATATTTGGGGCTTCGTAATCCATGAGGGGGTGTAAGGGTTTGGGAGAGACTATATCAGCATTTTCAACCAAATGTCAACCTCTCCTTCACGTGGTCCACCCCGTTTGCACGGCCGAGGCTCTGGCATCTGAAAGATTCCCGGTATAAGGAGTCGCCCACAGCTTGCCAAAGGCCTCTAGAGGAGGGCGGAAGAGCGGGGAGTGGTCCAGGGCACCCTCTTGCCCTTGGGGTTGGAAACGGCCCCTAAAGGCGGATGAATCAGGAAAGATCAACAGCATGGGGTTGCAGAAGGCAGCGGGAAACCACTACATTAAAGATCCTAAGGGAATCCCGAGGCTATGTAATCTTCTCGAACTACATATAGTTTGATGGCTTCTTCGTGGGTAAAATATTCCTGAGGTAAAATAGTCCCCCAATCGGATCTCCGGGTGGGGACTGCTCAGGTAGGAATCATCAGAATGGATAGACATATTCTACGAGACGGAGTGTGGAATGTTAGAAGTCTGAATAGGGCAGGTAGATTAGAAAACTTAAAAAGGGAGATGGATCGACTTCAATTAGATGTCGTTGGGATTAGTGAGATTAAATGGAAAGACGTACAGGATTTCTGGTCAGGTGAATACAGGATAATTAGCACACAATCTGTCAATGGAGTCACTGGTGTAGGACTGGTAATTAATAAGAGAGTAGGGACACGGGTGATATATTTTGAACAGTTTAGTGACAGGATTATTTGGATGAGGTTAGAAACTAAGCCCGCCCCAACCACGTTAGTACAAGTTTACTTGCCAACGACACAGGAAAATAATGAAGAAATAGAGAAAATATACGCTGAAATTGAAGAACTTATCCAATATGTGAAGGGGGAGGAAAATCTAATAATCATTGGTGATTGGAATGCGGTAGTGGGAGAAGGAAAAGAGAATACTGTAGGAATTTTTGGTTTAGGAGAACGGAATGAATGAGGAACCAGATTGTTAGAATTTTGTGAAAGATATAAACTAGTCGTGGCGAACATACTATTTAAGAATCACGAAAGGAGGATATACACCTATAAACATCCAGCAGATACAGGCAGACATCAGCTAGATTATATCAAACAGATATTCAGGAATCAAGTTCTAGACTGAAAAACGTAGCCAGAAGCAGACATAGACTCTGACCATAATCTGATAGTTATGAAGCCCAGGCTGAAATTCAAGAGAATAAAGAAACAGATTGGAAGTGAATAAACTGAAACAATCTAACATGAGAGAAAAGTTTGCAGAAATGGTAGACGTGGGTCTATGTAGTAACTCTGAAAAGGGCTCAACTGAAGACGAATGGAATGCATTAAAGAGCGAAATAATGAAAGCTGGTAAAGAAACATTAGGCTTTAGGGAACAAGCCTCCCGAAAACCTTGGATGACAGAAGAAATTTTGGAGGTAATGAATCATAGGAGAAGGTACAAAAATGCTCAGGATGAAACAGGCAGAGAGGAATACAGACAATTTAGAAATCAAATAAACAGAAAATGCAAAGAAGTAAGAGAGAGATGGTTGTAAGATAGGTGTGAAGATGTAGAAAAAGAACTGGCAGTTGGTAAAGTAGATGTGGTATATAGGAAGACCAAACAGAATTTTTCAGAAATGAAGAAAAGAGGTATAAATATTAAAGCTGTAGATGGGAAACCTTTCAGAAGATAGAGCTAACTGGAAAGAATACATAGAGAAATTGTATGATGGAGATGATTCGAACAACAGTGCATTAGAAAAAGAAATAGATGTTGTTTCTGTTTTGAGGACAAAATTTGATAGAGCTTTGAATGATTTGAAATCAAATAAGTCAGTTGGAATTGATGAGATTCCTGCAGAACTTCTGAAATCCCTAGGAGAAAAAGGAACCCAAATATTATTCAACCTTATATCAAAAGTTATGAAACAGGAAAGATTCCCACTGATTTTAATAAAAGTGTCATCTTCACACTTCCAAAGAAAGCACAAGCTGATAAATGTGAGAATTATCGCACTGTAAGTCTAACATCACATGCTTCAAAATAACTGACCAGAGTAATATACAGAAGAATGGAAAGGGTAGCATAAGGGATAGCAGGTGAAGATTAGTTTGGGTTTAGGAAAAACCGCGGTTCAAGAGATGAAATTCTGGCGTTAAGATTAATACTTGAAGGGCGGATCAAGTAAAACAAAGATACTTTTATGGCGTTTGTTGATTTAGAAAAAGCTTTTGATAATGTTAGGTGGGACAAGATGTTCATATTTTTAAAAAAGTCGGGTCTAAAATACCGAGATAGGAGATAAAAATCAAGTATCTATGATAAAAGTGGAGAATCATGAGAGAAATGCATCAGCTAAAAAGGGTGTGAGACAAGGTTGTAGTCTATCCCCGTTAATATTTTGTTAGCAGAACAGGTTGAAGATATTGAGAAGTTATTTAATCTCATGAACAAAATATTGAAGAAAGATACTAAACATAAACCAAAGCAAGACAAAAGTGATGAAATGTAGCAGAAATGATACCAATACTAGTAGATTATATATAAAAAAAGGTCAGATACGATAACAGAAGTTAGTGAATTCTGCTACTTAGGAAGTATAATTACAACTCATGTCCGAAGCAGGAATGGTGTTGAAAGCAGAATAACAGTAGGGAAAAAGGGCCTTCATGAAAAATATAAATCTTTTATTTTCAAATATTGATCTAGGACTCAACTTTTTAAAACTTTATTTGTGGGGCTCCGCACTTTATGGCGTTGAAGGTAGGACTTTAGGAACACCAGACAGAAGGAAACTGATGTTTTTTAAATGTGGTGTTATAGAATGATGCTAAAAATCAAGTGGTCGAATGAAGTACGAAACGAACGAGTTTTAGAAATGATAGGCGGGGAAATAAGTTTGTGGAAGGGTCTTACAGAATGAAGAGACAGGATGGTAGGTCATATTTTGAGAAATGCAGGATTGGTCAATTTGTTAGTGGAGAGAACAGTAGAAGGTAAGAACTGCAGAGGAAGACAGAGATTAGAATATATGAAGCAGATATTTGAGGTCATGGGTTGTAAGGGGTATGTAGAGATGAAGAGGCCCTGGATATTATTTTGGCATGGTGCGCTGAGTGGCAACTTACGCTAAATTGTAAAAAGTGCAGGACAATGAGCATAACTAACAAAAAGAATCCAATTGTTCAGAAATACGTGCTAAACAATACTGTTATTGATATGGTCGATTCTATGAAATATTTGGGAGTAACTGTACAAAGGAACATGAAATGGGACATACAAATTAATTCGTTAGTAGGTAGAGAAAATTCTAGGCTGCGATTCATAGGTCGAATCTTGAAAAATTGTAATGAACAAACAAAGGAGATAGCGTAAAAATCTCTTGTGCATCCACATTTGGACTATTGTTGTGCCATTTGCGATCCGTTTCGTAAGGGGTTGATCGAAAGTATAGAGAAAGTACAGAGAAGAGCCGCTCGATTCGTGACCACTTGCTACAGTCCTTATGAAAGCGTCACAGAACTGATTAGTATACTAGGCTGGGAGTCTCTGGTAGATAGAAGACGCACGTTTCGTTTAAACTTATTGGTAAACATGTGTACTCCCACTTTCACTCACGAGTGTAGTGAAATACTTCATCCACCAACCTATTTGAGCCGGAATTACAGGAAATATAAGATTAGAGAAATAAGGTACCGCAATGATTCTTATATGAATTCTTTTTTCCCTCCTACCATTAGGGATTGGAATGCACAACAAAGAGATCAGCTTTGGTGCTACCACCCTCTGCCACCCACAATTTTGTGAATTCCAGAGTATATATGTAGATGTAGAAGATAGGAAGGGATGGAGGAATGCGTCAAAGCAGTCGAGAGACTGATGACAGAAAAAGACCCATGAGACGATGTTGTACTGTATATTGCAAGTTGCAACTTAAACAGAATGGGGAAGGGCAGCTTTTCATTAGAATATATCTTTCTGTGCAAAACTTTGTGCCAGTGGAACGTGTGTTGCTAGTAATATGTTTGCTGTAAACATTCTTCCATATTGTGAGCGTGGAGACTTTCCCGGCGTACTGAAGCAATGTAGTCTTCACGGGTGTGCAGCCGGATGGTGTTTTGAAAACACGACGTTTCGACAACCAGCTCGGTTGTCTTCATCAGGCTTCCGGTGTCTACAGGCTGACGAAAGCTGGCAGTCACCGCGTAGACTGGCTTAGCCTGCATCGACTAAATTTCTTGGGTGCCTTTATCCCAGAGTTTGGGGAAGTTTTTACATGAAAAATGCATCTCCTTCCATTTTAATATGGTGTCCTCATCGGTGTTGTCATTGGCGGATTAGTCTTATCCTGGCGTGTCTTTGCGGGAGCTTATAACTCACGGAGCAGTTTGTCAGGCCATCTTAAGTTGTTGTTTAGATGGACTGTGTTACCCAGGTTGGCAATAAGCGGGTTGTCTGATTCTCTGCATTCCTTGTAGAATTTCGCAGCTAATTTGCGGAATCTGTCTTTGAGGCGCGGTAGTCCACTGATTTCGTGTAGGTGGACTGTTGGAGTTTCCCGCGGCATTTTGTAAGCATATCTAATGGCTCGATTTTGTATAGTTTGCAGTAGATTGAGGTGTGCGTCAGCAGCACTACCCCAAACTACTGCAGCATAATCTATTATTGGCCTTATTAATGCGATGTAGAGGCGAATCCCAAGATGCGATGGCAGTGATGATGAGGGGTTAGAATGGGGTATAAAACTGTCATTCTACCCATAGCCTTGTTGCGGAGGTTCCTGACGTGTGTTTTCCACGTCAGTCTCCTGTCCATAGTGACGCCTAAGTATTTGGCAGTAGGAGTCCACTCGATGTTTTCTCCGAACAGGTTGAGGGGTTGCAGGTGAGGAATGGTCCTTCTGCTGACTATGAGAGCTTGGCTCTTTGTGGCATTGAATGCTAGTCGCCATTTGGTCGCCCAGTGTTCTATGTTGTTGCACGCCCGCTGAAGCTTGGTCCTCACATGCGTGGCCCTCATGCTTCTGGTGAAGACAGCAGTGTCGTCAGCGTATTGGGCAGAATCGACTTGTTCTGTCCTCGGGAGGTCCGAGGTATAGATGTTGTATAAGACAGGGCCCAGCACTGATCCCTGTGGCACCCCAGCTCTGATGGTCTTCACGGAGGAGACTGCGTCGTCTAGTATCACACGGAAGGTCCTATCAGAGAGGTAGCTCTTGAGGAGTCTCACGTGTGTCATGGGTACCCCTTGTACCAACAGCTTGTATAGAAGGCCAGCGTGCCAGACTGAATCAAAGGCACGTGACACATCAAAGAGCGCCGCACCAAAATACTCCCTTTTGTCCATGGCTCCCATGGCAGATTCCACCACTCTAAGAAGTTGTTGCGGTGCTGAGTGGTTCCTTCTAAAGCCAAATTGTTCGTCGGGCAGGATTTGTTCATTTTCCAATACCCTACGAAACCTTTTGAGGTAAAGTCTCTCAAAGATCTTGGAAATTGTGGGCAGTAGGCTAATAGGTCTGTAGGATCTGGGAGACCTCTTGTCCTTGCCTGATTTAGGGACCGGCACTATCTCAGCGTGTTTCCAAACTTGTGACAGGGACAACGCAGTTTTGGTTGTTACACCAATATTGTGGTGGAGTCCTTTTGTGATGGCTATGTCCAGCACATCTGGCAAGCCATGATTGAAGATGGTAGGTTCAGTTGGACCCCACACTGCTGCATCATGAGCTTCGCTTACGCGGAGGAGCCGACGTCCACTGGTGTTCGTAGCTCTGGAATTCCAAGCCGTGTGCTTGGCGTTGAAATCCCCTGCCATAAAGATGTTTCCTCGCAGTCGAAGGAGCGCAGCTACATCATCCTCCGCTAAGAGTCCCCTGGGAGGTCTGTAGATGGCAATGAGTACCAGTTTGCCACGAGAGGTCTCGATAGCAACTCCCGTTGCTTCAATAGTTGCTAGCTCTGGTAGGACTATCCCAGAGTTTGGGGAAGTTTTTACATGAAAAATGCATCTCCTTCCATTTTAATATGGTGTCCTCATCGGTGTTGTCATTGGCGGATTAGTCTTATCCTGGCGTGTCTTTGCGGGAGCTTATAACTCACGGAGCAGTTTGTCAGGCCATCTTAAGTTGTTGTTTAGATGGACTGTGTTACCCAGGTTGGCAATAAGCGGGTTGTCTGATTCTCTGCATTCCTTGTAGAATTTCGCAGCTAATTTGCGGAATCTGTCTTTGAGGCGCGGTAGTCCACTGATTTCGTGTAGGTGGACTGTTGGAGTTTCCCGCGGCATTTTGTAAGCATATCTAATGGCTCGATTTTGTATAGTTTGCAGTAGATTGAGGTGTGCGTCAGCAGCACTACCCCAAACTACTGCAGCATAATCTATTATTGGCCTTATTAATGCGATGTAGAGGCGAATCCCAAGATGCGATGGCAGTGATGATGAGGGGTTAGAATGGGGTATAAAACTGTCATTCTACCCATAGCCTTGTTGCGGAGGTTCCTGACGTGTGTTTTCCACGTCAGTCTCCTGTCCATAGTGACGCCTAAGTATTTGGCAGTAGGAGTCCACTCGATGTTTTCTCCGAACAGGTTGAGGGGTTGCAGGTGAGGAATGGTCCTTCTGCTGACTATGAGAGCTTGGCTCTTTGTGGCATTGAATGCTAGTCGCCATTTGGTCGCCCAGTGTTCTATGTTGTTGCACGCCCGCTGAAGCTTGGTCCTCACATGCGTGGCCCTCATGCTTCTGGTGAAGACAGCAGTGTCGTCAGCGTATTGGGCAGAATCGACTTGTTCTGTCCTCGGGAGGTCCGAGGTATAGATGTTGTATAAGACAGGGCCCAGCACTGATCCCTGTGGCACCCCAGCTCTGATGGTCTTCACGGAGGAGACTGCGTCGTCTAGTATCACACGGAAGGTCCTATCAGAGAGGTAGCTCTTGAGGAGTCTCACGTGTGTCATGGGTACCCCTTGTACCAACAGCTTGTATAGAAGGCCAGCGTGCCAGACTGAATCAAAGGCACGTGACACATCAAAGAGCGCCGCACCAAAATACTCCCTTTTGTCCATGGCTCCCATGGCAGATTCCACCACTCTAAGAAGTTGTTGCGGTGCTGAGTGGTTCCTTCTAAAGCCAAATTGTTCGTCGGGCAGGATTTGTTCATTTTCCAATACCCTACGAAACCTTTTGAGGTAAAGTCTCTCAAAGATCTTGGAAATTGTGGGCAGTAGGCTAATAGGTCTGTAGGATCTGGGAGACCTCTTGTCCTTGCCTGATTTAGGGACCGGCACTATCTCAGCGTGTTTCCAAACTTGTGACAGGGACAACGCAGTTTTGGTTGTTACACCAATATTGTGGTGGAGTCCTTTTGTGATGGCTATGTCCAGCACATCTGGCAAGCCATGATTGAAGATGGTAGGTTCAGTTGGACCCCACACTGCTGCATCATGAGCTTCGCTTACGCGGAGGAGCCGACGTCCACTGGTGTTCGTAGCTCTGGAATTCCAAGCCGTGTGCTTGGCGTTGAAATCCCCTGCCATAAAGATGTTTCCTCGCAGTCGAAGGAGCGCAGCTACATCATCCTCCGCTAAGAGTCCCCTGGGAGGTCTGTAGATGGCAATGAGTACCAGTTTGCCACGAGAGGTCTCGATAGCAACTCCCGTTGCTTCAATAGTTGCTAGCTCTGGTAGGACTATCGGGTAGTGTCTGATCGTGTTCCTTATGTAGACGGCTGTGCCACCCCCTGCAGTCAGGCGGTCATTCCTGTAGCATGAATAATTTGGTACAGCTGCCTTAATGCCAGGCTTTAGGTGGGTTTCATTGACTAAGCAGGCGTCAATGCCCTCCTCTCTTAGAAAGTCTCTAAATTCTCCCAACTGCCGCCACAGGCCGTTGGCATTCCACGAGCAGATTGAAATGTCTTCAATTCTGGCCATCGTGCAAGTTTGTTGTATCCTTGTGGACAGCCTCAAGCGCTGACTGAACTGCAGCAGAAATTTGCCGCGGAATGTCTTGGATCATGGTGATGACAGCTTGCAGTAATGATTGCACCATACTAAGCATTGAGTCGTCATTCTGACTTTCTGTGTTCTGCGGGTGGTTTTTAGATGCGCCCTTGCTTGTTTGGTCCGGTGGTCGTTTTCCACGCCAATCAGTTTTCCTCCTGTCGTTTACAGGATGTGCGTTACCAGGCGGGAGGTTACATGAGTTGTTTGTATCATTCTGTGTGTCTCCTGCAGGCGGATTGATGGCTATTTCCGCATAGGTGACACTCGTTGAGTCCTTAGTAGCTTGGCTGGCATTTGATACCTTATCTTGTTTCATCTTCTGCCTCTGTTGTTTCCTAATGGCAGCGAGGTACAAGGAGTTATTGGCTTTTTGCCTTTCCTCAAATCTGCCGAAGGCGGAACATTTTCTGTAACTTGCTACGTGCTGCCCGCCACAGTTCACGCACTTAGGTGGAGTATCACCTTTCTTAATACGGCAGTCTTTTGAGGAGTGTTCCCCAGCACACTTCACACACTTGGCAGGCATTGAGCAGTGCCTGGCGACATGCCCTATTCCCTGGCAATTAAAACATTGGGGAGGGCCCCTCTTGCTACGCAGCTTTTCAACTGTAACTCTGAGGGCACAGAGTGCAGTCATTTTGAAAATAACCCTGTTTTCCACGGAGTCGGTGAGTACAACCAGGACCAGTGGGACCTCTTGGTTGGTCTTGGGGGAACGGAGCCTCACCACGGTTCTTGCGGCATAGCCTTGTTCTGCTAGTTCCTCTTTGACTTCTTCTGGTGAGATGCTAAAGGGCATCCCCCTGATGACAACTTTTAGAAACTTTTCCTCCGCTGAGGGAAAGGTGTAGAAGGAAATCTGGTTCAAGGATGCGTATCCTGTGACCGCATTATGTTCAGCTGCTGTCTTTGTCTGGATCTTGTACAGGTCTTTACCTGCTGTTTTAACTGTGAACCCACCACCACATAGGGTCTTCAATTGCTGGTACAGTTTCATGTAGCTGTCCTTATAATTCAGTATCAGTGGTGGAGGCCTGTATGTTTTGACGCTACTGCTTTCTGGTTGTTCCTCTGTTTGAAGAGAGGCAAATTGGTTGCAGGTTGGAACTGCGGGGGCAGTAGTGCTCAGTCTTGCTGCGGGAGCGGTGCGTCGCGGTTCAACAAAGCCATCTGCATCCACTACTCTCTTCGTTCGTGCAGTCTTCATGTAGATGTTCTTCATAGCCTTGCAGGAGGTGGAAGTGGCTCTCTTCTTTCTCCGCCCCTCCTTGTCGTTTGTCACTGCCGTTCTTTTCCTTGATGTGGTAGACTGGTCCTGCTCTGCGGCCATGTCTGCGTCCTCATCTGAAGAAGTATCGCTATACCAGTCCATATTAGATTCAGCGATAGTATTCGCATTGATTTGCTGGTCCAGTCCTTGAGTATCTTGTGGAGCCGATGCGTGGTCCGAGTCCGTAAGCCGGGTCGTCAACGGGGCCGCTGCTGCCGCCGGCAAAGCCGGGTACCCTGGGGCACTCGACCCGCCTGGCACGGCAGTGCGGCGAGAACTTTCCTTGTTGCTCATCTTCGCTCGACGGATGTCAACACGGAACTGACGACTACTCCTACTCACTGGCTTAGCCTCCCAGACAGACCTCCTAATATACCTGTCGGCGTGGCGGAAGACCCGCTCTGATTGGCCGGAAGCGGTGGCTTCATACGCGGTCCGCTGCGGCGCTCGACTAGTGGCGCCTGACGAATCACTCACTCACTCACTGGTGAGCTCCGCTGAGTTTCGTTGCGGGCCTTACTCGTATTCGGCCATCTGAGCCTGCTTCTTATTGGTCGACGCCGCAAACGCCTACAACATGAGTAAGAGACAGCGGCGAGTGGCCTCGACCCATTCACCGCTACGCAGTGGTGGCGAGAGGATTTCCGCGAACCAGAATTCGATGATAGCAGACATGATGCGTCAAGCGGAGGAACTAGCAGACAAGATGCGCGAAGTGCAGGAACTAACAAGACTAACTCAAGATCCAAACTGGCTGGTCAACGCAGTAAGAAGAAATCTCAGTGGTGATCAAGATGAGAAGTCGCATGAAGAAATCAAGCCGACGTCGCAGCCTTCGTTGCCAGCTACTACGGAATCTCCAGCTGGGGGCACGTCCACCTCGCCCCCACGAGAAGACATGAACATTGATCACCAAGAAGACGTCAATGAACCTCCAGCAGAAGAAGAAGTCGTAGACGTCGTACCACAAGAAGAAGAAGGACCTGTCCTTCCAATAACCGCCTTCTATGAAGGCAATTATATACACTTGGCTGGCGAACTAATGGTAGAAGTCAACCAGTATATTCTCTGCTTCCCCGTGAAGGAGGGGCTGCGGCTACTACCGCAGCACCCAACACAACATCGACGACTGACGGCCTACCTGGACGGGCGTGGCATACGCCACTCTCAACAAACCCCCCGACGACCAAACAAGATGGTCGTTCGGGGCCTGCCTGCGGATGTACCAGAGGAGGTGGTAGCTGCCGAGCTCACCAGCGGCGGCATCGCAGCCTCGGCTGTACATCAAATGCGCCGCCCAGGCACTGAAGAGCGACTACCGCTGTTCACATTCCAACCTGCGGATCGTGTACCGCGGGAGAAGCGAACAAGGACCATGCTAGGACGCACGGTCCAACTCGAACCCAAGAAGCGGCCTCCGCTTGCCCTGGCACAATGTTTCCGTTGCCAGGGTCACGGGCACATGGCCTTCGACTGCCCCGCTGAGGAGCGGTGTGTAAGGTGCGCCGGAAAACATAGAGTCTCCGAGTGCAGCGTCCCGCGAGACGGGGTGCCCACATGCACCAACTGTTCCGGCCCTCACCCAGCTTGCTACAGCGGCTGCCCCGTGAAGAGAAATCTTCGCGCCAACATGAAGGCGACACACACCAACGAGTCGGGGCCCTCGACAAGGAAACCCGGCCGACATCCAGGCTCGACCGGATCTGAGCGACCCGCAAAGGCGAAGAAGCCGTCCGCAACCCGCCATCAACACCATCAGGCGGACTGCAAGCGCCATGACAACTTCAGTGTCATCGTTCAGCTGCTTCAACAGCAAACATTGCTAATGACCCAGGTCTTAGCGAACACAGCCACTCCGGGCCTGACACACCCGATGATGCCACCACACAGCAATGACAACCTACTGATGAACTGGAAGGAGATACGGGACCACCTGTAAGAACTTCCCCATACTCTGGGGGCTATGCTTCCCCAGATGACTAGTGTCTACGGCGACGGCCCTCGCACTTTCACAGGGACTCCAGACTCAGGCCTGATATCTTGGACATATTCGTGTTCAAAAATATCAACTGGTCTGCTGCATCCACTGTATACAATGACCTCGATTCCAACCACAACCCGGTGGTACTATGTATAGATGCAGCTGTATGCCGAACTGAGAGTAAAAATTTCTCTCTAATCACTAACTGGCAGAAATACAAAGAACTTATAAGCACTCACATAACTGAACAGCCTTTTCAGATTAACAAACAGGAAATCGAAAGGCAAATAGATATCCTTGTAACAACCATCGTGGAATGTGCAAAGAAGGCGACAATAAAGATCACCCACGATCCAGGAACTAAAAACCTTCCACCACACATATCAGAGCTAATTAAACTAAAAAACCACCATTGGAAACGCTGGCAGAAATATCGCGACCCGATAGACCGCCGGATTACAAACAGACTTGCCCACGAAGTGAGGCAACACCTGCAACAACACAGAGCTCAATGTTGGAACAACACTCTCCGCCGTGCAGAGCAACAGCCCGACCTGTTCTGGAAATTAATCAAGGCACGCAAACTACCAACTCAGTGTTCAAAACCACTACACGGGCCAAACGGCATAGTATACACAGCGCTGGAGAAGGCGGAAGCAATGGCGGACACTTTGGAACGCCAGTTCCAAGAACATGTCATTGATGACGAGGATAGTGATATCCACGAGGAAAGAGTAATTAGAGAAGTGCCTCGCATTCTGAGGCAAAGAACTCGCGGCTCTTTCCGTCCAGTGGAGTCGTCCACAGTGACTTCAATCATTAGGGCGCTTGGCAATAAAAAATCCCCTGGTCCTGACGGTATCAGAGCCTCACATCTCAAAAACCTGCCACAACCAGCAATAGCTCATCTCACCTTCATCTTCAATGCATGCCTTAAACTATCCTACTTCCCAACAGCATGGAAATCTGCAAAAGTGATAACCCTTCCCAAGCCCATCAAAAACCTTCTATTTCCACAAAACTACAGACCCATCTCCTTACTCAATATCCTTGGAAAAATCCTTGAAATACTCATCAACAAAACCATCCAAAAATTCCTCAAAGATCGGAACATCATCATTCCTCAACAGTTCGGGTTTCGTGCAAGCCACAGCACCACCCACCAAGCCGTCCGACTGGTTGAAAAGATCTGTCGGGCACGCTCCATAGGACACCATACAGGCGCTGTTATGCTAGACATAGAAAAAGCCTTCGACAAAGTTTGGCACGACGGCCTTATCTACAAACTGAACACCTATCACTGTCCTGGACACTTGCTCAAAATGATTGATAGCTATCTCCGCAACAGGAAATTCTACGTTGTGGTGGAAGGAGCCAACAGCCAGTTCAAATCAATTGAAGCAGGCGTACCCCAAGGTTCGGTAATAGCCCCGATTCTGTACAGCATTTATACAAACGACATTCCCCACCAGCCAGGCGGAGAAATTGCACTATTTGCAGATGATACCGCAATATACAGGTCCAGCCGATGCCAAAGATTCATCGCCAGAAAACTAACTCAACACCTCAAACTTATTACACAGTGGTGTAACAAGTGGAAAATCAAAATTAACACAGGAAAATCCCAAGCAATAATGTTTTCAACCAAAAGATCAGCACCGGATGACTGTGTATCACTAGACGGAGAGGATCTAGCATGGAGCGACACAGTCAAATACTTAGGAGTTACCTTTGACAAAAAGCTTAATTGGTCAACTCATATTCAAAATGCATGCAACATAGGCAAAGCCGGTATATTCAAACTGTACCCCCTCCTCAAGGGGGCCAGCCTCAACACCAAAACTAAGTTACAAATTTACAAAGCTATAATAAGGCCAGCAATCCTATACGGCTCAGAAGTATACAGCATGGCATCAGACAGCAACCTCAAAAAACTCCAAACAATCCAAAACAAATACCTCAGAATAATAGCAAATGCCCCTCGGTACATGACCAACATACGACTCCATAACGACCTAGGCATTCCAACACTGACAGACTACATAAAAGACAAATCAACAAAATTCTTCACAAAAGCTCAAGCTTCTCTGTATGAGACTATTCAATGCCTAGGACAAGACCCATACGATCCAACTTACAACCGACCAATACTGACACTAACACGCCACTACAGAACATGACAAAAAAAAAAAAAAACATATTACCACTTACCACAAGACTTGACTAGAAAGCCATTACGAAAACCTTTATCAGACAAAAGTCAGAGGCCAAAGGTCCGGAACTTTAGACGCTACATGAGCCTAGCTCAGACAGATGACTCGTCGCCCACCCAGGAGTGCAGGCAGTCCGAGGTACTGGTAGGCCCGCTCTGATTGTACGTGGGCGCAAACTCATTCTGCGGTCCGCTGCGGCCCCCGACCGGCGCCATTTGTTCCCTCCACACCACGCTGCGCCGATCCATGCCGCTCCCGTCGGAGATCCCTAATAATAGGATTCCAGGCTTGACTCAGTAAGGGACACACTGGATCTGATTCGCCGTCATTTTGAACCGACCATCGCAGACCTGTTTGAACATGTTCTTACATCTACTTATTTCATGTATGGAGGGAGGTATTACGAACAAACCGACGGAGTGGCTATGGGGTCACCGCTCTCTCCAGTGGTAGCGAACCTCTATATGGAGGATTTCGAAGAGAGGGCACTAGAGAGTGCCAGACTTAAACCATCTTGCTTCTTCCGCTACGTTGACGATACCTTCGTCGTGTGGCCACACGGTATCCAGGCGTTGTATGAATTCCTCAATCATCTCAATGGAATTCACCCTAATATTCGTTTTACGATGGAAGTGGAACAGGACAGATGCCTTCCTTTTCTGGACATCTTGGTAAAGCGGAAACCCGACGGTACTCTGACTCACAGCGTATACCGCAAACCCACCCATACTGAACGCTACTTGGATGCAACCAGCTTCCATCACCCGTCACAACGCAACTCCGTACTGGCCACACTGGTACACAGGGCGAGGGCAGTCTCCGATCGTGAGAGCCTGCCGGAAGAAATGAGACACCTCAGGACCGTCTTTGAACGGAACGGTTACTCTCGACAGCAGATAGAGTGGGCCTTCACTCAGAAGCCACCAAGACCTTCGCCGGAGCAAGAAGAACAACCAAAAAATCTTGCTTTTCTCCCATATGCCGGGAACACGTCGGGAAAGATTGGGAGACTTCTGGCGCGGCACGGGATTAAAAGTATCTTCCGACCTCCCGCCAAGATACGCGATTTGCTGCGTTCGGTAAAAGATGACGTGGGCCTAAGAACACCGGGAATTTATTCCATACCGTGCGAATGCGGTAAGGTGTATATCGGCCAGACGACCAGAACGATCCAAGAGCGCCTCACCGAGCACAGACGAAACCTAAGGCTGATGCAACTTGAAAAGTCTGCAATTGCCGAGCACGCCTTCGACGAGGAGCATAGAATCGAGTTCGACAAGACTGTAGTGTTGGCCAGGGCCTCCTCCTTCTGGGAGTCAGTCATAAGTGAGGCAATAGAAATCAGGCTTAATAACAACATTAACCGGGATGGAGGGCTCCATCTGAGTCAAGCCTGGAATCCTATTATTAGGGATCTCCGACGGGAGCGGCATGGATCGGCGCAGCGTTCGTCGTCCTGAGCATTTTCTGCTTTATCTTTTTAAGCAGTTTATTGCGAAGGGTTTGTCTGTTGACACTTCCTTCAAACGTTAAAAGGTCAGTTGCATTACTTTTGGTGTGTCTTTTGGTTTGCTCGGTTCTATTTTTAGTTTTATGTCAGTATTGACAGCGGTCTCTTGTGCTTGTCGTACAATGTATAGTATTGCCCTAAGTTGGCAATTAGGGGATTGTTTGAGTCTCTAGAAGCTCGGTAAAAAGATCTTGTAATCTGTGCGATTCTTTGTTCGAGCATCGGAATACCTGCGGCTTCGTGCAGGTCAGCTGTGGGAAACCGGGAAGGCACGTGTAGTGCTCGCCGAAGCGCACGATTCTGCATAATCTGCAGCCTTTTTATCGTGGACCTGGAGGCGTAGCCCCATACGGGACACGCGTACTCAATTACCGGTCTTATCAGGCTGCAATATACGCTCACTCCGGTATTGGCTGCCAGTGCGCTGTCCGTATTTAGAATAGGGTACAGCTCCCTCAGCCTCGTTGCGGCTTTGAGTCGGGTCTCCTCGATGTGACGTTTCCATGTGAGCCTGGAGTCAAGCGTCACACCCAGGTATTTTACAGTGGTTGACCACTCGATGTCCTCTCCGTGGAGTCGTAGTTTTGGTGTCTGGTTGCGCTGGCGATCACGTTTCCCCAGACGTCTCGTCAGCATTATTGCTTGGGTCTTGGTCGAGTTTATGGTAATCCTCCACCGCCTGGCCCAGGCTTCAGTTTGTTGAAGTACTCCTTGTAGACGCCGAATGGCAGCAGCTTTACATCTATGCGCGGTGAAGAAGGCCGTGTCGTCCGCGTATAGGGCTGTGCGAACCGTTGCTGGAGCAGGGATATCGGCAGTATACAGGTTGTACAGTACCGGCCCTAGTACTGACCCTTGTGGCACACCTGCATTGATTGGGCGGCGAGAAGATAGTTCATTCCCAACTCTCACTCTGAAGGATCTTCCAGTGATATAACTCTTAATTAGCTTCACAAGCGGGCTGGGGAGTCCCTGATTGTAAAGCTTATAAAGTAGTCCGCTGTGCCAAACGGAGTCAAATGCTCGTGCCACATCTAGCAGGACTAGCGGACAGTAGCTCCGATGGTTGAATGCGGTCGTGGCGCGCTCAACTATGCGCATGATCTGCTGGGTGGCGGAGTGACCCCTCTGGAAGCCGAACTGGAACTCCGGGATGATGTTCTCTCTGCGGATATGTTCTTCCATCCTCTTGAGAAGGAGCCTCTCAAAAACCTTGCTTAGGGACGGGAGGAGACTTATGGGCCTGTAGTTTTGGGGGAAAGTTCCGTTCTTCCCTGGCTTATGGACTCCGATCACCGTTGCCTGCTTCCAGCATCGGGGGTAGTGCTGAGTGCGTAATATACAGTTGAACAGCTCGGTTATGCGTTCTACTGCTGGAGCTGGAAGGTTTTTCAGCAGCCTATTTCCCAGGTTATCATTTCCAGGTGCCTTTTTGATGTTTAATCTGGAGATGATTCGGCGAACTTCTTCTGCAGAGATCTCGTCGATCTGGTAGCCGTCGTCATCAGCGGCGAGGAAGCGCCGCAGTCTTCTGCGGATATCCGCAGATTCTTCCTCGTCGTCGTCCTGCGCAGGCCGAAACTGCTTCTCAAAGTGATCGGCGAGGGCATTGGCCTTGTCTTTATCGCTGAACACTAGTCCCCTCTCGCCATGTAGCGGGGGCAATCTTGTTCGCCTCTTGGTGAACCGGCGGGTCTCGACCCACAGATTACCGTCGGTGACGTTCAGCGACGCCAGGCGAGCGGCCCACTCTCTGTTGCGGTGTTCCTGGAGACTGACCTTCAGCTCACGCTGCAGGCGATTTAGGAGGCGCCTGGTGTTGGGCTGTCTCGTAAGCCTCCACTCCTTAGCCACTCTGTTCTTGTGTCTAATCTGAGCCAACAGATGTGGCGGTAATTGGCGTGACTGTTGTCTTGTCACCGGAGGGGGCGTTGCAGAATTCGCTGCGTCAAGGATGACAGATGAGACTTGTTTTATCGCCGCCTCAATTTGCCTCTCGTCCAGTGGGCGCAGACGCTGGAGGGATTCTGAGACTTCTTCACGGTACAGTTCCCAGTTTGTCCGGTTATAATTAATTTCATTTGGAACAATTCGTCTCCATGATCCAACGTCGATATTCATCATGACCGGAGAGTGGTCTGATGAGAGCCTGTTCATGGTGGTGGCGGAGACGAAGCCAACGATGCCTCGGGTGATTACTATGTCAAGGACATCAGGGCGGTTGCCGCTCCAGGGGTGGTGGGTCGGCTCGTCCGGGCCCCAGACCTGGAGATTGTTCCTGGCACTCATTCTGTATAGCTGGTTTCCCGCTGGATTGCTGACTCTTGACTTCCATGCAGGATGTTTTGCATTGAAGTCTCCTCCAATGATGAGCTTACCCCTAAGGGTGAGCAGCTGGCGGATGTCATCTTCAATCGGTACTCTCCGTGGAGGTCTATATGCTGAGACGACGGTGACCGGTCCCGATGTGGTTGCCATTTCGATTGCTGTTGCTTCGATTATTTGCAGTGGTGGAGTGTGTACCGTGTGGTGAGGGATGCCTCTTTTAATGTATATGGCCACTCCTCCTCCCGCAGTGGGTCTGTCGTGACGGTAGCACAGGTAGTTGGCTACCGTTGCTCTGAGACCAGGTTTTAGGTGAGTTTCGGCTACTAGACATATGTCTACGTTCTCTTCCCGTAGGAATTGCCGAAACTCACCGAGTTGCTGGATAATGCCGTTGGCATTCCAAATGCATATTGATATGCCATCTATGTTAACTCTGTCCATGACTGGCGTGGGAATTCTGTGGAAGGTCAGCTCGGTGAGCCGTCGTTATTGCGGATTTAATGTCCGCGGCCAGTTGATCGAACTTTGTCAGTAGTGTCGTTAACATTGTCAGAAGCGACCCTACAATGTCGAACAGACGATCTATAGCTGCTCCTCCCTCGTTGCTTTGTGTGGGGAGTGGACAGTGCTGTTGGTGGATTTGCCTTGCTTGAGTGGGCAAGTCTTGAGTTTCTTCCGCTTGTGGCAGTGGTTCTAAAGGGTCCTGCGACTGGCTAGTTGATGCCTCCGCGTAGGAGGTCATTGGTGTTGTTTTCTTTGACGGTTTGGTGTTCTTCTTCTTCTTATTGGGACCTTGTGCCTTTTCCTGCGGGATTTGGCGCTTTGGTGGCTTCTGAGATGTCTTGGGTGACTTCTGAGATGTCGTGGTGGTTGCGTTATTATCACATCGTCGTGGTTGGTTCCGCTCTGTGGTGGGTTTGTCAGCCGGTTGTTGGGTGTTCCCGGAATCCTGTCTTTTCTTTTCCTCACGCTGCTTTTGCGCGTTGGCAGCCTGTTCTGCAGCGACCCCGCGCTGCCTGTCCCTTGCCCGTTTGAAGGCCATGCAGCCTTTATAGCTGGCCACATGCTGACCACCGCAATTGGCACATTTGGGACTGCCCTCCCCCTTCTTAAGAGTGCAGTCATTTGATAAATGTGCTCCTGCACACTTTACACATTTTGAGGGCATGTTGCAGTGGCGGGCGACATGTCCTAGGGCCTGGCAATTGAAGCATTGGACTGGGCCATTGGAGGATCTCAGTTTTTCAACTGAGATGCACAGTGACATAAGGTACTCCAGTTGAAAGATTTTTCTATTTTGGGGCCTGTCGGGCATGACCACTAAAAATAGTGGCATAATGTCTGAAGTGCCAGGTCTCTTCAGCTGGGCCACTGTGCGTATGTCAAGTCCGAGATCTTCGAGCTCTTCCTTAATGTCATCAGTTGGTATGGTTGAGGGCATCCCACGGAGGACGACCTTCAGTATCTTCTCAGCAGCAGAAGGGAAGGTATAATAGGGTATGCCCTTCCTCTGCAACGCTGCGGTCACCTTAAGGTAGTGGTCGGTCGAACTAAAGCTTAGCTTGATCTTGTCGCCTCCGGCGGACTTGGCTTGGAAGGGTTGATTTTCCAGTATGCTTTTGATCATTTGGTACAGTTCCTTATAACTGTTTTGAAATTGTACCACAATAGGAGGAATCAAATGCTTTGATTGCTGTTGTTGCTGCTGCTGTTGTTGTATTTGCTGTTGCTGCTGCGGCTGCTGCTGTTGCTTCTGCTGCTGTTGCTGCTGCTGCTGCTGCGGCTGCTGTTGTTGCTGCTGCTGCTGTGGCTGCTGGTGTTGCTGCCGTAGCTGCTGTTGTTGCTGCTGCAGCTTCTGCTGTGGCTGTATTTGCTGCTGCTGCTGTTGTTGTTGATGATGCTGCTCTGGTTCTTCCTCGATCAGCACGTCGTATGGGTTGCTGAGTTCAATTCTGCCAGGGTCTAGAGTAGGCGGAGGCTTACAGGTGCGACGCGCCTCCGTGAACCCTTCACCGTCTGTTTGGTCCCCAGCTGAACTTGTTTTTCTGTTCTTTTTCGTGGATTTACAGCGAAACAGGAAAGTGGCGGATGGTTCCGGGAAACTGAAGGCACCGATGACTTTCTTCTTTCCCGCCTTTTTGTCTTTGCTGGTCGTGGCGAGCTGCGACACAGGGATGCTGAGTTTACTATGGCTGGCTCTCTTCTCACTCCTCGACATCTTCGCTTTACCACCGAGGAGCGGTGAGGTGCACCGCTTAGTTGCGCGGGAGTCAAGTCCGTGGGCAGGCCCGGTTGTCGATTGCGTTGTGTGAACGGTCCCAGTCGTATCCATATTCGAATCCGAGTTCGGTTGCCAGATCGTCGTACCATCTTGCGTAGCCGTCCTATTCATATCCGTTGCCAAGTCCGTTTCCGTTAGCCGGGTCGTCAACGTGGCCGCTACTGCCGCCGGCAAAGCCGAGTGCGCTGGGGCACTCGGCCCGCCTGGCGCGACAGCGCGGCGAGCACTTTCCTCATCGCACATCTTGACTCAGCGGATGCCAACTCGGAACTAACCGGATCGGCGCAGCGTGGTGTGGAGGGAGCAAATGGCGCCGAAGCTCAATCTTGCTCCCTTATTCTAATTTCGAAGTTCTTGCCATTTTGGCATTGCCTTCTTTAATTTGCTGATTATACCGATTTTTTGTTGTTGTTTTTCTTTTGGTATTTGTCTTTTCTGTTGAGCCTTTTTTTTCCCCAGCATGGTGTGGGTTGCTGGCTATCTTGGTGTTAGTGCTGCCGCAACTGCTTGTGCAGTAGCTTCAGCTACTATTTGTGGCAGCTTGGTGATGGCATCTGCCATCGATTGCATCAGGCTTTGCAGGTCAGGTGCTGTTGAGCGCCCTTCCCGTTCGTCCTGCTCGGCGGCTAGGTGGCGAGTGTGCCTGCGACCTTCCCGTCCGTCCTGCTCGGCGGCTGGGCGGCGAGTGTGTCTTGCTCGGCCGGCTTCTCTCTGAGCTGGCCCGGTCGCGTCCGTAGCGGGCCTCGGATGCGTCACCCTCCGCGTCTGGCTGTGTCCGTGCTGCTCGCTGGTGGTGGTGGGGGGCGCTGGCTTGGCCCGGCGGAGGTTGAGGCGGGACGGGCACCCGCCCCAGCTTGCTGCGTGAGTAGTGGCCCCGCAATTGCAACACTTCGTGGCCTCCCTTGGTTGCGGGCAGTCCGCCACTCTGTGGTTTTCACCACAACGCAAGCATCTCTGTGCCCCGGTGCAATCCCGGGCTCGATGACCGAAATTATTGCACCGGTAGCACTGGGTGAGGGCAAGCGGCGGTTTCTTCTTCGGCTCTACCCGGACCTTGTGTCCGAGTAGTACCGAAGGGCGCTTTTCTCTTGGTATCCGCTCAGCTGGCTGTACGGTGTACAGTGGCAGGCGCTCGTCTGTGCCCGGGCGCCGCATCTGGTGGACTGCGAGGGTGGCAATCCCACAGCCACTCAGTTCTGCGGCGACCGCTTCCTCGGTAGTGTCGCCTGGGAGTCCCCGTACCACCAGTTTGGCGGGTCTCCTGGGCAGCTGTGGGGCGTGCTCGATGCCGTGCGCCTCCAGGAACTTGTGGAGAAGTTTTTGCTGCTGCGGATGTTGCGGTATGAATTTCAGACCGCCCTTGATGGGGATGGCCAGGATGATGTCGGCTGTGAAGGCTTGCAGGTCGGCGATTAGCTACATGTAGCCGCCGTCGAACTGCGCCGTTATTGGAAGGACCGGACCTTGTTCCGGTCCCCCCTCCTGTGGCATCTCCTAGTCCGCTGTGTTCTCTTCAGTGCCATCTTCTTCTTCTGCTGGGTCAGCTTCTTGTAGCATCTCCTCGTCCGCTGTGTTCTCTTCAGTGCCATCTTCTTCTTCTTCTGCTGGGTCAGCTTCTTGTAAGTCTTCCCGCGGGTATGGCATCAGGAGGAACCTTCGTTTGATGACCTCGATGTACTCTTCCATGTTGAAATCGTTGGCCAACAGTGTCGGGAACACTAACGCCTCGGCCCATTTTTCGGGCCATCTTGCATGGCCCTTGATGATCCGTCGGTTTGCAAGATGGCTGCATTCCCTCTTCGTCAGGCATTTCATGAGGTTCTTGTATTTTTGTGGAAGATCGTATACGAAGTTGTTGTCATGGTCGAGTTGGATAAGTACAGACAGTATCCACTTCTCGGTGTTCTCTGGACTCAGTCGGCTCCTCCACAGTTTGCGGGTGTCCTCGTTGAACGCTGCTATGAAGTCTGAAGCCGTAGTCCCGGAGGTTATTTGTTTCGACCCCTCAAAATGTCGTTGTTCAACGATGATATATGGATTCTTGAAGTCGCGAGGCATCACGTCTGCTGCGTGCTCGATGCTGGCTCACTATGAGGCCCGCTGCAACGGCGAGGTCGGCTGCTCGGCGAAAAATTTCCTTCTGCGTCTGCGTCTGCGTCTGGCGTCTGTCTCCTAGCAAATGGCGCCGGTCGGGGGCCGCAGCGGACCGCAGAATGAGTTTGCGCCCACGTCCAATCAGAGCGGGCCTACCAGTACCTCGGACTGCCTGCACTCCTGGGTGGGGAGTTTTTTTTTTTTGTGTGTGTCATTGCCTCAACGGCTGTGTATGATGCCCCACTACCTTCGGTTTTTTTTTTTTTTTTTTTTTTTTTTTTTTTTTTTGTCGTAGCTTCAGCGGCTGTGTGTGTATAGCCCCGCTACCTTCGGTGGCTCTGCTATGTGTTGTAAGGTTTGGGATGTTTTGGGGACACATTTTATTTTGCACTTTTAGGGGGAAAACCAGGGCTATGGTCATCTAGGATGACCTTAATGGTGAAAAAACCCCTCTAATTTTCTTGTATTGATTTATTCTGGGTTATACACAATGCTAAGTGGCACCTTATGCTTGTGCCATGTTCTTGGCATTACCGTACCCAGATTTGCCAGTCTTTCTGTGTTTTGTCTTTTGGACTCTATTTTTTCTAGATATTTGGCGGTTTGACTGAAGATTTCTGTGTTTATATTTTCGATGTTGGCTGCTCGGTGTAGATAGTCAATTGAGGTATATTGCGTTTCGTTTAGAATCATCCTGAGGCATCGGTTTTGTATTCTCTGGATGTTCATAATATTTGTTGGGCTTGCCATCCCCCATATTTGGCATCCATACAATAAGAATGGTTGAATAACAGATTTGTAGATTCTCATTTTGGTGTTTGTTCCGAGGTCGTTGCTACGAAGTACTGGGGCCAGGTTTTTTGCTACTGCTATTCCTTTTCTTTTCCTGTCCATTGTATGTTCTTTAAATAGCAGTTTTTTGTCAATTGTTATTCCTAAGTATCTATGTTCGGTTACCCAATCTATGTTTCTTCCCATAATATTTAGCTGTCCTGGTAATATCGGTCTTTTCTTTGTGAAGTACATTCCCGCGCATTTATTTGCGTTGATTTTTATCTTGTTTATGCGGCACCAGTTCGTGAATTCGTCTATTCCTCTTTGTAAGTCGTCGCTTCATCTACGAAGGCGAAGAAGAAGAAGAAAATCAAACTAGGCGGCGCATTTCCACGAGAAGTAGGCTTCATGGCGGAAACCATCCATTATCCGCCGGGGTCAACTGACTGTGTGTACGAAGGTGCCACTCCTGAAGATCTGTCCCTGAAAGTATGGAGACGTCGCCTTGACCGCGGCAATCCAATGAAGTGGAGCTTCTACATATCAATCTTCCTGGATGAACTTCAGTTCACCTGGAAGATACCAACCTGTGACTTCACCACCTTCGAGCAAGTCTTGGCTAACAGAGAGCACTCTCATCTAGCCGAGAAGTACCGCCCAATCAAACCCGACGATTGGCCGGAGGCTCTCGAGTTCCCGACCCCACTGGCCAGCGACTTCGTCTGGGCGGATTACGTCGAGCAAACCAAAAGAAGTTTCAAGAGCTCCTGTTACGACCCTTCTACCTACGGATACGACAAGACGACACCTACAAGGTCTTCATCACCCTTGCCGTCTACTTCAACTTCATCGCCCTCACAAAGCGATGAACCTGCGTCCTCGTCGCCTGATTCTCCAGCACCTGTAGTCCTCTCCGGCCCAGAACAGGGACCAGTACCTCCGATCCATGTCAGCCACGCCGGGAACTACTGGGAATTGCTGGTTCAGCTGCAGAGCTCCATGAAGCTCCCTGTATTCAGCTGGCCAGACAACCTGGGACTGAAGATACTGCTGTCCTGCCCTGCAGACTTCGAGGCAGCTACCCAGGTGCTGCGGGAAGCCTCCCTATCTTTGACATTATGCTTCCTGGCTTCAGGACGAAGAAAGCTAGCAGCAACGCACCGAGTCCAGCAGAAAAACCACCGTCACGAGAGCTGATTCAATGCTACAGATGTCAAAATTTTCGGCATCTAGCCATCGACTGCACAAAACCGGCAAGATGTGTCCACTGTGGAGGCGGTCATTATGTTGCAGAATGTGACCGACGTAGAGAAGACGCTGTCTGCTGTAACTGCGGCTCGTTACATGCTGCTTCTTATCGTGGCTGCAGAACATGGAAGCAGCAACGTAGCAGGAAGAAAAGAAGCGAACGAAGTGGGTCACATATGCAGCCCGCACCCAGCCGACAAGTAAGCAGTGGCTACCCGACACAGTATGAACAGCGCCGAAGGCTTCACACCTACTCGCAGCCAAGACAACAAGTGAGCAGAACTAAGCCAGCTGAATCTACTAGACATCACACCACGATTACCAAACAGTCGTCTTTGAAGAACCAAGAAAGGCGGAATACCAGCAGAGGGGAAGGCAGCGAAGGATGCAGAGAAGCACGCGACCACTCCTGCAACACACGCGCTGCCGACCAACGTGAAAGAAGACTAGACGAACTCATCGTCCTCCTCACGAAGCTGATTAACCACTTGACTGCTAAGGAAGAACTGCCTGCTGCCCATAGGCAGCCTTAATGTCGCCACATATAACGTGTCGTACCTTTTCTGAAAAGGAACGCGGCGGCAACCAACCTGTGAAGAAAACTGACAGCCAACAAGAAGACATAACGACAGAGAAGACTTGTCCCGTCCAAATACTTGGAGGCAATGCCTTAGGGCAATACACTCCACCCTACACCAGCTCAATAGGAAAGAGCTGCAACTAGGCTGATGCGCCGACAGGTATATTAGGAGGTCTGTCTGGGAGGCTAAGCCAGTCTACGCGGTGACTGCCAGCTTTCGTCAGCCTGTAGACACCGGAAGCCTGATGAAGACAACCGAGCTGGTTGTCGAAACGTTGTGTTTTCAAAACACCATCCGGCTGCACACCCCGTGAAGACTACATTGATTCTTCCATATTATTTACCAGTCGTCTCTTTTGTAGGTAGTCATGTCATGTGGGTTTACCAACAACCATGCTTTGTCTAGATTTTCTAGTTTTTTGACTAAGATGTTTAAGTCATCAATATAAGCACAGACCTGAATTTTATTCTCTCGATATATCAGACCAGGAAGTATGTTATTAATTGCTGCTAGATATGGTACAACTGAGAGGGCAAACACATTAATAACGGGTATCGCTGTCGGATGGACCTGGTTATTCTTATGGGGTTGGTTATTGTTCCGGTTTTAGATATTCTTAGTGTCGTTTGACGTAGAAGCATATAGATTACATTGAATGTTCTCTGAATGAAACTAATTTTTTCCATTGTCAACTTTAGATGTGTATTATTAATTCGGTCGAAAGCTTTGTTAAAATATAGGGACCAAACACTCACTTTTGCGCTTGCTGCCATTGAAAGTGAATTTATATTGCGATTATCTGATAGTGTTTGCATTGTTGTTCTTCCATTTCCAATACTAGTTTGATATTCTCCAATTACTTTCTTGGCTACATTTCCAATTCTTACCACAATAATTCGTCCAAATAATTTGTAGTCTGAGATCATCATGTTCAAGGGTGTAAAATGTTCCATGTTTTTCTTATCCAGTTTTTTGGGGATTAGTATGATTAGCACTTCTAATAGTTCGGCTGGAATTGAGCTCATAGCTAATATCACATTGTACAGTTCTACTAATTAATGATTTAGCGGACCCCAGTATGCTACGTAAAATTCTATTGGAAAGCCGTCGAAAACTGGTAACTTCATCTTTAGACTTCCCTTGATTGCATTTGCTATTTCTCCTTGTGTTATTTGTTGGTTCACCTGTTCGTTTTCTTGTTCAGTTATTACCAGATATATGTATTGTAACAAGTTATTAACTTCATCTGTGCCAATTTCTTCTTCTGTGAACATTTTGAACCACTACTTTTTTCTCTCTGTCTCTATTTCTTTTCTACAATTAACAAAATCTTTCGCTACTGTTTACAGCTCAGTCACCAATTTCTATTTGCATGGTGTTTTTATTTTACTAGATGAAATGTTGAAATCATTTCTTCTACATCTACATATATACTCTGCAATTCACAAAATTGTGGGTGGCAGAGGGTGCTCAGCACCAAAGCTAATCTCTTTGCTGTGCATTCCAATCCCTAATGGTACGAGGGAAAAAAGAATTCATATAAGAATCAGTCCGGCACCTTATTTCTCTAATTTTATCTTTCCTGTCCTTCCGACTCAAATAGGTTGGTGGAAGAAGTATTTCACTACACTCATAAGTGAAAGTGGGAGTACGCATGTTTACCAATAAGTTTAAACGAAACGTGTGTCGTCTATCTACCAGAGACTCCCAGCCTAGTCTACTAATCAGTTCTGTGACGCTTTCATAAGGACTGTAGCAAGCGGTCACGAATCGAGCGGCTCTTCTCTGTACTTTCTCTATACTTTCGATCAACCCCTTACGAAACGGATCCCAAATGGCACAACAATAGTCCAAATGTGGACGCACAAGAGATTTGTACGCTATCTCCTTTGTTTGTTCATTACAATTTTTCAAGATTCGACCTATGAATCGCAGCCTAGAATTTAGCTCTACCTACTAACGAATTAATGTGTATGTCCCATTTCATGTTCCTTTGTACTGTTACTCCCAAATATTTCATAGAATCGACCATATCAATAACTGTAATTGTTTAACTCGTATTTCTGAACAATTGGATTCTTTTTGTTAGTTATGCTCATTGTCTTGCACTTTTTACAATTTAGAGTAAGTTGCCACTCAGCGCACCAAGCCAAAATAACATCCAGATCACGCTGAATTTCTAAGCAATCGGCCAAATTCTTACTTCCCTATAAATAACCGCATCATCAGCAAACAATCTAAAAAGGCTTTTCACTTTGTCTCCGAGATCGTTTATAAAAATTAAGAAAAGAAGTGGTCCTATTACACTTCCTTGAGGTACACCCGATGTAACATCTAGATTAGAAGAACTTTCTCCTTCAACGACGACATACTGCGACCGACCAGTTAGAAAATCCTTTATCCATTCACAAAGCTGATCCGATATACCGTACGCTCGAAGCTTCGCTAAAAGGCGGTTGTGTGGCACAGAGTCAAAGGCTTTCTGAAATCTAAAAAAATTGCATCTACTTGTGAACCTGCATCAGATAACTTTCATTACGTCGTGTGTAAATAGGGCCAGCTGTGTTTCACATGATCTTTTCTTCCGAAATCCGTGTTGATTTGTTGTAAGCAAATTATTATCATCTAGAAAATTCATAATGTTCGAGCATATAATATGCTCCATAACTCTACTACAAACAGATGTTATAGATATGGGACGATAGTTTCCAGGATCACTTCGATCACCTTTCTTGAAAATCGGAGTTACTTGCGCGATTTTCCAGTCTGAAGGTACTTTTCGCTCTTCTAATGATTTACTGAATATATCAGACAGAAATGGCCCGATTTCCGCCGCATACTCTGAAAATACTCTTACTGGAATTCCATCCGGGCCCGGTGCTTTCCCCCACTTCAGGAGCTCTAATTGCTTAATGATACCTGCAGTATCTATTCGTAATGATTCCATCACCGACTCGCCACGGCGTGGGAAAACGGGAATACTATCCTTATGTTCATTTGTAAATGAATTTTTGAATACAGTATTTAGTACGTTAGCTTTATCGCGGCTTTCATTAACCTCGGAACCTTCACGAATTAGTGCTGGAATATTGCTGTTGGTACAATTAACTTTTCGTACATACGACCAAAATTTCTTTGGGTTTTCTGTGAGACTCTTAGAGAGAGAGTTGGAAGTGAAAATCGTTAAAGGCCTCGCGCATTACATTCTTAATACGTCCTCTTAAATCAGCTAAGGTTTCTAAATCGCTGCGACACCCCTTCCTTCTTGAGCGTGCGTGTATTTTCCTTTGTTTTTTGAGTAATCTTTTGACTTCGCATGTGTACCACGGTGGATCATTCTCCCCCTTTATTGTCCGCTTCGGTATATGTATTTCCATGCCTTCCCTGACTATATGTATAAAACGATGCCACATCTCTTCAACGGTGTCCTTTGTTGACTTGAAGTTATGGTAATTATTCCTCAGGTAGGTTCTAAAACACTCCTTCGAGGCCTTACTGAATTTGTATACAATCCTGCCCTTTTTTCCTATTTTCGCTTGGTCATTAATTTGATAGTCGCAATTACCGCTTTGTGATCGCTTATTCCTGTGGTCGTTGAAATGTCGGTGAATAATTCTGGCCTGTTGGTAACCAGCAAGTCTAAAATGTTTTCGCTACCGTTATGACATCGCGTAGGTTCATTAACTAGCTGCTCGAGATGATTATCTGACAACAACTCGAGAATTACTCCAGAAGCTGCCTTATCCCTGCTACCTGTGATGTGAACGTAATTACGCCAGTCAATATAAGGCAGATTGAACTCGCCTCCTAGAATCATAGCATGATCCTTAAAACGGATAGCTATAGTATTTACATTATTTCTTAACTCCTCGACGATAGTTATGTCGGAATCGGGTGGACGGTAGAAGGTGCCTATGATGAGTTTTGACCTAGCAACGTTGAGTTTAATCCATATGATTTCACAGATCGTATCGACGTTTATTTCATTACATGGGAGAAATTTACTCACAGCTATAAATACCCCACCTCCATGAAAATGTAATCTGTCTTTACGAAAAACGTTCATGCTATCTTTAAAAGTTTCGGCGGAACTTATTTCCGGTTTCAACCAACTTTCTGTACCGATAACGATATCCGCTTCTGTACTACAAATAACGCTTTCAAGTTACGGTTCTTTGTTACAAACGCTTCTACAGTTAATTACGAGAACTTTTAACTGTCGAGATTCTTTTACGTTGCTCCTACATTCCGGTGTTGCATCTGATTGTGTTGCCCGTAACTGAATTCTTGTTAAATGGAATCTCATTTTGTTCTTATTTGTTAACCTAGTAGGTTTTTCCTTGTAATTTTTATCATTCTGATTTCTGGCCTTGATATGTCTTTTTGTCGGCTGTTCTGAATGGTATTTATATTACTGGCACACAATTTTCTTAAAACCACGTATAAGAATTCCATTGTACTATTTTGCCATTACTTCGAAGATCTGGTGATGTTTATCAATGTATTCCTGATGACTGGCTTTGCATGCTGAGTCCATGTATTACTGGTCATTTAAGATGGAGATGTTTAATTTCCGCTGGTACCTGTTTCTGAAGGTTTCTTAGCGTTGCAATTTTATTTTACAGTGATATGCTCTGTGGTCTGAAAACACTACTGGCCAGATTTGTGTCCTGTCTGATTTGATTGCTGTGTTCTTAGTTACAAATGTAAACCGGAGGCTTTTCCCATTTCTTATTTCCGAACTGTCTGACAATTTTTTTTATTCAGATGTGTGTACAGGCTATCAGTTTCAATAATTATGCATGTAATAAGTTTTTTAAATCCCGTTGTTGTAAAAAACCGATGCTCTCGACATTCATTCCTTTGAAAACAAAGTTATATTTCAAAAACGGAAAAATTGAAATATTTAGTGCAGTAGTTATGAAATACAAATTTCATTACTCGATGAAGAAAAAGTATTCATTCCCGCAACAGTAGACAAGAGGTTTGAAAAGGAACGCCGCCGATACTGATTTCCGGAAATAATCTGCATAAATATTTGAATTATTAAATAAAGTTAAAAAAAATAAAAAATTCGACCGCAGCGAGATTCGATCCATCAACTACTAGTTTATGACGCAGAGAGCTTGCTCGGTACGCCATGTAACGTAGAAAGTGCCGGATGGAATATTTCAGTGCCGATTTTCTCGACAACGGCGTAGTAGGTCATGTTACAGCTTTGCCACATTGCACCTTTGGCTCTGAACTTTTATTACACTCAGTATGAGTTAATCTGAATTTTACAATTGGCGGTCTCCTCTTGTGAGTCACCAAACCGCTGGCTAAGCAATAATATTAAACGGGTAATCTATTAAATGGATATATAAAGTTAAAAAAAATAATATAATTTTGTCCTACGTATCCTGGTAGAGATATGGGACGAATCAGGGTAAAAAGTGATGACATAAGCTATCACTATACTGAATTTTGTTGAAATTCGTTCATTATTTTATGCAATTAGCACCCAAATGGGAAAATGAGGGCACGCTTTCATAGCAAAGTTAACTAAAAAGCTCAAAATAATCTCAAATATAAACAGTTTGTTCAAGAGCAATAGGAAATCCTACAATGTCGTATAACTTAATTTTCTAACCAATCTTAGGTTAAAAATAAGGTCATTGACAAAAAAAGAAAAAACTTTCAGTGTAAAAAAAAGCATCAGTTGTCTTAAATTGTTTATCGCTAGCTATTCGTAAAGGTAGAGTAATAGTAAAAATTAAGTAGACTGCACCCCCACCCCTTTTTTATGTAAAAGTTAATTTTTTGGTTAGTGACGTTTTTTCTTATTTGAAACTTATTAAAAAAAAGTTATACTGAATTGGGGGAAATCCTCTCTCTGTTGAATAAAATATTTATATTTGAAGAGTATTTTTATCTTTTTATTTCACATTGCTATGAAAGCATGTTGTTTTAGTTTTTAAAACTTCATTTTTATTTTTATAGTCTACATAACTATAAAAGCGTGTTTCTTTCAATTTTTAATGCTTTAATTTAATTTTTTATTTTTTACTTCACATTTAAAAAAAACTTGTTTTGTTTTGTTTTTTGAACATTACTTTTATTCTTCGCCAATCTTCTTTTTCCTAGTGTTGTAGTTTCATCATTTATTATTACTCCCACGAGTAATGAATAGTTAAATGATCAACCCTACACGAGGGCTGTTAGAAGGGTAATCGTAGAAGAATATACTATTCTATAACAGTACGAACTGACTCGAAACGATGTCGTGAATACTCACTGTTTAATTATACTGGAAGCGGGCCCTATCGTAGCTGCTTTCGTCAAATTATCGTTAAGTGTGCATTCGCAGAACGTTTCGCAACAATATGGAACTAGGTGCCACGACTATGAGGTTAAACGCCACTCAAGTATCTGCTATCAACCAATTCTCTGACGTCTGGTGGATGGGTTGGCAAAGGCGGGTGACTGAGTAACCGGCAATTTTTGCGGCCTTAAAAACTGACCTTCACCTCTGGCAAAGCTTTGCTATATTCATGTGAAGTACGCTAGGATGCTCCGTTGTTCGAATTCAACTTAAAACTGTATGTCTCCTATACTAGGTAGCATTACCGAGTTAGGTTAGGGTAGCGACCACAGAGGCATATGCACGGCGAATCGAAAGTCTGTCAACCGAGGGCGGAAATATTCCCGGCCAACAATGCCTACACTTAGTGTCTACGAAAACTTAAGTCGAAAGTTAAAAAAATAATAAATAACTCTAAAGCAAATGAATGTTTGAGCATTTATTGAACTCCCGAACGCGTTTCACTTCTTTTGCAGAAGAGGGTTCTCCTGGTAATCACGTACAAATGTTACAAATTACCAGGAGAACCCGCTGAAGATGCTTCTGCAAAAGAAGTGAAACGCGTTCGAGAGTTCAATGAATGCTCAAACATTCAATTGCTTTGGCATTATTTATTTATCAGTATTATCAGCAACTGAGGAAAATGATCACAACATCCAGATATTAAAAAATCATTATCAATCGATGGCTAGAAACGAACTGCAGGACGAATTTAAAAGTTATGATTAAATATTTCACGTGTAATTCATTCAACTTTGTGGTAAACACGTGTTTAGGTCGGTAATTTGAGGTATAGTTATTGTAATTCCTAGAGTTACCTTGTTATTAATTATCTACCTGGTTATTAGTTTTCATAATTTATAAGAATCATTTGAATATTTTGATAACTTGATTTTATGAAGTTAGTGGGTGCAAATTAACATTCTATGATATTACCAATAAAATGTCGTAACCTGAAAATTTATTCATTAACTTGAGAGGCATTCAGACATCGGTGTATTTATGACTACCTGAATACATATATAATCAAAGATTTGACAAAAATGTAACACCTTGTTTTACAGTTTAGGCCACTGAATATTAAGAATAAACCAACAGTTATGGAAAAGTTGACTTGAATCTCTTGCATGTCAATATTATAAGAAAAGTTGACTTAAAAAGCTAACATGAAAATTCAGTGCTTCTGGAAATTATTCACAATACAAATTTAACCTTTCGGAGAAATGAATGTCTTCGTTTTTAATAGAATGAGGCCGCAATTAAGTCATTGACTTAAAAGAAATACAAGTTATCGATAGAGGAACATTTAACAAAGTCTCTCCATATCGTATCGTTTTGCTCACGGCTATTTAACATTGAACAGTTTGTTGATCGGAGAGTGATTCTCTTAATCGAGCAGATTTCTACGCACAGAGTCGTTACACGGTGGAGGAAACTAAGAAAGGTGACTACAGAGTTTTGTGCAGACCCACAGCCAGCGCCAGTGTAACGTAGAATCAGGGTGAGCACAGTGATTGCTCCAGTGATACTCCTCTACGGCAGGTGGCTACGTCGCAAACACCTCCACTACACCAGGCAGAATAGCAAGACCCACAGAAGTCAACAGTCGGTCGACTTGTAGCACATAGAAAACAAAATTCACAGAAAAGCTTAAGTTTCTAAAAACGTCGTTCATTGGATCGTACTGGAGGAATTTGATTCACGTGGTATACTCACACACACACACACACACATACAGCGAGAGAGTGAGAGAGAGATTTGCACGAGCTACCTTACTTCGGACACGATCGTGCATGTTCGGGTTTGCTTCGTGCTATCAAGCTTTCCGTTCGCCAGAATCGGTGATCGCACGAAGAACGTTGTCAATCAATTCCCTAGCCAACTTCTTAAATCTGACTTATTAGTCCTATGAGAATACATCCAAGGCGGCTGGTAGATGGACAAAAACGAACGTTCTCTTTTCCGCTCTAATGTTCGGTCACAAAGGCCCTGTCCACTTTGGTTCCACGTAAATCCCTGCGGGCTGTGTTCCCGTTAAGAGTTTTTGACCGTAGGCAAACTAACAACTTCTGTCTGCCAACTCTTGCGTATTCAACGCAAACTGTGAATCTTTACCTCTAATAATTAACATTATTGTTTGAGCATTGTGCGAGCAGACTGATTACGCTGTCTCGTTACAACTTAAAACTAATTTCAATTTTAAATAAAAAAGTATCCTAGTGAGATTTGTGATATGACGGTTATACCTCTTTCAGTTGTTACTGTCAAAGGAACGAGAATGCCAGCTATGAAATTATTGTAGTGTCATAGGTATTTAATACGGGTGAACAATTTAAAAGAATTAACACGTCTGAATGTGTGTGAAAATCTAACTGAAAAATTTAATAACATTCATAAATACATACAGGTCAAGTTAAAAATAAAAATTGTGTTGACAAGCATTAATATTGCCATGACTATACCGTATTTAGTGTGTCATTACGAAAATACGAGATCGAAATACATCTATCATAGAGTTTATTCTTTAGCCACAGTAAATATTTTTCTCTTTACAGTAGGGATTTAATGTAAAACGAAAAGTACACATTTGGTATAGACGTAATGGCGAAAATTGTTTTAGCCGTTTCAGTGTGACTGAGCAAGAAACAGAGGAACTAAACGAATACGAGCAGAAGAATATAGCTGCTACTGAAGTCTTTCAGCCAGATCTCTCTAGTCGAGAAAAAGTAGAAGACTTAGCAAGAGGCGCGACTTTAAGCTGAAGGCGGTGGTTCCAACAGAACTCACAGCTCTCACGGAGCAAAGAGTAGAGGTAAACAGATCACGCTGAAGTGGAAGACAGCACAAAATCGGAGGGGAACAACTTCTCTGTTGTTACTGATACGAGTATATAGCTATGAATAGTCATACCTGAGCAAAATTTCAAATAATTCAGACGTCTGGAAGTTGGTGAAAATTGAATTGAAAGAGTCCATTACATTCATACATGATACATACATACATACAAATCATGCTAATACAAATTTAAAAGTGTTCTGTATTCTAACCAGTGGCATAAAATTTTACTAGTTTCATTGAAATACATTCATTAGTTTCTGCGTGATAAGCGAACAGTCAGATTAAAAAAAAAAATTACGGCCTTGGACTGTGTATTATTGAGAATTTGTAACATATCGAGAAAGAAAAATATTCTACATCCTTACCGACGACATACGCTATCGATATGCCCGGTTTAGTTAAATTCGTTTATGAGACGGACAAAAATGATAAATTTCATGGTTTTGGCATCTCTTATTATCAGTAGTATACATTGCAATTACTCGCTTTGAAATAAATTTAATGTACAGACACAACTTTTCCACAATTTTATTATATCGATGGCTACTGCCACAGGAAGAATTCTTACAGCAAACATATGAAGGAAGAAGTGTTGAGTGTCTTATCTAGAGCCATACTTGCTACACTGCTTTATTTGTAACGCTTTGGCAGAGTGCCAGAAGTAAAAACTTCTATTCTGATCAATATAATACCTTAAACTTTGAATTAATACCTAAAGCTGTTCACGTAATATCATTTTGGTTTCAGAACTAGATTAAGGAAACCGGATGAACTGACAATTTTCATTACATAGTTTCTTTTCCAATGGCATTCTGATAAGGCTATACTTTCTAGGTGGATGCCAACACAACGTTTGATTTTCGCTTACTCCAATTAACGTATCTTTATGATGCTGAGGACAGTACAAGAAGAAAATGCTACAGTATATTCACTACCACGGTCATCAACGGTTTTTCGTGTATACTGCTACTCTCCCAGCACCGGATCTGTGAGTTGGCATGCATTCTGTTTGCTGGGGTCTGATTCGGTGTCTTTGAGTCCGGCACTTTCTCTATCTCGTAAACATATTCAGTCACATCCATTTTGACTTGTATTTTTCGTCCAATAACGCGAGAGCATCAAACAGAAATTATTTCTACTGCACTATAAGTTCAGAAAGTATCAAATTATTATATTACTCCTCTTAGCCACATCATAATTCATTAATGAACCTACCGATCGTGGTGGGTGAGCGGTTAACGTTCTGGCATCGCGTTCGGTGTGATGCCGGTTCGAATCCCCGTCCGGGCATCCAGATTGGGTTTTCCATGGTTTACCCAAATCACTTCAGGTGAATGCCAGGATGCTTCCTTCAAAAGGCCATTGCCGAATTCCTTACTGTTCCTTGTACCCCACTTACCTCCTCTAATGATCTCGACATTGACGAGGCGTAAAGCCATAAATAAAAAAATATATATATTAATGAACTTAAAGGCTGAACGCTGTCACAACCACGATCTGAAATCAAATAGGCATACAAGGGAGTAAGAGAGGAGTGAAGGAATTGCTTATGGTGCCGGATACGCGGTCTTATAAGCTAGCCGATCATCCCTTAACTCTGGCGTATGTTTTTGAGAAAATACACCAGAGGTGAGTAAAAAACAATTACCAAGAACAACCAATACCTACTATTAAAATTGCAAAGCGAACTCGGAGCACCGATGCAGAGGCAGGCCTTCGCGTGCCGTCAAGGTTAGGAATTTACATGGACTTATTTTTAAAAATCATGCTCAACTAAGAACGATTATTGATGTAGATTTGTTAACTGGGTCCTTCAGGAACAACAAACTAATGTAAAGTTAGCTATAACGATACACCACGCTTAGCTCTTAAAAAGGAAAAAGAATCAAAACCCAACCGCATCGAGGATGACGAATACGATCGTAGTGCCGTAAGACTGTCACAAGAAAAGATTGACGGTTCCAAGAGAAGTAAGACCCGTGTTTTACAGAAAAACCACATGAATTAGAGGCGGTCGTAAAAGTGAATGTCTTGTGATTGAGATAAGCGACAGCCACGGGCATATTTCGCTGAGCGCTTTAATTTGCGGGGAATATACCTGCACCAGCCGCGAACTAGACGCAGAAATATAGCAAACATTGTCGTCACCGGCTTTCACTGCGCCTCAGTGAGGCGAACCCAATACGAACAGAATAGTTAAGCCAAACAACTATTCCTATTCACTGAGGTATTTAATATGGCAGAGTGGGTGAGTTGGGCTTACTATTCATCGAATACGCATGTTGCGAATGAAAGAGAAGGAAATCGGCCATAAACTTAAGGTAAGCATTCAGTACCTCTGTGGCTGCCAGTTGAGGATTGGGATGGGAAGGCGTTGATTTGGGTTTGAGTCACGTTGACGCAACTATATGTAACATATTTACCATATGCATTTTCCGTTTACCAACATAGCTCGAAGAGCGTTTATTGAGAAGTAACGATATTTAATCTACCATCATTTCTTGACCACCTAACCATGCTAGCGTAATAAACTTGGAAATTAAAACCACTATAAATATTTGATGATTCAATTGGGATGGAACAGTCTGGGAGATAGGAAAAGCAAACTAAGAGCGAACTTTTTGGATAAAAATGAGATGAACATAATTAGGGTACTACTAAAACGCTAAACAGATGGATGTAAATTCTTTTTTCTCCAGATCACCATTGAGGATAGGATTGGGTCTCAGCCCATTTAGTCACATTTTGTTCACGTGTGGCTTCACGCCTGGTCGATGTCGAGGTCATTAGGCTTGACTGGCGGCAAGGAGCGGGAAAGATTTCGGTCATGGAATTGTAAAGTAACAATGCCGCCATTGTCCTGGAGTAATTTGGGGAAACCATGGAAAACAGAAATTTATTTGCCCGGACGGGAATTCGGTCTGTCTTGTACTCTTTTCATGCAAAAGCTTCCAACGTTTTGTATCAGACCGAGCGTGGTGGGTGAGTGGTATTGCTCTGGACTCGCATTCTGGAGGACGCGGGTTCGAATCCCCGAGCAGGCATCCAGATTTTGGTTTTCCACGGTTTCCACAAATCACTTCCTTCTCGTTCCTTGTCCCTAATCGTATCCCGCCACTAATGACCTCGACGTCGACAAGGCGTAAAGCCATAAGTAGAAACACCTTTTACCAGTCTTCTGTGCATCACTCAGTCACTACTTTTTTCTCCATTTTTTGTTCATCAAAGTCCAACTCAGTTTCATTTCTCAGTTCAATATCTCCTTTCGGAAATCTTATATGGCATTGCTTTGTCGTTATTTCTGCTTTTGCCTAGTGTGTTACGAAAAAGGTATCTCAGATACCCAGAATGTTTTTGCGACAGTCACTTCCCGCATCCACGCATTTACTTGAATTAAAATGTAAAATCAATTCTTCAGAATTAATCCAAGTGAAGGAATTTTCTGTAATACATCTGTTTGCTTTATTTTGAATGTTTAGGAAAGGAATCATCTGTTATAAATACAGTTATTCCGATTTAGCGTTATCTTTTTCAAGGCTATTTGCCATTAGCATCGCTCTGCTACCTGTCCAGTAGAAAAGCATGATTTTTTTCCATCATTGTCACAGAACAGAAATTTAGGAATTTTTTAATTTTCTACAAAAATTATTAACAGTTGAATTCCGTGATAATAATTCTGCAATTTGACAAACAGGTTTTTAGGAAAGAAGATTAAAAAAAAAATCGTCATATTTTTCTGCAGTCTAGGTAATTGCTTTCAAGTTATTGATTACGTCGATTGCGTAAATGATGATTGTGTATTCATCATACCTGAGGCTGCGATTCACAAACGCCACTAGCACAAGTTTATTAAAAACAAATTTGTTTCTGAATAATTCGCCAGATTTGAGCAGATCTAAAACATATCATAGTACAGAATTTGTTGCCAATCCTTTAAATATACTGCTTAGTAACTGAAGCATCTATTACAGTGGTTAGGAGAAGTAATGACGTCTGCATTTTTGAAGTGAGTAATTGGGAAGCAAAACAAACTTGTTGTTTGCAGAATCAGCCGTCTGGAATATGTTTTGCCCCACGGACTGCTTGCGCAACGTAATTAACATCGCAAATACCTTTCCACTTAATGAAGACGGAACAGAAATCCGATAATTATTGTTTGTTTCCATACAAGCAATTTATAAATTCATCTGTATTTAGAGTCCAATTAATCTGAGCGCTTAGCTCATATCTGACCTACCATATAGGCTTTGATCTTCGGGAATAACACTAGTGATTTCTCGATTTTACGCTATGCCAATTGCTTTTCAATATTCTTAATACTTGTTGCAAAAGTTCAAAATATTAATTAAAAGGCTGCAGGGTAATGTGAAGAGTTATATATTACACTCTCCTTAAGATTAACTGGATTATGCATCTAGTTTCATCTTTTTATAGAAAGCACGGAATCTCTCTTGCCATGAAGTTGATGTTTGTGCATTGTGATTAGCAGTCTATCGTCCTGCATCTGCTACAAGTTTACGAATTGTTTTATATTCATAAGTTTATTAAAATTTATGCTGATATATCACCTGACTCACTACTATAATTTCAACTAGTAAAGCCATTGTTTCATAAAATTTAATTTGGGCTTTTTTCCTCATCATGTTCCTCAATGCCCCGTTTACTGTTCCAAAAAATGACTGAAATACACTGATTTTATTTTCACTATCTTCACTTGTTTTGAAACATTCTAAATAAAAGAAACGTGGCACTTGTTCTAAAGGTTTATTATCACTCACAACTTTTGAACAGGTGTTAAGATTACCATAGTGATCCGTATATTTGTTCAGCTGGTTGCGGCATCGTGACGGTGCTGGTGGTGGAAGAGGACTTGGCTGGCAGGATAGGACGGGAGGCGGTGCACAATTCCTCATCACGAGATCGTGTATCATAGTTCTGGGCTAAATCTCAAATTTTTCAGCAGTGCATACGACATTGTTGATTGTGATTTGTCCTTATGATGGGGAAGTCAAGCCTGGCGGCCCTTTCGATGTAATTCGGAAGAGCAGGCCTAAATGGTCCAGCACCGGGCTTCACACTCGCCATTCCTTCATATTTCATTACTTGACGAAATACTCACTGAAAATACGCACATCACAGCAATGAGCACGAAACAGTAACTCCTACATACACTTCCATCACTGGGCAAGGCCAGGGTAAACCATCGCTTAAATTTCCTAAAGAAGTTGCCTTGGAGGAATAACTCATTCTAGAACAACTATAGCTTGGGTCACCGGGTAAATGAGATAATCTTTATAGATATTGTGGTGTACCATAGTTTAATTATTATTTTAGTATGTAAATATTTTTTAATTATTAATTGCAATGGAAGAAGTGAAGTCCAATTTCCCCATGGATGAAACAAGAACAGTAGAAGATAAATGGAGAAGATTTAGAGAAACATTAGTAAATGCAGCAGAAAGAATGTGTGGAAGAACGTCAAATGAGAGGAAGGAAATGCCATGATGGAATGAGCGTATTGCAGAAACTGTAAAAAGAAAGAACAGAGCATGGAGAGAGTGGTTTCAAGACAGAACAGAAGAGAAAAGAGCGAGATAGAAAAGATTAACAAAAGCCTCGAAAAAATGATAAAAATAGCAAATGTAAAATCTTGGAAGAAATTCACAGAGAAATTGAAGACAAGCTGCAAAAGAAATAAGGAAATACTGTATGGGGTAGTAAGAAACGAAACTAAACCTAGAGATATACTGGCCAAAGTTCTGGACAAATCAGGTGAATTGCAATGGAAAGAGGAAGAAGTACTGTGTACATGGAAAAAAGTACTTCAAAAACCAGTGGGAAGGAACAGAAGGAAACCAGGGAGGAACCAAAGAAATTACCAAAGAAAATGACAGTGGAAAAACAGCTTTAGAAAGGGAAACAAAAGAATTTAGCATGTTGGAATTAGAATTGGCAGTGAAAAAAATACGAAATAGGAAATCGCCAGGACTGGCTGAATGGACAGCAGAAATGGTAAAAGCAGCAGGAGCAATGGGATTGCAATGGTTGTATAGAGTCATACGGAGAGTATGGAAAGAAAGGAAAATACCAGAGGACTGGCAGGACTGGCCGAAGGGACTCATAGTGCTATTCACAAAAAAGCGAGTAAAACGAAGTGCCAGAACTACAGGGGTGAGCCATGGCCTGAAAATATATGAAAAAATTATTCTAAATAAAATCAAGCAAAAACTAGAGATTACAGCTAGAGAGAAGCAGTTTGGTTTCAGCTAAGGAATATCTACGGTGAATGCACTTTTTATACTCAGACAAATCATAGAGGAAAGGTTGGAATATGGAATAGACACAATAATAGCTTTCATTGACATAAAAAAGGCCTATGATAACATACTGAGGGAAAGCATGTGGTTAAGTTTAAAAAAGAGAGGAATAGATGAAGGAATTGTGGAGCTAATAAAGAACATCTATGAGAAGTGTGGGAATTGCCTGCGGATAGACATTAAATATTTAGAATGGTTTCACATGGAAAGAGGAGTAAGAAAAGGAAGTGTATTGTCACCTGTCCTGTTTAATATGGTAAGAAAAAGGTAAACATGGCCTGGAAATGAGTGTAGAAAAAAACCAAGATAACAAGAAACATTGGCCCTTCGAAGCATGTTACCCGACGGCAAGAAACTGGAATTGGTAGAATAGTTTGTGTATCTGAGAAGAAAGGTAACTATCGATGGACGAATAAATAGGTCAGAGGGTAAGTAAATGTGGACAACTGTATCATCAGATAAAGGATGTGATCTGGAGGTTGACCATAGCCAAAATTCTGCTTTATAAAGTATATCACCAGCCCCTGCTGACATATGGTTCCGAAACCTGGACTTGGACAAAGAAAGATATTAGCAGATTTCAGGTGGCAGAGAGGGATGGAGAATGTCACGAGGAAAGATAAAATCAGAAATATAAACATCAGAAAGAGACTACAAGTATAAGCATTAGAAGAGATGTTAATAACGAAGAGACCGCAGTGGCTGGGGCATGTTATGAGAATGGAGGAGAGGAGGACGCCGAAGTTAGTACTGCTGAACAGCAGGAAGGGAACTAAACTAGCTGAAAGGCCTCGGGCAGCATGCAGAGGTTGAGGGAGTCGTTTGGAGAAAAGTGGTGGAGGAAAAATGGAAATTATTACAAAATTTGATCAAGATCAGTCAAATACAAAGGTATCATTAAATTATAAATTGAAATTATAGGAAAAATCGGGATGAATTGTTAAAAGAGCGCAAACACTATTGAAGTAAACAAAATATCTCAAGTAATTGATCGACATGAAGCAACAGGAAATCATGAATATAAATGTACCAACACGATATCTAACATTAGTTAATAACAAACTTTATCAGACCAAGTACAATGTGTGCTAAACTCAGCGTATTTAACACAGCAAAGAGATTTAAATCTAATGAAGTTAGTCATCGCGCGTTAACAGACTTTCATTATCGATTTTGTGATGAACGGTGGATCAATCGCCGTTATTACCTTTGAGGTGAAATCAGATTATCGGATCCTAACCGGGCACTTCTTTCCTCCAACAAAAGTATAATGTTGCGTGCAGTGATACTGTGTCAGTACCACTCATCTGCTTGCAGTATGTTATCAGTACGACACCACAGAAAATTCAGTCGAATTCATGAGACCACTGAAGAATCAATCTCTAAAACAGACTGAAGACTTGTCATTCGAAAAGAATGTCTGAACGCTTGAAACCAAACTCAATCGATCTCCAACACAGAGCGGACAGAGAATAGAAAGATTCACATACAGTTTCTACCACAAAGCCTTTGTGTGGCATCTCATTGCTGCTAAATCCTCTAGTTATCCAATGCGACTATCAGGAGCGCACGTACTTTTGATCCACGAAATGCACAAAATGTAAATATTAGTTTATAACAACCAGATTTCTGCTTTCGCATTCGCTAGAAACATTGCCCTGAGCACACTTTGTCACTTTATATACCATTGGCGGATAAAAACACGTGACTTGGCTTTTCATGACTGAATTTGTCCCGTGTACTGTCCCACGAGATAAATTATGGTCTCGTTACAGTGTTTGCAATGTGAGCGAGTAATTCGTCTCGTTTGTTTACTTTTTCTTTGTACACTTCGTTTTTCAATCATCCCCACACACAAAAACCTAATGGCGTAAGGTCCGGCGATCTTCTACATCTACATCTACATATATACTCTGCAATTCACAAAATTGTGGGTGGCAGAGGGTGCTCAGCACCAAAGCTAATCTCTTTGCTGTGCATTCCAATCCCTAATGGTACGAGGGAAAAAAGAATTCATATAAGAATCAGTCCGGCACCTTATTTCTCTAATTTTATCTTTCCTGTCCTTCCGACTCAAATAGGTTGGTGGAAGAAGTATTTCACTACACTCATGAGTGAAAGTTGGAGTACGCATGTTTTCCAATAAGTTTAAACGAAACGTGTGTCGTCTATCTACCAGAGACTCCCAACCTAATCTACTAATCAGTTCTGTGACGCTTTCATAAGGACTGTAGCAAGCGGTCACGAATTGAGCGGCTCTTCTCTGTACTTTCTCTATACTTTCGATCAATCCCTTACGAAACGGGTCCCAAATGGCACAACAATAATCCAAATGTGGACGCACAAGAGATTTGTACGCTATCTCCTTTGTTTGTTCATCACAATTTTTCAAGATTCTACCTATGAATCGCAGCCTAGAATTTGCTCTACCTACTAAAGAATTAATGTGTATGTCCCATTTCATGTTCCTTTGTACTGTTACTCCCAAATATTTAATAGAATCGACCATATCAATAACTGTATTGTTTAACTCGTATTTCTGAACAATCGGATCTTGGTAGCCATAACATTCCAGCACCTATATCTTCAAAACGAATCGAAATGACACATGTTTGTATGAACTTTTTTACTTAATACTGTCCATACTCCCCACCTATTTCAGTATTTACCATTCCTCCTGAATCAACGTGTAGAATCATTGACTAGGGAGCGTCCATAAACTACGTAGCTCCATTTTGGTCTCCTGCCCTACCCCACCCCCCCCACGTAGCACGTAGTTTTTTGTCTCTTTTGAATCCAGAAGACATTTTGTACTGTTTCCTCTTGTCAGACTATCATAAATTACATACGGAGATAATTAAATGACGGAAATAAGTATTTACATGCTGTTGTGTGTTCTGTACCTCATTTTAACTGCGACAAATAATATGAATTGAAAGCTGTGTGGCCTGGTTCGGAACCCTCTCTTCCCCCCCGTAGCCCAGTGTAGCTTCCCAGCTCCCCCTACTTCCCCTTGACCGAACCTCGTAGTTTATGGACGCTCCCCTACTGCAGGCAAGTTACAGGTTGATTGAATGGATTGTCTGCGGCTCCCTCGTGTCTCTTCGAGCAGGTGTCAGCAAATGAGCACTGCCTCTCCTCGCGTCGTCAGCAACCCAGCAGGGAGGGGAGGAATCGATTTCTGCCTTCCGTGTGAGCCTAGTGTTCATGTGTTCTATCTTATTTTGCTTGTCTAAGGAGTGGGTGGAATGTTAAAAGCATCTCGCCTAGCAGAATACGTAAAACCTCCAAAAAACCGCAATCGACATGACCGTTACAACATAACCAAGATCTGAGCCAGTCCGCTTTAATATGATCGACAAAACTGATGAATATTAAGAAACAATTCAGTAACAGCTCAGCTTACGAGGGTTGGCTGGAAAGTTTTATATCTCAACCAAAGCGAAAAAACATGAAACTTTACGAGAATTTGGTGATTAACACTCTATAAAATGTTGACCTTTTCGACATTCTATACATTTATTTATAATGTGAAGTAAAATAAGGAAAGGAAATTCTGTGACAGAGACCGAGATTTTTGAGTCTACTCCACTATGTTCCACCTCACTATTTATATGAGAAACACATGTTAAAAGATTACAGTTTCTTGCGTAGATTCCATATCTGAATTTTTGTAGATATACGACTGGAAATAACCGGCTAAATAAGATAGATGATGGTATTGTTATATTAGAAGCCAATGTTCATTCTAACGAAACGTCATTGCCGTTTCTGTATGAATTCGTGTTCAGATACAGATTGGTAGCGTATCTTAATAAAAAAAAGGGTTTAACTCTTTTAAAACTAAATTTAATTGTGAACAGAATAGTATCAGTGTGCAAGAAGGTCATACATTTGATTCTGAAAAAAAAAACAATAATTTTAGCCCGGGTCAAAGGTTTTTGGGCGAGCGATATTACATAAGTTGTAGAAATCACAACAGCTGATTCATTAGTTAATAGGGACACGGGTTATCAACTCAGTGCGGTCTGGAACCCGGCTATTAAAATGCTGAAACATTTTCATCTTGGTAACAAGAAGAGTGGATGACGTCATCGCGAGGTGTTGGTTTTTGTCGTCCACCGTTTCCGCGGCAGCAGCTAAACAAACAGTTAAGGGAGTGTCCACAAACCACGTAGCTCCATTTTAGCCTCCTGGCAACCCCTCTCCCTCCTCCACACGTAGCCCGAAATGGCTTTTGCCTCTACCTGCCCCCTCCCACCCCCCGTCCCACGTAGCTTTTATTTCTCTATTGATTCCAGAAGACATTTTGTACTGTTTTCTCTTATGAGACTATCGTAAATTACATACGGAGATAATTAAATGACGGAAATAAATATTCACATGCTGTGGTGTGTTCTGTACCTCATTTTAACTGCGACAAATAATACGAATGAAAAGCTACGTGGCCTGGCTCTGAACCCTCCCTCCCCCCACGTAGCCAACCCCTCCCCTAACGAGCCACGTAGTTTATGGACGCTCCCTTATCATTGACATTTGGTTGAAAGTGAGGGCTGAGATAGACGCCTTCGAAACGTCCCTCACGTGTGACATCCTTACACGGCTGGAAGCCCGACAACAGATTATTTAGTACCAATACTTTGTAACTTCTTATACTGATTGTTTTAGTATCCCTTTTAAGATTTTGTGAAGTGCTACAGTGCTTCCATGAATCCGAACGACATGAACTTTTATTTTTTTATAATCTCTCATTCCCCGTGCTGAAGGCAGGGGGCGGGCCAGTGTAGAACATGAGCTCTTTTTTTGTTTTTTTACTTATGGCTTTACGCCTCGTCGACGTCGAGGTCATTAGAGGCGGGATGGAACAGCGGACGAGGAACGGGAAGGAATTCGGCCTAGGAATTTTGAACGAAGCATCCCGGCATTCGCCTGGAGTGATTTGGGGAAACCATGGAAAACCCAAATCTGGATGCCCGGACGGGTTTCGAACGGCCGTCCTCTCGAATGCAAGGCCAGAACGTTTACCGCTCACCCACCACGCTCGGCGAGCAGTATTCAACAGGATGGGTTTACATTTTATTTGGGATTTTCTTTATTCGAAAACATTTTGTTACTATTAACTTAAATCTAAGACCATAATTTTTATTAGCTCATAGAAAATGATTTGTTTTATCTTATATGTTTGTGTAAACTAAAACATTTGCATTATTTCGGTCATGGATGTAGTGCAAAAATAATAATTACATACTTTTTTATTGGAAGGGAAAAATTTAAGAGTCAATACACTGCATGTCTTTACACAATATGTTTGGAACGATATGTAAATCTTCATCAAGTAATGCAACAGGAAGCATGGGATACGGATTTTTCATTTAACGAACACAGCTAGAAGTTAATGCTAAAATACATTTTTCACACAATTTTCCAATTTAACGAAAGGTTGCGCACAAAGATGGAATGAACGACTTGAGACAGACAATGTTGTTACCACATTTTTAAGTAATTTAATTCCAGAGAAGGAACGGAAATTATTTTTACATTCCTTCAGTTCTTGTGATATTGCACATAAGATTAACTCAAAATACTCAAGGAAGAGCCAATAATTGCTATTGTTAGTAAAAACAGGAGATTTTCACGTAATTCAAGTTCGCAAAAGATTTGAAAGATGTACTTCGTATATTTTGTGACGTCGCAGAGCCCTTCAAAAATTAATCTTGGTTTGAAACAGAAAATCCGTCACTTTTATCCTACTTATTCAATACCATTTTGCAATAGCCTTGTTACATTTAATAAATTATTTTGTAATTCTCTGGAGCAAAATGACTCCATTTTAGCAGCTTTTATCAGGCATGCCTCACGTGCAGGTGTTCGACAACTCCCGGAAACACTGACGTGGAACATTTAGTTGTTTTAGAAATGTTGCCCGAAGAGGTTTCGTTGACCGTACATATTTCAAGTGGTTGAGAAAGAGAAGGTGGTGGATGCGGAATTACTTACTACAACGAGAAAGAAGAGTTAATATTCTGGGTGACCTTCGAATGTCTGAAGGATCATTTGGAAATTTTTCTCGAATGTCAGCCACTGAATTTGAAACTGTGTTAAAAATGATTGAACCTGCCATTTCCAAACAAGATACAATATTTCGGAACGCTGTTGGTCCTCAGATTTGCAATTGCATTGAGATACCTGTCCACTGGAGACTCCTATGCTTCCTTGTCGTGTACTTTTGTTAGAGTGACAAGACAACTGATCGGTAGAATAGTACCAGAAGTATGTAAGGAACTGATAAATGCATTGAAAATTTTTGTAAAGCTAATTGAATAAAAATATATTTAATTTTTGTAAATAAATGTTTCTATTTATCTAATATCAATAGGAATCGGGAACTCAACAATGCAATATATAAGTAGCGGTCAAAATTTAAAATTATTGGGTGTTCGATGAATCCATATTTGAAACTATTTGTTCAGAGAGCTCGTCGAAATGCTCTTGACGTATATTACTAGATGCAGTACTATACCCCTGACTGATTTCGCGCTGCACAGTAGACTGACTTTCAGAACTAGAACCGGGACGGTATTTTTCCCATATGTGCATCCCTGTGAAATCGCAGTTGGCTCTGAAATCTCGTCCAAGTTGCTAGCGTTTTATATTATAAAGTAATAAGTGACGTTTTAATTACAAATTATTCAGAAGACAGAGTATTATGGCATTAATATATATGCTTGAAAAATCTGAGGGAAAAAGGATAGAATTTAAGGTGATTTCAAAACATTGATAAAACTTAAATGCATTGTGAACTGAAACGTGTTTCTTAATTTATTTGGTTTAGTGTTTTTTTTCAACAATTAAAAACATTATAACTTACATTTTATTTGTTTTTCGTTGAGTGGAAGTATAATATGATTTGTGATCTAAATACAAGTTAATGTAATAACGCCTCCAGAACTTAAAATATGCAAGTAATAATTTACGTCTGTGTTCACTGTGGTTTTTTTTGTTTTTGTATTCACAGTTCGTAGAGTACCATAAATATTTCTGTTCACGATAAAAATCGATCAGTTTTAATGCGGTCTCATTATTCCACTATATACTCAACACAATAATAAGAAATTCTAAACACACACGTTACAAAAAGCGAATAACGAAATAATGAACCAACGTTAATTTGGCGTCTACACCAGGAGGGTGACCCTAGGCCAACCCAGCGTCAGCCCTTTGATGTTACTGCCAGTAGCCCAAACAACCACAACCAACGCCAATCGCTTCTTTGGCTGAGATTTGTCTCCAGTAGGCATTAAGCAAATCTCTCCCATCGAAGCGATTGGTCGCCTTTCGTTGGCCGTGATTTGCCTACAAACCTTTAGGATCCAGTGAGCCCCAGACGGGAAATACCCTGAGTATTCATCAGATTGTGGAAGAAAGTGATTTGCTGATTTACTAGAAAATTAGTACAGACAGGATACACCACGTAGAAATACTAACACCATGTTAAGTCGGAGTACCCTCTTTATCCTTGCTATATAGTAGAAGGGGTTAGGGGAGTTTTGTGCTAAAGATCTTAAGCCGGTCCCAGAAGAGATTCCACTCGTCCACGTGATGACACAGTTTTAAGTTCTTTACGTGGCGGGCGATTCGAAATGAGCCAATCAGAGATCAAGGTCGTATGACGTTACACCGCTAGAGGTCAGTACTGTACGGCACGGAGGGCGTGGTCACCGCGAGAAGGCAGCACCTTACGGCAGAAACCTCAATCTGCGCAGACATTCCACACCGCCCTGCAACTTCTCTCTCGCTGGGGAAAGCCAGCTCCTGAGGCTAGAGCTATTTCTGTACACGAGTTTGCACAGGTGTGCTCAGGTGGCTAAGTTCCTAACGGCCCCTTAGCATTAAGATTAATGTTGCGTGTATCAGCAACACCATGCATCACAAATATCATTAATGTTTTACTTCACGGAATTTGAACCGGTCCATTGGTTTAGGCAGAAAATGGAAGATTAGATCATCTATTAATCGTGAAATCGACTGTGGTGGTATAGTGTCTTCAATCTCCTACGTATAAGACGCAAACATGATAGAAAAAGAATGGACCCTCATGTAAACTCAGCTTGGTGTCGCGACCGAGGTATAAATGCCATCACACCACCCAGCTCACACTCAGTTCCCGGTCGACGCTCGTCTAGTGCAGTTTACTATAGCTATTGAAGTTCTCCTGTTTTCAACATGCTACAAGTTAAACAGCAGTGACACCAAGCGTCTCATTGTAGGTTTGTCACCTAAAACGGAATTTAATCCAGTAGTTGTACTCGAAAACGTTGGGTACAATAAAGTCACGCAGATAAATGAAGAATCAGATTTACTGAGACAGCTGGTCTATACAATTGGTGGCTATTTCAACAACAGTGAGCATCTGCAAATTAGTGTCTCACTTGGGAATCACACCATATCGTCCCGAACAGTGGCGGTTTTAAAACAATGCTGTTCCTGCCTATGGTGTGTTTCTCGGCGAATCTACATGGAAAAACATGGTCGACGCCCTGCCTGAAGTGACCAGTGCCATCAGCACCATGAAGCCCTGGAGTTATCAAGTTACCAAGTACTACAATGAGTTTGTGAATACATTATCAGTGAAAGTGATTCGTGACTACCCCCGTTGTTCGATGCAAGGTCTTATAGATTTTCATTTTGATAATGTACTTGTCATTGAAGTGTCATACGGTCCCAATTCAACACTAGTCTATGAAGGTTTAAAGTTAGAAATTAAAGCATATAAAAAACTGTTCGTGTATGATAATGTTATGCGTAAAACTGAACAACATTTAAAAGGAAGTGATGTATGTGGTAATATGTAAATGAAATCATTTTACCAGATTTTTTCTTTTGTTTATTTCACCAATCCTAATTAAATAATAATATAGTATGTATTTTTTTAAACATTCTATTATTTCAGCCACCAGTTGGCGATTAAAAATACATTTTCAGCAGCAGACATATTATTTCAAAATATATGTAAATTACAAAGTTATGTCAATTTTTTTTTCTTGATTTCTCTTAGGGGTGGACATCCTAAATCTTCTATGTTGTAGCATACTTCCTTCCTTATAATTTTCTGGAACCATCGAGCCTTCTGCAGTCCTTTAATGTAAATAATTGAATTATCTTCATTGGTTATTGCATGTACAATAGATCACATCTTGCTGAATGATACGCCATCGGCATTCCAAGGTATTCCATCGTAGTTATGTGTCAGCCACCTAACTACTGGGTCATCACCTGCACGTGATGGCGAGGAAAGAGAAATACAATATGTAGAGATAATATTGTCAGATTGTTTTATACACACAGCAACTTCTTTGAAAATAAACACGCCATCCTTCTTCTTGAATCCCTATGCGTCCAGGAAGATGGTCGGCCTGGTAATGAATGGTAATAATTGGTGCTACTTTGTTTTATGTCAGCTTATGTACGACACTTGTTAGAGGTACATATTCTACGACCCGATTGTGCAGGATCAGGCAGTAGGCAGCGGTGTATGCAGGATAAATCTCACTACTATAAAATTCCATAGTAGTATCTACAGGCCCCGTTTTAACCGACTCATTTTGGTGTCAACAGTCAATTACGGCGATAGGCACAGTTGCGATAAAATCGTCACGGTTTATTAGCGGCGTAGGATGACTTCGTTCGTAGTAAAACTTTTGGAAACTTTCATACATGTCATACAACTATATGGTTCGGTTTTTCCTAAAGTCTAGATTCATGTTCTCTTACGGATACGCCATCTCATTTAGGAACAATCTGACACTGACGAGATTTCAGTTGTCAAACAGCGCTGCAATTAATTCCTCATTGAGTTTCCTGTTTGTTTGAAATCGAAGAACCACGTTGCATTGATGTTTTCAAAGCCAAAATTTGAGTCTTACTGATAGGAAGTAACGGGTACTCCTAACTTCTGAAATTAATTCGAAGTGGCTTCTCACTGTCTACAATGTAAAGCAACGCTAGTTTCTCTCTTTTGCCTACTTGCAAACATGCGAGTTTACTGATGGTAAATTTACTTTTCTGAGGATGTGGTTTGGCTTGTACATATGAATTTGTATCGTCCCTTGATCGAATCAGTATCAGTTCTTGTTTTACGTTAGCAAGTATCCTTCTAAAGTCTTCCCAAAAACCCAAGAGCATACTCAACGGTATACATACATTAAAGTAACCATTTTCGTCCTGCGTTGTTCAACACACCAGTTTGTTGAGGATCAGCAGAAATAAGCGTTTTCTATATACTTGTGATACCAACGTTTCTATTCGGTCAATTTTGGCTCCATTAAGTTCGTTCCGAATTTCCTCAAACAGAAACGCTAATGCATTGGATGTAACAGTTGAATTTGTAGCTCCTGGCTCATCTTATATGATGAATTTTCCTTCAATATGCAAGTAACTTTCGCACGGCAGTGTATATGTATCTAGGCTCTGAATAGGTATCCGAATTTCATCATTGTTCTTAAATGTGACTGATGGCTCAAATATTGTTTGCGGATCACCAACTTGTCAAATTCCACACTGGAAGTTATGTCAAGCGACTCATCCATGTTTTTTTTAACGGGATAGCCTAACGACTGTAGGAATAGCACGTTCTCAGGTGTTAATCGTTTCACTGTTGATTCACGACTGACAAGTTTGTGAGGTTGACGCCTCTTGTTATAACGAGCGCCCATTCTTTATATGTTGTCTCAGAGTAATAGTTTCTCCTCTAAAATCCACTAGATCACCGTCCTGGTAGACAACTCTAATGTTGATGTTGCTGAGAATTTTCACTGATATGGGTAGATAGATGACATTAGCGGGTACTTCCACAATCTTGTACCCTGGTGGCACTGTTGCAAAAAACTCGTGTAGTGTATGTTCCAGCTTATCGTTGACATAATTTCCTGTACATACACTGCACTCTATTCGTGTAGTCTGAGATATGAAATCCAGATTTTAACAGACGCTTCTAAAACGGAGCAGAGATCCAATTGAGTTTGGTTTAGCGAAGTCTATTTCCACAGGTGTTTGTATCCCACACTTAAGTGAATTGTTGTTTGCTCTAATTACTAGCTTGTCGTTTTTAGTGTGCCAAACTGCCAATATTATAAGATCCTGTGGGTATGTCAATCACCTTATTTTTAGATAAATTAAATTTACAATTTGATTTGTCTATATTCCGAATCGAATTGTAAGTCTGAAATTCATCCAAGCCGATCGTGTAATAGCTTTCGCTTAAATCTATCGATGGGAAGTAATCACAGCCCAAGATTGAACTATTGTCTGACAAGCAAAGAGTCACAGACATGTGTTATCCTGTCCAAGGTTCGATCAAGATTGATGCCGTACATTTTCATACAGGAATTTTAAACACAAATACCCGTATATATGTGTACCAAATTTCTGGTGCTGTTGCACAGTATTCTGTTCCCTGCAAAGTATCGCTGCAATTCCAATGGAGGAGGTAAGTCACCGAAGTATTTAACTACATCATCTTTGTACTTGATGCAAGCAACCCAATGTGTTCCAGCACTTTGAGCACTATCCAAGTTCAAAATTCCACATTCACGTTCACGATTTTTTTTGGGTAATGTGTCTCACATGAAAACATCACGAAAATGGGGTATGCGCAAACGCATCACGTGGCTACGTATATCTTCATCTGTCAGCGGCTGAACCGTCTTTTTTAAAGCCACCGAGCGTGGTGGTGTAACGGATAGCGTTCTGGCCTCGCATTCGGGAGGACGGCGGTTCGAATCCCCGTCCGGGCATCCAGATTTGGGTTTTCCATGGTTTCCCCAAATCACTCCAGGTGAATGCCGGGATGCTTCCTTCAAAAGGCCATGGCCGAATTCCTTCCCATTCCTTGCCCCCATCCTTTCCCGTCTCTAAAGACCACGTTGTTAAAAAGGGACGTTAAACTGTTAAAAAATTTTTTTTTTTAAAGCCAGATCCATCTTTCTCGTATGGATTCAAATATAGGCCCATACCCCTGATTGCAGATGCCTCCATCGTTTCTTTGTGTCGTTTCTCCTCATCTAATTGCTTATTCGCTTCTTTACCCGCTCTGACAGCTTTGACAGAGCACAGGCAGACGACAACCCTGTAAAATTATGGTAATAAGGGAAGAATACCTCCCTTCTTCATCTTTTTCTTCGGTTTCTTTTTCTTAACACCGCCACCAAACTTTAGCTGGCACGCCTGGCCCTGTTAACCAAGAATGTCGCTGCACATTCACCAAACTTTGCATCTTTAGCCTTCATTCTATCTGCATTCCTCTCGGCGAGTATACGATCTGCTTCAGCTCTATCTGCCCCCTGTGCATAAGCAATGTCATGTTACCTGCAGGCTGTATCTAATGGATTTATACCCTTCTGCCCAAGCGCCAACAGTTTTTCCAGTTTATTACTAGGCCACAAAACTGGTATGTAGGTATATGCGCCTCAAAAGGCATCTTGTCGATGAGCTTCTTTAAAAAGCCATGACCCTTCTTCTTCCTCTTCCTTGTAGGAGGCATTGTTACCAACCTGCTTAATTTACTTCTTCGCGCGCTTGTGTATAGCCGGAGTAACCACCAAACCTTTTCAACTTGCGGCTCGTCAAACAGAGAGGCACATTACCCGTGAGTAATGTTGATGCTGATGCCACTAATACTAGGCGAAAGAACGGACCTCTGTTCCCTGAGACAGTGAGGGCAACAGTGTGTGGTCCTTCAAATTGTGGGAAAACCAATCTTGTGCTCATTCTACTGGAACACCCAAATGGTCTTAGATTTGAAAATGTATACGTGTTTTCCAAGTCGTTGTATCAGCCAAAGTATCAGTTACTAGGGAAAAATATTAGAACCCATTAAAGAAAATCAGTATTTGACATTTAGTGATAATCAAAGTGTACCTCCTCCAAGTGAAGCTCTAACTAATTCTGTGTTTGTATTTGACGATGTTTCGTGTGAGAAGCAGAATAATATATGAGATTACAGTTGGTTAGAGACAATGCTAACTTGATCGAACTCTTTAAATAGGATGATATGAATCTCAAACATATTAACAACGATCACGCCAACACCGATATGACATTCAACGAGTTTAAAAACTGGATACTGCTGGAATAAGCGTAAACAGGGATTTTTGGGTATTGACAAAGACTGCGAAATGTATCATGGAAGATAAGGCAACGGATTTGATTCATTTTTGAATATGTACTGACATCATTACAAGCATGGACAAGTTTGGGAGAACTTCAGCTACTCAGAACAAGAGGTACTGGTGTACCCACCTCAACACATACTTCTTACGAAGGAGGGTAATTTGGATTGTCAGGGTAGAATACTGAAACACGTTGCTGACCCCGTCGACGAAGATGATGCTGCTACCAAACGATATGTTGATAAACTTGGAAAATTTATCGAAGAATTGGAAACGGCAGAAGTGACTACGGTTGTAACTATTGCGGTAACGGATATGATTCAAGATCACGCATAGATACTAGAGAAATCTCAAAACTATTATGAAATTCCTGTTAATGGTATAATCGTCTCAATAGTCAAACCACACAGTGTTGAGGTAAGATTAAATTGGGTTAAAGATACAAGGTTACTCTATGTGAAGCGAGGTGATAAACTTAGTTTCTTCCCAGCAACTGTAAATGGCCAACCCCACAAACCATTTACAGTAACGTTAACAATGTGATATAAAATAGTACAGTGAATACCCATAAGCTTCATTCGGTGCGTAAGCATGGACCCAACAGCAACTAAACGTGATATCATAAAGGCCTGGAATGCAATTCGAAGAAAGTTACTCGGACTGAAGACGGGCGAGATTGAGAAATTTTTCAAGGATTCTTTAAGACCTGTGACAGATACTATGGAAATGGTTTTTTTACCTCAGCGACATATGCAGCAGCAGTCTCCTCTCATGATCAAAGATTTCTTGAAGTCACTAAGTCGAAGTGAGCGAGATTATGATTCAGTGTATGGTGTCTGGAAGAAAAATGATTCACTAGTGATTGGAAACTCACCTGTTACTATTGACGAAAATGTTATTGTAATCGATGGTAATGAATTTGAATGAACCAGAGGGTTAATGGAATTGTTGTCTAAAAAAAAAAAAAAAAAAAAAAAAAAAAAAAAAAAAAAAAAAAAAAAAAAAAAAAAAAAAAAACACACACATAAAAAAGTATACTGCCAAGGACTTGAAAAGCTATTATGAAATATTAAACAATAGAAGTGCCCACAGTAAAATTTAGTCCATCTGGTAAAGTTTTGAAACCTGCTACCAATATTAAGTATAAAACCACATCTCTAAACTTGACAATCAGTCGGGTTCTGGTATTCTTCCCATGAAGGTATATGTGTATTGGGATGATCAGAGTGAACTCGTTGAATGATTGAGGTTACTTACCGCATGGACATCTGCAGGACATACGGCGCACTCCAACGAAATTTTATTAGTGGTTGAAGAACTTCGAGAAACAGACATTATATTGTAACATGGATCAAGTTGTGGCAGAACTCCATAGACCAGCAAGAAGAAATTTCCCAAGACGTCAAGTAATAATCAAAGTACTCAATGATCTGTGGCAAGCTGATATTGTGGAAATGATCCCTTACTCTCGTAAAAACAGCGGCTACAAGTATATACTAAAGGTGATTGAAACTTATTCAAAGTTTGCATGGTCAGTACCTCTCAAGACCAAGACAGGAAGTGTGGTGCTGATGCTATGAAGAGAATCCTAGGTGGTGGTCGTGTTCCTAAAAACTTACAGACTGACAACGGAAAGGAGTTTTGCAATTTAAAGTTCAAGAATCTCATGACTAGCTATGGTATTAACCACTTCTCATCTCAAAGTATCAATAGTTGAACGACTAAACAGAACTATTAAGAATGCAATGTGGCAAGAATCCAGCAGACGTGGTTCACATCGGTGGATTGAATATCTTCCTCAGTTAATGTCAAATTATAACAAGTGGCATAGCACCATCAAAATGATGTAAAGGACAACTCTCTACTTTCAACAGGGTACTTCCGTGTTAAGACTACCACACCAGCAAAATTCAAAGTTGGTGACCATGTCAGGATCAGTAGGTTTAGAGAAATGTTTGAGAAAGGCTATCTACCAAATTGGTCAACTGAAGTGTTTACCATCAGAAAAATGAAATTAACAAATCCTGTAAGTTATTTACTTAAAGATTAACAGGATAAACATATTGCAGGAGCATTTTACTAGCAAGAATTAGAATTAAAAAAACATCCAAGCAAATTTCTGGTTGAACAAGTAATAAGGAAAAGGAAGAATATGGCATTAGTGAAGTGGCTAGATTTTGATAAATGACATAATACATAGATAAATATAAAAGATTTATTTAAATTATAAAGTTTTTGATCAATAAACAATCGTACAGCATACGTTTTTTTCACTCATTCATGATATCTATAATTCCAGTATTTTTTCAATATATATAAAGATAAGAGACTTACACAGATATTTTTTTTTACAACTGATGTTACATAACTCTTTATATTTATACTGTTTTTTTTCAATGTATAGATACAGTATTTTTTTACATAGCAGTGTTTCCCTAGTTCATTTACATTAACAACACATTTAATTGTTACTGTTCCTAAATTAGACATTGGTTCCTTATCCATCACTGACATTTGATACCTAATACTAAATTACAGTGCACTGGCAAAACCCCACAGCAATTTACCACAGGTCAAACATAACCCATTTACAAATCGACATCAGACAGATGATCCACATGAGCATCAACTATTTACAACAGATGAATACACATCATGTTTTCCATCAGATGACCATCAACTATATACAAATCATGTTTGCCATCAGACAGATGACCACAAATCAGCATCAATTATTTACAAGATGCCAGCATGATGGAAATTATTTACAATAAATTTACAACCCACCCCACCCTCCAGTGCACTGCAACATATACACAATATGAACGCTATATTTAATCTCCATTCATACATATTTACAAACATTCACACGCACATTTACTCAGGTACGGACTTGTGCCCATAAAGTAGGCACCCAATACCGTCGGGGTAAGTATAGCGCTTATCATCATATCTAGACAGACCCAGCATGGATACTTCAACAGTTGTAATTTTATGGAGGTTTGATTCAAAGCGTTGTTGTGTGTAATACTTGGGTGGTACTCCATGCAAATATTCCAAATAATCTTCTATGGAAAGTTTTCTTGTAATTGTACGTGCCAGACCCTTAGCCCATCTTGATGTCTGGTTAGATTCTAGTCGGAATGAATACATTTTTGACCTTAGACCCGCAAATTCCACAATCAGGGAGCCATTCGCCTCATCTTTCATTACCCCAACAAACTTCTCGTTATAGGGTTCTATATCGAAACGATTGTTCGGTTTATATCCAGATGTGTCGAATTCCTCCCTGCAGTGTTTCATTACTTCATACGGATCACAGCCATTCATCAAATAGATGAAACTGTCTTTGTCCATATAAATTAATATTGGGTGTATAAATTACGGAATGGCGAATTCATAGTGAAATCGATACATCCACAGTTTAGACAGATCGAGAATGCACATCCCGACGTAGAGCGGCTTGTTGAAAAGTGTCCGCGCATTCACCATCTCCATAGAACCAACGTCTTTCTCGAAAATAGTCATACGCTTAAAGTGTGGTGAAGCTACGTGTTTGCGGACACCGCGGCAACCCACCCAACCTGTACAAAAATTCACGTCGCGGTGTTTTCTAATGTTCTCCATTGTTTTTCCGAAAATTGAATTGTTCATAAGTTTGAAAAAGTCTCTCACAAATTCTGACTTGGCTGACTGACGAGAACACGTGTTTAGAGACATATATTCTTTCAACAAGGGTGACTGATTGAAAGATATTACCCGGTTTACCGTGCTCAACGTCATACCCTAGTCTACACATTGCTGGAGGACTCGGTAATGGAGAACATACCGAACCTTATTCTCCAACGTAGTCATCAGTTAGGGGAAAGTAGATCCAGGAGGGCTTTGTGTCTCGGACATGGCGGTAGGTCTGCTAGAACGTCATGTATAACCTGGGGAATCGTCAGATCTACCTCTAAAACGAAACCCCTAGGTGAGTCGGCTGCTACGGTCATGAATTCCATGCTAGCAATCTGCTTGGCTGTTAACCATAGAAACCCTCCAGAGGGTAGATACTCTGACATGGTCCAGTCATACAGATTGTTTACATCGAAATACGTGACGAAATTTTCAGGTGCGTCGTGGTTGTAATCCGCCATGTACCGCTTATTTGCCTTGGCGTACCTATGGACGCACTGGCAAATACCACCACGAATTCCAAGTTCGAAGAGGAGAAGCATTTCGGCATCTGTCAGAAGATCCAACACCACAAGAATTCTCTTTAACATGGCCTGCTGCGAAAGACCTGGAGCTGTGAAATAGTGGTCCAGGGTGTACTTCTCCAAAAATACAGCCCTAAATTTTTGAAACAGATCTGCAAGTAGCCCTACATCTGTCCCCACATACAGACTTGCGTATTCACCCAAGTTTTGGATCTGGAAAACCCGCCACACTTGTGTCGCGTGTTCGTAGTCATCGTCCGATATTCCAGACTCCGACAAAGAACTATACATTTTTTACTTTAGAGGGAGCGTGGCCTCTTTTAGCTTCCCCATCGAATCCATGTATTCGTAAGGGGAGACTCCTTTTCCCTTAACTAGTTGGAACTTCTTGGGGTCTGCGAAATGCGCACTGGTAATTTACATATCACGTTCCTCTAGGGTTCCAACCAGCTTATCTAATGAGGACTGCATGAAACGGTACGAGTCCAGGAACCGCAATGTGACTGTCATACGATTACCTGACCCCAACGCATGTATCAAAGGGTTTCAACAAACATTCAAAGTCCACGTAAACGATGAATGGTACACAACTTTAAGGTTTTGTCTTCGTCGCCGGGTAGTCAACTTTTACTGGTCCCACCCTTGTGCAATCAGCCTCATGGCAGCTTAAGAGATCTTTGCTGCAGAAATGCTGTAGACATCTATCACGAACGTGAACACAACCTTTATGTTTTGATATAGATGTCCTGACTAACCGCGATAAGTTCTTGATCCAGCAGTAGTGAAACTTATCTTCACCCTCTGTAACCAACAACATGTTAATATAAAATCCGCGTTTGACTGCAGCAGTATGGAGGGGGCCTACAACTCTGTGTTTTCTACCTTCTGGTTCCAAGCCGTAGTCATTGATCGAATATTTAGGATTTTGCCTCTCAAATTTAAAAATGTCTGTCAATTTTAGAGGGACGTCTATGCCTGCAAAATCTATTTCCTACTTGGCACGTACTTTAATATACTTGCTAACTCTTTCTGCAATCTGGTTCACCTGTTCATGAAATGCCAGAATCGTCCGAAGAAAACAATATTCATCATTGTTATCAACATTGATAATTGGCTGCTTTTCTTGGATATCGGATGATAGTGCTATAAATGAAGAGCCCTGAACAGTGGTTCGAATTTAAATACATGGATGTCGAGGGAGTTGATTTGATCCAGGCATTTACCACTACCCCGATCCTGGAATTCACTAAATCTCTTCTTGATATCTTGAAACACATAGAATTTTTCAGGGAAGTGTCTAATGTGAGCTCACGCATCGTAAGCATAAAACAAATACGGGTGAAGTTAATGTCTTCTTTCTTCTGAATTATGAATAGGCAAGCCAACCCCAACTGGCATTTTACAGCCGGTGTCGAAGGATTTGAAATAATCACGGTAATCTGCTCTTTGTAAATGCCAAAACATGCTCTAACACAAATGAGTGGGTCTTTAAAATTTTCAGAAATTTGATTGGCTTAAGACATGTAGCATTGGGCTCACACGTTGGCCAACAATAGCATTAGCGCCGGACCCCGTCGCTGGCGTGTTGGGCAACCATTGGGACTAGGGATCATTTGTGGCCCAGAGAGCTTCAACGGGTGACAGAGTCATAAGCAAATCATCATATAGTGGGTCTGCCCACACTGTCGTGCCTTCTTGAGGAATATCCCCTGGATCTGCATCAAATGTCGGTATGCCCCACAATGCTTCTAGGTCCGGTGGTGTAAATGGATTATAGTAATCTGCAAACATCCAAAAACAACAAAAATCAGATTATGTATGGCTACAAGTGAAAGACAGAAATCAATAGAAAACTTTCCTTCAAATACTTACCACTAGTAGTATCCACTGGCCCATCCCAATTGTTATTAAAAAGCTCGTCGAGGAGCACAAGAAGACAACAAAAATAATTTGATCTGCAGTTTTAAAAGAAATATATACATCGAAAAAAATATTAAGTTTAAGACAGGCAAAACGTACCACAAGTTGTATATACTGTCTCCTCACTATGGTGATCAGCATCATGAGGACAATGGCAAAAGAAAAAAAAATAGGTCTTTATATATTTAGATAAATCTTAAACTATTAGATATAAGAGAAGGAATTTAACTCACAGTTCGCGAAATAGTTTGATATCTCAGGAAGATCTACAGCGACTACCCCCTAGTTCCAGTAATTGGAAGTCGTAGGAAGAGCTGAAACAAAAAAAAAAAACAAAAAAATGAATCTATAGTTTGAAACACACACACGAAAGTATATAAAGTTTTATATATGAAAACACTTACCACTAGTAGCAGCAATGGCGGCTCCCCCCTCGTTTCAGTAATTGGAAGTCGTAGGAAGAGCTGAAACAAAAATTGAATCTGTAGTTTGAACCACACATTTGAAAAAATCTACAGCAAAGAGAAAATTATTAAAAAAAAAACACTTACCAGGCAAGGCAGAAAGGATTCATCACGCTCCTGAGGACAAACTGTGGGAGAGAAAAAGAATCAGTCTTAAAATATATACATAAAGCGTAAATTTTGCAAAGTTAAGAAAACAAAAATAAACTTATGGTTATTAAAAAACTCTTCAACCTCAGAGGCGGATAGCACCTGAAGATCTAAAAAAAAAAATATATCAATAATAACAATAAAACAAATACAGACGATTAATATTACTTAAAGTTATTGAACATTACCTGCATCATAGTGAGAGTGGGACATTGTAGAAAGCGAGGGAAAAAAAGTTTGCTGTAACACTGCGAGAACCGCACACCACAATAGTCAGACTGGCACAGAGGACGATGTGGACTTGCCAGTCCCTTTTACACCCAGCCGCAGTACTGTGACGTCAGCCGAGTTCCGCATTCCACGCCTCAGCTCCGCGCTATTGAAACAGCAGACACCGAAATACTTCTGCACGCTTTCGCAACAGACCAATGATGCATTTCTGTCGTGGTTATGCTCGTGGTTCGGTTACAATACTTACTGTGAACCTTTAGAGTTTCTGCTTACTCATATGTTTCTGATTCTCTCTCTGACGGTCGCCAACCAACGTTAAGTTGGTAAATGAAATGAAAATGCACTTTCTTATTTGAACCACATGCATTTAATAGTTAGTAGTATAATCACGCTCGAACTCCCAACCTTTATGAAAGTTCGCTATCTCGCTTCCTAGTGCACCATGCTCCTGAATTTGGGGTTTATACCCTCGAGCCCACAGACCCCGCAGACGCTTACGTCACTAGATGACAACCATTTTCAACCGCCACTATTTAAAACTTTTAAACTTCTCAAATTATCTTCCAAAGTAATGGGGAAATGCCATAAACCCGTTACAAGCTCCACGTTATCGAAACAGCAGACACCGAAATATATCTGCACGCTTTCTAAACAGACCACTGATGCATTTCGATAGTAGCAAACACACACAGAAATATTTCTGAAACAGTTAATAGCTGGGTAAATAGTTGTCGCATTGAGAAACCGGAATGTGTTTGTAGATTTACACATGGCGAACATGTGATGGATTCATTTCGCAACCGTTCACCTAGCGCACCCTAGTACCGAATTCAAGAGTGCTGACGTCACGCGCGTGTTGAGAAACTAGGAAGTATTTGCAGGCGAGCGCTTAACGGCTGAGCAAATACTTCACCGAGCGCGCATGTCGAAACCCGAGCACACCTGTGCAAACATGTCTCAGAATCGCATGGTGGTGTGGAATATCTGCGCAGATTGATGTTTCTGCCGTAAGGTGCTGCTATCTCACGGTGACCACGCCCTCCGTGCCGTACGGTGGTGACCTCTAGCGGTGTGACGTCATAAGACCTTGATCTTTGAATGGCCCATTTCGAATCACCCGCCATGCAAACTGCCATTAAAACTGTGACGTCACGCGGACGAGTGGAAACTCTTTGGTGGCCGGCTTAAGATCTTTTGCACCAAACTCCCCTAACCCCCTCTACTCTAAATGTTTGCTAAATTCATGACAAGTTGTAATACTGGAGTCCTAGCTGAGTTTTCGTTTATCAGACAATTTTAAGGTGAATATTTCATGTCACTTCTCTTACTGTCTTTGTTCAATCACCAAATCTTGATGAGCAATCAAAACAAAATAATTTGTTAATGAATGAAATGGTGTTAGATATAGCATATGAATAAAACTGTTGTTTTGTTAAAAGGGATTTATCTAAAACAGAGATTTTCGATTGACCATCGATCATTTCGAAGTTGGAAGGCCGAGTGCAGGTCTTTCTGTATTGCTGCAACCCATTTTCCGAATAACGTTGCTCACAGGATTTGTCGCCAAACTGCCACCTGACTTCGTTAACAGGTGATCCGATGGTTGACTTCTAACCGTTCGTCTTCGGAATCTGAGCTCTTTTTCTTGACTAACTCGAAATTCATTTCACTTTCTCCTGCGTAATTCTGTCCGTTTCGGTATCTGCCTCACAACGCACTGCTTACTGGCCGTGTACTAAAAAGCAATATTACTCAAACTGTATCCTTTGCTAATGTCATGTACCATCTGCTCCTTGGATACTACGATCATAATAAAGTGCGTGTGCCCGAGGATCCCTTACCGACAACGCGGCATTAATGGGTCGGGACCTATTAAGATGAGCCTTCGCTCGCCGGTACCAATTACGCTAATGCTGAGGAGTACCTGCGCTTACCTACTCAGCTGAGAGTGCTGTCTATAGAGCCCACGCCAATGCTAGACTGAGTCAGTTTGAGAATCAATCAATTCGACAAAGACAGTGTCAATGTAGAGGAAGAGTCGGCTACTGCAGCTCGCACCAAGGACCTGCAGTCATGACCATTGACATCTCATGGGTTATTCGAGGTGTTTGAGAAAAATAATGAGACTGATTTTTTACTTACCAAAGATTTTATTTTTCAAACAACAATATTATATCATTTACAGTAGTTCCCTTGGGCAGCTACAGGCGAAGTCTTTGTTTCCACTCTTTGTAGCAGTGCTGGAAGGCTTCAGCTCGTAGGGGTGTTAACTGATCGGTCACAGTCTTATGGATGTTCTCCAGAGATCCTAAATGAAGTCCCTTTTAGACCTGTTTCAATTGCGGGAAAAGTCACAAAAACTTAAATCAGGTGAATAGGGGTTGAGGAACAACAGCAATGCGTTTCGAAGTCAAAAATTCACTAATGGAAAAGCCGTGTGGCACGGGACATCGTCTTGATGAAGCATCCACTTGTCTGCAATGGCTGGTCTCAAACAAATCACTCTTTTCCTTAACCTTTCAAGGACACCTTTGTAAAATATTTGGTTGACAATTTGTCCTGATAGGAACAAATTCTTTATGCACGATACCCCTACTGTCAAAAAAGCAAATGAGCATTGTTTTGATCTTTGATTTTCTCATTCGACATTTTTTCGGTCGAGGAGAAGACAGAGTGTGCCACTCTTCGCTTTGCCACTTTGTTTCAGGATCGTACTCAAATATCTGGGATTTATCACCTGTGATCACACGATTGAAGAATTCTTTATCATTGTCAATCCTCTCAAGAAGATCAACGCACATGTTTCTTCGATTGTCCTTCAGTTCAGTTGTGAGGTTTTTGGGACCATTTTGGCACAAACCTTTCGCATGTAAAAATCGTCTGTCAAAATTTGATCCACGGTGAAAGTGTTTAAATTTAACTGTTCACTCATCACCTTTATTGTTAATCGACAGTCTGAGCTTACAAAAGCCGTAACATGCTCAACGTCTTCGTTGATGGTCTCCCTGAGCGAGGTTGATCTTCAACGTTTTCTCGGCCTTCCAAAAATGATTTGTGTCTGTGAAAAACTTGTGCTCTTCATAAGCAATGTTCCCCATAGGCTTGTTTCAATTTTTCAAAATTCACACTCACGGATTCCCCAAGTTTAACAGAAAATTTGATCGCACAACGTTGTTCTAAATTCCGATGCTCCATTTTCGTAACACACAACAAAAACACAACTTCACTCATGGCGCTGTCAAAAATAATGTGTTTGCTGAACGGAGTTGATTTCGGACTGGGTATGTGAAAAGGATGTGAAACCGGACTAGCACAGACAAGTAGACACAGCGATGCCAGATCGTTCGTAGTGTTACCATTCTCATTACATTTCTCACACACCTCGTAGTTTATAGCGCTTAGGGGGATGATGGGTTTAACGTGATTGCTCTAGTTCCCTGTCCCTGTTGGCATAGGAGCGTCTGGCATGCGCCTAGAATATATTCCTTATCATACTGCCACTGAGTATTATCCATGGTGAATCTGGCAGGTGTGTGCAACCATCTTCCCTTATCTTATGTGGAACGTGGAACACGACACTCTAAACAAAAATTCTATCCAAGTAAAAGTTGATAATAATCATGAAACTGATGGTTTAGCTGGTAACATCATTATAACAAGTATTAGTAATGTAGATACAAAAGAAATAAATGATGAATCTGTTTCCATTGTAAACGAGAGTGAATTCAACAAAGAAGAAAAATGAGGTTTGATCAATAATATAATTACTTGAACTGAATGTTACAGTGTTGAAACTGATATTGTTTCTGAAGAAAGTTGTGTAAATGATGAGAATGAAAATTGTATTGTAACTTCAGTAAGGGAGAATGAAATAATGCTTTGAATGAGTGTTGTAGTGTAATCAAAATGAAACAGAATTTGTCTGATGTGAGTGGAACGAGGATTTGATTTGTGATTATGAAAGTGGAGAATGGAATAATAGTTGTAATTTTTAAATAATTATTTCCTTCGAATCAACATCGAGATCATTAGAACCAAAAGAGGATGGAGGCAAGGAACATGAAGAAATTCGGTCATGCCCATTCGGGCATTCGGGAAACTGGAAAGAAGAAATATGGATGGCCAATCTGGAATCAGAACGGACGTCCTCCCGAGCATTTGATACTTATATTGATGTTATAGAAGTGGGACCGAAAGTGGAAGCAGGAGAGCCAAAAAAAAGGTGTTAAAAAAACTGCGAGGTCGATTAGTGGGGGTGAGGGGAAGTCAAAAATCTCACGTCATCTTAGGAGGGTGGGGGGGTCCAACCAGATCTTTCCAAATCTCGCCTGAAGGGGCCTCGCACTTGGGAGGACGTGGGCTCGAATCCCCGTCCAGGCATCCAGATTTGGATTTTCCACGGTTTCCCCAAATCACTCCAGTCCATTGCCGGAATTGTTCCTTGAAAAGGTCATGAAGGAATTCCTTCCCGTTCCTTGCCTTCTGTGCTTTGCCGTCTCTAAGGTGTAAAGCCATAAGCCAAAAAATGATAGAAGTGGATAACAAACAATTTTGAAACATATGTGTTAACAGTTCATCGATTAAACAGTGCAGTGCAGTGCAATCGTTTTGGCATTTTTAGATGTATTTTGTACCAAGAAATCAGTTGATTTTGATACATTCTACTGATGAACATAATGGAAGAGCAGCAAAATTATTAATATGTGTTTTTTTTTTTTTTTTTTTTTTTTTTTTTTTTTTTTTTTTGGAAAGGGAAAAGGTTCATACATCATGCAGTGTCTATTGTTCTTTTTAACTAACTTCAAAAAAGGAGGTGGTTCTCAATTCGTCTTTTTTTATGTATGTTCAGCAATATCTTCGCCAATTGTGAACGGATTTTAATGAAATTTTGTTAGTCGGTAGGGTATACCTTCAAAGTGGTCCCATATAAATTTAATTGAAAAACCACTCCCGCTACCCCTTTACAACCCTTAATATTTATACAAAACCACATTTTTTATCCGGTTTCAGATGAAATTTGCACACTGTTACTTTAAAACAAAAATAAAAATTTTCTAAACTTTTGGTTAAAAAATAAATAATGAATTGCTCTCTCCCTTTACACCTCCTTAATTTTTGTCAATGTTCTTTATACAAAGCTACAGTCGACACCATTTAACTGATCTCCATGAAAGCTGGCATATACATATATTTTTTCATGGAGAAGAATTCTGACCAAAAGAATAAAAAAACCACCCCCTCCTCCCATTTACATCCCTTAATTTTATACAAACTCACATTTTTTATCTTATTTCGATAGAACTTTGCACATGTATACTTTAAAATAAAGAGAAAGATACTGTCAACATTTGCTCTGCCAAAGCCCAACCCCCCTTCCTATTTCTACCTCCTTAATTTTTGTCAATGTTCTTTATGCAAAGCTAGATTCGACACCGTTTGACTGATCACCATGAAAGTTGGCACTTAATATGTATTTTTTCACGAAGAAGGTTTCTGACCAAAAAATCCATAAAACCATACCCTCTCCAATATTATACCCCTTAATTTTTATAAACCCAGAGTTTTTATCTGGCTTCGATGTAACTTTGCACACTTTTACTTTAAAACAAAGAGAAAAATAGTGTAAACATTTTGTTTGCGGAAATTGTACTCCTCTCCTCTTTTCCACCCCTTTAATTTTTGTCAATGTTATATTTAAAACGGCACAGTCGACACCGTTTGATCAAATCCAATGAAAGTAGGCACATATATGTATTTTTTCATAGAGAAGATTTCTGACCAAAAAAAAAACTACCCTCTCTCCCACTTTACACCCCTTAATTTTTATACAGACCCACAGCTTTTATCCGATTGGACCCGTGCAAACGTATACTTTAAAGAGAAAAATGCTTTCAATATTTGTTTGAAAAAAACTCAACGCCTCTTCCCCTTTCCACCCTCTTAAATTTTGTCAATGTTCTTTATACAAAGCTACAGTTTCTACCCAATTTTGAAGGAAGTATGTAAACGTATACTTCAAAACAAACAGAAAAATACTGTGTACATTTGGTTTAGAGAAGCTAAACCCCTCTACCCTTTCCATCCTTTTAATTTTTGTTAATGTTCTTTATACAAAGCTACAGTTTCTATGCGATTCTGAAGGAGCTTTTAAATATTCAGAATAATTCTTTTTAAATTTGGCTTGTAGAAGCCCAACCCCTTTTTCCTTCTACCCTCATCCCTATTAATTTACATTGTTCTTTATAGATACCCACAGTTTTTATCAGATTTAGATGAAACACTGCACATGTAAACTTAAAAACAAAGAGAAACATAATGTCTACATTCTGTTTATAAAACCCAACTGCTCACTCCCTTACCGCATTTAATTTTTGCATATGTTCTTTACACAAAGTTACAGCTATTATCAGATTACGATGGAACTTTGCACACGTATACTTTAAAACAAAGACGAACATTGTGCCCACACCAGTTTTACAAAAACGAAACTACTCTTCCACTTTACATCCCTTAATTGCTTTCTATACATTCCTACAATTTTAATCTGATATCAATGGAAATTTACATAAATATACTTTTAATGAAAACAGAAAAGACAGTCTACATTTGGTATACAAAAGCCCAATCCCTCTTCCCCTTTACCCCCACCCCTTTTAATTTCCATTGTTCTTTATAGGAATCCACAGTTTTATATCCCCTCAAAATCAGTTCAGCTATTTTTAAGTTACGGCAGAATATTCAAACAATGTCTCAACATGTGCCTCAGATTTTAACTTGGACCCCAAACTTTCATGCTGTGAAACCAATTAAAAACCTATATTTTCTGTGTAATGCCGGGACAAACAAATATATTCCAGACACATATTTATGTATGTGGTTTGTATTAGTGCCCAGATGATACATCGAGCAGGAGCTTTAACAGATGTTCTGATTACGTTGAAACACAGCCTGGAACAAAACTGACATTCCTCAATACAGCATCCAGTTCATCCCCTTCTGGAAGTTGCTGGGGTATATCAAGCCAGAATTTTTTTGAAAGCAAGTGCCTTAGTCACTGAGCTACCAGGAAGTTTGCAAAAGGAGAACTGCTGCAGCATATTTAAAATACAAAACAAACTATTATACCACTAAAAATTTAATAATAAAATAATTGTTTAAAAAACATAAAAACCGCCTTCAAAAAAGCACACTAAACATTATAAAATAACTTTATACCTTGTTTAGAAGAAAATAAATCTAAATGATTGAAATTTTTACATTAATCAGTTATTTTTGGAGTCGGTGCCAGCCAAAGCAAGTAAGACAAAAAGATAAAAACAATGTTACTACTTACAGAAACATGTTTCAACAAACTGAAACATTCAGATGATACGCCGATATTATACTAACTGTAAAGCGTTTACCGCATGATGCAGTCTACCAACTACACTGCAGCGCCAGAGATATGCCCCAACGACCAACAAAGGTCGAGCCACAGATTAAAATATTGTATAATTTGTTCCCATAAACTGTCTTCCGCAATAAAAGTATCTGCCTCAGTACATGCTGTAAAATATTCGTAATTTTTGTTCGTACTCCCCGTGTTGCCTGGAACACAAATTTCAGTAATTCGTTCTTCGCGATGTGACAGCTGGTACCGTCTCCAAAAATAACTGATTAATGTAGAAATTTCAATAACAGTAATGAAAAATACGGTCAATTTAGATTTAGTTTCTTCTATGCAAGGTATAAGTTATTTTAAAAAAATTGGTGTGGTATTTTGAAGTCGGTTTTTATGTTTTTTTAAACAATTATTTTTCTTGAAAATGGTTTTCTTCTTACGAGAAGATTTTAGGTAAAAGTATTTTACACTTTCTCAGTTCTATTTTGTTTAAACTTTAGAATTATTGAAGTTGAAATTCATAAGCTAAATAAATTTCCTCAGCAAAGATTATATATGTATCCGTGAGGATGATTAGTTTATGGTGAAAGTCAGTGTCATGTTTGTGTAATATGAACCTTTTTTGTTTAACATTCTTTTTGTATTTATATATAATATTTACATTTGTTCGTATAAACTGAAGGATTTTATTTGAGGATGCTTTGCTGTGGATATACAAAGAATATTGTAGTGACCACCAATAGTGAGGGAACCTGTAGACATAATTTGTATTGTTGGTATTTGATGAGTGTTGCAAATTCTGAGTATTTTTTATGGTTATGTTTAGTGGTGCTGGTCAATATGTTTGATTTCGAGATTTTTTGTGCTTTAAATAGCTTTTCTTTAGTTTCCCGATTTTGCAAACCATAGTATAAAGACCTGGGGGAGGGGGGGGGGCTTGTAGCATAACAGTATACTAGAGGTACCCCTGTTAAGTATTAAAATCCGTGTCTAGTTTTCAAGAAGGAGCTTCTAAAATATTTCTGGAATTTTTGAAGAGATTAGATTCATCAGTAATTATGGATTCAGGATTATACTGATTAGCATTTGGAAAGTTCCCTGTATTTTGGAACTTATTTGGTAATGAATAGATCTGATTGGTATAGCATAGATCGTACGATTTTGGTTAGCCAATAAGAGATTGCTTGAGTAAATGCTGAGCTAGTTTTTGGAGTTTCCACATTGGCGTTGAAAAGTAAACATCGTCCTTCCGTGAACAAGAAGAAAAGTCTTGATTTATCAGTGAAATTTTATTAACAGTATTTCAACAAGTCTAGAAAAAATTTATAGAAGAAGGAGGGGAGGGGGACAGGCGAAATATTCAGGTGAAGTTAATAGAAGTTGCGTATAATGTAGTTAGCGAAGTAACGATACAGGAACACCTTGAAGTGTGGAGAAATAATTAAAATAGCACGGAACTGCGTTAGGAGAACTGAAATCTAATTTAAAGTGAAGTTACAAATGAGAAGTAAGTGTTTAATAAATAGCTTCAAGTGATTTCGCGGATGATCTTTTCTTAAACGACTGTTTCCGTATTATTTTCAAATCGAGCTTATGATGAAAATGTTAGTATGTATTGGAATTTGTGGTATGAAGAAAAGAAGTTAAGATTAAACAAACATTGATAGTTTGGTCATGTTTCGTGTTATCAGAACTCATTAAAGAGTGCATTATAAGATTAAATTTTGCATGAGAAAGCGGTTCAATAAACCTAACCGTTTTCAGAACTATTCTCAGTAGAAAACTGAGCGACTACCGAAATATTACGAACTTTCAATCTTCTTATTTCGATGTTTTTACGTAACCAACATAATATCTCAAAACATCAATCAAATAATTATATTTAACCATCAAAACAAAGCTACAAAACTGAAATTTGTCTCGCGTGGACAGAGCTTTTGCATTGTTAATTATGACGAAATTAACGACGTGTGAAGAGAATTTATGTGACAGTAGAAGTGCCAAACATAAAATAATACAGTGAGCCTAATAAACTTCCCACAAAACTGTTATAGGAGGTTCGAGACGAGAGATGTCATGTTTGTTTTCAAAGAACTCGGTGTGTATTAACAATCTGAGATGATTATTGGTATACATTGTATCTCCGTACCGTCACACGTAACAATATGAGAATTACGGGGCTATTTACTAAGCAAAATTGTTATGTTTTTTAGCGTATAAGTGGTGAAACATTACACTTTTCTGTCCACAAGTTCTTGTTGACCATGTATGCCAAGGCGAAGAGTGACGATACTCTACACCCAAATTTCTGACTGTGAGAGAGGTCGGAGTATTGACGTGTTTGAAATGGGTGCATCGAATCGTGAAATCTCCCGATGTGTTGGCCGTAGTGCAATGTCGGTATACAGAATTGTTACACAGTCGATGAAAGAAGGCTCTAGTACTCCTAGAGCAGGCATAGATCCATACAGAAGGATAACAGCACGCGAAGACCACCAAATTAAGTGGGTTGCTGTTGCTGGCAGACGGTTGACTGCTGGCCAGATTCAAGCAGTGGTTACAGAGAGATTCACCCCCCCCCCAACCCGGAAAATTGTAAACCAATTGCTTTAAGCTTTGGTTTAAACTGTCTCTCCCCTATTACAATATGTTCCATTAACCTGATTTCATTGCCAGCATCGTCTAACCTGGTGTAATAAAAAACGCAAATGGACATGTGAATGGCATACATTCGTGTTTACAGATGAGTCACGATTCTGTCTGTGACAAAGTCATAATCGAACTTGCTGTGATTTGAGAACGTAACACAGGCCCAACCACTGGTGTCATGGTTAAGGTGCAAATAGTTTGGACAGCGGGATTAAGCTAGTTGTTGTTCAAGGCACAATGACAGCCCAACACTATGTGGAAAGGGAACCTCTTTATTTACAACAGGAGAATGGCCGTCCTCATACTGTGGCCATCACAACACAAACCTTGCAAGGGGTTACGATCACAATTTGAACTGCACTGTCCATTAGGGCAAGTCTGGAATGCCAGGAGCAGTCACAATAGATCACATGGTCAACCAGCATAAACTGTGCATTAACTACTGCAGGCGTAGAGAGACATGCCCCACGAAGACATCCGAACACTTATTTCATTCGATGCCGGCAAGGATCCACGAATGTATAGGTGCTTAAGGTGAGCGAACTTCTTACTGACAAATGTATCTAAAGGTATTAAACTTAGCCTGATCCATTTCAATTTGTTATCATTTCTTCTGTATATGACTCTGGATATATCTAAAAAGTTTCCTAAAATTCCGCCATTCCTGTCTGGGCGTTGAAGTTTTAATTTGCGCCAATTTATTTCCTATTATGTGTGCAAAAAAAAAATAAATAAAAAATTGAAAACATGATAATATACGGTAATGTACGAAGCGATATGATCCACAGCATACGATTTTTAAGATGTAGCGAAAGCTTACGTGAAATAACCACTGTCTCAGAGATTGGGAGGAGGAAAGAAGTGGCGATGTGTATCGTGCAACTGGCTGTAGTACGAAGAGGATTGTTTTGCACAGGAGAAAATACTATAAAAAAATAATTGTGGACTGTCGTTGGAAAACTTCTTAGGCAAGACCCTCGTGATAAAGGGTTTTATTTCAATGATGCCGCGCTGTTTGAATCTACCGACTCTCATGTATCGACCTGCCGGAGAAATCAGCCCAAAGTTCAAAGTTTTACAATACGTGGCGGATAATGGGGAATCAGAGAACTTTCGTTCGAGATACTAGTGTTTGTTATAAAATTTTAGCAAGAGCACAGCAAATGAGAGGAGAACAATTGTTTGCTGGACGAGGCCGTTGGTGGATTCGTTGCGAGGGGTTCAACGGGCTTACCGAGCGTGGTGGGTGAACGGTTAACGTTCTGGCTTCGCATTCGGGAGGACTTGGGTTCGAATCCCCGTCCGGGCATCCGGATTTGGGTTTTCCATGGTTTCCCCAAATCACTCCAGGCGAATGCCGGGATGCTTCCTTCAAAAAGGCCATGCCCGAATTCCTTCCCGTTCCTTGTCCCCAGTCCCATCCCGCCTCTAATGACCATAGCCGTCGACAAGGCGTAAAAAATTAAATAAACAAAATAATCCAGGCTTGAGAAATGTTTTTACTACGAGAGAGCTCTGCTTTCAGTAAACAGCTAGCGAGCCATCGTAACACCACGACACCTGCCACCTGCGGAGATCAAATCGACTACTGTTAAATTGGTCGAGCGAGAGGGCAGATCGTGACCTGGGTGGTCACAGTTTGGCTCTGTGTGTCGACACAGCATCTCATTCAACAAACAATATGGTAAATCGATGGCGAAAACTGAATGAAAATCTCCACCCGTGCATAACGGCCCAGTGTTACATACTGAGACCTCACCCGGGTCAATCAATTAGATGTAATGGGGTATTTTTCAGATTATTTTGTTACTGCAATTACGACAAACGTAATGGAACAATACATCGTTTGTGAATCATCTCGATTCTAGTACTGTAAACCCTTTTCATTTTCTCTGGATATTCCCAAATAAAGTGTCATGTGGGTTTAAAATCATAAATATTTGTGATCAATGCAAAAGCCTTATTGTGAGTAGTATGGCGCCCAGTAGAGTATGATACTGAGTTGATAACAAACTCTAACTTAAGAACAGCATTACAATATACACTGATCAGCCAGAACGTTATCACTACTTACCTACTATCGATATAAACCCGTCTGGGCGACAGCAGCGTCACCTGGCGATGTATGACTGCTACTCAGACACACGCACATTGTATGTACGAGCAGTGAGCGTACTATCCGTGTTTGGAATGTGGAAGACCCGCGATCTATCTGAGTTTGACCGAGAGCAGATTCTGATGGTCCAGAGGCTCGGCACAAGCTTTTCTTAAACTGTACAACTTGTCGGGTGTTCGAGGAGTGCTGTGGTGCGTGTCTTCAACAAGTGGCGAAACCTAGGTGAAACCACGTCCAAACGTCGAGGGGTTGGGTGGCCTTCTCCTATTACAGATGTCGGACGTTGTAGGTGGGACAGACTTGTAAAAACAGGACAGTCGACGAACTGTGGCGGAACTAACATCAGACTTTAATTCTGGGCAGAGTACAAGTGTGTCGGAACACAATTTGCACCGAACACTCTTAACGACGGCCTCCGCAGCCGACGACCCATGCAAGTACCAATGTTAACACCACGACATTGGCAGCTACGACTGAAATGGGCACGTGACCATCGTCACTGGACGTTGGCGCAGTGGTAGAGCATTTCACTGTCTGATGAATTCTGATACCTTCCTCATTATGCCAATTGGAGGGTGCTAATCAGTCGTTTTCAAGGGGAACAGCTTCTTGACTCCTGTAATGGGGACGGAGACAAGCTGGTGGCGGGCCAATTATGCCCTGGGGAACATTCACGTGGGCATCCATGGGTCTAATGGAGCTAGTGCAAGGTACCATGACGGCCAATAAGTAACGTACACTGGTTGCAGATCGCGTACACACCTTCATGACGACCATGTTTCCCAATGGCAGTGGCATTTTTCAATAAGATGATGCGCCAAGTCACAAGACCAGGAGTTTGACGGAGTGTTTCGAGGAATGCAGTAGCGATTTGCAATTGATGTGCTGCCCCTCCCCCCCAATCTCGCCAGATCTGAACCCTATCGAACACATCTGGGATGTGATTGAACGTGGCGTCAGAGCTCATCGCTCCCCTCCCCGGAATTTACGGGAATTGGTGACTTGTGTGAGTAGATGTGTTGCAAACTCCCTCCAGTGCCCTACCAAGGCCTCAATGCTTCCATGCCAAGAAGCGTCGCAGCTGTTATCCGTGCCAAATGCGGACATATCGACTATTAGGTAGGTGGTCATAATGTTCTGACTGATAAGTTTATGTGAAGGAACTGGAGAAGACGGTTTCAGAAAATTATTCAGAAGAAAGTTGACTACTTCAGTGAAGATTTAGGATTTCCATCACTACGTCAACGGAATCAAAAACATTTATTCGTTAACTTTGTAAAGGACATTCATTTTGTAAAGCTACTCCTTGATATATCGAATCCTGTTCGTACTATGTCGTAACAAGACAAATTGTTAACTGTGGTCTTTACTGTGCCTTTATGTATAATTAACTTTTGGTGTGATGATAAATATTCGTCACAAATGACGCCTTACTGGCTAAATAACTGACTCATCAGTAGTAGTTAAATGAGAGGTTTTGGATGAGTCCGTGACCTCTAAACAGAGTTAGCTGAAGATGAGGTAATCTTGACAGCCATGTTGTCCTTGACCTAAGATCAGGCCAACCGATAGCTTCAACCGCCGTTTTAACACAACTAGTACGATTTCTTGGTTTTAGATGAACTGCTTCAGTATTTGCTTAGGATCGGTGATTTCGCATGTTTGTTGGAAAACTGTGTGAATTAGTGTAGCATTAAATTAATGTAATGGAAGATTCAGTGATTTCATTTGTTAATTAAAACTGCATTCATGCCGAAACTGGCTTGTGAGATAGCCATAACCTGTTCTATTAACTAATGTTTATAAAACCACTTGACATTTGTTGCAATATTTACGGCCTTTGTTTTCCTCAACTAGCATATATTTATTTTCCACCATCCTGTCCTCAATGATTAGACAAAAATTAATTTTTTTAACTGCTTAACGTCTCTTAACAGCGAGGTCTTTAAAGACGGGAAAGGATGGGGGGCAAGGAATGGGAAGGAATTCGGCCATGGCCTTTTGAAGGAAGCATCCCGGCATTTGCACAGAATTAAGATATGAAGGCAGTATATTTCTACGTGGTCAGGTTCATGGCATTTCACACTCGTTGTTGTTATTGTATAATGGTTGCAACATAGTAAGCTGTATTCATAGAATTTACGCTTCTCTAACAGAAATTTGTGAACAGTTGGAGTTGCATGTGATGTACCGGCGTCTTTTCAAAGTGTCTGTTTATGAATTTAGAGATAACATCGTTCGCAAACGATTCCTTGATGTATGAAGTTTTTGCTGATGTACTTCGACTGTTAACTCGTTCACCTACGGAATTTGTGGTAGGATGGGAAGAATTACTGCTTCTTCCTTCTTTGAAGCTCGCATTTGTTCTAAATGTTCCTTTACGCTGATCACATTCCCATAAAATTGCTGTCTGATAATAATACTCCCTTTCCTTTTCAATTTTTTAGTTTTTTTGCAATGTTTTTTCAGTTAAATAAAGCGCTTCCACAACTTTTTTCAGGGTTTGGCTGTATTTTGATGTCACGACTAGGTGACTTGTTATGTCTATTATAACTTTTGTTTGACGCAGTGGCCTAGCTTGCAACATAATTGATGATTTAAACTTACTTGAATTTGTGAATCGGATTTCGTTGTATAATCCCGCTTTACCTTTTTCTTTGTTGCATACCAACACCGACAAAGAGGCAAAATTATCTTTTAACTCTCGCAGAAACACTTCGTGCACCCTTTTCCAGGCGTTCTTTTGTGTGTTTGTGAACCTGCAGACGTGACATGTAGCACGTATTATTCTCGCTGAGTTGGCAGCAGCCAACAGCTGTGTCTGAACACTGCCTGCTGACGGTAGTACAAGCGCAAAACGGCACGTTGGAGGTTTGCTGATCCCGGTCCCAGTCAAATAAATTGCTTACCATGTACGATATCTGATCGAACCATTATTGTTTTCACTTTCACACACACTCGTAAACATGCTTAGCTTTCTCCATTGTGTAAGATATATGATATTTATGATGTATGTGCATGTAAATTAAATGTTTAAATCCGGTTTTTTTTCTACATTTATACTGTACTGCTGGTTAAAATTGCAGCACCTAGAAGGAATAATATCCAATATCGGACGATGTGTAGAATAGTCGAAACATAATATGTTATTTAGATTTCAAAGAAATGGAGTGCACTTGGGCCCAGCAGCGCCCTCTTTAGTGTTACCGGGCAGGTCAGTGTTGCGCCATGCTCAGTCGGTGCAGAGCCGTCGAACGAAGTGCAAAAGAGCAAGATGTGCCGGTAAGCCTCGTCGACTTCATCTGTCGCAATTCAGCATGTGGTTGAGTTCGAACATGGCAGAATTATTGGTCTCCGGGAAATAGATTTTTCTTGCAAAGCAGCTAGTACAGGGCATGATGTTACTACAGTTATGCGTGTGTGGAATCAGACGGTCGTATACAGTGACAAGCTGACCATACAATGTGACCTCAGCGCGGGATGTTCTGGCCTCGCATTCGGGAGGACGGCGGTTCGAATCCCCGTCCGGGCATCCAGATTTGGGTTTTCCATGGTTTCCCCAAATCACTCCAGGTGAATGCCGGGATGCTTCCTTCAAAAGGCCATGGTCGAATTCCTGCCCATTCCTTACCCCCCATCCTTTCCCGTCTCTAAAGACCTCGTAGTTATAAGAGACGTAAAGCAGTTAAAAAAAAAAAAAAAAAGCGCGGGATGACCGCCATCTTGTCCGCATGACCGTAACCGACAGATCAACTTCGTCCGCAGTGTTGGCTCAATATTGGAGCTCTGCAACGGGTGTATACATATTTGCGTCGACGGTTCGATGCCGTCTGCTGAGGGCTGGCAGGTGGCACTCATGCCAAGGCCTCAGACTGTAATGGACATGTGAATGACGTTACTAGCGTGCTAAGTGGCAAACTGTAGTGTTTTCAGACGAGTCAACTTGTCCTGTAGTGATGGCCGCGTACGTTTGAGCATATGTCAGAACTGCATTGTTGAGCAGCATAGCGTACAAACACTAAGTGTATCTAACTTGCAATCTCGCCTCCTACATATTGAGGGCAATATGAACAGTAACCGCTGCATCACGGAGGTTTATGAGCCGAGTCACTGCCCTTCCTACAGACAGCTCCACATGCCATATTTCAGGGCGAGGATCGACGGGTACTACTGCTTACTTGGCCCACACTATAGCATGACATTTTGCCCATCGAACATGTCTAGGATGTGGTCGGTCGGCAGCTGTTCGTTCTGGTACTCCTGCAACACCGTTATTGATGTATGGACGTGTCTGTGTTTCCCAGTAGTATATCCAGGATGTCTCTGATTCAGTGCCACATCTAGAGGCTCTGGTTGCAACATACGAGGGTGAGTCAAATGAAAACCTTAAATTTGTAATAAAAAATCGAAATTTCGCGCCGTTATCCTGTAAGTTGGTAAGCGTGCTACAAGCAGCGTGCCGAATGGCCTGTACGTAGCAGTATAGTGCAGATGCACAAATACCGTCGCAGTATCAGTATAAAGATGGCTGCCCCACTTGAGACTTGCACCAGGGAAGAACAGCGTTCTGTTATTCGGTTTTTGAGTAGTGAAGGTGTGAAACCTATTGAAATTCATCGAAGAATGAAGGTTCAGTACGGTGATGCATGTTTGTCACAGTAGCAAGTCTACGAATGGAGTAGGAAGTTCACAAATGGTGTGACTTCAGAGGAAGATGCTCCTCGTCCAGGTCAGGCACAACGAGTTGTGACTCCACAGAACATTGCAGCAGTTGAAGCCATAGTGATGGAAAACCGCCGAGTGACACGGAATGACATTGCTGAATGTTTAAAGATTAGTCATGGTTAAGCACACCACATTGTGCATGATGAGCTCCAGTTTCACAAAGTGTCTGCAAGATGGATGCCACGGCAGCTGACTCCTGAAATAAGAGAACGACGTGTTGATGATTGTGAAGAACTTCTTCGGCGCTTTGAACGAGAAGGTGATGGCTCCCTTGCAAGAATCGTTACTGTTGCAACAATCACAGACCTGCATTTTGAGTGTCTTCCTGATCCACCATACTCACCAGACCTTGCCCCAAGTGATTTCCATATGTTTGGACCACTCAAAGAAGCAATGGGAGGAAATAAGTTCCGTTCTGATGAAGAGGTACGCCACGTAGTGCATGAGTGGTTGCGCGGACTACCAAAAGAATTTTTTTCTAAAGGAATTTATGCACTTTGTAAGCGCTGGAGGACTTGCATTGTGCGTGGGGGAGACTATGTTGAAAGTGATACAGCTTTGTACCACTTCTGCACAATAAATAATATTTAAAAAAATATTTAAGGTTTTCATTTGACTCACCCTCGTATAATGGCTTCACACCGTACGGAATTTTCAAGGTCAAAGTACACTTCTGCAAATCTAATCCTTTGTGTATTGTCTTGTCCCTAACCTGTAATCACATGTGTCCTTCTTGTTGTTGCAATTTTCTCAAACAATAGTGGTGTAATCAGATGTTCCCGGCTTTTAATAGAAATTATCTTTGCTGTAAATTGCTATATATTTGGAGGTTAAGTATTGGCAGGCCTGCTATGTTAGACAGTATTGTATAATTTTTGCTTGAGACGGTAACAAGGCGCACTTGTAGAAGGAAGAAAAGAGACTGAGAGCAGGCAACAGAGCCGTGATTATTGTTAAATAATGTATAGCGAGATGAATAATAAGTAAAATTAATTCAATATAAATGTAAAAAAAAAAATACTGTTGTGTGATATCTGTTATCTTATCAAGCCAGTGTGTAGACTTATACTGCGCTACCAACTATTTAATGTGTGTGGACGAATCATTACGAACGACATTAACGGATATATGTATTGTCACATAGTCAATTTATGATGAAGACTGAGCATATGAACAAGACAATAAGCGATTTCGATCTAAATTTGACCTAAAATTCGATAGCTGTTCACTGGAACGATCTCTGTGAAAAGGACGACAACGGACTCAAAAGGAACGCTATCAATAAAACATACTCAATGGGAAAGTGAAACGGTCAAATACTCCACGGGCAGTATTTGATATAGTTATAAGAGTAAAGCGGTGCATCAAAACTTATATTATTTTCATTGTCCTAATGTTAATACATTGCGTAAGCAATCTGATATCTGTCCTTATAATAAAACTGTAACGAGGAAAATGTCTGTATATTTGAAATTTCGTTTTTAGTGAGTTGCTGGTACTATTAATAAGCTACAGAGAAGGAAACAAGTGCATATTTTTTTTTTAAATCGTGTCTATATTTGTGTCTGACTGTCTGCATTTGGATGAAGGTAATTCACGCAAAAGCTACTGGTTGCATTTTCGCAGGGATTCATTTAATGTACTGGCCAGGGTCTTGCGAGTAAAATAGGGTATGATTCATTTTGATAAGAGGTCACAAAAATAAGAAATTAAAACAATCAGTGTCAGTTTTTTTGTTAAACTCTATTCACGCAATAACTACTGGCGTTTCGTTTGATTACAGTTCATGGTATTTGATATAGTTATAAGAGTAAAGCAGTGTGTCAAAACTTAGATTATTTTCATTTGTTCTAAAGTTAATACATTGCGTAAGCAATCTGATATCTGTCCTTAAAATAAAACTATAACGTGGAAAATGTCTGTACATTTGAAATTTGGTGTTTAATGAGGGAAGTACAACGGACCGCAGGCTCACGCATACCGATCATCCTGACTGCGGTTTTTAGAGGATTTCCTGCAACCTACAAGGCGAATAACGGGGGTCACTAATCTCCACCTCATTAACTACACATTTCACAAACAAAATACACATTTACCGTCAAGCAAAGAATTAATCAACACATGAGGCATTTTAAAAATAACGACGTCAACAAATCAGCTGTATCTCAAATTTCAGCTGACAGTGGACATTCTATTTATTTGACAAGACCAAGCGTAGTGGCCGTAGAGAGCAGATGGTGGCCCAGGCGCGTTAGAGAGGCACTAGAAATACGAAAGGCACCTAACAACATGTCAGTAGTCTACAACTTGACCATATGTGGTCATACCTATTGAGAAGGACGCAAGACGAATGGCCCCATCCGACTAAAGACCCATTCACACTAGCGGTCAGCTCAGCTCAGGTCAAAAATCGCTATACTCGTAATCCAAAGGGAGCATTCACACTACGCGGTACGATCAGGTCAGGGCAAGGCAGCTCAAACTGAAGATCGCGCCGCCACAGATCAACAATGGTCAAGACCTGAGCTGAGCTGAGCTGACCGCTAGTGTGAACCAGCAACGGTCAGGTCAGGTCAGATCAAATGGGCGGCGAACGTCTGAAAACTATGCTCGTAAGCTATAAAAAAAAAAGAGTAATAAATAAAAAATAAATATTTTAACGGTATGTTATTTCTGTTTATTATAAAATCGCCAAACTTTAATATAAATTCATATATTATTACACATTTTAATACTGGCAAGATACAGATCCTGTTTCCGAATTTTTTTTAAAAAATATTGTGTATATATTTTTAGAATCAAATGCCTCTGTACCAGCGTTAGCACATAAACAAAGAATATTTGTAAAGTAGGATTTCTCTCGCTCATCCTGAAATTCTTTGTACATGGCATGAAATTTTATCCTTCCGTAAATGATTGTGCAAATTTGAAATCTTTAAGTCCTAAAATATCAAAAGCATTTTCCATCACTCGTCTCTCAAGGCATAGCCGGTAGTTAGCATTCATTTTTCTCTTGATCTGTTTGCGCTTGAAACTCTGGATGCACCCAGAACCATCCTCTTTTTGATCTTAACGTATTTTTAGGCTCTTGATCCAAAATCATTGCGATTTAATTGACTTTGGGTTAGAAAACGGCATTGTCCACTAGGAGCAACTGAAATGCTTGATTTCTTGATCTGGCCTGACCTGAGCTGAGCTGACAGCTAGTGTGAATGGGCCGTAACTTCGCTAGGCGCGGTAACGACCGTGGCGTCATCGCCGACGGTTAGCGCGCGCAGGCTCCCACTGCGGAAACAAACACAACAGTCCTCTGATGAAGGACACAGCACGATGGCCGAAACGTTAGGTTTCAACAAATCGTCAGGCTCCACCCGGAAAACCAAAATAATAAAATATACATTTATCACACTGTGGTAATAGTTACACGTTTCATAGATAGATGACAGCACTTCCTCCATTAATACTTAGTAAGATCTGGCAGTAGGTAAAAAATGCTTATCGTCAGCAAGAACACGCGGCAGTAAAACCATAGCTCTAAATTTGACCACGCCTAAGAGGAGTAAAACTCATCAAAATATTGGTGAAAAGTGGTGAAGAAGAGGAAGAAGATTGATGGGGTTTCGATTAATGTAAAGCAATTGGTCCTACGGACAAAATATGGTATCGGATACTGTAAAGTGATAAATTGATGCTAATTTTTGGTAGTACGATATTCAGGCTAAAAAACTACTGGAAGAATTTGGATAAGTTTCAATTAACGTATAGCCTTTGGTTACACTGGGAAAATAGGATATTTTCCATTTGATGTGACATCGCAAAGTGATAAATTTAAGATAAATCTTCCTTGAATGTGATTTCTATGGGAGTTTCGATTAATTTACAGCCTGTGGTGACGCGGATAAAATAGGGTATGTTTCATACTAATGTGATGTCAGAAGAAACAGAAATTTACCAAATTAGTATATTTTTTTAGTTCAACGAGATTAACAAGAAAGGCTTGTAGGATTTTGATGAGGTTTCGCTTAACGTACACCCCATCGTCGCGCGAGTGTAATAGAGTGTATTTAATTTTGATGTGATATCAAAAAAGTGAGACATTAAGGACATTTTTTCGTTTAAGATGATAAACGCCAAACACTGGTCAGATTTTGATGGAATTTTGATTAATATACAGTCCGTGTCAACGTGGAAAAATAGGATATGTTTCATTTTTATGTGTCGTTGAAAAAATTGAGGAATTAAATAAAAGTGTCCACAAATTAGAATCCGTTTATAGGGAAGTTACTTCTTGCAGTAGAAAGTTTTATTGTGGTTTCAGCTTACTAGTGGCATCATATTATTAGGGGGAATGAAGTTACAGCTTATCGTGGAGACAGTTCATCCAAAATGATTTTGCGTTCATTGAGCCACAGGTTCCGCAGATTATGTAGTTGTTGACCATGTTGGCTTAAAATAGTAGTGTGTGCAAAAACAGTTAATGGTGTTGAAAGACGGACCATATTCTATATGACTTCCAATGGCTTTATTTTGTGAATGTAAACTCTGAAGCATTCTGATGCCCTGTATTTCACGCTTGTTTAATGAGTTTAGCCTAACGTCAATTAGTAATTATCATTCTCTGTTTATAAGAAGTTAATTTTATCGATTACTTCAACGATTAGTTGAAATGATATACAATGCTTTCGTTCTGATGGCTCAGTTGGTTAAGGTGCGTGGCTGGGGAACGGAAGGCCCCGGTCTCGGCTTGAATTTTTATGGTCTTAAAAACTGATCTTCACCTCTGGCAAAGCTTTGATTTTCATGTAAATTACGCTCCATGGTTTGGATTGCACGTAACACTGTAGATACGCAATAGGTTAGGGTGGCCACGACAGAGCCGCATGCGCGGCAAATCGAAGCACTGTCAGCGGAAGACCGAACTACACCCTTCGCGGTCTCCCGGCCAGCAAAGTCATACGCCAGTTTTAGTATATTATTTCTTCTCAACATGTCGCATTCTTTTAGATATTTATTTCATTTGCCGGCTCAATGTAAGATTGATTTGTTGAATTTTTGATAATTTTTGTATTCATATTAGCTGTAAATACGCCTCAAACTGTAAGCCTTATGATTAACCAATAAATGCGTACTTATGACAGTTCCGTTTGAAAAAAAAAGCAATTTTCGTTTTTCACCCTTTTTCCTGGACATAATAAATTCACAATTCACATAAAATATTAAATATACAAATTGTAATGTATTAATTTCACAATCAATAATGGCAGAATGGGGAGTTAAATTTGTTAAATTCTTAATGAACAATTATAAAAATAACAACCCCAGAACCAACCTATAACAAGGCGAATGCTGGGATGGCCTCAAATTTACCACTCATAAACTATGTATTTTACAAACAAAAACACAATTACCATCCAGAACGTGAGTTACTCGTTTCAAAGCAGGATGACAACCCTTAAACTTTAGAATATGTTCCCTCAACGGAGGCGGAAGACGCAGAGATAGTTGGTTCGTCATCTTGGCGAGTCAAACAACCCGCATGGATCTCTTGGGGCCCTAATAGCCATGAGTTAAAAAAGTACATGTAACTTCTACGACAGAGAGAGTAGTGTGAACGCCGGGATGCAGCAGGCAATCCTTTTTTAGAGTACAATGTTTAGCGTAAAGGCACAGTCAAAGTGGTGACTCACCGCGTCGAGCATCTCCTCCTCGATGGCCATGACATTATTGTTGGAGAAGTCGACGTGGGCGAGGTTGGGCGCGGCGGACACGCTGCGGGGGTGTATGTAGGCGAGGTTAGGGTTGTGGGCGACGCGCAGCCGACGCAGGAACGGCAGGTCTGTGAGCGCGTTAGCGTGTAGCTCAGTTAACCCGCGCGAGCGCGACAGGCTGAGGCTGGCGACAGGTGCGTCGCGCAGTGACCGTGCTCGGAGAGGGCTGAGGGGGTTGCCGTCAAGGTCGACGTGGCTCAGGTAGCCCGCTCTGCGCAGCGCTCCGTGCGGCAGAGCGCGCAGGACGTTGTGGCTCAGCACTAGCTGAGACACGTTCAGCCCATCGAGCGCTGTCTCGTCGACAGCGACCAGCCGGTTGTGCGCCAAGTCCAGGAGCTTCAAGGCGACAGGCAGCACCAGCGTCTCGAACCTCGAAATCAGGTTGTGCGACAGCCGGAGCATCTGAAAACCAAACAATAACATTCTTAATCCAAGAGCTTTATCTTATGAACGAGTTGGACTCAAAATATACGTACATTCTAAATATTTATAAAACCTGCAATGTATACAGATTAGTAGATCTTTTTTTTTATCTCTTCTTTTTTTTAAATTAAGATTTTCATGTTCACATATTTTCCTAATTGTTGTTATAATTATTGGTCAACGTATCATCTTAATTAAGAGATTCATGGAGCGAGATAATAGTGGAGCTACCTGAAATTTTGAAACTTCGCAGTAGCACATTGAGTACGGGTGTTGGCTCTGAATCTTGTGAGAAACGGATTTTGCACTTGGTTATATCCTAACCTCACCTACAAAAACTCAGATCCAGGCGAGAAAGAACTACTCCCATTACTCTGAAGAGAAGCTCCTCCATCTGCCGCTAGAGCGGAGTCTTCACTACGCACGAGTGTGAATCCAAGACAGTGCTGTTATAGCTCCAGTCTGGTATTCAGAGAGTGCATGAACAAATCTCAATAAATGGATAATCTGTATGACAGCAGATGTGGCTATTCTGCACGGTCCCATCACGGAATTTTCATCCATCCCACTGCTTCATAATCAACAGCATAGAGCAGTCATGTCAAAGATACGGACCGCATCCAGCCCCCGGGCCCTATCAATACGGCCCGCGATCGCAATGTGACACAGAAAGAAGAATCATGTTTTTTAAAGCTTTTAGACTTCACTCGACTCCTCTACGGGAGTTTTAAAATGCGCACACTACATTTATAAGTAATTGCCTAGACAAGCGAAAGAGATAGACAGTAACGCCATCTCTTAGCAACAAGCGGAATCTTCCACGCGCTTCTAGTCTAGACTAGAACCTTCCTTATCAATATAAAAGGAGTGCGTCGGCGCGACGTCAGTCAGTTGAGTCGATTGTGAAGGTATTGTGCATTTGTTTGTGTCTTGCGCGTGCGATATCCATAATTGTTGTGTCGAGTTTCATAATTGTTACGATTTTGGAATAATGTCACAAAAACGTAAAGTTGATTGTGAGTGCAGAGTTTTTCAGTCTAAATGGGATGCATATTTTTTCATAGAATGGAAAGGTAAACTACTGTGTTTGATTTGCAATCAAACAGTTGCTGTTTGTAAGGAGTTTAACTTGAAGAGACACTATGATACGAATCATAAATCAAAATTCGATTGTTACACTGAAAAAATAAGAATGGACACATTTTCATCTTTCAAATCTAAACTTCAAGATCAACAATCGATGTTTACTAAAGCTAATACCGAGAGCGAAGATGCCCTGAAATCAAGTTTTATTATTGCATTAGAAATCGCGAAGGGATCAAAACCTTTCACTGATGGTGATTTTATTAAAGACTGTATGTTGAAAGTTGCCGATGTTTCATTTCCATCTGAAAAGTTAATAATTCAAAATATTTCGCTGTCAAAAAACACTGTTGATTCAAGAACCCGGAATTAAAAAAGCATGCAGCACGCATTCTGAGCATGTTTGGTAGCATCTATTTATGTGAGCAGATGTTTTCCGCCATGAAAATAAATAAGAACAAACATCGCACAAGACTTACGAATGAACATCTCCAATCAATTCTTAAAATAATTACAACAAATATGATACCTGACATCAACGAGCTTGTCAAAAACAAGAGAAATCAGGTATCTGGATCCTCGAGCTAAAAATAATTACCCTCTTTTATAACTTTGATATGATTTTTAACAACCGTATATTATATACTATACAATTATATAAATAAAATGTTATTATAATTCAGTACATTTTGTTTATTTGAATGTGGCCCGCCTACACATTCACGGCCCTCTGCAAAATTGAGTTTGAAACCTATGGCACGGAGCCAGGGAGTATTTGACTTGGGAACTAGTTCTTCAATTCATTATCAATGCCCGGTAATTTGTACTTTTGGGGCCAAACTGATAAACTTCATAAAATATTACAAAACAGTATGTCATACTCAGGATCGTCTAAGTATAAATGACGTAGTTTCATTTATTCTAGCAAAGTTACCAGCGGGCAAACTATCCGGTTTCTGAAAACTATGTCCTCCAGCAATATCTTCATTGCTTTATCTTGTTTTAGTTTGGTGGAGCTATTTCCTGTTGAATAAGAGGAGTAATAGTCATCTTCAATGACCAGTGTGACGGCTCGAAGTATCTTACACATGAGTAACTTCAACAGAAATAGCTCGTCTTGGAGTTTAAACTCTGTTTGACTATTACTCTTGTAAGTTCTTGTTTCAGAATACATGGTGCTATTTTATTGAACAAATGCGATTTACAGCTTCATAGTCGTAAAAGTGACAACACTGTGGTGCTAAAAACAAGGCGCGACTTGGCTCTCGCCTGGAATGTTGGACGGCAAGAAAGATAGAACGGAGTGCTACGGTACAATAATGCATTTACGATAACTCTTTGTAGCATTAGGTATTGGTTGAATACTAGCAGATACCCTGAATTTTGGGCAGTTGTTACATAAAATTTCAAAGCATATTGTCTTCTTTACACACATTATCATTTTCCTGCCAACTCTGAGACTTGATCAAGTCAATTCTGACCAACAGACGTTTGAGATCAGGGATTTTTCTCAATTTTTAGGTGCCGGGGTAATACTGGGAAATGGTAGTTAGGGACACTTCTCAAACATTCGTAGGAAAATCAAGCTCAACGTCCTGCCTAGCATTTATATAAGAGTAACGTAGTGTCAATACCTTTTTAACTGTATTTAAATCATTAATACTTTTTGTCGGATATTTTTCGTTTCTTTTCTTTTAAGTTAATCAGAATGAGACTTTATATTTGCTCCAAGCTGTTCGTATTTTTCTTTTTAAATATATCAACCTTCGCGTTAATATCTGGTAAATGAAACACTGAATTTACAAAATTCAGAATATATTTACATCCGGAAGAAAATAAGCACAAATTTACGTCAAGAAATTAGTTCTAAAAATCTTTTGGATAGTTTACCACTTTTTCTCTTATCTGTTTTTTTCCAGAACTGTTAAATGATATACGTTCGCTTCTAACCTTCCCGACTACAACAACATTGTTTATAAAATAATTGTGGTTTGTATTAAGTCAAATTGTTTAAAAATATACATACGCAGCATTTTTTTTTACGAAAATTTATATTTTTGTCTTAATGTCTTGGCTTATGTGTATAAAACAATTACCCCCTTTAACTACAAGATACTCAGGGTTTTGAAATCTGATGTATTGACGTGAACATATTAGCAGGGCATATGTTGTTAGGAAAAAGTGGAAATGAAGGAACGCCAATGGTTTTATTGGGGTTTTACGATTCGTTAACTTCGGGGTCATTAGAGCCGGCAGAGTATCATATGCCAGATACGGGAAGAAATATAGTCCTGATCTTTTGCAGGGACCATCCCTTCATTAACATGAAATTATTTCGGGATGTTTGGATTTGGGACAAAACCGCGTTGACCCGAATGAATAGTCCAGACGTTAACCGCTCACTTACCAGCACTGTTATGTGTCTGAAATAATGTACCGTTATATCGTCCGAGGACCTAAAATCTAAGCTGGGATCAAACAATAAAGGATACATCTAGGAATAGACAAAGCGGCAATTGAGGAGGCATTATACTTGCTTCCCCTGCTGTTAGAGGTCAATACGTATAGATATTCGAAAACATAATATGCGGATTTGGATGTTATGCGGGTGCTAATGTGAAAGATTGCATGAACCTAGAAATTGTGTACCGAACTTTCAGTGAAGAGGGGGTTGTCGGATATGCGTCTTTCACTGCGCACTTCAACAGCAGCTCGTAGACTAGTCGTCAGGATTATTGACCTTCGTCTACTCTTAGAGAGCGAATTTTCCGGAAAGGATTTCTGAATTGGGCTGCACTTTTGTGGCTCAGTCGTCAAGTTATAGGGAGCATTCTGGGCCAGAACAATTTTCACACGCACAATGGGAAACGGATACATATTTTATCATTGAACGAATATCCGCTGGAACGAGTACTACTTAGCAATAAATAATGCTTTTCTTGCCATGGTTCGGTTAAACGATCAGTTTTTGGGCGACAGAGAGCTTACTTTATGAACGAGAGAATAATCATCGCTCTGAGGATATATAACGCCTCATTGCTGATTAAACCGAAATCGACCCCACACATTTTCCCTGAATTATCGGTGACCTCACACTATCCGATCTCTCTGCAGGAAAATTATAAAAATCGTACTTAAAAGACAGTACGACTAGCCGTTTTCGCTGCGAACTAAGCCATCATCCACAATCCAGACTAGGCTGAAGTGCTTATTAAGATAAGTATGTGCTGTATCTTGTAAGCGGCTACTTTGGTGGGGCTTACCACTGTATAACGACGTCCAGGGTTGGTTGATTGCCTGTTGCCTGTTGCCTTCCCCAGTAGGAAAGTTACTTTATATATATATATATATATGTGTGTGTGTGTTTATGTGTGCAGTATTATGAGTTGATGTGTTGTTGATTAGAGATAAAGCATTACGAGGGGTGAAACCAATTCACATCTACTGTTCAGAAAGACAACTGGTATGCTATCAAGTTTAAATGCCCTCACTATACATGCACTGTCGAGAGGTTTGGTGGTTAGGAATTGTACACCATTACATCGTACTCTGCAGGCTAAGTTCCCCATGACCAAATTCTTTCGATCACCGGTGCTCAAATCAGCTACTCCCACCTCGAGTACCAGATACCATCATGGTGTCGAGACTTTGGTATACGATTCGAGTTACAGATTAGGCTCATGTATTTTAACTGTTTTTAACCGTTATTAACCGTTATTAATCATCATTTAGAGCGATTTTCTCGTATGGTAGTAGGAAGTGTTATCTGCAGACTGTTTAATGTTTATGCTATTTTTTTATGTTAATGTATAACTTGTAGTTTTCAAATGAAATGGGGATAATCTCAGCATCGTTCGCCTATATGATTCCTTGAAGCCACGTAAAGTTGTAATACGACTAGCTCGTACACGGACACTGAAACTTTAACAGCTTCCCTAGTACCACCCAGCAACCAGTGTGGCAGCGCGTTATCACACTTACTGTTAACCAATGATGATTTAGAGTGTCTTCTATAGTTATGTATGTTTTGAAATCTATTTGAATTATGTAATGTGGTTTGTTTGTATGAACTCCTTTGTTTTGTTGATATGTTGTTCTTTGACCATTATGACATTTGTATTCCCCTTGTCTTCTTTAGTTATTTTTATATTGCTTGCCTTGCGTTTCTTTTTTAGGCTTCGGAAGTTGACGTGTTTAATTTCTTTAGCTTTTAATTTTCTTGTTAGAACTGTATTTAAGGTGTTGCCAGTTTTTTTGCTCTTGTGATAGTATGCATTCTGCTACTAAAATTGTTTTTAAATTAACGTTTCTGTTGAAGAGTTACATATTCGAAATCCTTTTCTAATATTTCTTTTTCATGAGTGTTAAGATATATTGTTTTGTTGTTTGGAAGTCTAGAGTGAGTCCATATATGTTACTTGTTGCGTTCGTTTTGTTTTGTTCTAATTTGTCATTATTCTGCATTTTTATAACTCTATTTAGCTTTTGCTGTGTGTTTACTTTATTTTCATCAGTGTTTGGGTCTATATTCTTTTGTTTCCTCCATTAAGGACCAAAAGAATGATGTAATATGGATTGCGCTGGCAATTCCTAAATGCATTTTCTATAATGTTTGATTGAGATAATATTCTCTCATATCCAAGAATTTTATTTCAATAGTTACTCACAGCATTTCTACTACAAACTTAGTTTTCATTGAATTGACTGAGCAACTACCCACATTCACATTAATAAATTCAGGAATTACACTGTTGGTTTTTCACATTTCATTAAAGCTCATGTTTTGTTTTCGGAGATTCATGTGGGTTCTCTTGCAGACCCAGCATCTCTGAAATCATTTCATTTTTATTGCATGAATACAATTACTCCGTAACAGAAACAATAGAAATTATATACATTGAGCAAAAATTTCTTAACATAATCTACAACTCACAGATGAATCAGAAAGCACACTTAACAGTGTTAAAAGCATAGAACTATTCCAGCTTCAACAACAATCATTATTTTTAATAGGAAGTGACTGTTTCTAGGATCCCCGATATCTGGATCATTGGCAAACATTTTTATAAGCTCCATGTAAGGTGAAATATTCAAGTAAATAATTTCCCATAATTATTTGATGTTGCTTAATGCTACTGTTTCGTTGATCCTATAATATTTCTCAGAAATGAACTAACCGCTAGAACGCATAAATCAATTACATCATTTCTTATACACGTTACACAGTATAATCCCTTTCTAGTACGAAATAGAATACACATCATTAAATTATGTCAAAATAACAGAACAAACTAATATTCGAAATATGGAGAAAAAGCAAAACAACAGACCAGATAATACACTCCTCATCAAACCATCTACTCAATCACAAACAGGCTGCAGTAAGATACAGCTGAATAGAATAAACATAATCACACTAACAAATCAGAAATGAATACTGTGGTGGGTGCCTTGGTGGGCAAACTACGTTACAATTATCTTTCATACCTTTATGATTAATAATTGTGGATTTTTAATTTTAATTTTTATGAAGGAGTGAAAATTTATTAATTTTACAAGAATCTCGACGTTAGTTGGAATTTAGGAAAAATTGTCACAATATGACATTTATTTTCTAATCATTGGCGATTACAAGTCTGAGCGAATTTATCGTTAACATTAACACAAATTGGCAAAATCATAAAAGCAACGCTCAGAGGTACAATTAGCCGTCATGAGCAAGCAAACAATTGTATATTTACTTTTAAATGTATCTCAGAATCAAAATGCAAGAAATAATGACAACTGGAAACAATGAAAAATACAAGTTATGACGACCTCAGACAAAGGCATCATAATACTGTGACTTTACAGTTAAAAACGAAAATCATGGGCGCCAGAATGAACAATATATCATTCGAAAATAACTAGTTCTGGCAAATTATGCCGCTAGCTCAGGGGTTTTTACAATTACAAAGTGAGAACATGGACCTATCCTCTCAAAGTCGCTTACGGGTTCTGTTTCACGGAATGCACAATCAGATGGCTTGGTCGTAATAAGTTACCATTGTAGTCCTGCGTCTGATGTCTGCGGTGACTGTAGCGGACCCACGATATGTGAGATTATCTCACAAGTCGGCTATAGGCATCTCTGGTCTGACAATGCGCATCATCGCATTACCGGCTGTGTTGCTGCGATAAGCTTGCTCCAGCAAGGCAAGCTGCCAGCCAGAAATCGTACAGCGGCAGTTGGCGAGAGAAGCCAACTTTCCAAGTCCACCTCAGACTAGACTCGCATAGCTTGGACTCGAATATCGAGTCAGAATGTCCAGCTCCTCGCTCTTCGGTCCACGAGGAAACTTCTCGCTCCGCCCATTTGTAGTCTCGAAGCTCACATATAACAAAAATTCCCAGGATTTTAAGTTATACGCTCATTTGGATTGGATCTTCAGGTCGGCACCTAATGTCACGTGATATCCCCGATGTGTGATTTGCCTAGAGTATCTAACAGAGGTCGGACATATTCGGCTAAGTTCGCCGGAGTGAGAGCCCCTTCGGGTGTCGGGCGGCAGGCTTTTCCCGCTCGGTGAGTGAGCCATCCCCAGGGAGCAGAGTGTGTGGTCCGGCAAAACCCCAAATCCGCGACGTCCCGTCGCCATGATTCGGGAAGACCAAGATTAGCTTCAAGCCTACATAGCTCAATAATTCTTGAATATTCGCTTTACCAAGATACACTGTATGTTCATCATTTCATTACAGTCCTCACTTGGAATCTTGCGTACTTTAGAAAATTACAACAAAAATCTATTTAGGTGGTCGCCCAAGATTTATGTAAATTACTCTAATATTATGACATATATAATAAAAATGCACCTTGTAACGTGGCGACAGCGCGTCATGTTACAATATGGCCGTCCGTTGGTGAAAAATGAAATTATGATAGAATAATTTTATTTTTAACTACCTAATTCTATCTATTGTGACTCAACAAAAACTGAAGCATTTTTTTACAATTACATTAATTTTAAATGTGATTCCAATAACCATCGGTATTCCTGCCTTGTAAGGTGAATATATAACGGGAGCATATGTCCTTTTGGCCGTTTTACAATTCTTTACAAACAGAAGCACGTGAATTCAGGTAGCCTTCCCAAATGCAAAGTTATATTAAGCACAATACTAAAATATACATGAAAATAAATTATTTACATACATGTTAAATAATAATCTTGAAAGAAACTTGTATCAAATCTTATCATTAAATTAATAAAATGAAACACATTAATAAAACAAAACATTGTCAGAACACTTATGCAAAAAGTGGTTGAACTATACATTGTATTTACAATTTAGCGTGATGTTTTACTCATGTGCATAAAAATAATTCTGCCTTCAACAAACATCCATATAGATGCTAGAGGTGAGCGTAAAATATCTCATTACATTGCGCGGTTTTAATCTCAAAACAACGGAATAGTTAGTCGGATTCGGTGACGTGATTTGCGTCATGACCGACGGTTAATTCAACAAGCATTTCAGAGAGATGTGTTCGTGTTCATGGTCAAATATCACCAACTGTAATCTTGGATTTGAATGACGCGGCATTTACTTATAATTCAACGTGGTGTGGAATGAACGATGTAAGTGCATGTTTTCGTGTGTTACGTAAATTATGAACCTTACTCGTTGAATGTTAGGTGGTCTCCTAATTAGTCTTTCATGTGTCGACATCTCTAACTTTTAATATACCGTCTGTGAAGTGATTGCGAATTTCATGGCGAAAGGAAACTGTATTTGCTCATGGGTATATGTAATGGAATTTCTATAAAATTTACCATTCCCCTATGAGACATTTATACATATTATGCGGTTTGACCTGACCTTTCGTCATCGTCAACCAAAGTCGCTGTAGCATCTTTGGCATACAAGCGAACCCTAAACATAACCATTCCGCACACAAAATGAAAGGATAATGAATAGCGTGACTATCATTCCTCAGTAATATTACGATTCCTTCACAATGGGTCTATTGATGACTCGAGATTATCTCGACATTCAAAGAATAAAATATTTCCCTTTTTTTATTTAGGAGTTATTATAACCCTCTTAACATGTCCGTCTACTCCACGTTTTATGCCGAAATCCATCCCAGTTAGCGAATATTTTTCCTTTTAAACACTTATGCTTCTTTAGCTTGTATGAAAAAGGTTGTAAGCTTTGTGCATAGAACGGTCCGATCTCAGGTTTTCCGTTTGCCAATACAAAGCAATTTTGAGATTTCACGCTAGCAGAATACTACAAATCTATATAAAGCAAAAATATAAACCTTCCAATTATTTGCGTTGAGTGCACACAATTCTGAGCTAAATGTATGCTGTCCAACAATAGTTTTAATCTAATTTAAGGAATACTATACAATTTACACGCAAAATACCGCTAGAAAGAGGCGTGAAACTTTAGGCACTCAGTGATGACCCTAAGTCCAACATCTGCGCTCCCTGACAAAATTCTCGGAAGACGCATTGTGCTAGCGGATCCCTTAGCCTTGCTAATGGGCTCAGCTGACAACCAGGTATCTGGGTTACACAACATTCTTGTCTGTCTACCCCTCCAGCTGATTTCATTGATGCGCCAGAATTTTGTTTCTGAAGCAAAATATTTGTCTTTCGACCTGAACGGGCACAGAAAAGTTTCCCGCTGCTTTATCGATACCGTTACGATATATGGAATGGCTTTAAGTTCCGGGCGTTATGAGGCCCGATCTCGGTTTGTCCGTCCGTCAATATATAACAATTCTTCGAGATCACTCTGGCAACCGAATAAGGCCCGGAATATAGCAGGAAAAACTTCGATATCACCAATAATCTTATTGTTCGCGTCTTCACCATCTGTGCAATTATCATATACAAAATTCCTTTTTAATTGAAGTTAGCATCAAAGATAATTACTTTAACTGCAAAATTAGCTGAATTATTGATTGATTATATCCCGTAAATAAAGTTTTTCCCCTTAGCCTTTACAAATGCAGTCGCCTTTAACTTATTGCACTTTGACATCGCACTATCGTTAGCAAAATAACAGCAAGGTATTGTGAAAACTCTCCTGTATATCTGTAATCCTTCAACTTAAGATTCCTAATTTCTGTGATGACCAACACAATTTGAAAAAAAATCTTTCTGGCAAGGTTTCGTGTTCTATAGGGCATTATCTATGGCACTTTTTAGCCACCCTTTACAGATACACAAAAACAAAGAAGTAAATTACGTTGACGAGATAACTTGCGATCTTCGATCAACACAGACAAAGCGATATTACGCTCGCTGTACACTTCTGCTCAGAAAAGATATAATGCAACTACCTAAGGTAAAACGTTACATCGAACTCATGCATCACAAAATGTTGAAACCCTTTTCGTTTATGCCACAGAATACATCTTAGAAAGCAATCACAATATTTGTATCGCTGTCAGAATCATTGTGATTGCGAAGACAAGAAATTGTGCTTGCTAATGGCGCTTCATTTTCCGCGAGTGCGTATCAATTTATCTGGCTCCGGAAAACATTTAATATTTCAGGATTTTTATCAAATCACGTCCACTTAACAGCGTGAAAGTCAAAAGTGACTTAATATTTCACGTGGACAAAATATAAAGTTCGGAATAGCGAAATAAGCATTAAAAATTCCGAATTATGGAATATCCTAAGTAGCTTTAACTGTAATTGCAAATTTGCTAACTTGATTTTGTTTGATTTATCCGCTTTATCCTAATCTTTCCAGCAAAACAGACGGTTTAGACTAGCGGAAACTGGCATCGGCGTTTTTCAAGCATGATAATTTCGGTAAGGCGTCTAACCTGAAAGAATGTGTACTGTACATTTAATTTTTTTTTATGATCCAAATCGGTACAATTCATAGTCAGCCTTTCGCTTCATCTGTATTTGGCACGCCTACACAACTTGTTGAACAATGCCTACAAGACGAATTTGAGACGTCCATGGATCTTCCTCTGGAAAATAATTCTGCGTCGCGAATATTCGTCTTTACCGCTTTCAACAGGATTTCGAAGGACGTAGAAGCTTGATCCTACAAGGTCACAGACGTTCGGCGGTTTGTGCCCGACAGCTAATGACATTCCTGGAACAGGTATAGTGTCCGTCGACCGACCGCACTTACTAACGGGTCCAGCTGACAATTGCGTCTTTTCTGACCGCAAGGAATGAACAAATTGTGTAGTGTTCCACACAAAGTTACGGACAGAAAAACTCCACGCGATGTTGATAGGCTGTGAATTCTGAGACTGATTTCGCATTTCTCCGAGGATTGGAAAACTTGCCTGACTCTTGTCTGACTTTCAAGAACGACATGTACTGTACATCTTTCCTCTCCTGCCCTACAAATGTCTTATGCTTTACTGACAGTTTGCACTTAACTGTGGATCCAAGACAACTGAAATTGTTGTGTTTCTTGATTTCAGAGATTCTTGCGTATAAACTGACAATTTCACTAACTAAGAGTTGAGTGGTGACTTCAACAACCGACTCACTCGCAGTCTGTAATACCGCATTCGGAGGATTTTGTGGAGGACTAAAATTATTACGTCCGGCTTCCACAAGTTCGTCCAGTGACAATTTTAACTCGATTTGTGCCGTCTTAACGAGCACGACCGAACTTGCTACGGCAGTCACCTCTGAGCTAAGTTTTCGGATGTTTTGTTCCGTAAGGTCTTTGACCTCGTGAACAAATTCCGAAAGTTGCCCTAGGTTTTGGCCGTTCTCGTTTCGCATCTGTTCAATGGACAGGTCGGTGGCGTCAAGTCTTTTAGTCAACTGTTTATTGCCCGTTTGCAAAGAAGCACAGGTAGTTTTCACTTCTTCTGTGTCCCTTTCCAACTTAGAAACAATTTTAGCTATCTCAGACTTGAATTCAGATATTTCTTTTGTGACCTCAGAACGTAAGGTGGATAATTGTTTCGTCCAAGTTTGTTAATATCGCAGCTTGCGAATCAAAACTCTGCTTAAGCAAATCCGAATTTCTCTTATTTTCCTCCTTTTGTGAATCAAAACGCTTGTTTATTTCCAGAAATTGCTGGCTTGATTCCTGCCTTTGTGAATCAAATTGTTGGCTAAGGAAATCCGAACGCTTGTTTAATTCCAGAAATTGCTGGCTTGATTCCTGTTTTTGCGAATTAATTTCCTGCATTAATTGTTGATTCGATTGCCCTATTGCAGTCATCAAAATGTTTAACATTTGCTGTGATATGGGTGGTGATTCTACAGGAATTTGTGATATTTGTTGGGTCTGTTCTGCATGTGTGAGCGTATTCTGTGTCATCTCACCGACAGATGATGGAAAATTTTCCATATCTTCCTGTGGCGACAAAGTAGACTGCGAACTATATGAGTGGGTCGGAACTTCAGAACTTACGTTCCCCTCCCCTGTAGCCAATATTCCGCTTTGTTCCGTTAACTGAACCTGATCGTTCATGATTTCGGGAGATTTTTGCCTATCAGACTGATCTTCCATATCGAAACCTTTTATCGTACGAGATCGTAGCTTCATAAGAACACAAAAACAATGAATTTACACCGCAATTGTGCAATGACGAAATCTAAATTCACTAGCAACAAAAATACCGCGAATTTCAATACACACAAATACATATACCCCTCCAAAATACGGCAAGAGAAAAGCAACGATGAATCATGCAACACCAACACCATGAAAGCAGACTTACTTTTCAAACACATGGGCAAAACATGCGTGTCTTAATTTTCTTAGCAAGCTACATGCATTAAGAATCAACACTGACGTTACTCATTTAAAAATTTGAAAATGATCACAAAATTGTTACAATACAAAGTGTATTGTCATCTCAATTGAAATACACAAATGAACTTCTTTTTATGCGTTGCAACAAAATAAATTTTATGCATTGAAACAAAATGAACTTTATGCATTAAAATATATAAGTGAAACAGCAAAATAAATATCTTGTATGAATATCTATTGACTACACGAATGATAAAACAGCCAAAAACCATGTGCAAATTCCATGAAACTTTCTGAATTTGGGCTCCAATAGTATTAATTTGAATTATGCCACCAAGTTCGCAGACATTAAGTAGTAATGTCTCATCTGGCACCAGCGTTGGGCGACATTATGTGGTGGGTGCCTTGGTGGGCAAACTACGTTACAATTATCTTTCATACCTTTTATGATTAATAATTGTGGATTTTTAATTTTAATTTTTATGAAGGAGTGAAAATTTATTAATTTTGCAAGAATCTCGACGTTAGTTGGAATTTAGGAAAAATTGTCACAATATGACATTTATTTTCTTATCACTGGCGATTACAAGTCTGAGCGAATTTACCGTTAACATTAACACAAATTGGCAAAATCATAAAAGCAACGCTCAGAGTTACAATTAGCCGTCATGAGCAAGCAAACAATTGTATATTTACTTTTAAATATATCTCAGAATCAAAATGCAAGAAATAATGACAATTGGAAACAATGAAAAATACAAGTTATGACGACCTCAGACAAAGGTATCATAATACTGTGACTTTACAGTTAAAAAGAAAATCATGGGCGCCAGAATGAACAATATATCATTCGAAAATAACTAGTTCTGGCAAATTATGCCGCTAGCTCAGGGGTTTTTACAATTACAAAGTGAGAACATGGACCTATCCTCTCAAAGTCGCTTACGGGTTCTGTTTCACGGAATGCACAATCAGATGGCTTGGTCGTAATAAGTTACCATTGTAGTCCTGCGTCTGATGTCTGCGGTGACTGTAGCGGACCCACGATATGTGAGATTATCTCACAAGTCGGCTATAGGCATCTCTGGTCTGACAATGCGCATCATCGCATTACCGGCTGTGTTGCTGTGATAAGCTTGCTCCAGCAAGGCAAGCTGGACAGCCAGAAATCGTACAGCGGCAGTTGGCGAGAGAAGCCAACTTTCCAAGTCAACCTCAGACTAGACTCGCATAGCTTGGACTCGAAGATCGAAGTCAGAATGTCCAGCTCCTCGCTCTTCGGTCCACGAGGAAACTTCTCGCTCCGCCCATTTGTAGTCTCGAAGCTCACATATAACAAAAATTCCCAGGATTTTAAGTTATACGCTCATTTGGATTGGATCTCAGGTCGGCACCTAATGTCACGTGATATCCCCGAATGTGATTTGCCTAGAGTATCTAACAGAGGTCGGACATATTCGGCTAAGTTCGCCGGAGTGAGAGCACATTCGGGTGTCGGGCGGCAGGCTTTTCCCGCTCGGTGAGTGACCCATCCCCAGGGAGCAGAGTGTGTGGTCCGGCAAAAAGACCAAGATTAGCTTCAAGCCTACATAGCTCAATAATTCTTGAATATTCGCTTTACCAAGATACACTGTATGTTCATCATTTCATTACAGTCCTCACTTGGAATCTTGCGTACTTTATAAAATTACAACAAAAATCTATTTAGGTGGTCGCCCAAGATTTATGTAAATTACTCTAATATTATGACATATATAATAAAAATGCACCTTGTAACGTGGCGACAGCGCGTCATGTTACAATACCTACCATGAAAGAAATGGTAAGAAAAAACGGACACAAAACACATGATGCTTTAAACGGAAAGAAAATAGATCATCTAGAAAAGTAAAACACAAGGGTCAGCACAATCACATCCTTCCCATTCAGGAATCAAAACACTAACACTTCCAACACACAAACAACTCGAAACATACAAAAATTCAGCAACACAGAAAGTAATGGTAAATTATGACATACTCAAACAAGCACACTCAGAACTCACTCAAATACAAATAAATTCATTGTTTCTGACATACTTGTATATAAACTGATATATCAGAAATGTAATCCAATATACAGTAATCAAAGAATAAGATAGTTGCAGACGCGATGGAAATGATAATACCACTAAGGTATAGTAACCATTCCACGTTTGTCCAACTTCTTGTAGAGCGTAGACTATGACCATTCTCTCACAACATAAATACAGACATGAAATACTAACAGATAACAGCAACAAATACAACAGTTTAATTTGACAAAATAACTATCAAATGCAAAAGGTAATAACCACAGGAAAACAATTACTCAACGGAGACGTAAACCTAAAGAATGGAACCTTATTGAAATTAATAAACACAAGAAACATACACAAAAAATCACTAAACACACAATTCCGACCAGTTCAACAAACCATAAGCTAATATCATATATTATTCTCTCATAAATACGCATATTTAACAAACAAAGCAACAAGTACACTCATTTCCTGATTGCTAATTTCAAACTCCTCACTAACAACACAGAAGATGCGATTCATAGGTCGAATTTGAAGAATTGCCAACATTTATACAAAGGAGATAGCGTATAATACACTCGTGCGTTCACACTTGGACTATTGTTGTACCGTTTGGAATCTGTTTCAGAAGGGATTGAGCTGCTCGATTCGTGACTGCTTTCCACAGTCCTTACGAAAGCGTAAAAAAATTGGTATAATGGATTGGGCTGGGATTGTCTGCAGACAGACGAAGTAAATTTCGTTTGAATTTATGGGAACAACAACTTTTATTGACGAGTGAGAGGAAATACTTCGTCCACTATTTGGGGCGCAATTACAGCGGGGATTAAATTAGAGAAATTAGGTGTCGTGCAGATGCTTATACGACTTCTTTCTTCACTGTCTAATTCACGAATGGAATGAGAGTTCGTTTCGGTGCAAAGCACCCTCAGCGATCCACACTATTTTTAATTGCTGAGCATAGATGTACACTTGCGACAACAGGCCACTGGAAAAAGATTTGAGTAACAACTACGCGCATAACGAAGTTGCTTCCAATCATTCTGGACGTGAACTCAAACAGTGCATCATTAAAGACGACATGAATAGCTAGGGCATAGGTGTTTAGCTGTCTCATCAGGTACAGCATTGAAAGTGGCGTGCTTGTTTAAGGAAAAGGTGATCAACCTGCACACTGTAATGTCACAGAAATACTAATTAGGGTGGTAATTGCTGCGGGTAAATCTGAATAATAATTAATAAGGTGATAAGTTAAAAGGAATGAAGTGAAATGGAATTTACTAGAGAACTGTAAGATTTAATAATAGGAACTAATTAAGAGCAATATTATCGTCAACCGCCAAACATGTAGGCACCCTCACGCAGTTGCTGCCAACTAACTTTGTAAAATGAAAACTTGTCCTTGTTAGGGGAGCGGTAGATTTACCTCCCTGTTTTTTTTTTTTTTTTTTTTTAACTGCTTTACGTCTCTTTTTAACATCGAGGTCTTTAGAGACGGGAAAGGATGGGGGGCAAGGATGGGGGCAAGGATGGGGGCAAGGAATGGGAAGGAATTCGGCCATGGCCTTTTGAAGGAAGCATCCCGGCATTTGCCTGGAGTGATTTGGGGAAACCATGGAAAACCCAAATCTGGATGCCCGGACGGGGATTCGAACCGCCGTCCTCCCGAATGCGAGGCGAGAACGCTAACCGTTACACCGCCCCGCTCGGTCTGGTTTTTGTGTGGCGGTGTCCATAACCCAGAGGTGGTATGTTGAGCATCCTCAGGGTTGCTTGTCGAGAATGGTACCTCTGTCTAGACCCGAACTAAAGTGAAACCCTATCGTCGGCTGGCTTTAAGAATCCCGTTAAACGTGCGTGATAAAAGGCCTAACGCACGTGCAATCGCTCTCATTGTGCGCAGTCCCATCTCAATGTGGTAGCTCGGTAGTTCAGTGGAGAAGAAGCGCCATGACAACCAACTTGCCATTCTGCCAGTAAGGTAAGTACTGTAATACAATCTCTCTCCTCTTGTGTTTAAGCTCTTTCTCACATATGTGCAATGATAAAATTAATATGTGTGTTGTTGTAAAGAAGATTTTGAAAGTTAATGGACTAATCAGACAGTGAATCATATTCAGAAGAAAAGAGTAGTAAGATCGCGAAGTTTTCATTGATTAAGTGTTGTGCTATGAGTTAAAGATTTAATAAATGTTGAACTTGATTCTAATAATTAAATTTGATTGTAGTTCTCCCCAGTTTACCCTGTTAAGATTTGTTGAGTGTATATGGCTCTAGAGGGAGCAGTCTTTGGGAGCAAGAAGTCTGATAATAGTAGCAAAGACACCGAGAAATGAATGGGAGGTAATAGAAGAAGATGATGAAAAGTACAAGCAATTAAGTACGGGAAAGTTGCGCAAGTGAATACGCCTACAGTGGCTGAGTCCACTAACAGCCTTCAGTCAGATGGGTGACCGATTCTCAGCGAAAGCGCCTGCAGAAAATAGTAAGGATAAGAAGGAGGTTTCCTCTTCGAGGTTAAGGCGGCAAGACTGATTGTACAGGAACGAATAGGGTGCAAAGTACAGAACGCCAGACACATTTATAAATGAAAAACCAACCAGGGTGCCAAAATTATCACACGCTCTGACTTTCTCGATGCTCTTCTGAAAGCTACCTTCCCACGACCCGCTGTTGATTGCTGGATCGGCCCGGCCGGCAAATGCACGCGTCGTGGGAAGTCACCTTTACATGTCGACGATAGAGGGGGTGGTCGACGACAGGAAACAAAAGTAAAACGAGAAGAGCGGACATCTTGATATGAGCACTGGAGGGTGTGTGGCAAGTGGCGGCAGCGCTGTGGTTGATGGCTGCGCGAATACAGTTTTTTTTTATTTTTGTGAGATGCTGCATCCACAAAACGGACAATACATGGTAATGTACATTATTGCTGAATAGGTTGTTATACGTTTCTCTGCTAAAGTGATTTCTACCCAAAATGCGACCTGTGAGCAATGAAAATTGCTACTTTGAGTCTCTCCTCTTAACATTCTGTTCTTCATGGAACAGTGGAACAGTGTTTGACAACACATTATCTTTGGCTCACGACTTTTGGATGTCATCAATACCAAAACGTTTATATGCAGTTCGCAGCAGGTGAAATTCGCTAGAATGCATCCTACAAAAACTTTGGACAGTAGTGGTAGTGCCAGAAAAGTAGCTGGTGTGGAAACAAAAACTTGCGCGTGTTAATGCATGATATAAAACTGGCACTGAAGATGTCTGAAATAAAGACGAAACGCGTCTACCAACAAAAGCATTTGTTTTAGTTGCAAGACAGAAAAAAAACAGTGTTTGAGTGATTGATTATCAAGTCTATGCAGTTCTGGAACAGAACTCCGGTATTCAATAATACCTGTAAATTATTATGTCAATTTTTGTTCAAGACATAATATTCAATTAAATGTTTTTTTGCCATAGTAAAAATTGAATTGTTCTAAATAAATTATTTCATTCATATATGCAAAAGTAATGCACAACTCTGACCCTTTTAACTTTCCTCTTTTGGAATGCCATCCTTAAATATTTTTATTAAATAACCAATTAAAAATAAGTCAAACTCAAAGAAAAAATTATCATCATATTGAAGAGCTCACGAGCAAACGAGATTAGAAATAATATTTCAATACTATGTAATTTCAAAACAAACCTATGTGTACAAGTAAAAACTACAAGCATTATACTGAAAGCATTTGATCGCTGACGACATCTCGACGAGGGACGGGCGAAACGCGTCAGAATAAATAAAATTCCAGAAACAATTACACTTACTTATTATATTAAATAAAAGTTATTATTTTAACAAACAGCTGCAGAAGAAGTGGCCTACAAAAATTCTGGACTATTTGTGTATTTCATTATTTTAAAACATATTTCATAGTTTTCCTATTCCGCAATATTAATAACTAGCTGATACCCGCGACTTCGTACGCGTGGATTAAGAATTTCTTTACCAGAATTGAATATACACTCCTGGAAATTGAAATAAGAACACATTGACGCCGGTGTGTAAGACCCACCATACTTGCTCCGGACACTACGAGAGGGCTGTACAAGCAATGATCAAACGCACGGCACAGCGGACACACCAGGAACAGCAGTGTTGGCCGTCGAAGGGAGCTTGCTGCGCAGCGGTTGGGCACCACCGCAGTCAGTGTCAGCCAGTTTGCCGTGGCATACGGAGCTCCATCTCAGTCTTTAACACTGGTACCATGCCGCGACAGCGTGTACGTGAACCGTATGTGCAGTTGACGGACTTTGAGCGAGGGCGTATAGTGGGCATGCGGGAGGCCGAGTGGACGTACCGCCGAATTGCTCAACATGTGGGTCGCGAGGTCTCCACAGTACATCGATGTTGTCGCCAGTGGTCGGCGGAAGGTGCACGTGACCGTCGACCTGGGTCCGGACAGCAGCGACGCACGGACGCACGTCAAGACCGTCGCATCCTACGCAGTGCCGTAGGGGACCGCACCGCTACTTCCCGGCAAATTAGGGACACTGTTGCTCCTGGGGTATCAGAGAGGACCATTCGCAACCATCTCCATGAAGCTGGGCTACGGGCCCGCGCACCTTTAGGTCGTCTTCCGCTAACGGCCCAACATCGCGCAGCCCGCCTCCAGTGGTGTCGCGACAGGCGTGTATGGAGGGACGAATGGAGACGTGTCGTCTTCACTGATGAGAGTCGCTTCTGCCTTGGTGCCAATGATGGTCGTATGCGTGTTTGGCGCCGTGCAGGTGAGCACCACAATCAGGACTGCATACGACCGAGGCACACAGGGCCAACACCCGGCATCATGGTGTGGGGAGCGATCTCCTACACTGGCCGTACACCTCTGGTGATCGTCGAGGGAACACTGAACAGTGCACGGTACATTCAAACAGTCATCGAACCCATCGTTCTACCATTCCTAGACCGGCAAGGGAACATGCTGTTCCAACAGGACAATGCACGTCCACATGTATTCCGTGACACCCAACGTGCTCTAGAAGGTGTAAGTCAACTACCCTGGCCAGCGAGATCTCCGGATCTGTCCCCCATTGAGCATGTTTGGGACTGGATGAAACGTCGTCTCACGCGGTTTGCACGTCCAGGACGAACGCTGGTCCAGCTGAGGCGCCAGGTGGAAATGGCTTGGCATGCCGTTCCACAGGACTACATCCAGCACCTCTACGATCGTCTCCATGTGAGAATTGCAGCCTGTATTGCTGCGAAAGGAGGATATACACGGTACTAGTGCCGACATTGTGCATGTTCTGTTGCCTGTGTCTATGTGCCTATGGTTCTGTCTGTGTGATCATGTGTTGTATCTGACCCCAGGAATGTGTATATAAAGTTTCCCATTCCTGGGACAATGAATTCACGGTGTTCTTATTTCAATTTCCAGGAGTGTAGAAAGCTGTTGGTAGCGAAGGATTGGTCCCAAACAACACCGAGTCGGTATCATATGACCGGAAAGCCATTACTTTATCATTCTACCATCGAACCTGTCTCTTGAAGAGAATCAATTTCCAACATATTTAAAAACATAAAAAATAAACGAAGGTGAGGGGATGGGGGGGGGGAAGAGTTGTTAACTAAGGGCAGCTTTATTTCAGCTCCGTCTTTTCTTCTTTCATCAGCATGAGCATCCGATTCTTGGGTTCTAATAACTTTAGCTGCTCGTGCTCTGCTAGAGCTACAACTTAGTCCAGTTTACGCCCGCAAGGCATGTCAAAAAAGAAGGCAAAATAAACTGGTGCCAGAAATATTTAAGCAGACACAAAGTAATAGGACAGAGAAAATCGACATCTATACTAAGTAATACGTTGTTTCTCTAAACGAAATTTATTAACAAATTATACACTAACATAATGCGCGAGAAGCATAGCTTGAGCAAGGGACGTAACATTACAGACTAACACACACATCCGTCTCTCTGTCACCATTCGATAAGTTCTCAAAATTTCGTGACTACAACTGTTAGTCATACCGAAAAATAATGTCCTGTGGCCTCCCTAGAGATTTTCTTGTTAAATTCCGTCAATATCGGTGTAGGCATTTAGTTGTCAAAACGAAACAGAAGACAGAGTCTTACTTCCATATTTATAGTATTATTACTGCAGATCACACACACACTGACTGCGAATCACTCCTGAGGGATCAATACAACGTAAAAAAGTGTACACCTACAGCATTGCAAGACTACCTACGATTTGCCTCGCATTGCACCCCTAACTTTGTGATATCAACAGTTTAACATTCAATCCGAATAACCGACGGCCAAGGCATGACTCTTACGATCAAAAACCATTTTTAAAAATCTTAGCCTCCACGGAGATTTGAACCGGAGACCACAACCCAAACATTATTTAGCAAGTGCTTTAAGCACTGAGCTACATGACCGCTACACGGAAAACAGTACAGAAACATCCATATCCAACGCGTCTGTATATCGCCATTCAGTAATTTTTCGAAATTTTAAGACAACATGTATTATTTATACAGATAATTTTTAAACCAAATGTAGACAGTATTTTTCTCCTGGTTTCAAAGGAATAGTGTACAAAGTTTCGTGGAGATCGGACGAAAGCTGTGGATTTGTATGAAGAACAAACATACCAACAAACAAACAAACAAACAAACATGCATACATTCATCTTTATTTATATAGATGATAGTACTAATAATTCTTTATGGATGCTTATTCTCACAAACACCATACTTTGACGCTTCAACTTACCATTTTACTACCCCTGATGGTGCTGTTGAGCTGGTAAGATACTAGTAGTTTTGTCCATAGTAGCCTTCATTGGTCTTAATATTTCATGAAAAATTGTTCAGAGTGGTTTTTGTCTATTTTCAGTTAGAGTAACTTTACGGTTATAGAGATGGTTATACTGGCAGTTGGGATTGCGTAATCTTGAACCAATTGTAATAAATATGGGGATTCCAGCAGCTCACCTGTCGAGATAATAGGAACAACCGTAGTTACTTTTGTTGTTTTTTATTCCTTGATAAAGTTACGAACATCAGCATGTGACAGAATGTTCCTCGTTTTATCATCGTATCGTTTGTTTACGGTATCGTCATCTTTGATGGGGTCATGTAAATATTTGTCAATTTTACCCTGACAATCCAGATACCGATTTTTTTGCCAGAAATAAGGCTATAAGTTGTTTTCTAATACCCTCTTTTCTCTGTAATAAGGAAGAAGTCCTCCCAAACTTGTTTATGCTTATAATAATGGGCACATAAGTATTTATTTAAAAATAAATCAAAACCTTTTCGGTACATGTTGCATACCTGATACAAGTTGCAATCTTTATCAATAATCATGAATCCATTGCTGTATGAATTCTAGTAGTATGCAAAGACGTATCTTAACTTTTGAAACTCATATCTGCGTTGAAATTTCTGTAAATGTGCTTGAGGTTCATGTCATGTTTTTTTCTTTATAGAGAATAACTAGATTTGTGTTGTTTCTGGCTAGCTGTTTCGGTATCCTAAAATAGTCAGACTCAGGTAGAACGAATCAAGTAGTGGATATTGGCCCATGCATTATTTAATCAAATATTTAATACCTTAAATGGTTTTAGGAATTTGACCTAGTAATAGATAGTTTCGTTGGTAAAGTAACTTGGAAAATACGTACACGCTTTCAATTCAAAGCCTGTTAAGATGTTCTGATAATGAGAACACAAGTTCAACGGGCAGCATGCAGGAAACGGCGTACCATTCTTTATTTTCTGCGTGGTGTTGTCCTTATCCAATTTAGTTAAAAGTAGTGTTTCACGATGGTACATGAGCCGCATATTAAAAAGTTTTTGGAAGCGTGCCACTAGTATGTCTAGGCGAGTGAATAGGAAATTTAAACAAGGACTGAGTGTACCTGTAGGGAACAAGGTACGGCTTTTGCACAAGGTGACGATTGAGGCAATGCCGATCCTATAATCGCATATAAAGCTTTGGGTGGAATGAAAGCAAATGGTGCAAAGACTGGAGAGCGGGGTGCAGAATTTCTGGTCAACATAGGTGTGTATGTCAAGATGAAGTTGGGTGGATGTGTAAATAGAATGAAAAGTTTGGAATCCTCACTTTAATGCCTATTTCTTGCAGACCTGTCTGCAGTAGAAGCTCTTATCAGGAGATGGAGGAAGGGATAGGGGAGGGGGCGTAATTGCAGAGTTACGAAAGCTGTACGCAAAACACATAAATAGCTGGCTTAGGAGAAATGTTACAATGAAAGTACTTGCGTAAGATCTCGTACAGTTTATTGAATTACAACCACCGCTGGAATTGCAGCAATGTATACTGTGCAATGTAATCCAACAACAAAACTTGACTTTCACATATGATCTCATTTGTGTTCAATCTTCCTGTATGAAAATGCGTGAAAACAGTCCTGGTTTTGCCTTGGAAGAACTCAGGACAGTGACATTATGCACGTTTGCTGCTGACTTGCAAATACATTCCACCTCCAGATCTTATTTTTTGTGGAATATACTGTAGATGAATCAAAGTGCAAATTTCATTACCGGAAGAATAATGTCGCTAAAAAAGAAGCTGATGTCGACATTGAAGACTTAAGAGATCCTGTTTTTAGAACAAAATTTGACGGAGCATTGAAAGATCTGAAATCAAATAAGGCAGTTAGAATTATTGAGATTCCAGCAGAACTTCTGAAATACGTAGGAGAAGAAGGAATCCAAAGACTATTCACACTGATATCAAACAGTTACGAAACAGGAGAGATTCCAACTGATTTTAATAAAAGTATGATCTTCACACTTCCGAAGAAAGTACAAGCTGACAAAAGTGAGAATAATTGCACCATAAGACTAACATCACATGCTTCAAAATTAGACTAGAATAATATACAGAAGAGTAGTAAAGATAGTGGAAGCAATAGTAGGTAAAGATCAGTTTGGGTTTAGGAAAAACCACAGTACAAGAGAAGCAATTCTGGCTCTAAAATTAACACTTGAAGGACGGGTCGTAAAAACAAAAATACTTTTATGGTGTTTGTTGATTTAGAGAAAGCTTTGATAACGATAAGTGGGACAAGATGTAAAGACTTTTAAACAAATCAGGTCAAAAATATCGTGATAGGAAAGCACTTTATATTCTATATAAGAATCAAGTGGCTATGATAAAATCAGAGAATCATGAGATGCGTCCGTCAGTTAAAAAGGATGTTAGATAAGGTTATAGTCTGTTCTCATTAATATTCAAATTATATGTGGAGGATGCAATAAAGGAAAAGAAAAATTTATTGTGGTATAAGTGCTCAAGGAAAAATAGAAAAAACAATATGCTACTATTTGGTGACGACATTATCCTGTTAACGGAAAGGACTTAGGATATTGCGAAGTTACTGAATGTCATGAATACAATACTAAAGGAATGTTTTCGATTAATCATAAACCAAAGAAACAAAGGAGTGATAAAACGTAGTAAAATGAAGGCAGTAATTGTTGATTAAATATAAAAGTAAGATTGGATGCGGTAGGAGAAGAAAATGAATTCTGCTACTTAGGAAGTAAAATTACAACTGATGACCGAAGCAGGAACGATATTGAAATCAGAATAGCACTAGCAAAAAGAGCCTTTACGAACAAAAAATCTTTTAGCATCAAATATAGATCTAGGACTCAGAAAGAACTTTTTAAAACTATGTGTGGAGCACGGCACTTTATAGTAGCGAACATGGGCTTTAGGAATACCAGAAAAAGGAAAATTGGAACATTTGAAATGTGGTGCTATAGAAGGATGCTGAAAATTAAGTGGACAGATAAAGTACGAAATGAACGTGTTTCGTAAATGATGGGCGAGAAAAGAAGCTCGTGGAAGAGTTTTACAGAAAGAGGAGGCAGGATGGCGGGTCAGATTTTAAGGGGTCGGTTAATTTGTTACTGGTGGGAACAGTCGAAGGAAAGGACTGTAGAGGTATACGAAGACTAGAATATAGGTGAAGATAATTGAAGTTGTTAGTGGTATGTTGAGATGGAGAGGTAAGCGCAAGATAGGAAAGGTTGCATCAAACCAGTAAAAGTCAAGAGAATGAGGACAGCAAAAAATAAAAATGCCGCTGACATATCCACAAGATATTATGATTTCGAAGACTTGGAAAACTATTTGAGATAGAAAATCAACATAAAAGGCCTTATCAGTGGGTAAAACAATTTTTTCACTTGGAAAATACGTCACCGGTGGGTCTCGATTTCATTAAACCATACACATTTGGTCCACTGCAGCGTGTTAGAGCCTGTAGCATTCCACGACGATTACGGGTGAATTATTAAGGTAGTATTTATGGAGTGCAGTGATTTTTCACATGAAGACGAGTGTGTCTAGACAGTATCGGCGCCGCGCCGGCGAGACCTTCAGCAACCACAAAGGCAGGCACGTAACGTGAGACACAATGGCAATGCGCTAAAAGCCTTAAGAGGACTAGCAGGTGAGTGATGGCTGTAAGACGAGGATAGGAATCTTGCAGTTTTACCAAACAACACATGAAGACAACCAGGTGAAAGGCTTTTAACGAGCTGGAACAATACATCACAGACTCGGGAAAAGGACAGAATAAGGTCGGTCATCCATTGAAACCGAATTCATCCGATCGAGTGGTTGGTCGTATACGATCGAATATGACCGGCTAATCCCAAGACGGGTGAAGGCATTGTTAAGATGGGCCCCCACGGCGCGTGGTTTTGGAGGCGAAGTGTACGGATCAGCTCGCGTCTCTTGTTAGCCCTCGCCGCCTCCCCACCACCTCGCCTAGTGTTGTTTCAACTACGCGGGCGTTTGATCTGGGCGACGGATAGACGCACAGGCGAGACTCTCCACACTGCCCAATCCTTGGTAGCTGGATCGGCCCGGCCGGCAAATGTGCGTCAACTGGACACGACATACTTCGACGAGTGACGGACGAAATGGGTTTAGTCTTACGTATTCGGCCAAATGGCAAACACCTGTTGCGCTTCTAATAAACAATTCTTCATTTTTCATCTTTTATTTGATCCTGATTAGTATTTTTCCAAACACTATCATACACTGTGTTGGTACATAAGTTTTAATAAAAATGTTGACGGAAAGGACAGTTATTGCAAGAGCGTCTACACAGTTACAATAATTATTTTAGTAAAAATTAGTACAGTAAATACAATTATTTCATTTTTTACTGGAATATTCTCGAACAATTATGAGGTATCATGCTCGTCAGGACCGCAATAACTCGTAGGTTATCTAGGCTGCAGCCTATGGGCCCGCATCAGAAAAAAGTAAAATTACGAAATTTGGAACACATGTGAAGAAAGTAGCTTATTTACGAATCGATTTTAGCACCTGACATGCGGATGAGCACTAAAAACCACGTTCGCGCATGCGAAATATAATCCTTTGAAGCACGGCTGTATTGTAACAATATCAGTACAGCCATATCGAAAAGTAACAACTTTACGTCACAACGATGAAGTTGTTTTAAAAATGTACTCAACGCTTATGGTCACAAACAGCAGTGGAGGAAAGTTATTTTCAAATTTGAAGTTGACAAACACATGCCTCGAACTTCCATGTAGACGAAGACTCGACTTTTTGATTTAGCTCAGCACTGATAGTGATATTTTAATACAAGTATGTTATAAAGATATCGGAAGTAGTTTTATTATTATGAAATGTAGGCGCCAACCAATCAACCTCTAAGCCATTTCCAAGTTGTATGTAGTAAGTAACTTCTAAAAATTTTATATCAATTTGTTTGACACTTCACTTTTTTTTTGCTTATGGCTTTACCCCTCATCGACGACGAGTCATTGGAGACGGGAAAGTACTGGGAGCAAGGTTCGTGAAGGAATTCAGTCATGGGCGTTTGAAGGAATCATCCCAGAATTCACCTGGAGTGATTTGAAGAAATCATGGAAAACCTAAATATGGGTGTCTGGACGGGGATTCAAACCCGCGTCTTTCCGAATGCTCACCCACCACGCTCGGTACTTTCGTTTTGTTTGTTCAAGAAAGTACTATATTTGATTAAGTATGATTAAAATTTGCTTATTTGTTATAATCCTTCCTTTTTATCTTGCTTTTTTCTTATACGTTCATTAAAAATTACAAAATGCCATTTTTAAAATTTAAAACACTAATTCTTGCATATTAAACAACATAGACATCATTATCAACTTTGTTTTGTTTTTAATATAATTTTACAGAGCGATGTTACTAAAAAGTATAAAATATCGTAATAATTTTTAATTGTTATTATTTTTATCTCAACAAATCTATAAATTTCTGGACATAATATATTAATATTTTCTATAATTTAATAATAAATTTCAAATGTTCCTTTTTAGGTTTTTTGTTAGAAAATTGTTAGGAATTGCGAGGCTGAATATCAAAATATTTGCGGGGGAGGGCGTGCACCACATGTTCAGTTATGGGTTTACACATCCTAAATACAGCCCTGACCCTCCTAATATTTTTCGAGCGCCAGGTAAAGTCTGTTTTTAAGAAATGTAACTCACTGTTCATTTTGTAGAAACATCCAGTTCACTTGTTGAAGAGACAATGACGGATCAACAATATGTGTCGGATGTAATTCGGCTGCAGTATAGGAGAATTATCGGACGACCGGATGTTACTCCGACGAATACGGTTCGGACGAAATTAGGTTCCTGTGGACGACCGGCCTAAATTAAAATGACGCTGAGGCGATTATTTCTTAGTGTGGGAAAAGTACATTGTGGCATCTCTGAAGGAATGGCTGGGTCCCGTGCATGAGCCCGCAAATAGGACACTAGCGTGTGAACGTGACGTACTGTATGGATGCGGTACCTAAATAATGAAGGACAGTTTTGGTTTGTTCTCGACCAGCCACGGAGAGAATGAAGATTTTCTGGCTGACGGAGCTGGACGCTGCATTCAAGGCCGAAAGGAGAAGGGAAGACATTTCTTACGCGACTATGCCTCCGACAACACATTCAGTCCGACATAGTCGACCGCATACATTCAGTCCGGTAGGGTCGATTGAAAGTTTGAAGTTTGAGAGTCAGTCCTTAAGCATTCTGCAATGTTCAAGTAACAGACGTTAAGTGACCAACATTTTTGCAAAAGGTAGTGAGGCTATTTGTTGAATCTGGTCTCTAGTGATGGTAATATTAAGCAAGGTGCTCGCTGTGCATGTAGTGGAGGAAGTGTTTAATTTACAGCCGGGAATGTGAATGCGAAAAACAAAAATGCAACTTTTGTCTTCACAGTCGAGTCTCAACCTTCGTAGCGATAACTTCCGTGTATCCGCGAGGCAGTGACTTGTGTGGATAAGTGTTTACGTATACCCGTCTGACTCTTCCCGAGACCGCGCAACAGTCTCTCGGGACTCTAACCGTGTGTTTCACTACAGCCACCGAAATAGTGATAGAAGCAGCAAATAACATCTAATACAGCTCAGCCCCAGCCCTCATCCGCCATGTACGGCGGTGAATATGGCGAAGGCGGACAATACCTGATGCAGCCAACGATGCAACGTCAGCCAAATGGCGTAATAAACATGGTTCCAGCGGTAGAAGAAAACAACACAGGTAGTCAGGTGCAGCAATATCTGCACAGCGCAGACGATGAACCGACAGCAACCTTGGACGTTATAATTGCAACGTCTAACACATCGATTACATCGCTGCCAGCTGACAACAGTACACTAGATCAACGAGATGCACCGCTATCAAGAGAAGAAGAAATGTCAACATACGCACCCCAGAAACGCCCATGCATCCCGGGATACGACAACGGCAGCGGAGGTGAAAACATCAAGGTCCCCAGAATAACACCACAAGACACATCATCGGCAGACATCAACATGGAGACAACGCCGCCGGAAAGTGTGCAGCGCCAACAGACAGCAGGGACAAGCGAAAAACATCGGCTTTCAGGTAAACAGTGCAATGGCAGCCTATTATGAAAGCTACGACTTGGGCCCTTATTATGTGTTCATAGAAAGTAAAGATAGAAACATAGGTAGGATCCACCCCATGGCCATTGGGCGCCTCCTATATTCCCTCAGCCACGAAATAAGTAACAATATTATACAGATAGCTCCAGCGGGTCGAAACCGGGTCAAAATAGAGATGAGATCGGTCGTATCGGCCAATAACCTTGTTCAGAGCACCATCTGGCAGCATAATGGCCTACTGGCCTACATTCCTCTCTCCTGCATCTCACAACAAGGGGTTATAAGAAATGTTATGACTGAGCTAACGGAAGAGGAGATAAAAACTGTGGCAAGGTGCGAATATCGCGTGGTAAAAGTTAAAAGGTTTACAAAAAAAATTAAAGAAGATGGCCAAACAAAAGAAATCCCACTCCCCGTATGTCTACTGACGTTTAAAGCACAAAGGCGTCCGAATTACGTGTACATACACGGAGTGCGGTGCCCTGTAGAACAGTATGTCAAACCAGTGATGCAATGCTTCAACTGTCTCCGGTATGGACACCCTAGCAACCAGTGTAGAAGTAAAAAACGTTGCACCTTCTGTGCAGACCCGCATGACGGAAAAGAATGCGATAAACAAAACTCCCCAGTATGCGTCCACTGCAATGGTGGACACCCATCTTTTGATAGATATTGCCCGGAATATATCAGACAAAAGAAGATAAAGCAGGTAATGGCCCAAGAAAATGTAGGGTACAAGCAAGCTTCAGAGAAAACTAACACCGCATCGTATGCCAGTGTCGCGGCAAGATTAGAAAGAACTAACAGGCAACATCAAAAAATGACAACTTCCCAAACAAATTATGAGCAAAGAAACTACAACACCGGGCAACACATTATCGCAGACGCTGCCCCTGTCGTCCTGGCACAACCACCTCAACAGGATCCACTTCCTCAGCCTATAATTATGCAGTCAAACACCCCCAATGAACCTGAGAATTTCCAACTAAACCCCGGATCCAGGGACCAGGTGCCCACTCCTAACATCGGAAGTCACAGAATAACTGAAAAAAGCACAGGTAGTGGGGGAGAAACTTCGTATAAAGAATACTGGATCCCATCTAATAGGAACATTGAACCCATTGGCCACAATCCATACCCTCCTCTCCCTGGCAATAACCTACAGGACCCTGTAATAACAGAATACTATGCGAACAAGATGTTTGAAATAATAATGTGCATTCTAAATCAGTTTGCAGGAAATAATTTGCTCAATCCAACGCAATACGCCCCAAGCGTAAAACAACTTCTGCTAAGATCGTTATCGCCAAACAGATGGGAAAATGGCGGCTCCCTTTAGAAACACGAGAGCAACACTGCAGGACGACACAATTCTTCAGTGGAATGCGAGATCTATCCGGGCTAATAAGGAGAGCTTGCTACAGTATGCTTCAAAGAATAACATAGCCATATTGGCTGTAAGCGAAACTTGGCTGAAACCAGACGAACTATTCCACCTCAAAGGATATAATGCCATCAGATCCGACAGAGCAGACGGTTACGGGGGGTCTGCCATCTTAATTAGAAGCGCCATCTATTACGAACAACTCCAACCCTGCACTGGAAACCCAGACTTCAACATATGTGCCGCCAGGGTACGTCTTACCAACAAATTAATAACCATTGTGTCAGTATATAGAGCAGCGAATAAGAAGACAAACAAGCAATTTATCACGAATATCCTCAGACAATTGCCAAAACCGGTCATCTTGTTGGGAGATCTCAATGCACATAATACAGTATGGGGATGCCAAAGCACGGATAAACTGGGGAACATAATTGCGGAAATATTAGAGGAAGAAGATATGGTGGTACTGAACAACGGTAATCCAACCAGAATTAATGCGCCAGGGCAAGCACCATCAGCAGTGGACATCTCCTGCGTATCGTCGAACATAGCTATAGACATTACCTGGGAAGTAGTAGACGACACACTGGGATCAGACCACCTTCCTATCCTACTTCGCCTCCAGACTGACTCCCCAGCCAGGCGGTTGATATCCTCTCCTTATAGATCTCCCTATAGATGGAAAATACACCAGGCGAACTGGAATAAATTCCAAACAACTATGGAACGGTTGACAGCTTCATGGAAGTGTAGCGGTAACCCCGCACTGGACTATAACTCCATGACCAACGATATAACCCAAGCTGCCATATCTTCTATTCCTGCTCGGAAACCAGTACATATTATGAGGAACAAAAGCACTCCTTGGTGGGATAAAGAATGCAACGAAGCCGTCCAAAGACGCAGAGAGACACTACGGGCATACAAAAGCTGTCCCACGATCGAAAACTATCTGGAACATCGTAGAGCTCAGGCAAGAGTGAAAAAGATAGCCAAGAATAAAAAGAGAGAAAAATGGAGAGAGTTTTGTGGAACCTTTAATAAAGAAACGCCATTATCCGATATATGGCAAAAGGTCAGAAAATTGAAGTTCTCATCCACCCAGGCAGAAGCAAAATCACCCCTAACAACCGAATTATTAGAGAACATCCTTGAAAGGCTAACCCCACCGTGGGTAGAGACAAATCTCACAGAACCAAGGGCAACTGAATCACACTTCCTCCTGCAACCCTTCCAGCTGAACGAATTCAATATTGCATTAAAGCAAGGCACGGACTCATCACCAGGACCTGATAACATCCACTACGGCATGCTAAAAAATCTGCCAGATTCCGCAAAAACGAAGCTATGCGAAATACTTAACAGGATATGGTCGGAAAGGCTACAAATAAAAGAGATGAAGACTGCGCGGGTAGTTCCCGTGAAAAAACCTGGAAAAGTAGGCAACAACGCAGAATCCTATAGACCCATAAACCTACTGCCATGCACCTACAAAGTACTGGAGCATATGATAAAGCGGAGACTGGAATGGTGGCTGGAACACCACGCATTAATTCCGGAAACGCAGTACGGCTTTAGAAGAGGCAAAGGCACCATAGAACATCTTAGCACACCTCACTTCCGAAATTCACTCCTGCCTTACCAAGAACAAATATATGATGGCAGTATACACTGATATAAACAGCGCATATGACCACGTCTGTGTACCGATCCTAGCCAAAAAACTTCGGCATCTAGGGATACCGGACACATTTATAGGAAATCTAATCGCACTACTTTCGGATCGATGGTTGGAAATAACGCAAAGAGGAACTACTGTTGCTAGCAGAAAAACTAATCGTGGCCTGCCGCAGGGCTCTGTTCTGGCTCCCCTGTTATTTAACTTGTATACGCATGATCTTCATTACTCCATGAACAGTAAAATCGTCATTCTCCAATATGCCGACGATATATGCATATTTATCATTGGAAAAACATGGGAAGAATGCCTTATGGTACTATCCGCCGAAATGTACAAATTCAATCAATGGCTATTCAGCAACGGGCTAGACATATCACCAGCGAAATCGGCAGTATCGATTTACAGCCGACACAGAATGCCCGCGATGTCTAACATAAAATTAGGACCCTTTACCATCCCAGTTAAAAACGCTATGAAGTACCTGGGCGTTTGGATCGATAACAGACTCAAGTGGGGTACTCACGTAAAAAATACGGTCAAGAAATGCGACAAGGCGATCAACCTCATCCGCGCAATAGCCAACGTAAAGTGGGGAGGGGATACCTCAATATTATTAAGGCTGTATAAATCTCTGGTGAGACCACATATTGATTACGCCTGTGTATGTTACGGTTCTGCAACTAACACCGTGCTTAAAGAACTGGACAAAGTCCAATATAAAGCTCTGCGCACTTGTATTGGCGCTATGAAATCAACACCTACCAACGCGCTCCTAGTGGAAGCACACGAACCTCCCCTAGAGATCCGCAGAAGCTTCTTAACTGCAAAATTCCTGATCAAGAATAGCCAGTACCCCGGGACCAGACTGCTCAACTCTATACACAATCTCTCAATGCAATGCCTAACTGACAATTACTGGAGTCAGAAAAAAATGCCTCCCATTGCGGCGGAGTACCTAGAAACATATAAGATACGAGCCAGCATACGTCAAAGCAGGAAAATGCTTACCTTCGAGACTCCGTATTGGGAAACTGTCACGAATCTGGAAGTAGACACAAGCGCGGAAGATAACACCCAGCTGGAAAACTACAGAGCAAACGTGTATCAGTACCTACACAACCGATCCCACATGGAACAGATATATACGGATGGCTCCAAGTTTCCAGATGCCACTGGATGCGCCTACTGTATACCAAGATCTGGAGACAAGGGTTTATTTCGGTTACCAACAGAATATACCATTATGAGTGCAGAGCTGATGGGAATCTTGGAAGCACTAAAATACGCAAAGACCTCCCCTTATAGCAACCATGTAATCCTATCAGATTCAAAGTCAGCATTGATTTTAATAAAAAAAACCACCATAGGAAAGTGCACAACGACTCACGAGTACACGACATCGTGAATGCAGTTCACGAATTAAAACTAGCAAATAAGACTGTAGAGTTTAAATGGATCAAATCACATTGCAGTCTTCCAGGCAACGAGATGGCAGACCGATACGCCAAACAAGCCGCACACAGCGGTGCGATACGCAACAGTATGATCCCCCTACCCGACGCTATTCGACAGATCAAAAGAACCATGACAGCCAAGTGGGATAAGGCGTGGAAGAGCTCACTCTCGATAAAAGGCCTACATTACGGTCGTATCCACCCGGAAATACCCCCTCTCCAGTGGTATGAGATATATAAGTGCTCCCGCAACTTCACTATAAGTATCGCGAGACTGAAATTCAACCACGGCTGCTACAAACAACACCTCCATAGAATCCACCTCACTGACTCCCCTAATTGCCAATGTGGGGAAATAGAGGATACAAACCACTTGCTGTTTGGGTGCCGCCGAAACAAAGTAGAGACAGACCTTCTACTACACTCTCTCAAGAACAAAGGAATCCCTCTCCCCACATGTGCTGCTACTCTCTTGTCAACGGAAGACTACGACATATATCAGCTCCTATACCAACATTTGAAAAACATTGGTGTCTCAATTTAAACAAGCTGATAAGATATGTGTTTTAATTATACTCTCTGGATGTCATTTTGTAATATATCATTATTGTAATAATATTGTAGATATCCTGCAAAATGAAAATGAATGGTTGTGTGATTTGAACATATGGGTGACTCAGTCACAACAAATGTAAATAACTAGTTTTAAATGTATCATACTTCTGGTAGAATATTATTGTAATTATTCCTAAAATGAAAATCTCAAGTTGCTGGATACCAGCATTTGGGTGACACAGTTTATAGTCAAGTAAGAAGTTTTAATTGCGGTATATCACTATTGTTATACTATCGATGTTTTCCTCTCCTTTAAGTGACACAATTCAAACAAACTCAAACAATATGTTTTAACTACATTATATCATTACTGTAATATTATGGACTTTGATTTGTAATGTATATTGTATACTACCATTGTAATGCCATAGTGGTTATTCGGTAAAAGGAAGAAGGCTAATGACATGCTATTATTATTATTATTATTGTTATAACATCGACGTTATTCGGTGAAATGTAAATGACTAGTTGCATATATCATTATTTGTACGTTAATGATGCTATCCTGTAATATGAAAATGGCTGTATGGGCGCATGCCTAGATGCCAATAAATTAAAAAAAAAAAAAAAACTTTTGTCTTCTACTGTCAAGCTAAAATTCAGATGGTAATCTCCACAAACTAAATCCCATTCCCCGCAAAAAAAATTTCGCATCCAAAAATATATAAATAACGCCTTGGAGATTCGCATCGCACAGATATAATCTAATGCTCTACTAAAACTTTGCTTAGTTCTTAATTTCCATGTTGACTACTTACGATAATGTCGTTTCCTTCTTACCATGACCAAATATGTTTATTTTCTTTTTTTACTGCAGCGAATACAATATTACGCTCTATTTCTCTCCAGAGCACTCCACTAAATAAAGCAAGATACCCACAGGGGAAATGGGGACAGTGGAAGAGGAAATTTAAGGATTTAAAAAGTCATTAGTTGCAGCGTCAGAAACACACTTCGAGACGAGACTCGGGCCGGGAAACATCTGTACCGTGACACATCGCTGTACCTGTGCCGATCGCTGCAGACGTTCTTCCGACTCTCGTGGTTCTTCATCTTTTACCATCATCACATCAAGAATCGTGACTCACCACACATCAAGGAAATATCAATAACTACATCGATCACCGATATAATCTATAGGTGATAGCACCATTCTTGCCTGCTGCTTGGACCAGCCGAGTACCCCATCCGACGCGGCTGCTACTTCCGCTTCAGCCTCGCCGGGCGTGTTTTCCTGTTTACTAGTTCGCCGCTTCCATCCACGAGTTCGCCGCTTCTGCCCACGAGTTTCCCTGCCAGCCAAACACATCTGAACACCGATCAACTGCTCCAGGAAACTTCCAGTCGCCGAGAACTTCGAGACCTTCCGCCAGCTACAAAATCAACAACCTCGCCAGCAACTTACTGCAAAGCACTGTCGTCAGACCACAAATACACTCAACTCTCGGAGGCTAGTTAGGGCAATACCGCGCTCCAGGGACCCGTCAAAGGCGGATATCCCGCGGGCTGCACTGTTAGGGTACCACCGGGGTTGTCGATATCTTACGGTGACAACCTCAACCCCGGAGCATACGTGGCACAAACAACACACTACACAATCGCCCCCTAACCCACCAATTCCAAAACATCTAAACCAACTTTTGCCCAAGCCACCTAGTCCACTTCTGCACCAACTTCCCCTAACCGTCAGACAGCTCCTCAACATCGTGCGAAAACTAAATTGCCAATTACATTGACCAATCAAACTGCAAAAAAAGTTAAATCATCTGCATTACATCCCTCACCCCCCCCCCCTATATCCGGTCCCTATGGATGCAGCCATTTCTTCTCCTACCATGCCTACCTCTCCTTCCATCACTGAGCCATACGCCTCTCACCACTCTCCCCCATACTCTCCTCCATTCTCTCCCTATCGTCCTCGTCCTCCACGCCCACTACATACCTATTTCATCCACAATATTACACAAAATATCAATCAAAAAACAATAGCAGCAACCTTCCAACAAAGAATAAAAAAGCCCATACAATACCTCAAAACTACCCGCACCTCCCTAATAGTAAAAAGTCCAGAAACTGATCTATCCTCCACCTTACAATCCGACCTTTCTGCAGCTTTCCATACCAACATATCAGTCACACACTCCCCACCAAACTATCCCACTATCCAACAACCCCGTCCCCCTTCCTTCTCTGTCGTGGTCAAGGGTGTCGACTACGACATCATGGAGGAGGAAATCGCCGAATCTCTACAGAACCAACACCTAGATTTCCACAAAGTTTTTCGAATTAGATAGAGCAACAAACAACCCCACAACGATGATGAGAATCATCACCTTTTCCAAATATACAGTTGATACCATTCTGGAACAAGGTTTTTATTTCCAGATGTTCCGTTACAGGACCGAACCATCTAATCCCCCACCACCTATCCCAGCTCAATGTGGACACTGTCTGTCCTATGACCACCCATCCAACAGTTGTAATAAACGCACCCCAACATGCACACATTGGGGGGCGACCACTTACTCGCAAACTGCCCCAACAAACAACAAAAACCAACATGCACAAATTGCACGGGCCCCCACAATGCAACCTCCCGCAAATGCCCAACCAAACCCATACACGCCAAATCTGCTGAAATGACTGCAAAAATCAAGTGCACTGACGAACCCCAACCCGTACCCGAGACAATTTACGAAGATGTCATTGACGACCTAACACTAAAAGACGACTTTTTCAGGCTTCTTTTTTCAATATTGATTAATTGTTTCCAGGACAGAAAATAAGAGATCATCCGCCACCTCTCACAACAAACAAGGCAATTCCTCAACCATACAGTCAAGGTAACCCAGGATAATAATCAGCTGCATATAACCATTGCAAGACCACCCCCAATTTTCCCGACACGTGATAATGGACCAGACGACAATGATGAGTAGTCCCACGAACTTCTATTTCGTTAACATCGGTTGCTTTCGATACAAACAGACCCTACTCCATAATTCACTAGTTGCCAACGACGTTCACATCGCGGCCCTGGCGGAAATCTTCGGGTTACCTACACTTGACATCAAAGTACCTGGCTTTAACACTTTCCGCAAAGACCGACCTGGCGAGGCCCTTGGAGGTGTAGCCATCCTAGTCCGTAACTCCTTCTCCGCTGTACAATTTCATCTTCCTCATCCTTTTTCACAAATGGAATGCATAGCTGTCAATATCCTCAGGAAAAATTCCCCTACACTCCTTGTTACATCACTATATCACCGACCCTCCGAACCCCTCCTCGTTAACCTCTCCTTTTTTCCCCACTTCATCATCCTAGGGGACTTCAACGCTCGCCACCGCCTACTTGGCGATCACGTAAGTAACCCCACTGGCCACATCCTAGTCGACACCATCACCTCCCTCAACATCTGTCACCTACCCATCAACACCCCCACCACCCTTCATCTCGCACCAAGGTACCTCCACCCCTGACCACATTCTCTATAGCCCTTCCCTCCACAACCCCCTCACCTCTGCGCGCCTCGCCCAATCCATCACCAGCGACCACCTACCCATAATCTTCTCCTCCACATTATGAGATCCCACATTAGACATTTAAATAATAATATTAATAATAATAGTAATAATTTTACGAATTATGGAATATATGAATGTATTTATTTTTACAAGGCCGTACAGTATAGTAGTATGTGAAAATGGATAAATTTAAGTTTTTATAATATTTTTTGTTTTGTTGAAGTTGGTAGGCTGTGTTATGTTGTTTTGTTTTTAAGCCAAGGAGAAACAGATTGTTATATGTGAGATTTTATGTTGTATCACGAGAACTGTAAATATTTGAATTTATTAAGATTTTCAATAAATAGCAGTTGATTTTATAGAGAAGACTATACAATTAAATTTTTATATGTGAGGTGATAGCTTTAAAAAACGTGTGAGACGATATCCTGGGGCCATACATATCGTCCAGAACGTGCTATCGATTATAGATTGCAAAAGAACCTGGAAGTATTGGTAAGACCAATCAGGATTTCTTTTATTAACGACTTACAAAGAGGATACCTCGCAGAAATGGCGAGACCTGCCAGGATTCATGTTAGAAAGAACCTCGCAACATTCATCAAAACCAAACCCACCCAACCGTTCCGACTAATCAAAGACTACCAAAAAGATGACTGGGAAAAATTCAACACAATCATAGAATCATCTCTTTTTCGGCCCTTCCAAATTACTACACCTTCAGACATAGACCACATCACCAAAAAAATACAATCTTCCTTTTCGGCTGCCATAGAAATTATACCTAATAAAAAGATCTTTCCATAAAAACCGTCTATTCCGCCAGAGGCCGTATCACTCATCAAGACCAAACGACGACTTTACAGACAACTCAAACGAGATTCCAACCTCTTGCTCCTGACTGAATGGAATCGACTCAACGCGAAAATTCGTAAGACAATCACCCTCCACCGACAACGACAATGGCAACACACCTGTGAGACGCTTGACTACAAGTGTGGGAGTCTGTACTGGAAGAAATTTAAGGTTCTGACAGGGCAGTACTCTCACTCATCACACCATTTGACCATCAATAATAAAACTTCCACCTGCGACGACGAAAAGCCACCATGTTCGCGGACGAGCTTTGTGAAGTCTATTCGCCACCGACCGACCCACTATTCGACGACAACTTCAGACAGACAGTCGAATCCTCCATACCTTCAATTCTCTCCTCTCCATCAGCACCCACATCATTACAACATGCACTCACAGAAGAAATTACTGATCTGGAAATAAAAACTGCCCTCCTCTCTGGACGAAACTCGACTCCCGGCCACGACAAAATTACCCGATTCCTTCTCCGAAAAGCTCCTGAACACGTAATCATACCTCTCTTCCACCAACTCTTCAACGCCTGCCTACAGTTATCCTACTTCCCATCCCTCTGGAAACAAGCAGAAGTCATTATGATACCCAAACCAAACAAACCTCCCTTCTCCCCTTCATTATATCACCCCAATTCACTCCTACCTGTTCCTGGTAAACTCTTTGAAAAAATCCTTCAAACCTGTATTATCAATTTCACTGAATCCCTAACATTAATCCCTTCAATTCAATCCGGTTTCCGTCCCCATCACTCCACCAATGACCCACTCCTCCGCCTCGCATCTTCAATAGTACCATCCGTCAACGCCGGCCATTGCACACTAGCAATATTCTTTGACATCGAACGAGCCTTTGATAAAGACTGGCACCTTGGTCTCATATACAAACTCTACAAACTCGGCTTCCCTCCTCCATTCCTCCAACTCATCCACAGTTTCCTTACAAACCGCACATGCTCCATCAAAGTAGGTAATGCCCATTCACCACCCTTCTCGCCGCTGGCGGGTGTCCCGCAAGGTGCTGTGCTCTCTCCACTCCTGTTCTCCCTATACATCTCCGATATCCCTACACCTACACTCACCTCCGAAGCAATAGCACTCTACGCCAATGACATAGCCTACTGGATCTCGCATAAAAACACCACGTATATCAATAGCAAAGCAACCAGATTCCTCAACATCCTCCAATCCTACTTCCAGAAATGGAACATCAAACCAAATCCGACAAAAAACACAGGCAGTGCTATTCCAACACAAACACAAAACCTCCACATTGGCCCAAGTTGAAAGTAACATACAATTCAAAATTTGGAACACACCTCTTCGCTTCTGTCCCAGTGCTAAATCCCTTGGAGTCCACCTTGACAAAACCCTCAATTTCGGCCAACACATTCACCATCTCAGACAAAAACTCTTATCTAGACTAAAGCTAATCAAGCTGCTCCGACGAAAGCTGTCTGCCCCCTCCTGCTCAACTCTAATCCACACCTACAAAACCTTCATGCGCCCCCTGTTAGAATACGCCACCCCAATCACATCCATCATCTCAGCACCCAACTTCAACAAACTGGTCACAACTGAAAGAAGAATTCTCCGTAACATCTTAGGCATCCACCGACGCACCCCCTCAGACACCGTTTACCCCTTAGCCAACATCCCTCCCCTTCAAAACAGATTATTCAAACTCTGGCAAAAGTATGCCAGCCGAATAGTCCTGCACCGCCCTGACCTTCTCCCCTTGCTGGAACGTAAACTTCTTCATCACCGTCATCCTAAGCAAAAGTATGTGTATCCCCCCCCACATTCTTGTTCACTCCATTTTAACAGATGACACAATAGACTCACAAACATTAGAAAAACTATCAACAGTAAACATAATGGCTATGCCCAAGCATTGCGGCCCGCTGGGAGTTCCTTGACGAGGCCGAAACAAAACAATAAAAGACTGCGACAGTTCCACAACTCCAAACAACCAATAACTGCAACGCCGCAACCAACAATTAACATCAGCGCATCTTCCAATCACACAATAACAGAATTACTGTCAAACTATATTCCTCATACCATATCAACAAAATAATGTTGATATATTGGCAATGTAAGGAATTTAATGTCACCGCCCAACCAGCGCCAACACCAGCACATCTAACACTCAAAATAACTCCATTAATGTCTGCATATATCTACTGTGCCATAATCTCTACATAATGTTATTAATGTTCAGTATATTACCTTTAAATTTGTACCATAATATCTGTATAATGTAATTGTTCTGTATATTACCTTCAAAATTTATGTACCATGTTTCAATGTAAAATAATAAAAATCAAGGGATCATCTGTTAAGCCTCTGGCTGAAAAGGGCCGAAATGTGGCCCTACAACAGCCCGCCCCGCTGGACCTCACCGACAGGGAATGAATAATGTAAAAAAAAAAAAAAAAAAAAAAAAAAAAAAGCGTCAGAAACAGTGTGTGGAAGGACTAGTAATACAAATAGATGGAAAAAGACTATAGTGGAATGATAGAGTAATAGAAGCAGTTGACTTGAAAGACAGAACCTTTATTGAAGATACTGGATACAAGAGACGAATATATAAAGAAAAAGAAGGATGCTAAAAATGGTAGCACAGGAAAGGAGGAAGTGGTTGGAGAAATGGAATAACATGATGGAAGAAGAAAGCAAAGGTAATAAGAAATTACTGTACGGAATGGTAAAAAGGAAGAGTGAAGAGTCTGAGTGAAAATGCTCACGTGTTGGATGAAAATGGAAAGGAAATAAACAGCACGGAAATACTAAAAAGGGTGTGGAAGGAATATTTTGAAGCTCTGCTGACCCCAGATTAGACACATTATTAGACAGTACTACAGGGGAACCAGGACAATGACCACGTAGGAAAGGCAGGAAAAGACCTAACTTGGGAAGAAGCGAAAGATGGGGGTTGAAAGGCACTAGCCATTGGTGAAGTGTATGTGAAATTGGAAAGAGCAGCAGGACTGGTTGGAAAGCAGTGGTTATATCATGTGATGAGAGAGATGTGGAAGGAGAGGAAACCCCGACAGCCTGGAAGAAAGGAATAATCGCACCTATCTTCAAGAAAGAAAGCAGAAAGGAGTTTAAGAACTACAGAAGAATTTCACTGATGTGCCACTGTGCCAAAGTGTATGAGAATATCCTTGAGATAAGAATACGCGAAAGGGTGGAGAAAGAGCAATGAAAAGAGTGGAATGGCTTCAAAACAGGCAGATCAACGGTACACCTGATATTTGCGGTGATACAGCTCCAAGAACAACACAATGAATATGGAAAGGATTTGTAGTTGGTATTCCGTGATATTGAGAAAACATGTGATTTTATACATAGGAGTAAAGTGCTTAAAGCAATGGAAAACAGAGGAGTCTCAAGAGAAACCTTTAGTAGAGTGACAGAATTATACTAGGGAAGCATACTAAGCTAAGAGAAAATAGGAGGAGAAAGAACAGACCAACGAAACAAAGATACGGGCTAAAACAAAGAAATTCCTTCTTGCTACTGCTTTTCATCATAATTGCGAATGATATAATGGAGAAGGTGGCAGAGAGGATGGGAGAGGAAAACATGAAGGTAACGGCTTTTTGCAGTAGACCTGATGATCAGGGGGAGTAGTGAAGATGAAGTTCAGTGGCAGCTGGGTATATAGGCAGACAGTGTTAGTGATTCGAATATACAAAAATTAATGTTTGTTTGTTTGTTGATTGGTTTGTTCGTCTTCTATGCGTAGCTCCAGACGAATCTGTCTCCGGTCACGGGTTCGAATCCCAGTTGTAGCAGAAGTAAGAGTTTTATTTGATCATGAGAGCTACGCCCGGATGTTCTGTCGTTTGGATTCCACATTAACCTGTAGGTCCCAGAGGAAACTAGCTAGCCGTCCTGCATCTGATCCAAATCTTTGTACACCTCCTTCGAGAGCATTCAATCAACCTTCGGGTTGTGGACTAAGTTAGCATTTTACTTTAAAACAAAGAGAAAAATACTGCCTACTTGATTTGTAATAACCCAATCCATATATCCCCTTCCCCTTTATTTTGGCAATTTCATTTACATAAATCCTCAGCTTTTGTCAGATATCGACGGAACATCCACAAATATACTTTAAACTGCATTTGCTTTGAAAAACCTAACCCCTCTTCTCTTTTGCCTCCGCACTTAATTTTTCCAACGTTCGTTGTACAAATCTACCGTTTTTATCCAATTTTGATGGTACATAGGACATATATGTAATAAAACAGAATGGTATGGTAGCACAATGGTAAAGGCACTTACTTTCGAAAGTTTGAGGATACGTTCCCAGGTTGAAATCTCGGTGGAAGTAGAAAACTTTGATCACATGAGCTTTTCAGGTCCGTGGTTCGGATTTCACCTTGAACTTCAGGTCCCAAAGGATGCAATGATATTTTATTAAAGAAATAGTATTTTGATAAAAACTGGGAAGGTCTCTGCTTTACTAACTGCAAAATTCACAAACTAAAATAACATTTGTCGCACGGAATGTAATCAACTAAGCTCGCAGGCAGATAGCAGGCAGATTGCGTTCTCCGATTAGGGTAGCAATCATAACGGAGGTTAACAATCACTTTGATAATAGAATTAGTATTGAGTCGTAGAACTTGACAGTGGAGACATCACTTAAAGTTGGAACCTATCAAAACGCGTCATCAATATCTAATATTGAATCCTGCTCATACGCATGACACAGCTGATCCCACTTAATCAGATCGGATGTGGTCGTTGCTGAATTTCAGTATAACCGCAAAATTCCGACAATAGCGGCTGAGATCTCAGTTGAAGATGACAGACTGGATTCTAGAAACGTAGATCGAAATAAATATTGCAGACCAAAAGAAGAGCTTAGCTTACCAGGCAAAATGACGACGGAAGCAAATCTGTGTACTATAATGCTTGGTTGATGCGTATCAGTTGTACTTACCATATTTTCGTTGAAATCTTCAAATCAGATTTCAAGTGATGACTGTTTTATGAACCGACTTTTTCACTTATTTGGGAGTTCTGGATGAAACAGTTACTATAAGTAAACACGTCAGTTAAATGCTCTTTATAATCATTCCAAAAACTGATCACGCGCAGGATTTTTGAGAAAATGTCACTTCTCAAAAACTGATGAATTCACAAAGTATCTAAAAATTATGTGAAAATGAAAAGGCAAAAATCCTCTTTCTTACTACTTCTACTTAAATGCGACAAGTGGAGGAAAACAATCTATTTCATATTAAAAATAAGGAGACGAAAACAACGTTTGGAAAACAATTAATATCAACGTACTATGTTACTCATTTTTAAGCTGTGTTATGGTGGTGATACAGAAAAAATCGGAGAAATAAGTGATTAAGATTTCATACGTTAAACTTCACAGTATCATGTAATTCAGTGGAGCATGCCTTGAGGGTCATGGTTTGATAAAATATATCGCAGCACTGAAACAGTTTATTGTAATCAAAATAAATATCGTGATAACATACTTATGTCTTAAGAATGAAGTAGTGTCTAAACTGTAAATACTGTGATTTTAGTTTTAACATAAACTAGTGGTTCGAAAATTTTACAAGAAAGGAGTACTATTCTGCAAAAATATAAATGATATGATTCTTACTCTTATTTTAGCTTACAATAACCGTAAAGAAGCTGATAAAACTTACTTAGTCGTGTTTTAGAATGTGACAGGAACAACTAGCGGAAAATAAAAAAATAAAAATAATAATTTACATGTTGTGGTCTATTTAAACGGCAATATCTTAAATTGATTATGTTACATTTAGCAAAGAGCTTATTATGTATTAGTTACGTCTATACCGAAGTGTAAGAACGATCATGTGATTAAAGTAACATTTTACAGGAAAAGTAAGTGAATTATGTTATTTTTGAAATAAAATTACGACTGATGGCTGAAGCAGTTATGATAAGCAGGACAGTATCAGCGAAAAACGTGAAATCTTTTAGTTTCTAATTATGATCTAGGACTGAGAAAGAACTTTCTAAAAATGATATCAAGGACATACATGCATATTTACTTTTAGAAACACAAATGACCCAGGCTCGAGGCAATATCTGCTTATCCATCCATTTAAACAAATTATACCACTCACTGACATACAAACTAAACGTAAGAACTATTTCTCCATAGACAAATGCCATTGACAGTTGGCAGATATTTTAATACACACAATTAGTAGCATGTCCTGCTAAAAGCAACTGAATGGAATTGTAAATAAACAAGTGATCAGAACTTCATAATCGGTTCAACAACTATGTTGGAGAAAAAATAGAGCCGATAGCTTGTAGTTATTGAAGGAGTGGTAGAATAGTAAAGCACACGACATTACTGAATTTAGCAGTGCTGTGTTAGCGGAAGAGTTTAAATTAGCCAAGCAATGCACACCTGTTGTAGCCACCTTACTTAATTTGATAATACTAGGGATATGGAATAAGAACCACGAAACGTATTTACTCATTGTAGCATCATCATTCTCTTACTAATTAGTTTTCTCGAACTCTGTCTCTGCACTCCTCTTCCTCTGGAATGACTGTCTTTCTTGCGTCTTTTTTGATTGCATCAAGCCACCTCAATCATGGTCTTTTCCCTTCGAAATATGCTTCTATCACATCTTTGATGAGATGCCATTCACTTCTCATTATGTTACCATACCATCTTAGCCTTTGTCTATTTATTTTCGGTACAATAGCCGGTAGCTGGTACAAAGCTCTTAGTCCTATATTTTTTCTTCTTCTCCACAAATCTCGCTGTTTAAAAAGACTAAACATTTGTCTAAAAACCCACATTGAAATATCATTAATTTATTCTCCATTCTTTTGGCTAAATTCCATAATTCGGTATCATACAATACTTTTGGCTATATTATAATATTGTGTGTTCTCAGTTTTGATGATCTTGAGAATAATTTTAACTTTAACATTTTTCCCTATTTTAAGGGTTTGGGAGAGACTGTATTAGCCTTTTTCCAACCAAATGTCAACCTCTCCTTAACGTGGTGCACCCTGTTTGCACGGACGAGGCTCTGGCGACTGAATGATTCCTGGTATAAGGAGTCACCCACTTCTTGCCAACGGCCTCCGAAAGGAGGGCGGAAGAGCGGTCCAGGGCACCCTCTTGCCCTTGGGGTCGGAAACGGCCCCTATGGCCGGTTACATACTGGGCGATTTCGTCCGCAGCGGAAACTTAACCGTCGCCGCCCATAGAATTTGAGGTGTTTACACACTGAGCGGTCGAACTACCGCTGCTATTTCAGCGGCGAAACTTCCACTGCTAAGAAGAGCAGGAAAAAGGTGACGTGGTTGGGAGTCAGTACCTTGCTTTTGGTGACTTGAGTTTCATTTTGTGAAATTAGAAGTTAATTTAGTTAATTTGGTGTTTATTATTTCGTTGTTAGGTTTTAAAATTGTTATTTTGACGGTTCCGTCGCCACAGAAATAGGAAAAGAAAAAACCAAAGGAGAACAGAATATATGGGGAACGATAACAGCAAGTTTTCAATTAATTTCGGATGTTTATATCGACAGTTGCTTGCAAAACAAAAGTATGGTATTCAAAGGAGAAATACACAGTTGATGAATTGTATTCAAAGTGTGGAAATGCTGGTAGTCACCTTGAAGTAAGCAGATTTCTCATGGACCTATTAGAGATAAACATTTAATTTTATATAATTCCAATCCACTATATTTATTTTATGTTAATAAGAGTGAAAACTAATAGGTGTACAAGAAAATTTTGTAAAATACACTATGCCATATAATGGCTAAGTCTTACATTTATTTGTAACTAATACATATAGGCTACTCCACTGGTAATCAACTCATCACTGTTGAGTTTATATTGCTGTTATACTTAAAAGCTAAATCTACTAGTTAAACTTTTGTGGTTAGATTGTAATATGTTGAGTCTTCTAATAACTATTACTTTACAAGGAAAAATCGAAAGCAAATGGCGAAGATGATGCCGAATTTACTGAACAGCTTGTCTCACTATAATCGTCACTGCTGTATTAAAAAAAAAAAAAAAAAAAAAAGTATCGAAATGTCGAGTGACAGAATTTCGAATGTTGAAACTGTTTCTCGGAAAATGTCTAAGATATAAGGACACAGTTATATAGTATTAAACATCAAAATCTTTTTATAAAATGCGATTCAACATTTTTCAAGTTTTAGTTGAAGCTGTAAAAATTTATGTAAATACGTGATCAAACGTTAATTATTCAAAAGCATTTTTCCTCATTTTCCGTTCACTCAAAATCATTCCTAATTTCAAGACACACTTCCAAGCGTTCCTGGTAGCGTCCCGATTTTTAAAAGAATCTCAAGCTTTGTCTCTTAAAACTGGTCTCGATTCTGCTAACGAAATAAGTAGATCAGTATCTATCATCACTTAACTTTTTACGATTTTTAAATTCAAAAAATGTTTACTTTAGAGAGACTGAAAGCGTACAAGCGGTAAAAAATCCGCTGACTGTGCAAGCGCTAATCTGGCCACATGGGCCACTGTCTAGAGTAGGCGGCCTAACTACCGTCGAATGTAGTTGCAGCGCGCGGCTGTATACCTGCCGTCGACGGCAGCGCTGCCGCGGGTTTTCCCCTCCAACCAGTGTGTAAGGGGGCGTCCATAAATTAAGTGAGGTGAAACAGGTGGGGGGGGGGGTCCAGCGAAATATCACCAATGGGGAGGAGGGGGGGGTCAACGGAAATCTCACGTGAGATTTTTTAAAATTTGTGTTGGATTGTAGGGATAAAAAAAAGGTATACAAATGACGCGATAGTCGATTTTAGGGAAGTATTTCGTCGACAAGGGTGTGACCGACTTTGGGAGGCTAGGACCTAAAAAAAAAAAATGTCTCAAAAAGTTGCGAGGGCGATCTGTAGAGGGGGGGAGAAGTCTCACGGGACCAGATCTCACCAAATCTCACCAGAGGGGGGGGGGGGCAGAAAATCCGTAAAAAAACCTCACGTAATTTATAATGTCCCCTAAAGCTCCCATTTGATCCCTTGCGCCACTACCTGAACGACGGCGACGGAAGAATTTCCGCTGCGGACGAAACCGCACAGTGTGTATCCGGCCTAAAACGGCTGAATCAAAAATAATCAACGGTATGGGTATGCAGAAGGCAACGGAAATCACTGCATTAAAGACCCAAAGGGTATCCCGAGGACATGTAATTCTCTCAAATTACGTTTATCATGATGGCTTCTTCCTAGGTAAAATATTCCGGAGGTAAAATAATCCCGCAATCGGATCTCCGGATGGGGACTGCTCTGGGAGAAGTCATCAGAATGGATAGAAATATTCTACGAGTCAGAGCGTGGAATGTTAGAAGTCTGAATAGGGCAGGTAGGTTACAAAACTTAAAAAGGGAGATAGAACAATTTAAGTTAGATGTTGGTGGGATTAGTGAGATTAAATGGAAGGACGCACAGGATTTCTGGTCTGGGGAACACAGGATAATTAGCACACAAGCTGTCAATGGGGTCACTGGTGTAGGATTTGTAATGTATAAGAGAGTAGGGAAACGGGTGAGTAATTATGAACAGTTTAGTGACAGGATTATTGTGATGAGGTTAGAAACTAAGCCTGCCCCAACCATGTTAGTATAGTGTATATGCCAACGTCACAAGAAGATGACGAAGAAATAGAGAAAATGTACACGAAAATTGATGAATTAATCCAATATGTGAAGGGGGAGGAAAAGCTAATAATCATTGGTGATTGGAATGCCATAGTGGGAGAAGGAAAAGAGGGGAATACTGTAGGAAGTTTTGGTCTGGAAGAAAGAAATGAGCGAGGAAGCAGGTTGTTAGAATTTTGTGAAAGATATAAGCTAGTAGTGGCGAACACACTGTTTAAGAACCATGCAAGAAGGATATACGCCTGGAAACATCCTGGGGATACAGGCAGATATCAGCTAGATTATATCATGGTCAAACAGAGATTCAGGAATCAAGTTCTAGACTGTAAAGTGTGCCCAGGAGCAGACATAGACTCTGACCCTAATTTCATAGTAATGAAGTGCAGGCTGAAATTCAAGCGAATAAGGAAGCAGTATAAGCAGAACAGACTGGAAGTGAATAAACCAAAAAAATCTATTAGGTGAGAAACATTTGCGGAAATGGTAGATTTGGGTCTAAGCAGTAACTCTGAAAGGACCTCAACCGAGGTAATGAAAGCTGGTAAAGAAACATTAGGCTTTAGGGAACAAGCTGTCCGAAAACCTTTGATCACAGAGAAAATTTTGGAGCTGATGGATCAGAGGAGAAGATACAAAAATGCTCATGATTCAGCAGGAAGAGAGCAATAAAGGCAGTTTAGAAATCAAATAAACAGGAAATGCAAAAAAGCAAAAGAAAAATTGCTAAAAGAAAAATGTGAAGAAGTAGAAAAGGAAATGGTTGTAGGTAAAGTAGATGTTGCATATAGGAAGAACAAACAGAATTTTGGAGAAATGAAGAAAAGAGGTGTGAACATTAAACCTGCCGATGGGAAACCTCTTTTAAGCTCTGACGATAGAGCTAATCGATGGAAGGAATACATTGATAAACTGTATGATGGGGAGGACTTGAACAATAGCGTAATGGAAAAGGAAGGCGATGTCAACATTGATGACTTAGGAGATCCTGTTTTGAGGACAGAATTTAATAAAGCTCTGAATGACTTGAAAGCAAATAAGGCAGTTGGAATTGATGAGATCCCTGCAGAACTTCTTAAATCTCTAGGAGAGGAAGGAATCGAAAGATTATTCAAGCTGATATCAAAAAGTTATGAAACAGGAGAAATTCCAACTGATTTTAATAAAAATGTCATCTTCACACTTCCCAAGAAAGCACAAGCCGACAAACGTGAGAATTATCGCACCATTAGTCTAACATCACATGCTTCATAAAGATCAGTTTGGGTTTAGGAAAAATCGAGGTACAAGGGAAGCAATTCTGGTTTTAAGATTAATACTTGAAGGGCGGATCAAGAAAAACAAAGACAATTTTATGGCATTAGTTGATTTAGAAGAAGCTTTTGATAATGTTAGGTGGGACAAGATGTTCAAAATTTTAAAGAATTCTGGTTTAAAGTATCGAGATAGAAGAATACTTTATAAACTATATAAGAATCAAGTGGCTGTAATAAAAGTAGAGAATTATGAGAGACAAACATCAGTTAAAAAGGGTGTGAGACGAGGTTGTAGTCTATCCCCGTTAATATTCAACTTGTATGTAGAGGAAGCAATAAAGAAAGTAAAAGAAAAGTTTCCATGTGGCATAAGTGTTCAGGGAGAAAAAATCAGTATGCTACGATTTTCTGATGGCATTGTCTTGTTAGCAGAAAGATCTGAGGATATTGAGAATTTACTGAATGGCATGAACAAAATACTGAAGGAAGATTTTGGACTGAATATAAATCAAAGCAAGACTAAAGTGATGAAATGTAGCAGAAATTATACCAATACCAGTACATTGAATATAAAAATAGGATCGAATGCAATTTGGAGCAGTAAGTGAATTCTGTTACTTGGGAATCAAAATTACAACCGATGGCCGAAGCAGGAAAGATGTTAAAAGCAGAATGATGAAAATTAAGTGATCAGAGACAGTTAGAAATGAACGAGTTTTGGAAATGATGGATGAGGTAAGAAGTTTGTGGAAGAATCTTACAGAAAGAAGAAACAGGCTGATAGGTCATATTTTGAGACATGCTGGATTGGTTAATTAGCTGGAGGAGGGAACAGTCGGAGGTAAGAACTGCACTCATTTCCTGCTGGTATCATTGACAGAATCTGCTTTTGCAACTATGTTCCTCTTATTCTGCAGCCCCATAACGTATTTAAAATCTTGTACTTTTTCCATAGCTACTCCATCTACATATCTCACTTTAGTTTCTGCATTACGTCATGTACTGGTGGGTAGGTGGTTTGTTTTCTCTATTTTTATCTCCAGTCTTATTTCCTTGATTTTATCCACACCACCTTTTTGCCTATCAGCTCTTCCTTGCTTTTGCCTATTAGTACTACGTCGTTCACCTGTATTTTCACTTTCCTGCCTGTACGTAATCCCTTTTAAACCTCGGCCGTACTCTTTACAGCTTTTTTCCAGAGTAAGATTAAAAAGGAATGAAGACAAACAGTCCCCTTGTTTGGCGTCTGTCTTTACCTTTTCTGGATTTAGAGCCGTTTTCTGGTAAGTCTGTTTAACTTTTATGGGATCCCTGAATCCTTTAATTCAAACCACAATGATCTTCTTTGAGTAGTCATAAGTCTTTTTGGAGTCAATAAATAAATAGTCTACTTCATTATTAAACTCCCAGCACTTCGCAGTTTTTCTCCGCAGGACATACATTTGATCATTGGTCGATTTGTTCTTCCTAAGTCCTGTCTGATGGTATTGATAAGTCTCATCAATGTATGGGTATAATCTTGTAAGCAATATCAGTCTCAAACTTTATTTGCGATACAATTATAGTTTGCAGACATCATGGGAGTTTCTTTCTTAAAAATTTGGTAAATCATCACTTTCTCCTAATTTTCAGAAATTGCTCCCTTTTCTCAGATTATTGTGATAAGCTGATGCTTTTTCTGTGGCACTTTTTTTCCCCCTCTTGCAGTATATCAGCATATATACCATCTACATCCGGGAACATTCTTCTGTTCTCTGGCCTAATTGCGTACTCCACCTCTACAAACGTCGCATCGCTGCACATTCTGAAAATTCACCTGTAAGTTTCCACCGATGTACTACTATTTAGAAGTTCTTCAGACATCGTCTCCGCTCGTCTAGTGCTTTTACCTAAATTGTAATAACGTTTCCACCATTCTCCTTAATTACTTCTATCCTTGTCATTGCTACGTACCATTTTTTGAACTATCTTATCGAACGGTAGAATTCTCTTGAATTATATTTTGTCATAGCCTTTTCCGCCTGTTATGTTATGTAGTATATACAGTGTACTTTGTTGTTTGTTTCCTATATAATCTTTTCGTTTCTTTAGTGAATTGCTATTATTCTTTAACTGTCTTTTCATTACTTTTACCTGATAATCATTTGTTCCTGAGAGCTTATCTCTTCTTCGTTATTTCTTTACTGTGCTCACATTGATCCAATGCTTGGTTTTATTATTTTTGTTTCTATTAGGACCCAGAATTTTTTCCATTCCTTTTCTTAAACTACATTTAATTGCTTCCCGTTATAAGTCAATATCTGTTTCCTGTGTTTCTTCTAGTTCTGCAAGTATTTTCTGTGATACCTCCGTAAATTCTTTTTTTTGTCTTTTGTTCTAGTTTTTGTATGGCTATATCCAGTTTTTTCTTCTATCGCTTTTGAAACCGGGTTTCCTTTGATGTATTTTGATCATCTGAAGAAAGTGGTCATAGCCTAACTCTGCTCCCCTTAGGCTTTTAACATTTTCTACCGTGATTATGATTTTTAAATCAACCGACACATTATCAATGTAGTTTACTCCACACTTGCCGAGAAAACACCATGTCATCCTATGTATATCTTTATGCACGGAAATGTGCTTACTATATGCAAGTTTCTTTTGGTTGGAAAGCTTAACAGTTTCATCATTAATATCATGTAAAGTGGGTTGCAATTTTAGGCCTCCATATTGTCTTCTCGCCTATTTTTGTATTTGCATTCCCTGGAAACAGTTTTATGTCTTAGGTTTGTATTGTATCACGTAACATATCGGGATCCTCATAAAAAGTGTCGTTAATTTCATCGTCTATTTCTTTCGTAGGCGCATGGTATTAGATTAATGATATATTGCTGCACGTTACTCTTAATTTCAGTCATTCTTTAGCGATTTAAAGTCCATTAAGTTCGCCCTTATTGTTTTTGACATTGCAGGGCTAATACCTAACTCATGTTTGCCATTTGAGTTACCAGTGAAGAAGTAGGTGTAGAATTTCTGTAATATGAACCTTTTCCTGCCTGTTGAAGAGCTACAAATTCTAAATTACGTGGCGTCAATTCTACATCCAGGATTTGTATTGTCCCCGGAGTGAATCCCATTTCTTTTAACTCTTTTATTTGGTTTTATTCATTTATTATTGAGCGCTTTAGCCGTTCATTTTTTTTATTCCAATTATCTGGAGGCTTCCTGGCGTTTAATAACAGTTGCTGTTTGGCGGTGTAAGGTTGCTATGATTAGTCCCAAACATGGAGAACCAGTGTATCACTCTTCGTCTAGCTTGTCACTAGGCGACTTGTCTTGTTTGGGTGTCGCTGCCAGGAGCTTAAGCTTTCCCCGGCATAGCTCTGTAGATCCCCTGAGCACTTAAGTCTCACCACCAAGACAAGCTGGTGATACCAGGGGGGACGTGCTATATTAATTTACATAAACAAAGCAAAGCTTACAGAGGTGAAGATTAGGAAAGCGAAGTACAAATTTGAGTCAAAATCGGATACCTCTTGATACTCAGTCACTTAGCCTCTAGACTGCTATATCCTAAAGGTAAAATCCTTCACGAGTCAATCTCTACCCGTGTGTAGCATTAACTTTTGGGCGTATCATTAGTTACAGATTGAACTGTTTATAACAGAGAAATAATATGTTTTTTTCCCAAATACAAGGTTATATACCGACGATCTACCAACGACAAGTACAAATATTCACATTTTTTTAAAGAGAGAAATAGTTTCTCAACCGCGCCTTCTTGCATAGAGCATGAAGTTCAACCATACGTACTCCAGCACATTCTGACGATAATGTGTAAGTTCATCCCTATCGCTCCAATCCGCATAATTTATTCCTTGCAATCCGAAAAATTAATCGAATAACAAACTGAATGTTCCAAACACCTTGCCTGAAGGTTTTGCATCTAGGAGACGATTTGGCCCGTTGCGGTACGTGTTACGTGCGTACTGAATCCAATATATTTTCCCACAACAGAATTTCAATGTTTATAAAGGCAACGGACGTGACATAAGACAATTCATTCATTTAATTCATTTCTTAATTTTCATAAGTGATCTTGGACACAACGTGAAGAGCTGATTGAGATTTATTCCTTATGATGCGGTCGTCTATACGGAAGTAAGGAATTCGACCGATTGCTTAGAAATTCAACGCGATCTGGATGATATTTCAGCATGGTGCGACAAATGGCAACTTAGACGAAACTGTTAAAAGTGAAAGGCAATGTGCGTAACAAACAAAAAGAGTCCGCTTGTTCAGAGATACAAAGTAAACAGTTCAGTTATTGATATGGCCGATTCAGTGAAATATTTGGGCACAACAGTACAAAGGAACATGAAGTAGAACTTGCACATTAATTCGGTCGCAGATGGAGCTAATTCTACGCTGCTATTCATAGGTCGAATACTGAAAAATTGTAATGCACAAACAAAGGAGATAGTGCAAAAAAAAAAAAAAACTCTGGTGTGTCCACATTTAGACTACTGCTGCGGCGTTTGGGACAAGTTTTGTAGGGAACTGATTGACAGTATACAGAAAGTAGAAAGTAGAGCCTCTCGATTCGTGACTGCTTGATACAGCCCTTATGAGTTGTAGATTTTGCTGGTATACTTTTGTATACAGACGACGTAGCTTTCGTTGGTACTTATTGGGAAACATGCGTACATCCACCTTCATTTACGAGTGCGAAGAAATCCTTCGTCCGTCAGGCTATTTGGGCCACAATGACAGGAGTGATAAGATTAGAGAAATAAGATGTCGCACTGATGCTCATGTAAATTCTTTATTTCCCCGAGATTTTCGGGATTCGAATGCAAGGAGTAAAGGTTAATTTTGGTGTAAAGCACATTCTGCCACCCAAAAATTTGTGAATTGCAGAGTAGGTATGTTAATGTAAATAGGGAATCATAATTTGGAATCCATCTGTAAAATTAAATTGGAAACTAAAAACTCACACGAATGAATTTTGGAGCCAATTAAATATTTGATATTAAAAAAAATGCATCATAAATGTTTATCAAACGATAAAAATTAAAGTTTTAAGCAATTTTTCACAATTTAAAAAAAAAAAAAAAAAAGAAACAGTATCTGAATGATCGTCGAATAAAGTGTTTTACTACAATTTATCATTTGAGAAACAATGCCTAAGAAGAGCTTTGATATAAACTTTATAACAAGAAAATATTGAATATAAGTCAGGTTCCAACAAACAAGATTATAATGTAAAATATTCTCACCTAATGTTGACAAGACATATGCTGCAATTAACTATGTTTTAAAACTTGTCCACCATTTTTGGTTTGTCAAATATTCAGTACAAGCTTATTTTATTCTTTAACCTTTACTCTAATAATGTCAAATATGATAGACCTAAACTGAATTAACAAAATTATGATAAATAGGTATGTAGAAATCTCAGAGCTTTTTTGGCTTCAGGGCAATTCCATCGGTAGTAAGGATAGGTAGGATATCAAAATTTAACTGTAATACATTATTATGGTAATTTTATTGACAAGACAAAGTAAGTAAAACTACTGGAAAATCTAAAATTTTATGGAATAACTGACTTACTAATAAAAGGATCTCCGTCTATTTTTAAAAATGATTAATATAGAATGGAAATACCATTTTACATGATTTTAAATCTGAATCTTAACTTACGAGAATGTTGTATACTGTTCAAAAAGTGTTAAATTATTGGTAAATATTCTTTTTACACATAACCCAATCTTTTAAAGATAAACTACCTGAGATAAAAAAGAAATACCTAATTGAGTAATGATATTCTGTTCAATAAGAAATCCACAAAATGTACACACTTTGTCATTTAATCTGGCCACCAGCGTCAGATTCCATCATAATTATTTTGAAAAATCTGACAACGACGTCATCCCAACAAACAGTAACGCAATGCTAGCTCCGCTCCTTGGCAATCTCATTGGCAGATATTTCATTCAGAGTCATCTATATTTCAGATTATTCATTTCCATAAGACATTGCATCAAACAAAATAGGAGGACTGGCAAACAAGAAGGAATTAAGCTCCCCCACTGACGATTCTTACTGGCGGTGAGAGTTCATCAACCTTCCCATACATTTCAGTAATACTTTTCCTAAGTTCAGATGATAATACTATCGTAAAAGTCGTAATTAGCGGGATTGCATTAAGGCGAGGCAAAAAAGAGGCTCAGTGCTACAATTTTACTCCACCTTATTAGCGTAAAACTATAACGATAATTATTTATTACACTAAGCGACGGATTGTGCACACCTAGTGGTACACTTTTTGAAAAAACTGCTGCACCTAAAGACGTGAAATTGAATATATTAATTCAAAGTAAATTCTAAATGTGCCATCAATCATTATTTTTGCAAAAAAAACAACAAATAAATTATAATTATTTTTATTTGTGCATGCTGGCAAGGAGAGGTCTTCAGTTTGGAAATCGCTATCGTCGAATGAACAAGTCTGGTAAAAAGTACGTCACCTGTGGTTTCACGCCCTAAAGCAGGTATGTATGGTGGGCATCCGTTTAAGAGAAATTGTGCCTAAATAAGTTATACCGCTATGGAAGTCCAATTGTAAACAATGTCGGTTTCGCCGTGCGTGTTAAGGCTGTTAAGGCGTTGGATTGATGAGCATGCTGTCCTCAGTGCGATCCCACCACCCGCGATTTTTTTTTCTGTTTGTATTTTTTATTGCTATTTGAATTTGTAACATTTCAAAATTGATTTGAAACAAATTATTTATTTTCCTTTGAGAAATACACAAATGATGAATGATGTATATCAATGAAACATTTGAAACAAAAATAACGTGCACACCAAAATCATTTTATGATGGATATCCTTCCACAGTCACTTATTCTCCAGAAAGTGAAATATTAGTTTAATATTTGTTTTAAAGATTATCTATTGTTATTGAATGTTCGTTGTAAATAAATCTGTGACTTGTGTAAATTTAGATGCATCTGTTATGTCCAAGCCATGTTCTAAGACTAGAATTAATACCCACATCTGACACCAGAATAAATTGTCTGTTGTGGTCCTATTCCAACATCTCAGGCCACCTCTACAGGCTATGACCAACGAGTTTGCCTTAGCAGTCACCCCGCTGGCAGTATGGAAACCATAGCGATTTAACCCGGTTAGACGCGCCTTGCTAACGTCCCGAGGCTAGAAGCTAGCAGGCTACCATACACCCAAGATCCCCGAGCGGTTATAGGATGGTGGGTGGATAGGTCGGATTGGCTTACTTGAATATTGTTATTCGAGAGGGATAGCACTCAAGGAGGGTTTAGCGCTTTGTGGAGCTTATGCTAGAACTAGTAATGACACAGGGCTTGATCGCATAGAAGTATATTTACAGATACTCTCATATAGAGCATTGGCACATGAACAGGAAGGTTAATAGATAGATCCTCACAATAGATTACGACCCATTAGCACTGGATGGTATGCTTACATTTGGCGGCAACTGAGGGTGCAGAGGCTGGCAGGTCCCTGGACTCGACCCCGGCCCGCCAGGTTGGGTCGCGAAAGCACGTCAATTGAACCCGAACTGAAGAAACACTGACTGTATCATTGACTCTCCCTGACGGCTTGGTCGGCCTATATACTAGTGTGCCACCTGTGGGCTTTACTCCATTCGGTGACGAGCTTCGAGCGTTACCTAAAAAGGTAGGCGCGGCCACCGACTTGAAAGTGAGCCACACAAACATGACTTTACGCTTCATAAAAGCGATACAATTAAAAAAATTTGCAACTGTCTACAGATTAACTTTATAGCTGTTGGCTTTTAGAGCATTATAACCAAAGAATTCTCTAAAATATATTAAAAATTGTTTCACATCAATGCTTTTGACCATAGGTCCACAAAAATGCTCTTTAGACTCAAATAAAAATTGACCTTGTCCCTAAAAAAAACTTTCTACAACATAACGTTCGACAACAAATGCTTCCAAAGCGATTTTACAATCATTTCTGTTAGCTCTTGGATTGTGGCATTGGCAAGTAACCTTACATTATACGGAGATCGGCGCCCCAACGGACGGAAGGCGCGCGAAAGACCATTTTAGTTTAAGTCGAAGCTCGTCACCAAATGGAGTAAAGCCCACAGGTGGCAGACGAGTATATAGGCCAACCTAGCCTTCAGGGAGAGTCAGTGATTCAGTCAGTGTTTATTCAGTTCGGGTTATGCTCCAGAAAAAGAGATATTAATTTATTTTTTGTATTAATGATGATCTATGGTTGCTAGATGGAAAAAATCTATGACTTATGTAAATGTAGATGCAGCGGTTTTGTAATTATACAAGGAAATCCCACTGCCTCCCTTAATCGGTTATTTAAATAACTGTATAATTTTAATGATGAACTATGCAAAGCTTAATGACAATTAAAGCTCACTCTATATGGAGATTTTGAGAAAAGTTTAATGGGAGAAATATGTTTCTACATAACTGAAACAAACCAAAAATGCATGCTGGTCGGTAGTTTAAAGAAGCCAAACACAAGAACTATAAAATGTTTAATAAAACTAAAGGTCTTACTATGCAATCGAATCACCCGGAATCCACTTCAACAACACTGTCTGCATTTCAAAGATAATGGCTACGTCCCCAAGATCACCGAGCCTCTAATATCGACTTGTTTCTGTCGGTGAAGTGACTCAATGAAAGCTATTTTCATCACCATGTCTTCATAAAAATATTCCGGTAATTTTCTGTATTTTTCCCCTCTAACCATGAATTCCCAGTCAGTTAATGCGATGGCCTCGCATGCTGGAGGACACGGGTTCGAATTCAGATATGTGTTTTCCATGGTTTCGCACAATCACTCTAGGCAAACGCCGGGATACTTCCTTCAAAAGTACCTTGGCCGAATTCCTTCCCGTTTCTTGCCCCCAGTCCATGCTGGAGTCCCATTATTTAAAAATGTTCTACAATCAACTACAGCCAGTGAACTGCGTGATCAATGAGGAAGAAGGGGCTTTATTCTGTGTTTTGAGAAAGAAAATTAAGTCTTTTGATCAGTCGAGTATTCCTTTAAGGTGGAAGTAAGGTACGAAAATGTTACTATGAAAATAAATACAGATTGTACATAATTACCTCAAATAATAATTCAAACATTCCTTCTCGGACCGTAATAACGAAGAAATATTTCTCACAATGAATTCATATCTTACGAAAGCGCGTAGAATGCTGACATTTTCGATCTTTTATTACTATTCCTGTTCTGTAAAACCGATTTAGCATTATCATTCATCAATTATGTCCCTTTAAAGTTTTTCCGATCTGGACGTAAGAGTCCACAAACTTAGCAAGTCAGAATCTTTCACTGATCTTATTAGGGTGAGCAAAACTAGCCGAAATTTTTTAGATTTTTGTGGTAAATGTTTTGAAAAATCTACTTAACGTCTAGACGTGAAATTGAAAATAAATTAGCTCGACATAATAATTCAATCTCTAGATGTGTCATCAATCATTATTTTTATAAAAAATGTAATAATTTGCGTATATATATATATATTTAATGTCATGAATGATAATGGTTCGTGTTGAAAATTATTTTCATTACACTTATGAAAATAGTAGTTGTGTTTCGATTCCACCGACAAGTAAATTCTGTAAAATACGGAATATCACTTGTACAAGAAAAACATTTCCATTACAACTAGCTTCCGCAATCACAATTTATAAAGCTCAAGATTTAATATTAAGTAAAATTACTGTAGATATTGGAGATGAAGAAACTTGTGTTGGTTTAACATATGTTGGGTGTTAGAGAGTAAAAAATTCAGAAACAGTAGCATTAATTAGAAGATTTTCTTATGACAGAATTAGTAATATTAAAAATTAGAGTATGTTAAAATGTAGAAAACTGGAAGAAACTTAAATAAGAAATTTTATATATGATTGAAAACAAATTAAATAAATTGATATTTTAAATATTTAAAGATTGCGTCTTGTTATAAACGCGTCTAATTTGTTTCAAAAAACTAAAATCACGGATTTTGATGGTAATAATTTCTTTGATTGCATTAATATTTTTTATAACAAAACTTTGCAAGCCATTGCAAAGCCGTAGTTTTAGCTAGTATATTAGTTATCCCAATTCTTTCCGATAATATTGCTTTCATAATGTTGTCTGTCGACAAACAAGCGGATAATCATTTTCGAGGTGGTAGAATTTTTAGTACTATGAAACAATCACAAAGAGAATGTTTCGGAAAAATGTGTTGAAGACAGATTGAATGAAACTGTCTTCCTAAGAAGCGTTGTTACCACATTGACGAGTAGTGCAGCAGCGAAAGCGGTGTGGTCCTGTGGTTAACGTCCTGGCCATGCGAACGTGTGATTCTTGGTTTAAATCCGAGTATTTATATATTTTTTAAATTCATTTCTATTTCATTTCTAAGCGTTCCGAACCTACACATTTCTTAGAGTATAATATATCCTTGATTCTTACCTAATTGCGTCAGGGAATAATGTACTTGAGGAGTGTCTTATAACTGAGAGTATCCAATATTTCTTAACCAACTGCCCAGGTAAATATAAACGTTTTCGCGGCGGCAACACTGTAAAGCAGTTGCTTGGGTTCTAGCCGCGTCGAAATTACATCGTCTGTGCATTTTCAAACCGCACAAATGTTTCGAAAACAATTATTTCATAATAGAACTAACTTGTCAGAAACAAATAATTAATTGTTGGAATTATTTCTCTAATTTTGAACCATTCTGTATGTGGACTGTTATGATTATGCACCGTCGTCAAGGAAAACAAAAACATAATGCAAAAACATGAGATGAAATCGCATAGAACCAAATATTAGTGCTATAACAAACTAAACGACCATTGTCACTCAAAAATGTGTAACCAGATTACTATCGTAGGACAAACATAAATCCGTATATAACTTGTATACTCTAAGTAAAGAATGTTCTTTGAGAATCGAGATTAGAAGCAGAGTTCTTAAATTACCGTTTTTCCCTTTTTATACAATTCTGACAGCAGATTCTGTATACAATTACTTTATGTGCTTTACAGCATTGCGATTTGACACATATGGGGATTAAATGCTAATGAAATTTTTTTGCGTTATTCTTTGTTTGGAATTACTTCAGAATAATAAATAAATACCATCATTTTGCGAAGAAGGATGGCGCCACTCGTGTGATTGTTGTTTACTCTCTGGTAAAAAGTGGAACGCTGACTTTTCGTCACCCGTGATAATCGACTGCAAAATCACCCAAGCAGCAAAAATTCAAACAAACATCGGTAAGGTAAGGTTGATAGTGTTTAAGGACCAAAAGACCGAGAGTGGTGAGTGAGTAGAAACGCTCTGGCCTCGCATTCTGGAGGAGGCGGGAGCGAATCCCTGTTCTGCCATCCAGTTTTGGGTTTTCTATGATTTCCCGTGGCAAATGCTGGGATAATTCCTGCAAAAGGACATGGCCGAATTTTTTCCCATCCTATCCACAAGTCGTTTCCCGCCACTAATGACCTTGACGAAGCGTAATGCCATTAAAAAAATGGATCAGAAAGAGGTATTGTTAGTCGAGTTCATGCCAGCTACAATAAACACAGACAGCTACTGTGAAACACTGAAAAAACTCAGAAGGGCAATTCAGAACCGAAGAAGAGGAATTTTAAGCAAAGGCTCAAGCACTCCCCACGGTAAAGCTCGTCCACACGTTGCCTCTCACACCTCTTATACAAAATTACGGTTGGAAAAGAATCACCTACCCAGCCTATAATCTGATCTTGGCACCCATTGACTACCACCTTTTCTAAGCTGAGAGAATATTTGACCGACACAGATGTGAAAGATGATGCTCAATGCTTGCTCAAAGACTCTGTGGCGAGCATAAAAAATATTTTTTTTTGCTTATACAGGTAATTTTACGCCTTGACGACATCACAGTCCTTAGAGGCGGGAAAGTGGAGGTGGCAAGGATTTCCGGTAAGGGATTTCAGAGGAACCATTCCGGTATACACATGGAGTGGTGTGGGGAAGTCATAGAAACCCCAAATTAAGATGGCTGGACAAGGATTCGAACCTGTGTCCTCCCAAATGAGAGGCCAGAGCGTCACCACTTATCCCACCACTTTCAGTTATTCATAAATAGTCACGAAAATGCGTGTGCCGAAAAGGTCTTGATACAGAAAAACAGATAATTGTTCACCCTTTAGAATGATGTATAGATTACAGGAAATAAATTGATGTTTGCCTGGGATTGCCCTCGTATAATTAAAACGGATTCCAACTGTATTTTTAATTACCAGCTAGGATTTGCATCCTTATTATCTAAGTTGGATAATTGTAGTCAAAATCATTGAAATCTTAAGCTGAAGGTGCTGCTCAGGATAAATTATTTGCTTTGGCCAAAGGAATAAGGAAAGTTAAGATTTATATCCTCTTGCAACATTGCCATATTTACTATCACCAACGTTGTCACATTTTCCGCCTACTAGCAATCCTGTAGTAATTTCTGTATACAAGGAATCAAGTCTCACAACTAATCATTATAAAAAAAAAAATAAAAAAAAAAAAAAACAGAGACATGCCGCCATGGAAATTATTTTTCTTCCCTTCTGACCTATTATATTTTTATTTAACTGATTACCTCTCTTATAACAGAGATTGCCAAGGTGCGGAGCTAGCATTGAGTTACTGCTTGCTGGGTTGACGTCGTTCTCAGATTGTGTAAAATAATGGTGATAGAATCTAACGCCGGCGGCCAGACTCAATGGTAAAGTGTGTACATGGTATGTTTGTTGCGTTAATAAAGGTAAACTCAATAATTTCAAATTAAGTTAGGAATTATTATTTGATAATGAATTGAAGTGATAATGAAATAAACTGAATCGGTTATTCTAAACGAAAAATTGAAATCTAGTTTGAAGATGAAAAAAGGCCATCTCCAAAATCATTTTTCTGAAATGTCTGATGATAGAAATTTTAAATCATAATATTTTAGTCTTATTTCAATACATTATCAGAATTTGTATGCATAAAATAGAGATTTCTTTCACAAAGTAATATTATATGGTGAAAAATATTACTGATTATAGACAACGAAGAAAAATATACAATTTTTGGAAAACCGGAAAAATATATGAAACACAGTATGTCTCATTGAAATGTGTGATTTCGTAACTAGGAATACTAGCGTCAAATTTATGATAATATTCATTTAAAATATAGTAGAATTTATGTAAAACACAGTATGTCTCATTGAAATGTGTGATTTCGTAACTAGGTATACTAGCGTCAAATTTATGATAATATTCATTTAAAATATAGTAGAATTTATGTAAAAATAAGAAATTTTTATACCATTTCAATGACAGTATGATTAAATCTGACTAAATTAAATACTGTCTCTAGTAACTGAATACATTTGTGTGGTATTAAGTATTGAGAGCTTATGAGAAATTTAATATAAAACTACATTATTAAAAGCGGTAAATAATTTTAAATTTTTTTTAGCCATTGCTTTAGTATTTAAATAAAATATATTTTTTAAAGTCCTTGTTTAACTTTAGGAAAGTATAGACATATCAGAGATGAATTGTTGAATTATTATATGACTATAGTGGAAAAAGTACCTAATTTATTTATTTTATATGCCGATAAACATTTATATCTTGCGAATCGTATCAATACTCACTTCTGGCACATCTGAGTCTTTAAATTATTCAGATTTTACTTTTGAATTCCGGACTAATTAAATCTGAATTTTAGATTATGCAATAAACATATTTCATAACACACTATAGAATATTTACAATAATACAAGATTTAAATAATGAACTGATTTTGTCACGAAAAAATAAATAGACAGAAGCATCAACAATAAGGATTATTAAATACTACATATAAGTAAAACAGTGGACAGTATTTATGTTTTACATTTATGCACACAAAAGTCGCATCTTACTACAGTAAACTAATTTAAATTGTTAAAAAGTATATTGTTTTGAATACACAACTATAGTAGACGTAATAAAGTTAATAATATGTTTTGTTAGATGATTTGTTTAGTTTTGAAAAATTGGGTATTAAAACACAAAAGAATGCTTTTAATTATTTTAAAACCATAAAATCAAAACATGGAAACAGAATAGAAATATTGAATAAACAATAGAAAAACTAAAAAAATTTATAGACACAAAAATTATGATCTGAGGAATTGATAGCGGATTTGTTCTGAAGATAGCAAACTTAATCTACATAAAAATGTATTGAGGAAACGAAAGTAATAAAATACTTGGAATTTATGATTAAGTCTATTGATTTAAGGTCGGTAATATTCATTAAAATAAGATATTAAATGTGAAGTGTAGAAAATGTGTAGAGATATAATTATAATAAATATCGTCATGAATAAAATACATTCAAGAATTACATACATTATTTGTGCATTAATAAATAGGAGAAGAGAACTACTAATTGAGTAATCAGTACAAAACATTAATTTTAATTAATTCCAGTTTGTAAGAAAGTATTCTATTAAAGAAATAAACTTATGTTCCCTTTAATAACTTCATTAATTGATTTTTAAATTATTAATTGGACTATCATAAGCACTTTGTAGGTTTTACCGAAAATATTTTTTTAAATTTTAGCCACATATATTTACCTTAAGACATTATTATAAGAGACACAGTTTCTCTTTTTAATTTATTTAACAATTCTTCCTAAATATTCAATCAAACTATATCTATTCTTAATTCAACTAATTATTTGCGAGCCCTTTTGGTAATTTTTTTATGTATGCATTTAATCATAGCTGAGGAATTTCTCAGTTGCTTATGTCTTATACCGATTGCAGGACGTTCGGTTTTCAGAGGAAACTCTGCAATTCCTTATATTTGGAATTACAGCACAAATTTAAGATGGCATTGTTCTTTAGTTAAAAAGAAATAATACTTTCAGTATTTACAAAATATCATAGATCATCTACTTGACATTATAATTAAAAATAAATCATTTTTTATTATTTAATTGCAAATAACTGTTTGCAGCAAACAGAATTTGTATTACATGACTCATTTTTAATGAAATGAAAAAAACAAGTATTTTACAGTTTTGCTAAAAACTAAAGGTTTAAAAAACATTTTATAATTCTTTATCAGAAAATTTCAGCATGCCGAAGTAATATTTTGCACGCTAAAGACAATACACATTTTTTTTAAATATCCATCTAACAAAAAAATTATTACTGGCATAGTATCCAACCTGGTATAGCATTAAAGCAGATTATTACTGTAAAGCCAGGTATCAAAAACTTTTGTTTAAACGTTATTGGTACACATTATAAAACACAAGATTAATTTTGGATATGGTATTAAAATCAGTAAAACGTTATTTACAGTCTAAAATCAGTAACTTAAATTTAAAATTAATTCAATAAAAAGTCAATAAATTTTATGTAGAATATTTCAGAATATTGTGTATTATCTGAACATATTTAATCAGGTTTATTATTTCGCAATTTGAAACAGATTTTCTTACACTAATATAACTATACTGCAATAAATTTATATTAATTTCATTCACTCCCTTTGCCTTCATCTTAATTGTACAGTAAGTAATTTTATCAGAAAATTGAAATAATGTTGATTAAATAGAATGGCATCAGAATTACCATGCTAAACTGTTATCCAATTTTTTGCATTAACGGATTCCATAGGAAAAACTTTAGTATTTGAAAATTTTGATGAAACTTTCATCAAATTACGAAGCTGTTTGTTATCAAATAATTAAAAAAGTTGATGAAGTTTTCATTAGATTGCTGAATTGATTATTTTGAAATACTTTAAATTAATCCTTTATACTAATTTTAGTTTCGTTCATTATTATCACACCTTTAAATCAAATTTGCAAATCATATTTGAAAGATTATACATAATTCGTAAGAGCTTACCTAAAAAATAATTTTACCCTAAAACTTTTGGTTGCTTTTTTCTAATCATCTATAATTTATCTAAATTGACCTGCCATAAACCTTAATCGCCATTATAAATGAACGAAGTCCTGTAAAGAATATATCTTCATTGCCATTGTTAATAGTTTCTGCTCGGAAATACATTTTCGTGGATTTACAAAGTATGTTTAATTTCAGCTCCTTTTAGATTTTTTTTGGGCATTTTAAGAGTCAGCCAATTCAGCAGCTTTGAAACTTAATTTTATCATTTCATAATATAAAACATTTCTATGTCTGCCTGTGTGCTGGTACACTTACACGTCGATAATATTTTTAATTTCTCATTTTGTTAATCACAGAAGTTTTATTGCACACCTTGGACTATAATTTACCCGGTGATTCGCTTTCTGGGACTATGCGTTAGTTTTTTTATAGGCTACGCCTGGACATTTTTTTAGGGAAGATATGTTTTGAATCAAATTTTTGTACATTCAAATAAATAGTAGTTAATAATATTCGCTATCGCGCGCTACCATCATTGGTTTCAGTAGCTTAAATATTAATTTTCTGACTAACAAAAATTACTCTTGTGTGGTATTAAATCTGCTGTCAGATGTACAGAGTGTCCAGAAAGGACTCCCTGATTTCAAAATTAAACATCTCGAAAACAAAGATCGATAGAGGAATGCAGTAAACGGTATGTTTATTGTGACAACTGTAAGAAGTGTATACAGCAGTGTGAAATAATAGTTAGAAAAGCTGCTATCGATCTTTGTTTTCGAGATATTTAATTTTGAAATCAGGGAGTCCTTTTCTGGACACCCTGTATTTTGTGTATAATTTGCATTACTAAGTTGAATTGTTACATTGTTATTAACATATTTACTGATTATGCGTTGTGGCCTTCAAATAGTAAACCCGCAGTCACTACACATCAAAATAAGTAGTTCATTCAAGCATTTGGCTTGGCCATTTCTGTTTCGAACGATTGTAGATATTGGTTATATTGGGATAATATTATTTCTTATGGTTTACTCACAGTATGTTAAGAAAGCATGTACCATGTTGCTTTTAATAGCTTTCCTATAATATATTAATCAGTAATAAGTAATATAAAATTCTTTACCATAGAGGATTTTGAAGGGTGTCTTCAGTAAAATCAACACTTCTTTACATGGCGGCAAAAAAAAAAAAAAAAAGCTAAAGAACAACTTTTTAATACTTTTTATAGTTTACCCACTAACTAACTACGAAAGACAAACATATGCTGTTGAAGACTTTATCATCCATACTCTAATTCATACTCGAATGGTTTTTGTAGGAATGGCTTATTTTATAGCTTTACTTCAGTAAGATCGAAACAGCTAAATCGCTATACAGCGAAATAAAATATAAACTATAAAATTTCAATAAAATAGACCTACAAAATAGAAAAAGACATAGCATTCAAACCTGATAAACGTTTCTTGGGTACAAGCATAGTAATACACTGGAAAGCAATGACACGTTGCATTTTATAAGATATAAGGATATTTTTTTTAACAGTTTCTGTTTTACTCCAGTAAAGCGCCAAAAACCGACTGCAAAGAAACATTCTTGATATATGCTGAGTGAACCGTTAGAGACACATCAGTGAAATGAATAGATTTGGTGGACATAATACTCATATGTTCCTTAAATAAGTCTGCTACAGGATTTGTCTATTTTAGTAAGTATCCTATAAATAGGTTTCCACACTGCAGGTTTCCGTTAGTTCGTTTATAACTCTTAAATAACTTGTAGGTTAAGTATTCTCTAAGAGTTCATTATGTATTGCTGTGATAGATAAAGTAATTACTTAGCAGTGTCGATTTTACTTAATGAAGGTTCTAAATTCTGGCGTGAAGGAGGCTTTCATTTCGTATGCTGCTGAAACTATTATAGCCACGTGAACACCATTGGTCGTAGATTTGAGCTGCATAATATCTACTTTAAAAAAATCTCGTACAAGCGATATACACTGCCGCAGACATTCTGTACGCTTCAACTCGAATTCACATGTTCTTATTATTAATTTGAAGTATCATTAATATGTCAGGTATCATTGAATATTTTATTATGATAGATAATGTAGGTATTTAGCGTTATCGATTTTATCGAATTAAGGCACTAAACATAGTTATGAATGATGTATTCTTGTGGTACGTTTCCTGAATCGTTAGAGACAAATCAGTTCACTGTGTGGACGTATTGGTGAGCGTAATTAAGAGTTTCCATAATGATTTTTTCTATTATTAGTAGGTTACCTGTGAAAACCGTTTTGGGCTGTAGTTGCCCGCACGTACTTTCATAGTTCGAGTACAAGTGACGTTATTAGCATGCATTCTTTTTTTAGTTTGTGGATTGATACTCCTGTTTGGTATGCCAGAAAAGTTGATATTTAGCAGTGTCAATTTTAATTAAGTAAGGCGCTAAAAACCGAAATGATAGAGGTACATCAATGGAATATGTGGAAAACCTAATGAGTATAGTATGTTACATAAAAACAATACACCATATCGTTAGGGAGTAATCTGTAAAAAGCGATTTATGGTGCAGCTGTCCGTTATTATGCTTTTATATCGATATTTATTCATGAAATTCTGTTAAATTGTTTTCAGTTTTTAGAATCATCAACCGATTTGATTACAGTGTGCGTTTTATTACACTAGACAAAGCATTTGTTTGGAATTGTTGATTTTACTGATGCAAGTTGAAGACCGCATGTAGAGGCTTTCTTAGAATACACTGTGTTAACTAATAAGACATATGAATGCAATTTAGTCAGTTACAGCATTCATTGTAAATAATTTTATACAAGGAAAATATTTAAACATTTTGATTATATGAATCATAATTGACTGCTGCATATAGCTACTATGCAATACACATTCTTGAATCACTTAACAACATAACTACTAGAACAAGCATATTAAATTCACAGAAATACAATATTTAATTATTGTCTTTATAAATAATTCATTCCAGTAATCTTTTTACGACACATTTAATGTATGGCCAGTAAACTAATATTTAAGCTACTGAAAGTAATTCTTGCAACTTTTAATGTAGAAATTAATTAATGATGCAGGAGCACTGTAAAGTTAAAAAATTTTGATGAGGATAATTTAAATTACATAAAAGGTGCCACACAGCATAGTTCTGTATTTAGAAGGAAACCTATAAAAACTCTTTTACGCTGCAACTATCAGTCAAAAATAAACACAAAAATTAGGAATAATTTTTCAATATACGTACTAGATGCTTATGACAATTAATTGAAACGAGTTTATCTAACAACTAAATAAGTGGATAAAATGCTAATGGGGAAGTACATAATAATAAAAATATAACAATATGGTCCTCGCTGAGAGGAGCCGTAAGACTTGCCTATATTCTGAACACATACCTTTTTTTGCGGGTTTCTCACATGTAAACAGTATAGTAATCACTGCAAACTATCTAATTCCAACAACTTGATTTTTTTTTTAAGTACAAGAAATTTTGTGCCACAAACGTATTATGTCATATTTTTTATTTATAACACAAGTTATTGAATACTGATTTTCCGTTAACGGGAGCAAATATAGAATATTTTGCTCTATTAGGTATACCACACATTAAAAAAAGTTATAATACTTGTTTCTGAAAAATATACTAACCGGTTTTAAATATCTTATACCGACAGAATTAGATTTAATATTGTATGTTCAAAAGAAATTGTCTTGAAGTAAACGAAATTAACGGTTATTTTAATTTCAACTCCTTGAGTGAAACCAACAAACCTCACATGCCCTATTGCGTACAGAGACGTAATTTACAACATAACTCTTTTCAGACATAATTTAAATAATGTAAGAAATCTTCTTTTACTATTTGAACCGAACTACAGTAATCGAAAAACTAGGTAATTATTCTTTTATTGCAACACAATTGTTATCATTATTAGTATGAAAATGAAACACGCTACCACGATCAACAATTGTGTGATTTTTTCAATAAGAGTATAAGGTGGTTTTATTACATCAAACTGGCAACGATCTACTTAGGCTATAAATTAAAAATGAATTAAATTAATAGCCTTATTAGAAGGCTAAAAGGAAAACTGAAACTAAGACTACAGCAACACTCATTGAAACTAGATAATTATTTAATTTAAAATTGTATACAGTAATTCAAACAAGTAACTGTAAGGAAATAATATTAATAATTAAAGATTATAGCTTTGCAACGGACTGCTAAATTTGAACCAGCTAAATCATGAAAATATTCTAAAACTATAGATTAGTTTAAGTTCCAAGAAATGTTTTTAAAAATAATAACAAGGTTATGCGAGTAGTAATATATTAAGATAAATTTGACGCTGATCAAGCAGCTAAATTTCATAAAATTAATATCGTAGTTGTGATAGGGTTTAAAATTAAAAACATGATATACATCAAGAAATTTTTACAGAAAGATAAAGCAGGGATACAAATTTAACAAAAGAAGAGATTACATTCCTCAGATATCGTTTTTCAAAATGAAACTAATTGTATCCTTCTCGGTAGTTTTGTAGAATCAACTAAAAGTTTAACGCATATGAATGACGAGTAAAATGTCGTTAATTATAATTACTGTAATAGAAAATTTGAAAAATTTACATTCATATGTTTACTTTTTAATACTTAAGGAATCTTTTATCATGATTTTTTGAGTAATTTACTTATTGTTAGGGGAATTATTGGAAAACATTTTAACATTTATAGATTAGGTGTTATATTACCAATTACCTATTGAAACCCATAAAACTTTTAAAACTTTTTCTGGCGTAGGTCCACCAAATGCAGTTTTCGTGTGGGTTAATGAAGAGAAAAACATTTGAATGAAGACACTAAACAAATTTGATGCCTGCCGAGGTCAAACATGCTCATGTCAGATAAGTAAAAAGATAGAGACTTTCAAGAATCAGGGAAAGATAAAATTTACAGCAATGACGCAAAGTTAGTAGAAATATCTGCTCAGATATCTATTCGAAAGTAAGTGAGGGAAAACAAAAATAGTTCTTATTAAATTTGTTTAATTTCTTTGAAATTATCTTGTCATAGATACACAAACGAAAAAAGGAGAATAGCTTAAAACTGTAAATGGTACAAGAAAAAAAATTAGGATCTGAAGTAGTATGCATCCAATTTTATTAACTGGTTTACGGTATGCAGTTCGTGCTTCGTGCACCTGATACCTCCTTAGATACAACCATTGTTGAAAATAACGTCCTTAATAAATAGGAATACAGCAATACTGAATTAACTGAGGGGTAAATTCATGATTAGCAATGAAAAATCAAAGATATAAGAAATTGAATACAAAATTAAGTATCTTAAAATTGAAATATTTAATACTGAAAATGTTCGTAGAGAATATGTATCAAAATGACTCAACGTGATTTTATGGTTTATGAAATGCGTAGTTAGTCAAAAAATAAAAGCCTAGATCATTAATTTTAGCATTCAAAATTGTTGGCTAAAATTGCATCATACTTTTAAAGTTCGAGCTGCAGGAAAGTGATTGACAAAATGTGTAAGTTAGTTTCTAATTGTTAAATGAAAAACATACCACAACTATTAATTTGGGTAACACTGATTAAAAATAATTACTTGTATTTTGATTTTTGAATTATCAGCTTGAGTAGAATCGATTTGCTAATTTATTAAAATGAAAGGATTTTTTTTTTTTTTTTTTTTTTTTTTTTACATATGTAGTTTCGATCTTTTGACGTCGGGGTTATTTGATGCGGGAAAGGACTGGAGAGAAGGAACCGGAAGGATTTCGGCCGTGGCTTTTTTGAAGGAAGCATCCCAGCATTCGTCTGCAGTGATTTAGAGAAACCATGGAAAACACAAATCTGGATTCCCGGACAGGGTTTCGAACCGGCGTGCTCCCGAATGCGAGGCCAGAACGTTACCAATCACGCACCACGCTCAGTAAAATGAATGGAATTTAGTATTTATTCCCCCTTGGATTGACCCCAAAGGATCAAGAGACAGACGTCCTATGTGAAATCATTAAGGTGGAATGCTCTCTACCTGTGACTTAAGATCCAGAGAATTTAACCCATTGCCTTGGAGGAATGTTGGTGCTGCCATCTGTCTGCGAGACATGTAACTTGTGTTCTGTATGATAAGAATATATTTTGTTTGTGAAATGTGTAGTTTATGAAGCGGAGATTGAAGACCATTCCAGCACTCAGCTACATGATTGCGGAAAACGTACTAAAACCACAATTAGAGCGGCCGGTACGCGGAGACGAGGATTCGAACCTCATCCTGTTGTATCTCCAGACCGAGCGTGGTGGTGTAACGGTTAGCATTCTGTCCTCGCATTTGGGAGGACGGCGGTTCGAATCCCCGTCCGGGCATCCAGATTTGGGTTTTCCATGGTTTCTCAAATCACTCCAGGCAAATGCCGGATGCTTCCTTCAAAAGACCATGGCAAAATTGCTTCCCATTCCTTGCCCCCCATCCCTTCCCGTCTCTAAAGACCTCGCTGTTAAGAGAAGTTAAGCAGTTAAAAAAAATTGTGTCTCCAGTGCATTCACACTGACGCATCTTTTTATTTTTAATGTTGTCTAGAACGGTAAACAAGTAAATCAATAAGGGCTTCTTGATTTTTGTACCATCACTATGTACTAGTCGTGCAAACTGCCGTCTACTCACGCTCGAACTCGCTCAGTTATTCCTGTGACCGGTCCTCTCTACTCGGACGAGCTGTGACCGCTGGAACTTCCCCAGGCTCGGTGGACAAACGGAGACGGTCATACGAAGGCTCGGCGATGCAGGAATAGGGGACAGTCTTGCTCGCCCGAATCGTGCAACAAGGATGGTACATCATAAAAAACTGTACGGGATTGTACAGCAGTGGATTCTCAACTACTACCAACATTTTGTGTAAGTTCTACCAATTGAATCTTCGTAGACATGAAGTGTAATGTGTATGTGTTAGATAAACATATGTAACGGATGTATTACAAACCATGAAATCAGTTTAACGAAAACAATAACATAAATAAATAATCTATAGTTACTGACATATATAAAGTATACCTTGAATCCACATTTAGTGCATTATGATTTATACGAAAGCTCCTAATATAATGTAACGTCCTGTATCTATTTATGCACAAAATTGACTCACTTTAATGACATAAGTGATATCACTGTCATACGTGATTTTATATAATGAATAGATCATTCATTTGTTTAGAAGAAAGATTGTTTCACTTCCTATGAAATGCCATAATATCATCTCAGAAATGTTTAAATGCGGTGCAATCTGCCGATTTTTACTTTTTCTTTTACATAGAGTTGTGCCCGGTCTTTAAGTATTCGTTTTTTCGAAAGTAACGTATACAATCTTACAGGATGATACTACAACACGTAGAAAATAACAAGAAGACTTATAATCTTCATCCTTCGATTTAGCAATTTTAAGACTGCGATGCAGTTCGTGGCTGTTCCGATTGTACCGGTAGAGTACCAGCGTCGCTTCGTCACAACACAACAGACCGAGCTACTGTCAGGCTCGAGCTTACATCCAATCCAGGCTCGGTCCTTTGCACTGTATTTCCGTCATTGGCCGGCAGAGGTCGCGCTGGCAGCAACAAACAGAGGGAGCCTAGACAGCGTTTGCACGACTCCGTGCGACACATTTGTTAAAACTAATTGGAAATGGTTTTTCAACGAGAAAATTATGATGTTAATACAATTAATTTCTTTCATGGGGGGTACAAAATAGTTTAAATTTTGGGAGAGTTACATAACAGCATAAAATCAATCAATTCGAGCAGTGGTTACAAAAGAAAATACTGTTATATGCAAAAATATGAATAACTTACGTACAATATTTTTTTTTTAAATGGCTTAGCTATACAGCCAACCTGATGAATTTTTTTCCAACTAATTAGAAACACCACAGGAAGGACATGACATTCACAGAACAACACTTAAACACCCACGCCCGCGGCCGGATTCGAACCAGCGACCTTGTCTAGCCTCTACAATACCGGGGCCGGCTGTACAGGTCTTTGCAGAGGTGGTAGAGGCCCATTGTACCACGAAGTCACACGCTGCTATCATGTCACGGTAATCAACAGTTCGTCAGAAACTGGTATTGCGCAGTAACGCTTAAATGTGCTGCACCAAACACACTGAGAACTTCAAGCCCTACACTGAGCTCAACCATTGTGAATTTCTAAGATTGTTTGTAGCTATTAACTTCGATTGCGTTTTTCAATGCTGTTGTGGATTCGCTGTATCATACTTCAATTAAATTGATTCATTAATTTAACTAAAACGCAAAAAAACCATGTTGATGTCAATTTACAAATTTGTGGGTTTTAATTCTGGTATGATACTATTGCCCAGCCTTTCCTTTAAAAATTTATTGCCGTAAATTAAGTTTTCTATTCAAAACAACAATCCGTATCAATTCAAAAAATACAACACGCGCTGCAGTACAGACCTACATAAACGTTTACATTTAGAATTATTTATCAGATATACAAATGATAGTGGCGCTAATGACCCCGTCGTCGACGCGCCCTTAAGCCCTAATAATAATAACAACAACAACAAATGATAGGAGCATGTCTCAGATGAAATATGCTTGGTGAATATAACGAATTCTTTGGCACACTAGATAACAGTTAGAACTGAAATGTCATTATATTGTATAATCTGTAAAAAATCATTGTAGTTAATGTGTCGTATAAGAACAATGTGTATACTGTCTGCCAATTAGACAAGTGTTTTGCTACGATTTAAATGAAATTCATTGATATCTTGGCCCTATTGCTAAAATTTAGAGCATGAAATAAGGTCACAATATAAAATCATTTTGCAATCAGTGAGACATAAGCTAGTAGGTATAATACTCAATGTACAGAAAACCACTTCTGTAACTTGCTTCTGCTTATATCTTTACGCCTCGTCAACGTAGAGGTTAAGCGGGAAAGGACCAGGTGTAATAAACGGAAAGGAATTCGGCCCAGCTATGACCTTATGAGGGAACCATCCCGGCATTTTCCTGGAGTGATTCAGGGAAACCAGTGAAGACCGAAATTTGGATCACTCGACAGGGATTCAAACCCGCGTTCTTCGGAATGCGAGGCCAGAGCTGTGCTCACGCTCGCTCTACGGTTTTTAAGTAGTGATAATGCTGTTATCTTAAAGTTAATAATATTTTATTTTAATTCCTAAAGCTGCATTTGGGACCAGGGTCTCTGGTAAAAGTATCAGAAGCCGAATAGTGAAAAGCTTGGCAATATTTATTAATGTCTGTAATCCAGCGCACATACTTTAGAACATTTATAGCTTTTACCTGACAATTAAAAATAATTTTTTATTGTTTGTGTAGGATGTCGATGTCACTGCGGCTGTCAGAACTGTACAGCGTCGATTAATTAATATCCGAAAGTTTGGCCGTCACAAAGAACGATGACAAATTAATGTTTTGCGGCCGACTGGTGGGTTCCTCCATATGCACGGGCTGCAATCACATGACATGAGTGGCAACATGCTTCCTTGTTAAAATTTTACAGGCGCAATCAACACGCTGGTGGTATCACCAATAAAGTTGTAGGGACGCCTGTAAAATTCTCTCTTACCTCTTTTACTTTCCGACAATGTATATCTGTATTCGTGTATCCCACCGCTTGAGAAACAGGCTCAAAATAAACTTCATCATTTATCGAGAGTACGTAGTGTTCGAACATATCACAAAGCCTTTGAACGACAATAATGCATCAGCTCTAAAATATTCAGAGCAAATTGTAGAAATAAAAAATCAGATCAAATAGAAGGAGGTAGAAATCCTTTAGCGTTGTTTCCCTATTGTCAAATGTACCTGTAAAAGATCTGACGAAATATAAGCTCTTTATTTTTCTAAAGACTGGATACGACAGTTAGACGGTCGCCATAAGGGGGCGTCCATTAATTACGTGAGGTGAAATTGGGAAATTGGGGGGGGCTAGTGACATCTCACCAAACTTCACCAAGGGGGAGGGGGTGGGATCGACGGAAATCTGACGTGAGGTTTTGAAATTCTTGAAGAACGGTAGAGCTAACCGACCTTGGGGGGGGGGCAGTATAATTATGAGAGCTTTTTTTTTTAAATGACTAAAAAAAACTACGGGGTCTATTAGCAGGGGGGATCCCTTCAAAATGTTACGTCATCTTATGGGAGGGTGGTCCGACCAGATCTCACTAAATATCACCAGAGAGGGGGGGGGGGGAGAGGGGTTCCAGAATTTCGAAATAAACACCTTACGTAATTAATGGAGACCTCCTCAGACAAAAACAACTTGCTGTCACCTCAGACTGTGGTAACAATATTCAAGGATGCATTCAAATTAGAAATTCTTTACACCAGAGTCGTACAAACGTCGTCTAGGCTCGCTCGGATTGTCGGTGCCGGACAGAAAAGCCACGAATTGCATCGCGGTCTTAAAATTTTTAAATCGAAGAATGAAGTAACTGATAAATTAAAGGGTTGAGAGTATATTGTAGGGGTCATGTTTAAGTATAATGGAAATTATGAATTACAGTACATGTTGCAGACGACACGTGTCGTAAGGTTAGACGTTGACATGAGGGCAGGTGGAATTCGCAACCTCCAGCGCCAAGCGTACATCGCCATCTGAAGCATCTGCTGATTGCTGAGTGCGTAAGGAGTGCCCGCCTGGCCCACTTAAAGAACCGAACATTCATTTTAAGTGAAGTGATCGACTAATACTCGCGCACTTGATTGCTAGAGCCGACAGTGCAAACATCGGAAACTGGTGGGCTTTCATTGATTGTCTCTGATCAGTGTGGACTGTAGCTTTTGGCACTTACCAACTATACTTCGCAGACTTCCATAGCCGAATAAGCCTGTAACGTCACATCTACGAATTTTTTCAGTAGGTATAATTCCTCTCTCCTGTTTGCTTGTCGTAAGACAAGGTGTCAGAGACTGATAGATCTTTTAGCAAACTGTCGTAGGAAACAACGGCAGGCATATCGAGACGACCGCTACCGTCTGCGTCTAACAAGTAGGGAATTTCTAAGCCACACAAGTAAGTGGATGTTCGCCGTACCCAGTAGCGCTAGCTTCGTATTGCAGAGGTCGCTGGTTCAAATCCGGCCCAGGGAGTCGAAGATTTTAATTAAGTGTTGTGCCCGTCCTGTGTTGTCGTTTCACTTTTGCTAATAATACTTGAAGATTCTATATGCACAATGGAGGAATAAAAAAACAAAGTCGTTGGCTGAATGGCTGTAAGGCCGAATGCCATTAAAAATGCTCACCTTCACGCATTACTATCATCGTTACAAAAACACAGTTCTTCTTCATATTTTCAACGTGCTGTTGTATTATTTTATCAGATTATATAGTTTACTTTAGGAAAAATTGAATACCGGGTACAACTCTATGTTAATGAAAAAGTAAAAATCAGCAGATTGTTCCACGTTTCAACATTTCTGTGGCGATGTTCCGGCATCTCATAAAATGTAGAAATCTTTCTCCTGAACACATCAATGTTAGTTTGGTTACTAACAATCATTTATTCAATTAATAAATATACAAATCCTTACAAGACATCATATGTATTTGAAACCTCCTAGTAAATCATAATGCAAAAAATGTGGTTTCAGGGTATACTTTATGTATGCCAGTAACTATATATAACTTATTTATGTTATGGTTTCTGTTATACTGTGTTCTGATCTGGTAGTTTGTAATGCTTCCTTTACATATGTTTACCAAACATATACACGATGCACTTCATGTCTACGGCGATTCAGTTGACAGAACTTATACAAAATTTTGGTAGCAGTCATTGCTATACTGTAGGTTCGAGAATGCTCCTGCCGTACAGTCTTGTTCAGTTTTCTATGATGTACCATCCATGTTGCGAGGAAGACGCTGTACCATATTCCTGCATTGTCGAGCCTAGGGAAGCTCCAGCAGGACAGGTCATAGGAATAACCTAGCGAGTTCGAGCGTCAGCAGACGGCAATATGCAAGACACTACTTTGCACATTAGGAACACAGCAGTCAATGCGGGTTTGTAATCTAGAAGATATGATCTCTGTATGGACACGTTGTAATTGAATAGTGGCTATTATGTCCTATGCAGTCCATTCTGTGGGCAATATTACACGTTTGGGTGGGGGTTCTAGAAGTGTTATTAGGTTCTAAGCTACAGATTATCCTGCGGACACCAGGATGTTATTTGTCAGAATAATATAATTTGACACCAGGGCGACTCTATTAATAAAAGAGGAGTCCTGTGACTGCTCTAAATAGCAGTATTAATTAGATCGGCATACCACACAATTACTATCTGAAATAATCCGGGTTCTAACTTTACGACTGTAATAACTTTACAACACAATGGATAAGATAAACAAATACTTTAACTATAAAAAAAACCAAACCATACATTTATCCGCAATTACTCACTATAGTTACTCTGGAAGGAAATACCACACACAACGCTTGGCCAAAATGCTACCAACTGTAGGATAGAAAATGACAAAACAGCTTCCTCATACGAATGTAACTGAACCATGGCTTTAATGAATTAATGCATGAACGACTGAATGATTAAAGGGCCCCATACACACAGCAACTTGTTGGCCAACTTGGTTGTGTTGTAGCTGAAGTTGGTGTGTGTATGGGTAGGTTGGCAGACCAAATCACAAGTTGGCCAACCAAGTTGGTGGTTTTCAAACTCTTTTAATATTTGTGGGTGGGGCCTATTGTTGTGCCAACGTGTTGTAGTGTGTATGGGCAAGTTGTCCAACCTGGCTGCCAACATCAGTCCGCTCCGGTTTCTCATCGAGGCTGTGCTAGTGATTTATGCTAACAGCAGTACTGTGATGGATACTGTTCAGAACAACGATGCATGGAACACCGTCATCGAAAAGTTTCACAGTCTACCACAACTGTGGAAAGTGAAATCTGATTTATATAAAAACAAAAATTCAAGAATCAAGGGCGGGGAAGAATTGCTGATTGATTTCAAAGAAGTGGAAATTTTTGTAATCTTCCGTTGCAGTTACTTTGAGCTACGACAGCAAATTTGTGAGTGGAAATTTGGGGCATTTTTGGAGCCACTTTTTTGCCCAAATTTTTCTTTTTCTCTTTTTCCTCTCATTTTCCGCGCTGGCAGCAACGATAATTGTGCACAAAGCTATTTATTCTAGTTCCAAAATTACTGGTAGCCGGCCTTAGTAGCGTAGGGGCTAGACACCTGGTCCCGCGTGCCGAAGGTCGCCGGTTCGAGTCCGGCCGAGGGTATGGGTGTTTAAGTGTTGTGTTTCTGTGTGAATGTCCTGTACGTCCATATTTAGCAGCTGCAAAATATATATATACCGGGTGACTGATTCACTGGAAGCTACGATAATCACATTGAGCTGGCTGTATGGCCTCCGTTGCCAAATGCTATTTTAATAATAATAATAATTTTTTTTTTTTTTTTTTTTTTTTTTTTTTTAAAATGGCATTCGGCAACTGAGGCCATACAGCCAGCTCAATGTGTATTTTTTCCAATGTATGGACGCCACAGGATGGACAAGACATTCACACAGACACACAACACTTAACATCCATGCCCGCGGCCGGATTCGAACCGGCGGCCTTCGGCACGCGGAGCTAGCACTCTAGCCCCTACGCTACCGAGGCCGGCGATAATAATAATAAAACATTACTGGTATAAGTAAACACCTTGTTTGCTGTATGCTGGTTCTCTCTTTACTGATGTCGGCCAACTGTGTTGTCCAACTTGTTTTTGTGTTGGCCAACCAAGTTGGGAGACATGGTTGGACAACAAGTTGCTGTGTGTATGGGGCCCTTTACCTTTAACCTGATTGTTGGCAGAAAAACCTCATTCAGTATCGCGACAGGGTTGTTATGTGCTCTGTTGAGGTGGGTGAACACACCATTCACGTGCACTATCCGTGCATATGCGAGAGCTACGCGATGCAGTTACCTTGTACACAGAACCTCAAAATCCGTGCGAGATTCTCGATGCGTTTGCGACGAGCGGCCTACAATACTCTTCACTGAATAAACTACCAAAATTCCTATTTAAAGCCACAATTCACCGACTGCCCGTTACAATGTCTACAAGAAGAATCAAACCAATTTCCAAAGATTAACAATAATTTTAAAAAAATGAAATTGTAAATAAGATTTTGCATGAACCCGGAGTTGGTGGCTATACCTCTGTGACAACTCTTCGGAAAATTTAATTGGGGTGGTTTCCGGTTGTCTTTACCATCATGAAATATTACGTTATACTGTTTATGTAAATGACTGAGATCTGTGTGTTTAGCGTAGTGTGTATTGAATGAAAGTCTGAAACCTGGTGCCAGCTCGTTCATACCTACTCTTCTGAATGATACCAAGTGTAAATAGGGCGGGATACAATGGAAAAGTTCCATAACTATTTTCTTGGCACCGACGACAGCTGAACAACTTGGTGCATGGTTAAAATGTATACTCACCAGTCTGTCTACTCGGTCACTGGCTGGAGTGTCAACAGAAAGTCTGGATATAACGTAGAAATCGTAATAATCGTCCTTACAATGAAACCGTTAAAACAATGTCCTTTTTAACTCTTTTTTTCTGTTACCTATGTAGCAAATCTATTCACCTAAATTAAGTGAAAGGTAATAAACGTTTAACCTAATATTTTTTCGTTTAGGGTAAGTATCGATAACATGTGTTGGAACGTAGTGAAGGATGTTCTGTGCCTATATTTACTAAAGTTTTTTTAATAGATCTGCAAACAAATCTTAGCAGTTTACGTTCCATCTTCTACATATTAATACGTGAAGCAAAAATTTCGGATCCCTTTTTAAGAATATTGCGCGGACGGAGGAGTGTGAGATTTGGCAAAGTTAAAGTTTTTATGGAGAAGAAGTGCAGAAAACTAAAATTTATATATAATATGTGTTACAAATACATTAAATTAAATAAAACATTCATTGTTTAAATTAATTGTTTTTTTTTAATGGCAACGATACTTAGTGATTCTGCCAATGTCTGTGGTCTTTGATCAACAGTAAAGAAAAAAATAATAAAAAGCATGGTTAATATATGTGTTGCAAATACACTGTTAAATAAAAAATAAATTAGCGATTCTGCCAATGTCTGTGGTCTTTGGTCAACAGTAAAGTAAAAAAAAAAAATAACAAGCATAGTTAATATATGTGTTGCAAAAACACTGTTAAATAAAAAATAAATTAGCGAGCGTGTGTGTGAGTGAAATCGGATCGGAGCCTACTATCTGACGTGTATTTCCAGCATTGAGATATTCTGTGAAACAAAACAGACATATAAAGTAGAGATTAATCTTTGAAATTATGAAAGGAACGTGACTTTAATCTTGCTTAAGGTTTCTGCGAAAAAGAAAAAGTAAATTGGATTGCTACTTAAAAAAGTGAGTACATTTTATTATTTAAAAGGTTAAACTTTGGTTCAGGGCTTTTTGATTTTTTAATCTAAGTAATTTCATTACCTTTTTTATATATTTTTAAATTTTTTATTATTACTTTTTTAACATTAAAATATTGGCAACTACTTCCATTATGCCTCAACATAGAACATTGAAATTTCGGAATGAGAGTGCGTAAAATTTAAATGATAATAGACCAAATTTAAATAGTGAAAACAGTACACAAAATGATGAAATTATTTTCCTGGATATACTTAAATGCACACTAAATGTCATTCCAAGAAATTTTGATAAGTTAGAATTTACAATCGAATCAGAAGTCACTTCAGGTGAAAGGACTAAATTCACTTCATTGTGTCATAAGGTTAAGGCAGTTTTACCGGCCTTAAGTCAAAATGAATATTTTAAATCATTGTATAATGTACTAGATTCTAATGAACCATCAATAGAAAGAAAGTCAAAAAATTATTTTGAAAACATTCGTAAATGTAATTCATCATTTGCTATTGTTAGTTCAGAAGCTAAAATTTCGGATACAGTCTCGCGTGGAGGGTGTCATTTAAATTTTATAGCTATTGCAGGGATTTACGGCAAACAACACAAACTAATGACGTATTGGTACACGTTCGAAGCCAAAGACGTCAATGTATACAGTATATAATATATCTATGTTCGCAGCAAACGCAATAGAACAAATTCAAAACATGTATGTAGTGATTATTAGTTTATTACTCTTTACAAAAGAAACTAAAAAAACTTAATGAATTACTGTTGAATTTAGAGCCCTGTGCGTTCGTTAGTATTAATAATTACGCTTTCACTTGTTATTTGATTGAGTGGCTAATCTTGATAATAATTAAAAATTAGGCATTGTTGTAGTCTACATTTGAAATGTAATGCGTAAGTCTAAGGGATAGTACTGTCAAAATATAATTAAAAATTAAATAAATAAACAACACACATAATATCACTAGTATTAGTAATGTAGAAGACGAATCTCAGGTAATCTATTCCTAACATGCTGACATAGCCTACTTTTACCTAAGACTTAAATTATTGGTTTACCCTGAAGAAAATTAATACTGTTTCTATTTTTGCAGGAAGAGTAAATATAGATGTGGAACATTGACTCTACCACAAGCAACGTTAAACTAATCAACTTAAATAATATGCCTGTACCTCTCCAGCGTATTGCTTGCTTAAAATACAGACCGTAATCGCTGTTGTCGCAGAAATTATTTCATACGCCAGCCTAATCATGGCCATATGATAGTATTACATTACTGAATTTAACAAATACGAAAATAATACTGACATAGTCTTATAGGTAAACAATATTTATATACCATATCAACTAAAGGAATGCACTTGCAAAAAAAATAGTGTTACAGGCGTGGTATGACTTCGATTGGTCTGACACTATGGATGTCATTTCTAGTATGGAAGGATTTGTAGAAATTTCACGGTATACAAAAATATATGGTGTTAAAGCTTTGTAAAGCGTAGCTATTGACAGAGACCTGCATCCTCGGGGTGTCTTTGAAGGTGTTGCGTTCGAGGACGGTGATCAGATTGTGGCTGAGATCTATGTCGGCGAGTTCTGGGAGCAGCAGGGACGATGGCGACACAGTTCGTATGCCGTTGTGCGACAAATTGAGGAAGCGTACGACGGGCATGTCGAGGAAGAAGCTGCGCAGAGAGTTCTGGGACAGATCCAACGATCCAAGGCACGGGGCAGACGCTCTGCCGGACCCTCTAACCTGCAAGCAAAACGTCAAGGTTACATGACACAAATGGAAAGAAACCTGCAACGAAATCAGATAATTAACTTTCACTTAGGGATTTACGGTTCGATTACGTCTGCGTCGTGGTCATCACAGCAACGAGAAGACAGAAGGTAAAGGACGGGAAGGAATTTGGCTGTTATGGGCATTTGTCTGGCGTTATTTCGAAAACCATGAAAAACCGATTGCTGGATGGCTCGAAGATGTCAGGTCCGAGCGTTTACTTTTTTTTTTTTTTTGCTTATGGCTTTTCGCCTCGACGATGTCGAGGTCATTAGAGGCGGGAAAGGACTGGGGCCAACGAACGGGAAGGAATTCAGACATGACCTTTTGAAGGATACACCGCGGCAATCGCCTGGAGTGGTTTGAGGAAACTATGGAAAACCCAAATCTGGCTGCCTGGACGGGGATTCGAATCTTAAGTTATTGAAATAAATTTTCAGGTATTTTATACTAAAACACGTGTTTTAATTATTTCTTTAACACGTATGTGAGGTTACAACACCAAATACTCGATTTAGTTTTTTAATCAAAATTCTGCTTCTCAGATTATAAGTTCTTGTATGTTTTCGACAAGCACCACTAGTTTTTTGTGAGAATATTATGAATACAGTAACTTTATACAAGATTTGCCCATACACACAGTCACCTGACGCAATCATTTCACTATTAGACATGAAAAACTTGCTGAACACTTTCATTCGTAACCTCACTTTAAGTTAGTTTTGAGTTCTCCAAATCATATTTCAAATTGTTTAACTTGCTTTTTTAAACTGAAAGGTTTTCCCGAATTGTTAACTTTCCACGTCTACCTAATACGCGATTTCAATAAACGTCACTTGAATAGTTCGCGGCTAGTACTATCATGACTGCTGTTTCTAGCAATAATCTCAATATCCGTCGCACCGGAACTTTCTTTGACAACCAATTTCTCACCTTAGCGGTAGACTGCATCTATAAGACGAATAGCATGCACAACAAATCATCATTTCCTCTCGCATGTCTCGCGTTTATCCTTTTTCTACACTTTAAAGGTATCATATTGAAAAAGATGTAACATTGGGTGTGCCGCGTAAAATATTAGGAATATTCGGCAGATGAAAATAAGTGAAAGAATTAGACACAGCGGCAGCAGCCAGGAGCAGAACAAACAAACAATAGCTCTTAAGTTGCTGCGTTTGGGTCCAGTACCGTTAGATCCAGGTAGATGGACAACCGTGGAGAAACAGCTCTCAAACGACCGCAACAGAGAAATCCGTTGTCGTACGAAAGCCGTTTCTGGTTGAGCTGTTCGGGTAGTTTCGTGAGTATTCGGAATACTCACAATTTTTTTTTTTTTTTTTTTTTTGCTGTCGTCAGTCTTTAGACTGGTTTGATGCAATCCTCCATCCCTTCCTATCCTGTGCTAACCTTTTCGTTTCTACATACCCCTTACAACCCACGTCCTCAATTATCTGCTTCATATATTCTAATCTCTGTCTACCTCTACAGTTCTTACCTTCGACTATTCCCTCCACTAACAAATTAACCAATCCAGCATGTCTCAAAATATGACCTAAAAGCCTGTCTCTTCTTCCTGTAAGCTTCTTCCATAAACTTCTTTTCTCACCCATCATATCCAAAACTCGTTCATTTCTTACTTTGTCTGCCCACCTAATTTTTAGCATTCCTCTGTAGCACCACATTTCAAATGCTTCAAACTTCTTTCTTCCCGGTATTCCTAAAGTCCATGTTTCGCTACCGTAAAGTGCCGTGCTCCACACATAGAGTTTTAAAAAGTTCTTTCTAATTCCTAGATCAATATTTGAAACTAAAAGGTTTCTATTTTTCATGAAGCCTCTTTTTGCTAGTGCTATTCTGCTTTTAACATCATTCCTGCTTCGGCCATCGGTTGTAATTTTGCTTCCCAAGTAACAGAGCTCACTCACTTCTCCTATTGCATCCGATCCTATTTTTATATTTAATCTGCTACTATTGGTATCATTTTTGCTACATTTCATCACTTTTGTCTTACTTTGGTTTATATTCAGTCCAAAATCTTCCTTCAGTATTTTGTTCATGCCATTCAATAACTACTCAATATCCTCAGCCCTCTCTGCTAACAAGACAATGTCATCAGCAAATCGTAGCATACTGATTTTTTCTCCCTAAAAACTTATGCCTCATGGAAATTTTTCTTTGACCTTCTTCATTGCTTCTTCTACATACAAGTTGAATATTAACGGGGATAGACTACAACCTTTCTCACACCCTTTTTAACCGATGCATGTCTCTCGTGATTCTCTACTTTTATTACAGCCACTTGATTCTTATATAGTTTATAGAGTATTCTTCTATCTCGATACTTTAGACCTGACTTCTTTAAAATTTTGAACATCTTGTCCCACCTAACATTATCAAAGGCTTTTTCTAAATCAACAAATGCCATAAAAGTTTCTTTGTTTTTCTTGATCCGCCCTTCAAGTATTAATATTAAAGATAGAATTGCTTCCCTTGTACAGCTATTTTTCCTAAACCCAAACTGATCTTCACCTACTATCTCTTCTACTACCCTTTCCATCCTTTTGTATATTATTCTGGTCAGTAATTTTGAAGCATGTGATGTTAGACTAATGGTGCGATAATTCTCACATTGGTCGGCTTGTGCTTTCTTTGGAAGTGTGAATATAATATTTTTATTAAAATCAGTTGGAATTTCTCATGTTTCATAACTTTTTGATATCAGCTTGAACAATCTTTCGATTCCTTCCTCTCCTAGAGATTTAAGAAGTTCTGCAGGGATCTCATCAATTCCAACTGCCTTATTTGCTATCAAGTCATTCAGAGCTTTATTAAATTCTGTTCTCAAAACAGGATCTCCTAAGTCATCAATGTCGACATCGCCTTCCTTTTCCAATACACTAATGTTCAAGTCGTCCCCATTATACAGTTTCTCAATGTATTCCTTCCATTGGTTAGCTCTATCTTCTGAGCATAAAAGAGGTTTCCCATCGGCAGCTTTAATGTTCATACCTCTTTTCTTCATTTCTCCAAAATTCTGTTTGATCTTTCTATATGCTACATCTACTTTTCCTACGACCATTTCCTTTTCTACTTCTTCACAATTTTCTTGTAGCCATTTTTTTTTTTTTGCGTTTCCTATTTATTTGATTTCTAAATTGCCTGTACTGCTCTCTTCCTGCTTCATCCTGAGCATTTTTGTACCTTCTCCTCTGATCCATCAGCTCCAAAAAATTTTCTGTGATCCAAGGTTTTCGGGCAGCTTGTTCCCTAAAGCCTAATGGTTCTTTGCCAGCTTTCATTATTTCGGTCTTTAATGCATTCCATTAGTCCTCGGTTGAGGTCCTTTCAGAGTTACTGCTTAGACCCAAATCTACCATTTCCGCAAATGTTTCTCACCTAATAGATTTTTTTGGTTTATTCACTTCCAGTCTGTTCTGCTTATACTGCTTCCTTATTCGCTTGAATTTCAGCCTGCACTTTATTACTATCAAATTATGGTCCGAGTATATGTCTGCTCCTAGGTACGCTTTACGGTCTAGAACTTGATTCCTGAATCTCTGTTTGACCATTATATAATCTAGCTGATATCTGCCTGTATCCCCAGGTCGTTTCCAGGTGTATATTCTTCTTGCATGGTTCTTAAACAGTGTGTTCGCCACTACTAGCTTATATCTTTCATAAAATTCTAGCAACCTGCTTCCTCGCTCATTTCTTTCTCCTAGACCAAAACTTCCTACAGTATTCCCATCTTTTCCTTCTCCCACTATTGCATTCCAATCATCCATGATTATTAGAATTTCCTCCCCTTTCACATATTGAATTAATTATTCAATTTCAGCGTATATTTTTTTCTATTTCTTGGTCATCTTCCTGTGACGTTGGCATATATACTTGTACTAATGTGGTTGGGACGGGCTTAGTTTCTAACCCCATTAAAATAATCCTGTCACTAAACTGTTGATAATAACTCACCCGTTTCCCTACTTTCTTGTTCATTACAAATCCTACACCAGTGACTCCATTGACAGCTTGTGTGCTAATTATCCAGTGTTCCCCAGACGAGAAATCCTGTGCGTCCTTCCATTTAATCTCACTAATCCCAACAACATCTAACTTAAGTTGTTCCATCTCCCTTTTTAAGTTTTCTAACCTACCTGCCCTATTCAGACTTCTAACATTCCACGCTCCAACTCGTAGAATGTTTCTAACCATTCTGATGACTCCTCCCTGAGCAGTCCCCACCCGGAGATCCGATTGGGGGACTATTTTACCTCCGGAATATTTTACCCAGGAAGAAGCCATCATGATATATGTAATATGAGAGGATTGACGGGATAAGCTGTTGAGTAACTGACTAAGAAACTGGAGAGGAGTTGTATTTTGTACTAACGGAAGGTTCAATTTTGCATGTTCTCGAAGAAAACGGCGATTGGTGCCTGGAGAAAGAGGAGTGGGGAATGGTGTAGTGGCGCGTTTTGGACCCGGGAAGAAGCATCATCTTGTGCCGGGCAGCAGAAGAGAACAGTCATCCTCCCTGACTGGTTATTTGTGAGTGATTCGTGATATTGACTGAGCAATCTTGCGTGACCTTAGCTCCGTCAATCAAAGATCTTGTTTCTAAATACGCGACAAAACTCGTTGTTCGTCTATTATTTTCTAAATATTAATCACATCACCTGAATCCCTGAAACTAAATACTTATACCATAATTGCATAATACTCTATAATTACCAGGAAACTTTAAAAATAATTTAGAAAACTTTTGTCAACAATTTAACCAAGAATTTTAGTCTGGTACAGTCTCCAAATATGGTTTCGTCATATATTCAAAATGTTTATTCTGTCAAGTGAATCACTGCTAGTCAGTAGCTAGAGACAGATAAAAACGCAACAATTAATCTCAATTAATGTGATTAATGTTATTTGAAGTTAGGAAATACTACATACATATTCTAATGCATTGTATCTACAAGAAAGCTGTAGTGAAACGGAGACGATACTGTGGAAGGTCAAGAAATACCGGATCAGTTCTTATCGGAACACATAACGTGCAGCTTACGTTTCCGATAAATATAAAACAGTGACAACTTGTTACAAATACGCATACCAACCTTTTCTAGTTGTTCTCAAACATGTGTACTTTTAACTTGGTAGGTAGGATGTGACAATACTCCTTCCGTCAATACATCACTGTTTTATCTACTCAGGATTAAATCAGCAGTGTCATTGCAGGGATTGTGTCACTGGTCCTGTAGGTAACCTTTACATTGTGCTGGTGACCAGTTTGTGATCCACAGGACCTGACTTGAGCACGAAGTTACATCTTAACTAACTACTCTATCTGATATTGTGCTCATCGTCATTTGGGACAAGTTATCCTTTCACAAAAACGATGGTATTTCCACAAAAATTAACAAGTAAGATTTATACCTCAGCGCAATTACATAAGAAATGGCGTTTCTGAAAGTTTTAAATTACTATGATGTCAAAGCAATTTAAGAGTAATGAGAAACACTAGATCTAAAGGACCTCCACATATTGGCGGGATTAAAACTATTATCATCTATGTCAGGCGCAAGAAAAGTGCATAAAAGACATTTTAAAAGAAGGAAAATTATACGATTATACGTATTATCCTCATTTAAACGCTAGCGTAGGTGAAGATAATGTTAGAAATTAAGCACAGTAATAGTTTAGATACGTGTACAGTAATCTGGACAAAGATAATCTAGGAATGATTTCTGGAAGAAAATAAAATTCTTAAGGATGAAAAACATTTAACCCGGCAGCGGTTTGGTGTGAAAATAATTGCTTAGGAAAACAATAAACCTCTTTTTAGCCGACTCTGGCAGTGTAGGGCACTAGCACGCTGGCCTCACATTGTGATGGTCACCGGTTTGAGTTCGGCCTAGGACATGGGTGGTTTTAATCAAGTGTTGGGTTCGTTTTGTGTTGTCTTCACTATGGTGTTCTATAATGACTGATTAAATAGTTAGCAATACAAATTATAGTTGGCTAAATCCCAGGAGATGCCTGAGGTCATTTGTATATAAAAGAAGCACTTCTGGGGCAGGTACGCTATCGGTCACAGACAGTGTATATGTGTTATGTTACACCATCTTTCTTGTTAGTGGAATAACTTACTTGCTAAAAATATTTTGAATGAAGTGTGAGCAACTGAACATCTCCATCTGTTATCAAGACTGCACGTCTGGTGTCTGTACTGAAACCTGGCAAACAACAATCAGCAATAACAAACAGCTTGTAGAATAATAACATTGTCTCGATTTGAGATCAAAGTGACCCAAAAAATGGTCCTCTGAAGATCATAACACCTTTCCTAATAGCTAAAAATATATATAAATATACCGCTTATTATGCTGATTGTGAAAGAGCAATTGTTTAATCAGCAAAAATATTTACTTGTGTTTATAGATACCACAAAGATACACTTAGTCCAACTTATCAGCCAAGCTGTAAGATGAAAATGCGTCTGATAATTTTATTCCCAACTCGTTGTACGATGACTAAACAGAACATTAATTAGAAGATAAGGTATACAGTACAATTAGATTCCATCAGTGTTACTCCTCAACAAACACAAAACAAGTATACTTGACATTTCTACCCAAGTGCACAAAAACAGCGGTAGGTAGACGAATTTTGCATACCTTTTAGTAATATCTTGAAGAAGGCAGAGCGAAAAACAGATTTGTCCATGTCAGATTTGAACTCTAGTTTCAACTGAATTTTTCATCATTTTCACACCAAGGAAACAAGAGTTCATAGATATTACAAATTATTCGTTTTCTGCAATTCCGTAAGTTACATTCATGCAGCAAATATCATTTCCGTGGTAAGGAGATTTTGATCTCCTAGGTAGAATCAGAAGAAATGAAAGAGTTAAGCAGCCTGCCGAGTTAGCGTGAACGTGGCCACAATAGATTCTGTAATGGAATCCACGTTCGGTGGAAGATCTTCGAAGAGGCAGCAGCTGGAAGTGAAGTATAATAAGCTTCTTCGGCTCAAAGAGAGCAGCAGTTCCTTCTAGCCGGTTAGAAGAAATGAGATGCTTCCTGCGCCGTACAGATTACCTGGGAGCACCCGTTGGAGTCTGAGGCACTTTTAACAGCACCCTACATTTTTACAGACTGTACGTCACATTGTGTACGTTTTTCGGTTTATTAAAAGTTATTATTATTATTTTTTTTAAAAACAAAAAAGGCTCAAAATGTTCAGCAAGTTCTAAGTTATTGTTAAATTTTCTGGGTACCTTAAAAATCATAGGGAGTAAATTTTGGTTTTTTTAACACTGGGGAAGGAAGATGTATTCGTCTTTAGGTATTGGTTAAACATTTATTGGTTTCTTTAATTTTATAGTTACAGTAGCTTTTTCTGCCTTTATAACTTTTTTGTATTGTTAATTATAGTGCGAGAATGAGGTATTTTCCGGAGTACTACTGGGACATAATCTTCACATGTGTTCAGCAGTCTCTTCAAAACGTTTCAATAGCTAGTTCCACCGCCTTCATCAGGGGAAGTAAGTATAACGACAGTTTATTACTTTGGGACTATTACTTCATCTGATAAAGAATGTGATGCTAGCAGTCAGAAAGAAATTATGCCACTATGTTAATTCTGCAGCTAAATTTTTTGCTCGAATTTTTCATCTTCTTTTGAAAGAAATAATTGTTTAGGCAAAAATAAACTACACAATGATTGGCTATTTTGTAGCATCAACAGGAATATTTTTCCGTGTGACTCGTTGCCAAGGTTCTAAAGCAAACGAAACACCCCATTTGCAGTTCTGAAGGTAATGAAATTCATTATATTTTTTTCTTAATTTTATTACTTCCTTACACATTTTTCTTACGTTTTTTTAATGGTCAAACCGAATACTGTCTTACATACAATTTCTGATGGAGATTATACAAATTTTGAGAGTGATCGTTCTTTTCTTTAATTGTTGTATACATGGAACTGGCCATAAAATATTATATTTTTTAATAGTTATATGACAATCTGTTATTTTGGCTAAAAATTGTGAAACTGAAAGATGAATTATTATTCCGTGTGTCTGACTGCAAGGTGTTAATCGAAACGCCAAGTAATAATCATTGTTTTAATGTAATAAATTATCCTTAATGGTTCTGTCGTTGGCAAGGCCTGAGCCACCAGAAAAGAAGTTTCACTCCTTGCCTCTGCCAGTGAACTGCTTTGCTAATAGAGCTCGACATTCCATTATTTTGTATGTAAGAACATATTTCTTCATAAGCAAGAGAAATGAGGTGCCAAAGGGAAGTTTTTGCGGCGAACTTGAATATTGGCCTGAGAGCAACAGGTGGTGGACGCATTGAACTTTAGTAAGTAAATAAAATCTGTTCCGTTTTTCAGCTTTTTGCTACTAATACTGTTATTTTAGCTCTGTGCACATAATATCTTATAATGTATAGTCGTATTTACTTTTACAACACATAAAAGTAAGGAAAGGACATTTCAGAACGTGCTCTAAGAATTATTTGTGGAAAAACTCACGGACATCGTGAAGAAATCTGTTTAGGAATCTAGATGTACTTACAATGGCAACACCGTTCATATACTCCCTAATATCTTTTGTAGTGGGAAATCCTGAACACTTCAAAATTAATGCTGTCATACATAGCTGTAATACTAGAACCAAATATAACATTTACACAGATTACAAGTCACTGTCAGTGGTATAGAAACTACTTCATTCAGTGTCCTACCACAGGAAATAAAATGTTACCTACGAAAACTTAACACTACTAAATGAGACTGAATAAGTTTTTGCTGAGGAACCTATTTTACTCGGTGAAAGAATTTTATTCTTGGAATTTGGTAACTGGAGATGTCTGAGGAAATAATACACGTCAGTGTATAAAAACGGAAGGTGACAAAGCTATTCCAAGGCACTGAAATGGTGTATGATTTTCTGTGTGTAGACACTGTTTACAAATACAGCCATTAGATTATCTGGGAATTTCATTCATTTGTAGTAACTAACATGGGATGTATTTACAGTTAAAAATGGTAACTAATTATACAAATAGGTTTTTTAAGTAACCAACCGGTTAACATGTTACTGATTTGTTAGTAAGTGTATGTAGTGTTCCACATCCCCGAGTCTGTTCTTACGTGGGATCTAAGTGAACATATGTTATCTAATCAGTGCTTGTTCAACATATCAGCTTCGTGCGAAATTGCACCATTGTATCTATCGTATGCAGGGAAAACTACGATAACTATTTCTGCTATAGGTGTATCGGATATGGTGAGAATTGTTTTCTGGGATTTTAGTTTTTTTTTTAACTGCTTTACGTCTCTCAACAGCGAAGTCTTTAGAGACAGGAAAGGATGGGGGCAAGGAATGGGAAGGAATTCGGCCATGGCCTTTTTAAGGAAGCATACCGGCATTTGCCTGGAGTGATTTGGGGAACGGGGATTTTAGTAACCATCTGTGCGCATACTATCGTGTCCCCTTATTTAAAAGTGTTTTTACCTTTATTCCAAACTATAGAGATGATCAGCACTACCCATAAATTCAGAATGCGATACAGGTCCTATAGCACACCTCACGTCCCCACACCACTGTGCAACAGTACTGCAGTTTTACATGAAATTTCTTACTTCATGTGTTACTTTAATTTTTTTTCCCCGTGGTATATCTACAATCAGCCACAAAATTATGACTGTCTGCCTAATATCGATATAAACCCACCCAGGCGATATCAGCGTCACCTGACGAGGAATGACTGCTCGTCATACACACGCACGGTGTATTTAGTATGAGTTAGCGTGCTATCCGTGTTTAGAATGGGAAAGACGCGCGATCTATCTTAGTTTGACCTAGGGCAGATTGTGATGGCCTGGAGGATCGGCACGAGCATTTCGGAAACTGCACGACTTGTAGGGTATTCGAGGAGTGCTGTGGTGAGTGTCTTCAACAAGTGTCGAAACCAAAGTGAAACAACGTCCTAAGGTCGAGCGGTTGAGTGGCCACCCCACATAACAGATGTCGGACGTCGTAGGCTGGTCAGACTGGTAAAATAGGACAGGCGGATAACTGTGGCGGAACTAACATCAGACTTTTTTTTATGGCATTTGGCAACGGAGGCCATACAGCCAGCTCAAGGTAATTATACACAGACGGAAAAAAAAATCCCAACACCAAGAAAAAATTATTGTAGAGTAATGAAATTTGGACAATGCATTTGTCAAGTTAACATGTTTAATTGATTAAATTTTCAAGATCACAGGTTAATTTAAGCTCAAGAAAATGCATTTCAAATGTGAAATACTGTTAAATTAATAGCCGGTGTAACCTCCAGAATTTTGAATGCAAGCCTGCAAACGTGAATGCATTGTGTCATACAGGTTTCGAATGTCACTTTGTGGTATGGAGTTCCATGCTTGTTGTACTTGTGCTGTCAATACTGGGACGGTCAGTGCTGGCTGTGGATGATGCTGGAGTTGTCGTCCAATGATATCCCATACGTGTTCAATTGGAGACAGATCTGGTGATCTCGCAGGCCAAGGTAACATGTCGACACTCTGTAGAGCACGTTGCGAGACAACAGCGGTATGAGGGCGAGCGTTATCCTATTGAAAAACTCCCCCTTGAATGCTGTTCATGAATGGCAGCACTACAGGTTGAATTACCAGACTGACGTACAAATTTGCAGTCAGTGTGTTTGGTATAACCACAAGAGTGCTCCTGCTGTCATAGGAAATTGCTCCCCAGACCATGACTCCAGGTGTAGGTCCAGTGTGTCTAGGCCGCAGACAGTTTGGTTGCAGGCGTTCCCCTGGCCTCCTTCTGACCAACACTCGGCCATCACTGGCACCAAGGCAAAACCTGCTTTCATCAGAAAACACAACAGATCTCCACTCCGTCCTCCAATGAGCTCTGGCTTGACACCACTGGAGTCGCAAACGGCGATGGCTTGTAGTCAGTGGAATGCACGCTACAGGGCGCCTGGCTCGGAGCTGTCCTTGAAGTAACCGATTTCTAACAGTTCGTTGTGTCACTGTGGTACCAACTGCAGCTCGAATTTCTGTAGTGCTGCCATTCATGAACAGCATTCAAGGGGGAGTTTTTCAACAGGATAACGCTCGCCCTCATACCGCTGTTGTCTCGCAACGTGCTCTACAGAGTGTCGACATGTTACCTTGGCCTGCGAGATCACCAGATCTGTCTCCAATTGAACACGTATGGGATATCATTGGACGACAACTCCAGCATCATCCACAGCCAGCACTGACCGTCCCAGTATTGACAGCACAAGTACAACAAGCATGGAACTCCATACCACAAAGTGACATTCGAAACCTGTATGACACAATGCATTCACGTTTGCAGGCTTGCATTCAAAATTCTGGAGGTTACACCGGCTATTAATTTAACAGTATTTCACATTTGAAATGCATTTTCTTGAGCTTAAATTAACCTGTGATCTTGAAAATTTAATCAATTAAACATGTTAACTTGACAAATGCATTGTCCAAATTTCATTACTCTACAATAATTTTTTCTTGGTGTTGGGATTTTTTTTTCCGTCTGTGTAATTGCTTTCAGTGTATAGACGCCACATGACGGACAGGACATTCACACAGACACACAACACTTAACATCCCTTAACATCAGCCTTTAATGCTGGACAGAGCGCACAATGCACCGAACTCTCGAAAGATGGCCCTCCGTAGCCAACGACCCATGCATGTTCCAATGTTACCACCACGACATCGGCAATTGCGACTGAAATGGCCACGTGACCATCGTCACTGGACGTTGGCGCAGTGGCAGCGCGTTGCATGGTCTGATGAATAGCGATACCTTCTTCATCACGCCGATGGGAGGGTGCGAATCAGTCGTTTACCAGGGGAACAGCTCCTTGACACCTGTACTGCGGGACGGAGACAATCTGGCTAGAGGTGGGCAAAGTGACTCACTAAAAAGAGCGGTGTTCATTTGATCACTCTACGAAAAGAACTAGTTCTTTTCAACGGTTCACTAGTTTAAAGAAAATGAGCAGTTATATCCATTTTGAGTGTAGTATCTGTTCGTTTTATTTACATTTATACTGATTACTTGTGTTAATCTCATATTGGTTATTTTCATTTATTTTTTATTTATTCTGAAACATTTTTGTTTCTTAATACAACCGGATTACTTTCACGCATAAAAGGCCATATCAAAGAGTCAATGAAAAATTGTTCGGCTTACTGGGAATATTTGATATTTAAGCATAGATAATTATACATTAATTTATTTACAAACACAAAGTACAATCAATTTTAAAGAACTTTTTGCTTTAAATGAAATTAAGGTTACTGTTCACAAGTAAAATTTTACTTATTTTGCCATTCAGCAACCAACTTCTTTTTTCATTGCAAATTTATCCAGATTTTGAATATGTTCTTTCACAAAGCACGTTTGTCGCCGGAATACACAAAGAGAAGCAGAAAGAGAAGCGGAGCGAACGTCAGATTCGAAAGAACTAGCTCCCCAGTGGCACTGCTCCGCGCTGTGCTGAGCGATGGAATCGGAGAACGTCGCGAACGAACTAGCTCTTTTCGGTGCTGAGCGATGGAATCAGAGAACGTTGGGAACGACCTAGCTCTTTCCGTGCTGAGCCATGGGATCAAAGAACGTTGCGAACGAACTAGCTCTTCTCGATCTTCGGGGTTTCTTATTCTTTCAGAGCGGAGTGGATAAACAATGAATGGCGAGGAACAGAGTCGGGCAACAGTGGCAAAGTCGAAACCGAATTATTGTTGGCGCACACTCGATTGAAGTTCAATCGAGAACGACACACCACCGTCATTACGGCTTCCAAGAAGAACTACCGCTCACTTTTATTGAGCGACTGCTCACTTGCTCTTTCAAAGGAACTGTTCTAAAGAGCTGGTTCACTCGCGAACGACCCATCTCTAAATCTGGCGGCGGCTCAATTATGCTCTGAGGAACATTCACGTGGGCATCCGTGGGTCCAGTGGAGCTCGTGCCAGGCACCATGACGGCTATTAAGTATCGTACACTGGTTGCAGAACACGTACACCCCTTCATGACGACCATATTTCCCAACGGCAGTGGCATTTTTCAACAAGATAATGTGTCATGTCACAACGCCAGGATGAAGTGGTTGCAATTGATTTGCTGGCCCACCAACTCACCAGATCTGAACCGGATGGAACGCATCTGGGATGTCAGAGCTCATCGCCCCCCTGTCCGGAATTTATGGGAATTAGGTGACATCTGTGTGCAGATGTGGTGGCAACTCCTTCCAGCGAGATACTAAGGCCTAATTGCTTCCATGCCAAAACGCGTCGCCACTGTTATCCGTGCCGAAGGTGGACATAACGGTTATTAGGTAGGTGGTCATAATTTTCTGGCTGATCATTGTATGTTATGCCTTGTTTTCATAGATTTTTAACCATCTTTAAAACTCTTTTGATGAAAATCTATCAGTTAATAATCTTAGCTGAGATGGAAAATGATATTGTAGAATTTTACTAAAATAAGGCCTAGATATTTATGTATAATTGTGGAAATCAATAGTTCACTAAACGGGCGTAATATTTTAGTAGCTTCAGTTAATTTGCATCTCTGAATCACTTTTTGCTTGCTTTGTTTGCTCGTTTCCGTAGTAAAAGTAAACAATAATCACGGAATTCGCCGAGGGAATCTCAAAGTATTTGTTGTCTGAGAAATAAATGGAAATCAATTGTGATAACTATTTTACAAAAATTTCTCATTCATCATAATCACTCTACTAGTACAATTTTTTCGAAAGCTTCTACTCACTATCACGTCTGTACATTCTATCTTCCAGACGCATTCTATTCTCCGCTGTTATTAAATAAAGATGGGGCAGTAGTGGATATAGTGCACACAAAGCATCATAGCATGTAAATTCCGTAACGCAAAAATTGTACGTTCAAAATAGCGTGTTACGATGGCAGTAAGGGTGAAAATTCTTGGTGGTCACTAACTTTGGTGAGCGAGGACTATTAATTAACTGTTGATTGGTAAACACCGTTATCTGAGTTGTTCGCAAGTTTAGTTTTCGTATAATGTAACTAACTGGAACTAAATAACATATCTTCGTTAATCACGGTGGTATCTGGGAATAGCATCAATTTATTTCTGTCTCAACATTAACCGTTTCTATCGAACCATTCAAAATACTGAATTTTTCTGTAGCACCCTGATAAATCATTACCATCACGGTATAGTGACACCGTGCTTTATAGAACACCGTTGGAATACGTTCAAAGGGTCCGTAGGTAAAGCTTTGTAGTTTACAACATTTACAAGAGAATATGATAACAAAATGTGCAACATTTTTGTTTATGGAGATCTAGAGGTTGAAGTGGTCGCTTGGAAACACAATTCCATGGCGACAAAAATAAATTGAGAGAGAAGGAATGGATGTGGGATCACGGTATGATCCATGTGATAGGTAATTTGTAGCCATAACGCTGAAGACAAAGAGAACCCCGTTTAGAATAGTGAATGATTATACAAAGATATTTCACAGCTCTGCAAACGTTTTTAGCATACTTGTTAGAAGGTGTACCATTTAATCTCGCGGCAAGGAAAAATAATAAATAAACTCTTCTCAGGCTTCCAGCCACGTATAAATGTTGCAACTGGCTAGTTGCTAAATTTGAAAAATAGGTTAATACTTTACATTATTAAAGGTATTATTTTTCAAAAAGTCAAACATTTACATTATGTATTTCGCATTTTTAAAAACGAATTAAAATTGACCTCGAAAACGCTTAAGACTGTCATGGCGTCTTGAATGACGTCATGCCACCCGAAACAAAACAAATCAGTCGTGTATGTATGTGGCAGGTGTAAGTTTTCTTTGATTAAAAATGAATTACTCGTTTTACAAGTACTGTGTAGTGCCTCAGTGTAAAAGAACAACAATAATAACACCAAACAAGCTATTCATATATGTTCCAAACAATGAACAAATACCGAATAAGTTGTTAATGAACCATGAGCAACATGAACTATGAGATTGGAAAATCTATTTTTGTGAAGATCACTTCGATGTAAGTGTTTGTGCACAGTACATTTCTAAATATAAAGCAAAACTGATGAATTTTGCAGAACCACTACTTTTAAAGTATTTATAACATAATAAGGTATGATTTGAGGTAGTTTTGGTTTTATGATTTAAATCTTTCTTTAGTGTTACGTTTAATATAATAAACATACTCTGGTAGCACTGTCATTACCGTGGTGCCACAATCTGATGATAGATTCTTATGCAGCTCGATGAAACAAATCTAAAATAAGGAATAATTTTTTTAAATATCTTTCTTGGTTCTCGAGGTATTTTAACTGAAAGGTGATGGTGTTAGGCTGATATGAAGCTTAGAGCAGACTGGAAATTGGCAGTGCCATAGCTTTAAAATTTGCCACACATGTTTTTGAGGATATGCTTTTCTAGATAAGGTAAATTTGCACCCAATTAAAGGTCACTTCTCGCAGTCTAAACATTTTTTTGTTTGGTATATGACCAGCATTGTACAATTCCAAGAAGTGGAAGTTGCAGTTAGTTGTGAAGACCCTCCATTCGTAGAATTCGCATTCAGTGATCCACAGGTGCCGTGGGTAATGTAGCTCTTGACGCTGTTGGTATAAGAGACAGGTCTCTACATAAATACTCCACGGGCAACAGCTAATTGGGTATATAAACGGGAAAGGTTGAATATTGAAACACAGGATACAGAATGTAATAGTTACTATCGAAGAAAAGAGTGGGTTTCTTGCAGCACACTCCTGGATATCTATCATCTTTAGTTTGAAAAAAATTAATATAGAAAAGATGGGATAGAATCTTAAGACTCACTTTCAACTTTAATCGCCTCTGTGAATGCATACGATAATGAGCCATTGTGTAGACTTTTTGAAATTTTAGAAAATAATGATATCCATAAAGTAAATATGAAATGCATTATTCTGAACGTTCATAAGAAGGCGAAAGATATGGTAAAAATTCTAAAGAAATTCTCGCATTATTTTCTAATCAACCGGGGACAGGAGCAAGGGTGTTTTCTTCCCTTAACGGTTCACAATCTTCGCCCTATAAACTACACATTTCACAAACACAAAATATAAACATATCGCACACTAACCACAGTAACTCGTTTCACAGACAGATGGCAACATTTGGCTTCTCCCATAAATACTTAGTACGACCTGCCGTCAGCAAGAACAAGTGGCTGTAAAACCATGGCTCCAAGCTTGATCATGCCAACGATGAGGAAAACTCACTTAATATTTGGAAAAGGTGGCGATGAAGTAGAAGAAAGAGCCAGAGTTATAATAGTATGAAGTGGACTTAGCACTCGTGAAATGAAAGTTAGCAGAAGAATATAAAAAGGAAAAATCCACGAACCTACTACGCTGTCGTAGTAGGGGGAGATGTGACACTCCCACGTGGCGCGTCCCAGGTGGCGGATAGGGAGGTCCTCACCGGTTTACCGGCGGACTTGAGTGAAATAAAATAGCTCTCGCGGACCAAACACAAATATGACGGATGAAGGAGGAAAGCAAAAGTAGGTAGAGAACACCATGAGGCAACCTCTAGGGCTAACAACCTTAGTTGTAACACGGATGTGTAGACATAAAAAAAAAATTAAGCCAAACATGCATGATGGCAAAACTTCTAAAGAATATTACCACAGGGGGTAAATCTTCGGATGAATCCCTCGTCGTGAAAGGTGCGGCGTAAGAGACTCATTCGGATTCTTGGGGAGACTCGGCATCATGCAAAAGACGAGTCGGAGTGTCTTGGAATGTCCCTAACAGTCGCAAACTGAGAACCAAATCCAAAACTTTTCTAGCAACATTCAATATAAATTCACTCACCCAAACTGGTAAGATGAAAACCCTAACTAGACCCCTCCATGAAAACCAGATATCTGTAATAGCACTGCAAGAAACACGGTACCCAGATGAAGAGATTTTCGATTCTGAAGGTTATCGTTTCTTCAAGAGACGAGCGCAGAAAAGGATTCTCAATGGGTCTCTGATGCTTGGAACAGCTTTTGCTGTGAAAACTACAATCCTGAAATCAGTTGAAAATTTTGAACCAGTAAATGATCGGCTATCTATATTAACAATCAAGTGTGCCAACAAAACCTACACACTTATAAATGCACACGTCCCCACAAATGATAAAAACAGGTCAGATCCAGATGAAGTGGAAAATTTTTGTGATCTACTAGATGAAAAGCTAGCGAAGATTTCCAAGCACCATGTAAAAATTCTTTTGGGGAATTTCAACGCACAACTTGGGCGAGAAAAGAAATACCGGAAAATTATTGGATATTATCCAGCTCACAAAAAAAACAATCAAAATGGTAAGAGATTAGTCTCCCTCTGCGAAAAACAAAGCCTGCAGGTCATGTCGACACACTTTCGTCATTTGCCAAGGAAGCAAACAACATGGCGATCTCCAGTCCAAGCCATTGGAGAGTTCCAAATATATCACGTTGCTATCTCCAGGAAAAATAGCCCTGAGATTATGAACGTTAAAGTAAAAAGAGCATAAATGTAGACTCAGATCATTATATGTCAATAATCAAGTTCAAACCCATTCCTGCAAACAATAAGAAAACACCCAAACAGATCATACGTTTCGACAATGATAAACTCAAGCAAAATATCAAGGAGTTTCAGGAGAAGGCCAGACCCATTGATTGCAACTTTAACAACACAAAAAGTCACCTGATTGAGACAGCAAAGGAAAAGAAATTCGCAGAAATAAAAAGAAAGAAAAAACACGCCTGGTGGAATGACAACTGTGAATCGGTACTCAAACAAAGACTACAATCATGGAAAAAATACTACTCAACTAAATCAGAAACCGACTGGGAAACCTACAAAACCCAACGGGCCCAAACAGCTAGAGTGATCCGAGCCGAGAAACGTAGTTATTAAAAATCTCTTATTGTATACATAGAACAGAATTTTAAGAAAACCGAAATTAGAGAGTACTACAAACATTCAAAAGAAAACTCGCAGGATACAAACCGCCCTCGCTGTGCTTTCAAAGGAAAGATGGCACACTGGCCACTTCAAATGAAGAAAACTGTAGGATCCTTTCTGACCATTTCGAAAGTCTACTTAACTGTGATAAGCCCGTAAATCATAATAAGACAGAGGAACCCTTATTCAGATACCCGGTATCCTTACCACCCGACAAAAATGAAATCAAGTGCCACATCGCTAGACTTAAAAACAATAAGGCACCTGGAGAAGACTCCATAAATGCAGAACTATGGAAATATGCCCCCGAAGAATAAAAATAAATCTTGCAAAAGCAAATAGAAGAAATTTGGGATGAGGAAATTGTACCCGGAGATTGGAAAACAGCTTTGATCCACCCGTTGCACAAAAAAGGCAGTAGGAAGATTTTTGACAACTACAGAAGGATTTCCTTGCTTCCGGTAACATATAAAATTCTCTCACTTGCCATCCTCGAGAGATTAGAATCCTAAGTTGGGCACCAAATAGGTGAATACCAAGGGGGCTTCAGAAAAAATCGCTCAACAGAGGAACAGATCTACAACCTCAAGACGATCATTAGATACTATACGCTCAGGTCAAAGCAATATGTGTCAGTTTTTGTGGACTTTCAGAAAGCTTATGACTCGATAGATAGGGAAGTGCTTTTGAACATCCTTAATGAATTTGGAGTTGACCAAAAATTATTGGCAATAATTAGATCCACACTGACAAACACAAAATTAAAAGTTAAATTTTTAGGATGTCTGTCAGATCCTTTTTTCAATTCACAACTGGAGTCAGGCAAGGTGACGGTCTATCTCCACTACTTTTTAACTGTGTTCTCGAAAAGATCATTCGGACCTGGCGAGCAAAATTAAAGGAAATTGACTACAACCCATCAAGAATAGGAACTAAATCTAAAGGGATCACATTAGACACTCTGGCTTTTGCCGATGACATCACTATCGTATCAGATGACTTAGAAACTGCTAGGATCCAAATTGATTTTCTGAAGGAAATTGCTGATCAAACCGGTTTACAGATATCTATTGAGAAAACGAAACTAATGACTAACATCAAGGATGCTCCACCGAAACTTCAAACCAAATACGGGGACATTAATCAAGTGGAAAAATTTAAGTACCTTGGTGAGATCATTATGAAAAATGGGTGGGACAAAGAAGCTATTCAAGAAACGATTCGCAAACTAGAAATAGCCTTCCAAACTTCGCGAGAGGTCTATAATAAAAAATGTCTTTCACAAAATTCTAAAATACATCATTATGAAACAGTTCTGAAACCAGTAGTTTTGTACGCAGGTGAAACCTTGTTCCTGAATGCCGATAAAGGTCTTCTGAGAGAACTGGAGAAAAAAGAGAGAAAAATTATTATAGGAATTCTGGGTTCCAACTTTAAGAATGGCGTCCATCAAAAGAAATCGATCAAAGAAGTCTACAGCAAAATAGAGAAAATCACTGAAACAATCCGCAAAAGACGGGTTCGATTCTATGGCCACCTGAAACAGATGGAGGAGAGTAGACTAACAAAAAAAATCTTTAACTTATTTGATTCCAGACCCAAAACTGTAATGCCCTGGTTCGTAAATATTAAAGAAGATCTCCATTTGATGGCTCTAGAACCAGAAGATGCTTTAAACAGAGATATGTTTCGGAAGAAGTTAATGACAACAGCCGAGACGAACACTCCAATGGAAGACGCGGTACACTCTGGACAGAGGAGCGCAAACAGGCACATTAAAAACGAATGAAGGAGTTCTGGGCCCAAAAGAAGAAGAAACTCGATGCCAAATGCACAAAGGCTTAACGTGGTCCTAGTTGGCCTCAACGAATAAATATAATATAAAAGGAAAAACAGATAATAAAAGTTAACACCATAAAAACAGAATCTTAGTTATCGAACAGACTCCATTATATCTCAGGATATAACTTAATGATAAAAACATACGATACATTTTTAGGTTTCTTATTTAAAAAATAAAATCTGGCTTAAGCGACGACGACGTCGAGATAATTAGAGAGGGAAGAGGAATGATGACAAAGAACTGGAAGGAACTCATCTATAGCATTTTGAAGGAATTATCTCCGAATTTGCTTATACTGATTTTTGGTAACCAAGGAAAATTGAAATGTGAATGGCCAGACGGAGTTTTGAACCCATGTCCTCCCTATTGCTCCCCGCTAACCCACCTGGTTCGGTAATGTTTATGGAGCATTATTAGTGTTGAAGGAGCTGTGAAAAGATATCGCACATCGACTAATACAAGGGGAGACTGTAATATATGAATTAAATTACCTTAACGTCTCACTAAGATCAATAAATTTGTATAAAGCCAAAATTAAATCCATTATAACATTTGAAGTTGAGAATTAGGTTGTTACATAAATAAACCGAAAAACGATAGAAACTGTGGTGATGTACTTTGAAGAGCTTCCCTAGTGTCTATACTAGAGCATGTAACAAATGAACAAATCAAGGACCAGAAGGGTATTAAAGAAACAAAGGTCCAAAACGCCGAAACAAAGCAAATACACTAACATAGTTCAGGCATATTATCGGAATGGAAGAAGGAAGAATAAAAGAACGGGGTTTTAATTATCACGCAACGAATCGGAGAAGGTCAGGCAGACCACGTTTAAGGTGGATCCACGGAGTGGAACGAGCTGTGAGAGAACGAGAATTACAGAAAAAGGAGGTCCGTAATGAGATGCGGTAGTCTACATGGCTGGAACCAGGGAACTAGGGAAAAATACTTCTTTTTTCGATTTAACTGATAGTTTTGTGTTTAATTGATACTGTCTGCACTGTGTAAAAATGAATAGGATTGTGCTTTGGACAAAATGTTAATATGAATTAATATTTTTTGGCTAAAGGATTATTTGTTGAAATTGTTTGATATAGCGGATGTCCTTCCAGGATTACTTAGTTTTTGTCACTTTCATAATTGTAACGTTGTTTGATGAGCAAAAAATTATAAAGATATATTTAGTTCCAAAGGAGTTAAGAAAGTTTCTTTATTGAACGTGACTATAACTCGGCGAAATGTATGCCCACGTTGTCGTAATATATATATATATATATATGTGTGTGTGTGTGTGTGTGTGTATTGTAAGAGCCTCTTGTAACTTAAGAATAACGAATCGGAAACGCCAGTGACTCAGAATGAGACAGCAAGTAGAGCAACACAGAATGAGATGATGAAATCGTTGCATGGATAGATTCGAAATCTCGGAGATATCGACTGAAATCCTGGCCCTGGTTACGAAATATTTTTATACGAATGTGGCTATGTTTCCATAATGATTTAGTTCGCTGACTGTCTGCTCAATGGCTTCTGTATCAATAAGCTGTTAGAGCAAAAAATTTACTATGGTGGAAGTGCTTCTTTATTTGTATGCATTTTTGGAAACAATTCACATTATTACTAAGATTTCCTGCATATATAATACCCAGAAGAGTCGAAGAGTGTAGATATACTGTTAAGACTATTTTTCGATGTTTGGCCAACCCACATTCTGCCTTCTGTGAAAACACACCGAGCTTATAATTTACATTTCAAAATGTTCTGTTTTTACCATAATCATACTTGTTCAGCAGTAAGCCACCTGAAATCCGTGACTTAAACAGATTTTTTGTTGATGAATTGCATCACAAATGAGACTAGTCTTTTAAAAGTCTACGTATTTTTACGTCCCTAATAATAGTTATCTTGTATATCTCATATCGATTAAAATAATTAATGATAAGAAGATATTTGTGGTAATTTAATGTGCCACAATAGAAACGGGTTATTGCAATCCAAATCTGGCGTGAATATGTATTTGATATATACATTTGTACATTCGATATGGAAAGTATACATAATTCTACCGTACACACATAATGAAAACGTATTTCAGTGACGTCCCTGAGGCATTTGGTACTTCCACAGGAATGAGACGACTGCCAAATTGCCCAGTGAAGAACGAAAGAATGTCTTACGGGGGTAAAACTTATAGTTTCAAAGGTACTAATTGATGGATCTGTATAATAATTATTAGCAAATTAACAGATTAAAATCAGCACTTTAACCATAGAATTATCATTTCAATTGCTTTCAAATGCTAAAAATATGTCAGATTCACACAACATAGACGATATATTCAGTGCTGAGTAACAGCATAAAGAAAAGAAAATTTATAATACTCTAACAGTAATTTTATGTGTAAAAAGCAACGAGTTTTATGTGTTGTCTACTTTAAGGGCGAATTTTTTACAGTGTGAGGCATCAGCTCTTTTTATAGTGAAGAGCTAGGAGATTTTTAAATTAAAAATGCTTACCACATCTCCATTTAAAAAAAAAAAAAAACAAAAAAAAAACAAACAAAAAGTATGGTGGTAGAACTTTATATAGTGTCCACACATCACCAAACATTGTAAGAGATATCAGTCTATTGCTTGTCACATTCAACTATATCCTGCCAATATATACCATTAAAGCTAGAGTATAATTTCCATTCAGTGTCAGGCATTATCCACAGTGAATTCATCCTCTACTGGATTTAACTGTTAAAGCGCTGTGGATGCCACTGGGAAAGGTACATTCATCAAGGTAACAGTTTCATGCCTCGGCTGATTATTCCAACATAGAATAATACGCTTTTGGCCTTTCACATACAATAAAGTTACTGTATCTGCCTGAGATATCAAACACGTAGATCAACATAACTATTATATTATAAGTAACGAAGTGAGTACAAAACTATAGAAGCTAGTGTACGCAAAATAAAAAAAATGTATTTTATTTCGATACGTTTGTTACAAGGTCTGAACTAAGACCCACCTTGAAAAAACTGACGTATCACATAAAACATAATACTTATTTCTCCTCATTATTTGGATTAAAGCATATATTCGAGTATGTGATTGAGTGTTGACACATTGGTTAAAATTGTTGATGTCATACCTTCAATACCACTCCTTTTACTCTGTAGAAGAATATTTGAATTGTATTAATTATTTTAATGTAAATAATGTAATTTAAATGTAAATAATTTAATGTAAATCATATTTTCTAATTGACGTGTCTCATATCATTATGTATAAAGTACAAGTATATAATTTAGAGGACAATAAAATACTACTATTACTACTACTACGATATTGTATTATATTATGATACGAGATTAACCAGTTATCATTTTATAAACTCAAATTCTGCTGCTCTTGTTATCTTACGTCTGCCACTTCCATTAACATTTACAACAGCTGTATTAGTTTCAGAAAATGTGAGTTATGTTTGCTGAGGTGAGGAGCCAGTGATTTGTGGCTAATGTGTTGCTCCAGCAGTGTCCACGGATCAGTTTGTGTGTTGATCCTATGACTTGAATCAATGAGAGAGGGAAGGAAGGAGGATTTCGTATACAGTTTTGAAAATCGCAGCCGTCGTCCTAGTTTCATAGGTGCAACTAGACCACTAAGTCACGTCACTAGCCCCACTTTCACGGTGATTATCATGCATATGTGGAACGCTAATTAGGCTTCTAATTATCTGCCTATTACCGCTAATTATGATAGAGTCATCCTTTATTACACATACGGACAACATTAGAGATAGGAACCTACAGGAATTTGGCTAAGGCTTTTTGCAGGAACCGTACAGGGATTTGCCGGTGTGGCTATGGAGAATCAAAATCCGGACGGCCAGAGTGGGGATGGGATCCGCGTCCTCCAGAATGCAAAGCCCGAGCACACTCTCTCCTTCCAAGACACACACACAAACGCGCTACATTCAACAACACTTATTACATTCATTTATACACATGCGACAATACTGATACACGCAGGAAAGATTCTTGTCCAGAATGGTTCCTATAATTGTCTCTGACCTACCTGAGGAAAGAACACCATAATAAATAATTACTTACTTAATCTGCTTATGATAACGCAGAACGTTACTGCCTTTCAGCTTCTAAAAATATTTTCACTGCATATTTTATGGCACCATATTTCCTCTGGGTACCCCGTGCGTCTTTAATGCAGTGAAATCCCGTACGTAACCTTCTGTATCTTCATGTCGTTCATCAACATTTCAGAACCTTTTTTGACCCCAGACCCAGAGAGTGCCCTGGACCATTAACCTCTTATTAAGAGTCTGTTTGAATGCTGCAGGTGTCTATATACAACGTGGCTCTTTCTGTTGCCATAGCCTCGTCCGTGCAAACAGGGCGCTCCACTTGAAGCAGAGGATAAAATTTAGTTGCTTGAGGTTAATGTATTCTCAACCAAACAATTGCGCTACTTGTAGTATTATAAGGTTTTAAAGAAAATTAATATGAAAATACTTCTGGTATCTCTTGAAGCACATAAATTAATTTCACGCATTGTTGAAATTGCAAGGCGTGCTATATTCCGTAGATTAAATGCCAATAAAAAATAAATAGGCCTAATTTATAAATCGTGTGACAGACTTTAAAATATTGGAAAACGGTTTTAGTGAAAATGTGGGTTAAGGGCTTTTATGGGATGACTGGTACTGAATATAGAAGTAAATAGCCTGAAACACTATGGGTTCATTTATTGAGGCTATAACATAATAGATTTATAGTATCAGGTTTTCGTATTTTTGCTAAACAACATTAAGTATGAAGTAATTCAAATCACTAAGAGACAGATAACCTAAGTAGAATCTAGCTTGGTGGGTGAGTGGTAAGACAGTGGCCTCATTCCGGAGGACGTGAGTTCGAATCTCTGTCCGGCCATCGAGATTTCGGTTTTCCATTGTTTCCCACAATCACTATAGGCGAACGCTGGGATAGTTCCTTTAAAAGAACATTGCCATATTGCTTATCTTTCCTTGCCCACAATCCTTTCCCACCTTTGATGAAATCGACGTCGACGAGGTTAAAAAAAGTGGTTATAAACTTGTGGGAGTAGTGAGTCAACACACCATAATAGATGGGAAATAGGTTCCATGATAGTGGGAAGAAGGAACTAGGATATTTCTTCATCATATAGGATTATTACTGATAGAGTTATTTTTTTATTTTTTTGAAGATATAACACATACAAGGGAAACAACCAACAAAACTCTCCGGCCCCTACTTTTAGAAAATTGTGTCAATGTTTGAGGCATACACGATGAAATTTTAACAAATGAATTAGAATAATTTCAAAGAAAATATGCAAGGATGGAAGAATTACGAGTCTCACTAACCACTTGGTTTCATAATCAGATTTAGAAGAAAAGAGGTCACTTTTACAGCGAAACTTCTTCTTTCGACTCAATATTTAACACACAATACCATGGTGAACAAAACAACCAAATATTATGCTAATGGACACCCACGTTCTTTCATTAACCGGTGAATTAAACATCTTGTAAGAGGCACTGAATAAGATTTAAAGCATACTCTCCTTTATTTTAAGGTAAAATGGTATATTATAAACCTCATAAAACTGAAACTTTTAGATTTTTATTCATCAAAATCTGGTTAGATTATACTAATTCGCTGTGGCTTTAATAACTGATTGCCACCGGCCACTGACTGCATTATTTTCATGTAATCAGAGACTGTTCCAAATAAACTAAGCACCGAGTGTGGTGGGTGAGCGGTTAACGTTCTCGCCTCGCAATCGGTAGGACACCGGTTCGAATTCCGTCCGGGCATCCAGATTTGGGTTTTCCCTGGTTTCCCCAAATCACTCCAGGTGAATGCCGGGATGCTTCAAAAGGCCATGGCCGAATTCCTGCCCGTTCCTTGTCCCCAGTCACATCCCGCATCTAATGACTTCGACGTCAAGAAGGTGTAAAGCCATAAGAAAAAAACACTAATGTTGCAACAGATAATATGAAGAACGACTGAAAAGTGGAAATGTTCTCCAAATAATACCATAAAATATTTCGTAGGTCCTAATTACACTATGTATTCAAGTAAGTCCTCTATTTTAAAAGATTTTATGTGCGTTCAGTATGTCGTTTAGTCGTGCGGATATTCACGGCGAGTCTGAAATGAATCCTCGATCTACTGGTACTTACAGTTTTCTTTTAAACGTTTCGGATCTCGGTGGTAGAAGTCACTGTAAACGGTCAGATAAGGCGCACGAAAATTTCTTTATAGGTAACTGCGATGTCGGTGCTGCAGGGGCAAACGGTGACCGTATTATTTGTAGCTATAAACGAGGGCTGAGATTGTCCCAGATTTTTAGCCAGTTAATAGGTCAGCAGTATAGACGTTCTTTCTCACGGTCATTGTGGGCTGCACAGTTAGCTCAGGTCCTTGAAATATACCGAATGCTGTGTGATGGTGCAGAAACCAGTGTACCATATCTTACATATCTACACTCCTGGAAATTAAAATAAGAACACATTGACGCCGGTGTGTAAGACCCACCATACCTGCTCCGGACGCTACGAGAGGGCTGTACAAGCAATGATCAAACGCACGGCACAGCGGACACACCAGGAACAGCAGTGTTGGCCATCGAAGGGCGCTAGCTGCGCAGCGGTTGGGCACCGCCGCAGTCAGTGTCAGCCAGTTTGCCGTGGCATACGGAGCTCCATCTCAGTCTTTAACACTGGTAGCATGCCGCGACTGCGTGTACGTGAACCGTATGTGCAGTTGACGGACTTTGAGTGAGGGCGTATAGTGGGCATGCGGGAGGCCGGGTGGACGTACCGCCGAATTGCTCAACATGTGGGGCGCGAGGTCTCCACAGTACATCGATGCTGTCGCCAGTGGTCGGCGGAAGGTGCACGTGCCCGTCGACCTGGGTCCGGACAGCAGCGACGCACGGACGCACGTCAAGACCGTCGCATCCTACGCAGTGCCGTAGGGGACCGCACCGCCACTTCCCGGCAAATTAGGGACACTGTTGCTCCTGGGGTATCAGAGAGGACCATTCGCAACCGTCTCCATGAAGCTGGGCTACGGTCCCACTCACCGTTAGGTCGTCTTCCGCTCACGCCACAACATCGTGCAGCCCGCCTCCAGTGGTGTCGCGACAGGCGTGTATGGAGGGACGAATGGAGACGTGTCGTCTTCAGTGATGAGAGTCGCTTCTGCCTTGGTGCCAATGATGGTCGTATGAGGGTTTGGCGCCGTGCAGGTGAGGGCCACACAGGGCCAACACCCGGCATCATGGTGTCGGGAGCGATCTCCTACACTGGCCGTACACATCTGGTGATCGTCGAGGGGACACTGAACAGTGCACGGTACATTCAAACCGTCATCGAACCCATCGTTCTACCATTCCTAGACCGGCAAGGGAACATGCTGTTCCAACAGGACAATGCACGTCCACATGTATCCCGTGCCACCCAACGTGCTCTAGAAGGTGTAAGTCAACTACCCTTGCCAGCGAGATCTCCGGATGTGTCCCCCATTGAGCATGTTTGGGACTGGATGAAACGTCGTCTCACGCGGTTTGCACGTCCAGCACGAACGCTGGTCCAGCTGAGGCGCCAGGTGGAAATGGCTTGGCATGCCGTTCCACAGGACTAAATCCAGCACTTCTAGGATCGTCTCCATGGGAGAATTGCAGCCTGCATTGCTGCGAAAGGAGGATATACACGGTACTAGTGCCGACATTGTGTATGCTCTGTTGCCTGTGCCTAAGTGCCTATGGTTCTGTATGTGTGATCATGTGTTGTATCTGACCACAGGAATGTGTATATAAAGTTTCCCATTCCTGTGACAATGAATTCACGTTGTTCTTATTTCAATTTCCAGGAGTGTAAAACTTTCGGTTTCATGACACAAAAACATATAAAGTAACTGGCATGACTATTACAAGTTAAAATGTTGATCGAGTAACGACAGAGCAGGAATGCGAGGCAAATCGAAACTATGTCACCAAGTCACAAGATCTCACGAATTTATTTTTATCTTCAAGATATGTACGACCACGTTTAAATTCAGCCACCAATTCCCCGTATAAACTGCGGATGAATTTTCTCTGGTGATAAAACGTCGAAAACGATGAATTTTATCACTACAAGTTTCTCCAATTTATACATTTCAACGAGACATACAATAGATATCTGCTTAAAAGTCGTATAAAGAAAACTACTTCACACATCAAGTTGAAACAAGATATTGTTGTTAGATAGATAGCAGTACGAAAACCACAAAAAAATCCTTTGATAGCAGCGCCATTCCGTGACAGGACGAGAGGCTTTCAACTTACATTTATATATGTAAGTCTAAACCGTGGACAGTGTTTCCAATATGACCATGGTGTGAGCTATCTTGTCTTTTCCATGACGGCGTGTTATTTAGGAAAGATTTGCCCAAATTCTCCTCTTTCAACACAGGAAAGCCGTCAGCTCAGATAAATAAATAGAGAAGCATTTTGACACAGTCTGAAAATGAAAAACTCGCTGTTCTGGTCGAGATATTATTGATTTTAATTAGTATCATTCACTGACACAACTTTTAAGACACTTATGTCAGATTGAAACACGTTTCCTATACATTTCTCAAGCTATTTTATCTTGTGTACCATTGGGCTCTGCTGGCGCCGCACAACCTTCTCCAAGCGGCACAGACACACACACACTGCCAATGCAGGCGCAGGCGCCCAAATCAACAATCGCTGCCTGCACAGCGGTGTCGGCCATCGTCAAAGATTATTACTTAAATTCTGTGCTAACCCGATTACTAAACAAACTACATTCTGTGGAAACTTAGCAATATTACAAATCAAGTTACAAATATTAATAGAATTATTCAGGAAACTTATAATTAATAAATTAAGTATAATCCAATACTAATAATAATAATAGTAAATTAATAATAAAAAACAGATTGAGGATTAGTGATAATGTTACAGCGGGTATATAATAGTTCCCAGGGGGGAAACATGTTCAGATATGTGATTATTGCAGGCCAATTCTTCCACATTTGCTTGTTAAACTTATTATTACTTAGTAAATATGCAAATACAACTGTTGTTGGATATTCTTTATTTTTCGGACGCGTTTCGCCTCTCGTCGAGGTATCTTCAGCGTGCAATGTTTTCTGTAATATGCGATTAGTTATAATCTGAAAAAATGTTTTTTGTTTTGTTTACATATAACGAAATTATTCTATCTATAGGATGCATAATATGACTTATATTTTCATACCAGTTATGAATTATCATATAGAACGTTTGTTTACATTGGTGTAATAGGATAGGATTCAGAATACAACTTACATTTTGAGGTGTGGTAGTTGGTCTTCTGTGACCTCAACCAGCATGCTGTTTCCACTATTGTATTTAGTTATACAGTTTGATATAGTGTGGTTCTTATGCCTCCACTGGTAGTCAACTTTGAAGGTTGATAATGACGTGTATAAAACTGTGCTGAAAGCATTTTTAAATATATTATTCAAGATTTCTGCTTTCTCTAGTTTCGGATAATTCCCCATTTTACTTAATCAGTGAGGGCATAACCTTACGAGAGCCTCTTATAACTTTGATATACGACCAGAACTTTTTTGGATTAGTAATCAGATCTTCGGATAAATTCCTGGCTTGGAATTCTTGAAACGCATCGCGCATTGCCTTACGCACTTCCGCTCGCAACTGGACTAATTTAGCGCGATTAGATGAGTCCCCCGATTTCTTCACCGTGGCATGTAAACGCCTTTGTCTCCAGAGCAAACGTTTCACTTCCCCATTAAACCAAGGGAAGTTCTTGCTGATTTAAACCTGTCCATATTAGTTCTTTTAAATTAAACCAAAGTTCCTCAACATTTGTATTTAGCGTGTACGTTTCAAAATTTTTCGCAAAGTGATCTGCCATACCCGCATCATTTGCATTATCGAAGCAAGATATGGGTTCTCTTTGTCATGTTTAAAATTCAGACTAGATTTTAAAGTTACCTCAACCGCCTTGTGATCACTTATACTGTCTTCTATACAAACTGTATCTACAATATCAGGATTGCTAATAAGAAAAAGATCCAGAATGGACGAGGAATCTTTGTCGCACCGCGTTGGCTCTTCGAGAGATCTTTCTGCAAATGATTCTAGGAACGTTTCGGTTACTAACCTATCTCTTCCGCCAAATCTGATCATGCATGTGTCCCACTTAACCATAGGTAGGTTAAAGTCACCACCCACGATCAATATATGTCCCTGAAATTTTTCGTAAATATTATTAAGTGACCCTCTGAAGTATTCCGCCTTAGCCAAAGCAGAATCCGGAGGTCGATAAAGTGACACGATTATGAACTTTATATTTTTATCAATTTTTACCGTGACCCATATTAATTCGCCAAAAGTTCAGTTGCGACAGAGCAATTAACGGTTTTGTTTAGGGCCACGAACACACTTCCACCGATTGAGACAGTATTGTCGTTCCGAAAAACATTGAAATGTGGGCAAAATACTTCGCTCTGGCGTCAACCAGCTTTCGGTTCCTAGTATTATATCGACATCATTAGTCGCAACTGAGGCGTGAAAATCTGTTACTTTCCCTCTAATACTCCGACAATTTAGGACCATTATCCTTAGCTGCTTCGTATTGTTCTTTGTGGAGTCTAAAATCGCATTTTTCATATTCGCATTCTGACGGGAAACGGGTGAAGTATTTGGAGCTGTAATATTAAAATTATTCGCGCCATCACTACCAGGACCAGCTTCTAGGTTATCAGCACATCCTCTTCGATGAACTGAAGGATCCTCTGGCCTCACGGTGTTCCTAAAAAATAATTCATATCAAGATGGTTCAATATTTTAGCAGCCACTTCGGTATCCTGGCGTAGGTGTGACGATGCCATAGCGACTTACCGTTTTTTCCCCAGTGTGAAAGTGTTCATTAGTGTTACTGCATATTTATATGACTTTGATGGTGTGAATATTAAAATAAATAAATAAATAAATAAAAGAAAAAAACATTAATGTCCCAAACCCAACAGATTATTAACGCTTTATTATTTCCCCCTTTCTTCTGGTTTTCTCGTCGACGTCGGGGTCGTTGGAAGCGGGAAGGGACTGGGATCAAGGAAGAGGAAGGAATTTTGTCATAGCATTTTGATCCCATACCGGCATTTGCCTGGAGTGATTTGGGGAAATCATGGAAATCCCAAATCTGTATGGCCGAATGTGAGGCCAGAGCGTTACTGCTCTGCCACTACGTTCGGTACCATCAACGATATCATACGCGTTCAACACATAAGCATACACCATGTCTCATACTCTGTTGGTCATATCCTCTATCTAAAAATTCCCTCCACTACTACCGGGTCTTAAACCAGCTAACCGAGCCAGACACTGCCATGGTGTTTCAAGTGCCCTCAGTCAACGATGCAGGTAAATCAGCATATATTGCTCTAATTTTCAACGTAATCACATAGCGTTTGATGAATATGCTGGTCACATTACATCTGGTTAGCTGAAATGCTTCCTGGTGAGTGGGCTTGCACATCAGAATAATAACTGGAGCAAGAGAGAAAGTGTATCTGGATTAGAATAGCAAGCCTGCTACAGCTGAGCACCACATCATGCAGTTAAGTGAAACACGAGGATTAGCTTTATAATCCAACCACCAGTGTCCGAAAGGAACAAAAGTATTAAGTGAATGTCAGATTTACACAGGGTACAAATAGAACGCATATCAGCAACATCAGCTGCTCGGCTTTCAGCAGCTACCCGCAATATTCGAGAAATGCTAACAATTATGACTATCATTTCTGTCCCATCCAATCTGCAGCTAGCAATTCTAAACCCCTGACTAATTTACCGCTAGCCAATTACGCCCATCCCCTCCAAAGTCAGCGCCCCTGAGCACGCGGCCAGTGCCTGTGTTATAGCAGAATGAAGTTCTGCAACCTCACTTCACCGTTAACGTAATTTCACTGTGGAAGTCAAAATATTTGGATTAAGGGAAATAATGTAATTTCATATAAAATCACTCTGTATTGTACGATATTATTTTTTCATTCTCCAAGGGGTATTATAATCAACATGTTACAAGATGTAACAAGGGGAGGGAACACCAGAAATGGTAAAAACAGATGCAGATCTTTTAGATAAATCTTGAGTCGCATATGTCTGCAGTACAATCATTCCGCAAAACGGCTTTAGTTTCTGAGGTATTAGCAAGTGAGAAACCCCTGCCCATTAAATGTTAGAGACATGCATTAATCACGGCACAACTGCATTGCCCTAACCACAAAACTCCTGGCCTAGAGTTCCAGTCCGGCCAACGACATGTTTTTTATTTTCCTCCTAACAAATCATTATGTTTCCGTTTTTCAATAAAGAGCTTCCAAAACAAAAATTCATTTTTAACTTCGTTTCCGCTCATCTTCATTTTAATACTTGTATTTAGTGAGATAATATGTGAAACAAAACACATTTTATGAATAGGCACAATAGGTGATTTGATCAGTCGAATTGATGTAGTGCTAGTATGCAGATGGAAGAAAATATATTTGTGATGAAAATTCCGAAAATATGGAGGTCAGCCAGGAAATCAAAGGAGAAGTGACCAACGATGAAAAGTACTGAAAAATGCTTATGAAGTATGCGAAATTACTAACGAATTCACATACCAATCAATTTTCATCCTCATCGGCCATAGACGAGGCACATTACGAACGGAACCATACTGGTAACGATCTGTTTAAAAAATTGGCAGTGGACAAACTTGAATAAGAGTCAATGAATATTAGTCGAGAGTCTTGTGACTACACGACCGCTAATCGGAATATAGCATCTCAACATTAGACGTTTGTTGGGTTTATCGCAACTAAGGCACATTTGACGGAATGACTATATCATGGGCATGTGGACGATAGGAGATACAACTCAACATGTATTTTGCAGATTGAAATCCGTTTTATCCAAGTCTAATTGCTGCTCGTTAGTCAATCTTTATATATAAGAAACAAATATGCCAATTTAAAATCATATTCCGTAAAATTTAACGATGTTAGAAAGTTACAGTTGATGATGTTATAAGCCACGCAGACTGGTTTTCGCTTAGATCCCACTGAGCCTGCTGTTCAGTTATTACCGAGGCTTAGAAAGGGAATACGCAGCTGTAAAGGCACGCGCACACTATGGCGTGCCGCATCGCGTCGCATCGCATCGCAGAGATGCGTCAGCAATCGCTTACACTGGTTCTAATGGGGTAACGCACACCACAGGCGAGTCGAGTCTAGACGGGAGGGGGAGGGGAGGAGCCTCGCATTGTCGGATCGCTTCCCTCGGCGTATTTTTCCGCCTGTGCGCCTCGATGCGCTCAGTCGCGACCAGGTTTGCGGCAGGAGCTCCAACAGCACTGACTGGCTTTTGTACCTTGTGTGTGTCCAATTTCTGTGAATTAACTGCATTACTTCAACAAAATTGGCTGCAAATTTGTACGCAGGATGGTGGATGATTTAAAAAAAAATATAAGTAATTACAATCTGAAAATTTAATTACTTAATGAACTTTAATAAAGATGAAAAAATTATAAAATTTCTAGCTCATGCTCACTTGTTCTTTGCTTGTATGTTTCAACTTAAACTATTCAAACGTAATGGATAAAGAGCACTGCATCTCATTAGTAATGATTTTCAAAGAGTTTTATGATTTACAAGACGCAAAATATATTAGCAAAAAAAAAAAAAATATATATATATTTGGGAGGAAACAGGAAACTAGTTAAAACAACCAGGTATGTCATGTATCGTATTTTATTTTTTGTATATTATAATTTCCTATCACTTTCTCTGAATCCCGCTTGTAAAGCTTCGTGTTACCAATTAACCTAATTATTTAAAAATATTTTGAGAAATTATTCCAAATCTTAATTATTTCTGATGTAGCCAAGAAACCTATGTCAGTCAAATATTGAAATTTCTCTGTTGTCATTATCGATCATACCTTCTGCAACCCAATTCAGATATCGTTAATCAAAAGGTTATGAATGCAGCACATAGTTAGTATTACTTTATATATCTTATTAGGTAACACCGACATTCTTCTTTCATAGATTTGAAACCTTCTATCTATAACACCAAAGCAGTTATCGATCACCCTCCATAGTTTATTGAGCCTGTAATTGAAAGTTTGTTTCTCTTCATTCCATTTTATCTGATATTCTGGAATAGGCCTCATCTCGAAAGGGGAAAAGCTTCATCCACTACTATTACGTACTGCATTTTATCTCAGATGTCAACGTGCAAATTCAGTTTTACTGCAGCAATTCACTCACCTAAATTGTTGTGGCTAAATGATTTGCATATTAATTTTTTCCCAATCCTCCGACGACCATATTACCAAAACCCGTATTAAGCAACTGCAAGGGCTAATTAAACCATGAAAAACATTCATTTTTCTGTATTAAAAATAAAGAGAACCGCAATTCGGTTGAACTGTTGTAAATAACATGCTTGCCATCTAATGTGTCTAAGAAATGCGGAAAATTCGTTTTTAAATTAAACCCATTGCCTTTTCTGCTTAATTTTCTTCTTCTTCAACGAATATATGAAAATAAGAGCCCTTTGTCTGATGTGTCAATTTGCAGTGCAGAAGCGGCTGAATAATCGTCGAGAACCGAAGGCGGTGACAATAAAAGAAATGCGACTCGCTGCGTCCAGATGTGCGTTGCAGCATTTTCGCTTGATGCGATGCGACGCGGTGCGATGCGATGCGGCACGCTGTAGTGTGTGCGTACCTACCCTCAGAGTATGTGGCAGTTGAAGAGAATAATAGGTGGGCAGTGAAGACATTGCAACATACCTTACGTTAGGAGAGTTTGGATACCTAGCTTATTGGTGTTTTAAACTTTCTTAGTCTCATCAGACCAACATATGAATAACAGCAAGGATATCGGTAGCTGAATTTAGGCGTTAATTTTGATTTATCTTCCGATATCATAAAAAAAACGAGGTTTGGATGGAAAGATAACCATTTGGACGTCAATGATCGCGAATTTCACTGTTGGCATTGTTTTACCCTAGCCTTTTATTTGATGAAGTATAATATGATATCTGTTACGTTCGGCGTACATTTTAAATTTATTTGAACTGTCTGAATTGACTTATTTGTTTTTGTATACTGTAACAGCTACAACTGAGTATAGTATATACACAAATCTGTACTTACTAATAGTACTTTTGCTGAATAACTGTTTTCTGATCACTGGAACTTTGAGGAATGACTGCGACAAAAAGAAGGACTCATTTCATTTTTAAAATAATATTTAATTCCTTTTTATATAAATGTAATAAATAATACCGGCAAAGCAATTGATTTTGGGTTTGTTCATATTGTCCGAATACGTAATCTTCCTTCACTGAAGAATCATTAACCGTCATTTGTTGAACATATTTACATTGCTAGCTTTTGTTTTACATGTTAGATTCAATTCTGTATGCATTTTAACTATTTTATATCTATTTGTCAATATCCTCTATCCTAATCGTCAGCTGCAAAAAGCTAAAAATGTAAGCAGATTGTAAATTTATTGTTAATTTACAGAATGTGTTAAAAAAAAAAAAGTATAATGTACTGTATATACCGATTAATAAACTCAAACAATGCTTCAATGGCCGAAGTAAAACATTTGAGCAGAACAAAAGCGAACCAAAATTTAACTGATTTGCAATATTCATCTGGCTATTGCATTGTAAATATGTATCTGGGCTGTCTCTGTACATTAAAGACATTTTTTTAAAAAAAGTCAATTATTCACTTTTAGAATACGGGCATGTTTGCTCTAGTATTACGTAAAAATTAGTGAACAGATTTTGGCAGTGTTTCCACAGTTTGAAAGCTCAGAATATGACTTAACGTATGCAATACGTGAGGTATAACTACGTCAATTCGCGGCGGAGTAGAAAATTGTAATCTTTTCTGAGAATTAAATTTTTATCTTCGTTGTGAGTTGGACTAGATACAGGACTAGGGCAAACGCGTCACTTACGTCTTTTCTATAAGAATAACATTTTGAAACTAATAATCAATTTAATTGACCATTCTTTTGTTAGATAATCTAACGGGATATTTTATATAGTTTCTCATTTCGGTGCTATATAATAAATTCATTTACATTTTAGTAGTGGTTCTGGTGTTCTACAGTTCATTGACACTGTCATCTTGACAACCTGGTGCAAAGAATGTGGAAAATATGTGGTTTACTTTCTGTAAAGAGCGATGAAATTACGCAGACTGATGTGTGACTGTATCATAAGAAACACCAGTACTGTTGTGAAATACCGATCACCAACTAACAGAACATCTAGCCGAATGATTTGGACAAAATTTCTTCGTCTAGCCACCAGTTTGCAAGCTCATCACCTATATCCCCTATATCAGTAAAATAAAGTAAATGTGTATGGTATTATTTGCCGGGATGTCCCAGAAGAGTTCGGCCTCCGACTGACAGAGTTTTCGATTTGCATGCAAACAAGCAGTACGAATTTCTGATTGAGAGTATGAATAAAAAGGTGGGTAAGCTACACCAAATAGATGCATTCTAGAAAATATAACAACATGGTGTCAATATCGCAAGCAGTATTGTTAGTTGAACACCATGTAGCAGGCATAGAATTAAAGTGAAAAGAACTTCCGTCAGGAAGCAAACGCTCTAAGCTAAAGCTCGTTGTCTGCTATAAACATTATCGAGTATGACGTACCGGATTTCTTCTTCAATAAATAGGGAACAACAAGAAATGTTAATACACGTTTTCCAGATGAAGAAATATTATCTGAATTTGAATTACAAGTGCCGAAACTTCGGTTAAGTAGGTTTCTGAAAAAGGTATAGCATGTCGACACCACATAAAGGTGACAATTACTAGTTTGTGTAATTACTTTCAACTTTTAAGAAGGTCGGCTGTTGTTAGAATACATAGTGTCAGGAGAAACCTAGGTCTGTCCAGTGTTACAATGCTTTAGCTGTATGCGCTATGGAAATGGCTGCAAATAATGTCGAAGCCATCAATAATGGAGTTACTGCTGCGGTGCGCACTATAACCAGGCCTACTCCAAACACATTGGTCCTAAATGCGTTTGCTTTCACATGTCCACAACGCTGCAGATAGTACGAAATGAAACGTAACGCAGCATTACGTACTTTTTTTTTTAACGCAGAGGATAAGGTATGTAAATCGGTCATTGTGATTACCGCAGTTCCAGCCGTCCACTAGCCACTCTTACACGTCACAGAAACGCATTAGCTTCTCGCCCTCAATAACTTGAGATTCAATTCTACAGAGAATCCCATAGTGTGTTATGACGGTTTAGCATTACAATAGTTGCAGCAAAAAGAGATCTATATTACACTGATATGGGTGAAATCTCATAGCGGTACAGAAATTACCAGCTTTCAGAGGAAGTGACAGGATCAAAATATATGGTCTATGCAAAAATACCATGTACAGATTATTGGGGCGTCGTATAGAACCACTATGGTAGCAGGCATGGGAGTAATAACCTAGGTCAAATGATCATTATATCCCGCAAGCTAAGCGATTTTTTCGTAGAATGCAAAACCCATATATTCCAGCAATATCACTCCTACGCTATAGCAATAGCTGACACTTAGTTTGGTCACCCCCAAAACCAAACACATACATTAAACAACGTACTGCCTCCACTTTGGAGAAGAACACGAACCATTCAGTCTTTGAGCTTTAACGAAAACTATAGCAATCTGTTTTAACTGTGGAATAACCACAATCAGATTTATGAACAATATATGAATCAATAAGTGTCCGTTAAGTAATACGTCACTTTACAAGCACTTGACGAAAAATTCGTATGGTTAAGAAAATTTAATCTTGTTCCTTTAGTTAATTTTTCTAAGTCGCCAATGGCTGTTTAAACCAGAAAAATTACTGCACATATGTGAATAGAAACGTTTCTGCAAATAAAAGAAATATGCCTATTGAACAATTGTACAATCGTCATTTACACTTCGTTGTCTAATTAGACAACGAACACTATTCAAAATCTCAACAGTGAACCCTGTTAATTAAAATTTACATGTTTAACCGAAAGACAACATGCACAAATAAATATTTTGTTTGGCCTTGTCAGTAAGAACACTTAATCACATTCACATAGCGTTACTCTGATTATTACTGCAATAGTTTGGTAAATCTTTTACGTATGTTTCTCTATTATTTTATTCTACTAATTTCAGAGTAATAGTTAAATCCCTACCGATAGTCCTTTTATCATTAATTTAGTGCTATAATGTGTCGTCGTTAAATGATGTGAATCTTCCATTAACGTATATCGCAGGTAATACCACTTATTCCAACACTTCTTCATAAATTTTTTACTTTTCCATTTTATTAGCGATGCGAAAATACTTTTAGACACTAAATTCGCATCCATAAATAGAATACATCGAGGCAAACCTGGTCCGCGAGGAGTTCTGTAGGCTTTTTACCGAGCTTGTTGGGTGAGCGGTTAACGCTGTGGCCTCGCATTCGGGTGGACGCCGGTTCTAATCCCCGTCCGGGCATCTAGATTTGGGTTTTCCATTGTTTCCCCAAATCACTCCAGGCGAATGTCGGGATGCTTCCTTCAAAGAGCCATGGCCCAATTCCTTCCCATTCCTTGTCCCCAGTCCTATCCCACCTCTAATGACGTCGACGAGGCGTAAAGCCATAAGTAAAAAAAAAAGAAAAAAATGTACGCTTTGCATTTCGGCCGAAGACAGGCGATGTTTGCAGTCTTACTTTTTACGTGAATTCACTATCAGCCAATCAGATCATAGAATTCAAATGGGTGTAGATATGCTAGCGTACAAGATGCTTCCAAAAACACCATTAAATCAAAACAAATACCGCATTTAAGGAAACAAGAAAAATTAAGTATGACTCAAATTAATCACTGAAAAATTTTGTTCAGTTTATATAAGTAATTAAAAAATTATTCGGGGAAATTTTAAATATGGTTCTATGTTGATTTAGCTTATAACCTAGTAAGTTGTAGGGGGCTACTACGATTCTATTACATGCTGCTTTATTCTAAAAAATGGTTAATCTTGGACACTAACTTCTGACAAAGGTTAGTGACCTCCTGGCCTCGTAGGGCTGCAAATTACACCAAGAACTGTATCGTTTCAACGTTGCTGCCAACGTGAAACTGTTTCGATACTTATAAACTACAAAACTAGGTGTACAGACTGAATCTAAAAGAGAAAAAAATGAAAAAGTTTAATCCCAACGAGAACATCTGCAAAATACTGAGTGTTGTAAAATTTGTAATAGTACCTCGTACCAGCAACCAGATGGACCTTCGCAACAGCTGGAAGGCTGAAAAGTGACCAATTGGAGACAACAGTTACGTAATTTTTCCGTAAGAGCATCACAACACAGAACAATGATATATTCTCAGTAAATTGAATGTGAATGAAATTCAGGTTCTGATACATGATTCTGATATAGTTTTCAAAGGGAAATCAGTCTTGAGGTATCGTTTTTTTTTTTACATTTATTCTCACCTGTAGCTCAAACCTGTTGCTGAAAAAAAAATTAATAATAATAATAATAATAATAATAAAATCCCATGAGAGCTCGTTGGACCTAAAAAATTATTACAACGCCTAATTCACCTCAGTAAAATACTTATTTCATGACACAATAATAATAATATTTTACAAATGCTGACAATGTAATGTTAGAAGAAAAATATTGTATGTTTTTCAGAAAAAACGTTTCACCATTAAAATCTAAATGCGGAAAGTCCTATGTTTTGCTAGTTGTTGGTGCACAAGTTAAATAAGACATGCACCTCAGGTAAATAATCCAAGGAAGGAGAGAATTGGATAATGGAGTACCAGAGTTGGTTGTAGTAGGCCAGATGGTGGGTGGCCCATGACCTTTAATACATTCCGCCAGTGTCCGGGCCGGATGCACGGGCCAGGCTACCGTATGCCAGTTACGGATCGATACCAGCCAACTCGAAGCCGCATTCGTTGCTTTACACCGCCAAGAATTAACACCCCGCCAAACTTTCAATTACTTTTACCTCATCGTCCCCTTTCCAATGTTCATCTCTCCCATTCTCGACGACTCACCTGTTCCTCGTTTCGTGACGCTGTTTGTCCGAGTAGCTAGGAGAACTTCTGTTACGCCAAAAATTAATGTCATATCCATGCAAGGCAGAACAACGTCTGGGTCTTAAGCATCTAAGATTAGACTCCTCGTCTGTCCAACCAGATTTCCACGTTGCGTACTTCCCAGAAACAAATTTTGCTGAACGCCTTACAACAGGTGGCTCTAGTGTAATTCACAACGTGTAGTGGGAGTGTACGTCGTCTCATTTGTATGCAGTTCCAACCCCATCTGTGAAAGGAGTTGCAGCAAACTGTGAAAAGAGTTTTTCTTTCAGAATTTTTGAGTTCCTGCTTAATTCTTTCAAATAGTTATCTCACAATCAAATACTGTACATTACATTAAACGTAAATCGCCAACTTGATTCCTGTTGACACTTTTAATTTATCGTTTCTCAAAGGTGATTTGTAGAAAGTTGTTAATATTTTTCAGCCGCTTTTCGTCATATGAAGAATTTTTTATTTAGAATTTGGCAGTTTATAGACAGCATGGAACCTAGGGATATAGCACAGTCTTCTTTATCTTTTATTACGGTAATGACCAGTATCTATTCATTTGACGTCCCTCTTTTGGATTGCTCATATGGTTGGAAGGCAGTGAATTTTATAGCGTCAATTAATCTTATAAAATTTTCGGTTGTTGATAATGATGTCTTCCCTGATCTTGAATCTTTCCAGATCTTCTTGATTAATTTAACCATCCTGCAGCGTTTTTTAATTTAGAAATTAAGTCAAATATTTTCTTGATCAACCTTCAGCTTTTCATTTTGTACACGGGGCCAAAAAATTTAGTATAATTTTTTATTATGTCTGCGTATTCTCTATTTTCTCGTACAAATCTTCATTTTTTCTCATCCTTAAAAGTTATTTATGCCTCAAAAAAAAATTTCCCAGTTTTCTTCTCCATTTCTTCCTGAACCCCTGTGCAGTATTATAGATCGCCTTTTTTTTTTTTTTTTTAAATTAAAGTAAACACAATTTTTAGGCGGTAGTAAGATTTTCTGCTTTAACGCTTACGATTAACGAGTTTTCTTAATTTCGATAATTTCTTAATTTACAGGCACAGCAAACTGGAGATTTTTATTTTTTGACTGTTAACGTTAGATGCGAAACATTAAGCACTTATTAAACCCTCTCAAAATACTGATCAGCTTCAACTCCATGTTTGGAACTAAGGTGGAGAATAAGAAAGCAACGGATAGAGCTTCAACAAAAAAATGTTGTTTTCTTGACAATTCATGTACTATAGTGCGGAGTTAGTACAATTATTTAGTTCTTCATTATGAAACTACTGATAATTGGAGTTTTAACAGTAGGCTAATTTTTAGTTGCACAATCCAAATTACCATATTAGTTATAAAAATTCTTTCAATTCAGCCATTAATGGTATAAGCTGTTACATGAACATATGGTGTACCAGTCGTCGAGTGGTACACTTAATTTAATAATAAATGCATTATAAATAATACTTGTGGATGTTTAACGTTGAGAGGACATTCAGTGAACATACGAAGGCCGAAAAACACGTGCATAACCGTCGGCTATGATTGAACAGCGTAGGCGGTCTGATAGGGTCTTGCAACCTGTGATTTTCTGAGAAAACCTACCCAGATATGGTCAAGCTGTAATCCACTATCAGTATTATTGTTGTTGGATCTCTTCTGAGTTTCGAGTGCTTCTCTTTCTATCTTCTCTTTAGTCACAACTTTGGCCTCATAAAATAAAACTGAGTGTACACTGTTTTTTGTATCTTCACATGATCGTTGAGTCTCTCTTTTCTGGTGTGTCCCGTTTCCCGATGTATACTTAACTGCAACTACAATGAATTTCTGTAAATGCTTCCAACCATCTTTGACGTTTACAAACACTTCAGATTGCTGGTTGGGAGCCTTGTACGGGGGGAAGATACTTTTCATTTTCAGGCAGGCGACCAATCTTACCCGTCATCTTCTGGATGGTCTGAAGCCAGAATGGCAACTGACTTATCTGGTGGCTTGTTCGTCTCCTCTGATATTGCTGCAGTGCTAGATGAAGGAGAATGCTGCTAAGTCTTTATTGGAAGCAGCATGGCTTGAAACGTCTTCCTTAAATTTCCCCTATCAATGGCTATGCTAGCTTCGTCACATAGCGCTGATGCGTGGAGAGTTAAGGTTCTTAAAATTCTGATTTTTATTGCCGGTTGGTGGTGATAGTTCGCACAGAGGTACCAGTTAGTCATTAGCCTCCGGTATACTTCCCGGCCGATGGAGACCATCTTCTTTATTTTTGATTGTGACCTCCAGGAGTAAGAATTCAGTGGTATTTAAGATTGTTTTATTACCATAGAAAAAGCACGTTCATCCGATCGGTAACGCAAAAGTTCTAAGTTATGTAAACACATTCACGGCTGCTCACGTAAATTAGAATTCTTTGCAATAGCTCTCCTCTTATATTACTTTTATGAACCTTTAACGTATTACCACATGAAACCTAACGTTTAGACATTATTAATTTTTAACTATTGTAAATTCTCAAATTTATATAAAATTTCTCGATTTTGTCAATCAGTTTGATAATACAACTGGAATTATTAATTTTTAACTGCTGTTTTACACTTCTCGTCATGTTCCAGCCGTAATTCTTCATCGGGGTCACCTTATTCGAGTACAGATACCGCATTAGTGCACTGGTTTACCAAATGTTTGGTCCAGTTCACTAAATCCCAGCTACGCAACATTTCCATTATGAAGTTTTAGATTGCGTGAAGGATTACAGCCAATTACGTTTACTTCATATATCAATATATTGAGAGCACGTTGAAGCATAAAGAATGAAATGAACCTGTCCACAACTACGAGGACCGAACAATGTTCTTATTTTTAAGGTTCAAATATGAGTGATGTTATCAAATTGTTGTTTAACCTTTAACTGTTACATACTGCGATGATTAAAACTCATCTGTGAACGCTCGCAGTGGTTTAGAGATAATGAAGTGGTTGGCCAGTAGGCTAAGGCAGCAGACGTCATCCATGCCAACTGTGAATTATAGGTACGTCCTTTTTCGGGAATAAACATGATTAATGGATCTTATTATGTGACAATCTATCAGCAACTCGCTATATCCGCACCAGGGAAACTCCATTTCGAGGTCGGAAAGAGTAAAAAATGGTGTTTTCTACATTGGAGTACCCACGATTCCATCCATGATCGGGTTAGAGGCTCACAAGCATCATTTAGGTATTTTATGCTCTGGTTGGTGCGTTTTGTCCTCGTAAGTTAATGACCATGTTTATTGCTTGGGAAGATCCTTAATGTTGTGTTAGTAAATATTTGCCTGCCTGCAGCGACTTTTGAGAGATGATGGTTCAAATCCCGTTGGCTACGTAGTTCAAACGCGTAATACATATTACATTGTCTTCATTCACTTCAAAGTTGGATAATAAGCTTGACATAGCCCTAAGAGCCATGGCTTTTATTTTACTAAAATACCATTAGTCACCACAAATTTCAATTATGATAAATGAAAGCTTTAAAATGTGTACGGGGTCCTCGTTAAGATATAGAAGGTTTTACGAGTGCGGGGGGGGGGGGGGGGGGGGGATGCGCGGACATTGCTGTCGGCGGGGGAGTGTGAACCATTTTTCTCCTGCGGCACGACCCTTTCAGTTTATTAACTCTGCCCCGCTATCATTAAGATGGCGCTCAGCCAAACTAAACTTACAGAACGTGTTAAGATACTATCAAACTTTTTCTCTTTCCCTATTTCTTAGAAGTCGTGTGCAAATCGTTGTTTGATAAATCATTGAAGAACAAAGATAAAATTGTTAGGGCGCTAATGAATTCGATGTCGACGCGCCCTAAAGCAACAACAACAACAAAGATAAGTACCTTTATTGTACTACACATACAGTCCCATATTCTCTGTTTAGGAATTTATCTGCACTGCAGTAATTATAACGGACTTCGTAACATAAAGTTTTATTCACTTTCATTGAAATAAAAACCGTCTGCGTGCAATGTATTCGCAATATGACCGGTTTCACCTCTCCATTCCTTCTCTCCTCACGCAACAACAGAACGCAATCTTAATCATATTTGTGCAAAAACGATGGAATAGAATGAAAAAATTGTCCCCAATAATAGTGGTTTTAATAAGAAAAATGTGTTGGAATTAATTGTAATGTCTTATTACTACCGGATGTTATATTTATTTAACTAATTACTTGATTCTACGGAAACACAACTTTCCAATAGTGTATCGCGATTTTTGTTCATCTGTTAAGACAAAAATCAAAATTGCTATGCCAAACAATACCTCTAATCCAATAGGCCACGCCTTACATTTACATGTATAATATCGCTCTTGCATCAACGACACGAAATATCGTGGAGCCCATACCTTAATTCTCTTACACCGAATCGAATAATTTCTCACCAGCAATTGTAACTGGACCTTGATATCCTGGATACTGGCATTGGGCCGGAGTTGACATCCGAGCTGGTACCATACATGTTCCATCGTGGATCTCAGCATCACGGGACAGTTGATAGAGACCCATGCCGTATGTGGTCGAGCATTGTTGAAAAAAGGCACCACGACACTGTTGGATGAGGAAGAATGGGACCTCTCCGCAATCCCAGGTCGTCGCCATATTCGCCGAAGATGGTAATCCGAGGTAGTGTAGAACTGAGTTGTCATTAATCAGCAGTCCATGCAATGCGGTGACGCGCCACACCAAATGCAACCGTTT
>CM061921.1:348348036-348443032 GCA_031002005.1 Vandiemenella viatica | reverse complement strand
ACATTGTCTGGTTAGCAGAGAGGGCTGAGGATATTGAGAAGTTATTGAATGGCATGAACAAAATACTGAAGGAAGATTTTGGACTGAATATAAATCAAAGTAAGACAAAAGTGATGAAATGTAGCAGAAATGATACCAATACTAGCAGATTAAATATAAAAATAGGATCAGATGCAATAGGAGAAGTGGGTGAGTTCTGTTACCTGGGAAGCAAAATTACAACCGATGGCCGAAGCAGGAATGATGTTAAAAGCAGAATAGCACTAGCAAAAAGAGCCTTCATGAAAAAGAGAAACCTTTTAGTTTCAAATATTGATCTAGGAATTAGAAAGAACTTTTTAAAACTCTATGTGTGGAGCACAGCACTTTACGGTAGCGAAACATGGACTTTAGGAACACCGGAAAGAAAGAAACTTGAAGCATTTGAAATGTGGTGCTACAGAAGAATGCTGAAAATTAGGTGGACAGACAAAATAAGAAATGAACGAGTTTTGGAAATGATGGGTGAGAAAAGAAGTTTATGGAAGAAGCTTACAGGAAGAAGAGACAGGCTGGTAGGTCATATTCTGAGACATGCTGGATTGGTTAATTTGTTAGTGGAGGGAACAGTGGAAGGTAAGAACTGTAGAGGAAGACAGAGATTAGAATATATGAAGCAGATAATTGAGGACGTGGGTTGTAAGGGGTATGTAGAAATGAAGAGGCTAGCACAGGATAGGAAGGGATGGAGGATTGCATCAAACCAGTCTAAAGACTGACGACAGCAAAAAAAAAAAAAAAAAAAAAAAAAAAAAAAAAAAATATTAATGCCCAGATGTTATATGTTTCGATTATTGAGCGGCAGCTTAAACCGATGTTAAATTAGGTCGAAAGACAGCCTGTACTAAAATGTAACCTGAGATTCCTTAACACATCATCCAATTCAACTCGTTCTGGAAGTTGATGGGGTATATAAAGACAAAAGACAGATTTTTTTTTTTTTTTTTTTTTTTTTTTTTTTTTTTTTTTTTTTTTTTTAGAGCAAGTGCTTTAAGCACTGAGCTACCAGGAAGTTCGCAAAATGAGAACTGCTGCGGCATATTTAAATAGAAAACAAACTTTAATACCACTAAAAATTTAAAAATAAAATAATTGTTTAAAAAACATAAAAACCGCCTTCAAAAAAGCACTAAAAATTTTAGAATAATTTTATACCTTGCTTAGAAGAAAGTAAATCTAAATGAACGATATTTTAAATTACTGCTATTGAAATTTTTACATTAATTAGTTATTTTTGGAGTCGGTGCCCACCAAAGAAAGAAAAATAAAAAGATAAAAACCATAATGAATAACAATAATACATAAAAATCATGTTACTACATACCTACAATTAATGTCTGAAACACGTTTCATCAAAACTGAACCATACAGATGATACGCCGATACTATACTAATTGTAAAGCGTTTACAATTACCATTAATATTACTCCGCGATTCACTAAATGTGTGTGGCGGAGGGTGCATTGCACCTGTCCGGAAAGGTAATGGTTTGGAAGGGATATACGGGATATGGCAGGAGGCGCCCATGGGCTATTGTGAGGAACCATCCCAGCATTCGGCCTGGGGCGATCTAGGGAAACCATGGAAAACCCAGATCAGAATGGCCGGGGTGCTTTCCGGACTGTATGATGCAGCCTAACAACTGACACTGTAGCTCCAGAGATATTCCGGTACGACCAACGAGGCCAAGCCACAGGTGAAAATTCTGTCTTATTTGTCTCTTTAAACTGTCTTCCGCAATAACAATATCTGCCTCACCACATGTAAAATATTTGGAATTTTTGTTCGTACACTCCATTTCGCCTCTAACACCAAACGAAGTTCAGTAATTCGATATTCGCGGTGTGAGAGCTTGCACCGACTCCAAAAATATTTAATTAATGTAAAAATTTAAATAATAGTAATGTAAAAAAATATGGTCCATTTAGATTTACTTTCTTCTAAGCAAGGTATATTTTAAAAATTTTAGTGTACTTTTTTGAAGGCGGTTTTTATGTTTTTTAAACAATTATTTTATCTTTTGGTTTAATAGCAAGGTGAAAATTTTTTCGGTATAGCAAAATAATAACATTTAATTATTTTATTTGTATTTTAGTGCCCGTTTTATTTACACGATCTTTGGGTTGCTTATTCAGTAAATACTGTTTCTGAAACAACTGCAAAGTAGTGAATATTATCAGTTAACATACAAAATTATTGTGAGGTATTAATTCTTTAATCGCTTTTTAAAGTATTAAATTATTATTTAACTAGCTGACCAGGTCACGCGTTGCTGTGACTCAATAGTTATAGTACGTTGGATCAATGCTATTCTAAACTACCTAATGTAGTCAAATTAATATTTACTAATAAAGACGAAAACGCTTTAGTCGATTTGAAAATTCAAAAGTAATTGGTAAAGAGTTTCGGATAGTTGAAATTAAGGACAAATGAACATAAAAAAATTAATTACATTATATTACAAATTACTTAATTGAAAATATATAAAAATAATTAATATTTATAAAAATAAATAAATTATTTTTTATTTATTAATAAATTGAAATTTCAGTTTTATAAATGAGTTAGATGAAGTTGATTTTTAAAAATTATTCATTATTTTAAATTATTACAATTATAATTTTAATTTATCTAAGCGCTAATTGGTGTACAATATTTTTGGTTAGCCTGTCTTTTGCTAATACAAATAAATTTGATGGTTTCCCCACACGTGAGCTGGCGACATATAGCTGCCCATGGGAGAAACACATATTTTCCAAGTCCAAGCTGCAAACGGACATTGTTTGGCCTAGAGACTTATTTATGATCATAGCTAAAGCCAAACGAATCGGAAATTGAAGCTTTTTAAATGGTATTGGAGATTCTGACGGTATCACTGGAATACGTGGCAACAGGACGAATTACTCCTATAAACTTTCCAGTCAAAATAGTTTCTTCAAGAACATTTCCGGTGATCCTTTTGACGACAAAACGTGTACTGTTGCATAATCTAGGTGGATTCAAATTCCGAAGCGGAATAATCGGTGAACCAATCTTTAACCGACGATTGTGTAGTGGCATTCCTGGTATATCAAAAGTATTGAACAAATTCAGTTGGAAAATTTACGGCTTAATTTTCATTTACAATAGTGTCTATTGATTTAAAAGACATCAGATCACCTGGCAACAACTGTTGTATCTGGAAGTTAATTTCGTTGAAATCAACTTTTTTTTCTGCCAAAATAGCACGATTACTGAGCCAATTATGATCTGAGTGATTATTTGATATATCCGGAAACACAATCTCAATTAGTTCATTTTTTGAGTGAACAACAGTGCAGAATTTGTCTGGAAATTTGATGTATTGTGTATTTCGATGCAGTTCTATTTCAGCGTTTCCAATATCCAGCAAATGCTTACAAAATATTTGTGCCGATGGATCATTTCGCAATTTTACTCGCATGTTCATGGTAAATCGAAGTGTTTCGACATTCTGCCATAAAAATGATTGTTTTAATCATGCGTTAATCTCATCGACAAAAGTAGAGCGAGGAATCACTGGTAATGTCTGTCGGAAGTCACCAGACTGTATCACCGAAAAGTTTATCATTACCTTTCAAATCTTGCATAGCTCTATGAAATGCTTCGAGCGAATGTTTATGAGCCATAGTACACCCGTTCCAAATTATAATTGAACTCTTTTGTAAGACTAGAACCATTCCGTTTTTTTTTTTAATGATACACACTGCGTTTGGTTTGTGATGAATGTCTAGTGGAGGCTTAAATACTGAATGTGCGGTTCGCCCACCAACTAACAAAGTGGTGGTAATGCCTGACGATGCAATTACCAATGCAATCTTCTGTTGCGACCGTACCTTCGCAAGGATCAACGATGTTAAAAATGTCTTACCTGTTCCACCTGGTACGTCCAAGAAAAAAAAAAACGCCTTATTTAGCATCAACAGTGAGCATAATCCAACTATAAATGTTTCTTTGTTCTGCTGTGAGTAATGGCTCATGATTCCCATTAATTGTAGTTAACTCCATATTGTTATACTGTTGTTCTCGTTGCAGATCACTGTTAATTAAGTCGGTGGCCAGGCGATCAGGTGATGGCATACCATAATGATTAAGTGGTAAATTTGAAATTAAAATACATAAATCTTCGATTAACACTAATGCTTCATTATACATCTCTGGTGTGAAATCTAGATTTGGGCTTAGGTTTGTTTGTTTAACTCGGTGTAGTATGTCTTCAGTCAAACTGTTTTTATATTTTGCCCACAAAATCGATGACTGTGTTGGATAACATGTTGTCAAAATAATTGCAAACAGTTGAGGAATACTATTCGGCGTGGATGCCAACGCTGCATCAGCAAGTGTCAGGTCCCAATGATTGTCGTCCACCAGCAACTGCAACTCACGACATGCATCTTGATATGTATTGAACACTCGACCATTAACTGTTCGTGAAAATTCGAAAGAAGTTGGTTCTGGAACATTTACCAACAACAAACCCAAAAAGAAGCATTCACGTTGTTTCGGATGTACTGTGTAGAGTCGTCCTAATGTCTTGGCTTTGAATATGCCTGCGATCAAAGGATGTGGTTCTCCTTGTTTACGTAGCTCCCATTTTTACCTAATTTGTTCCATGTAAAATAGCGTGGAACATCGGTATATAATAATGTTTTTTTTGCGAATTGGCCGAACACATCAGATTTTTGACACAATGTGAAAAATGCAGTTAATGTTATCTTTGGTGGCTCAAGTGCGCTTTGTAGAATATTTTGTTCAGTGAAATATCCACGTTGACCGTTTTCAAGATGTATTGCAAGATGCTGGATAGAAGGGTCTCTTTCATGTATGGGAAAACTAATAATATGCCAGATAGCTTCGTTGCTGCTGATGTATCTACCTATCTGGTATCGTGCTATTTCGCCATTTTTATTTTTAAATTTTTTACTTCAAATACGCTCAAATCACTGCCTTTATTAACGTATTTGCAAATGTACTTAATGAATTTTACATAACTGCAAAACTCGACATTAGTATGAGCCTTATACGTTTTTGAAAGAAGTGGTGAGTATGGTACCACCCACTGATAGTCAATTTCATCTTGGTTTCTAGAATTGGACATTCGCATTGTAAATGTGTGGCCACCATCCTCAGCGTTTCTGCGGCGATACAACGGATAACCGTCGATATCATAATAGTATCATTCGTATATTCCTTTGGGAAACACTTCTTACATTTTCCATCTTCCATGCATGGCGATGTCATATTAAAAGCACCGCATGGTACGTCGATCATGTGACAGGTAACAATATGAAACAATTCTTGATCAAATACCGGGTCCAGAATTTCGGCTGAAATTTTTTGATCAATTTCTTCTGGACGGATTTTAACTTTAAGCCAAATCAAAATGTGAGAATGAGGCAAAACTCGCTTTTGCCACTCATTCGAATACAGATAGCAACGTGTGTTACTGAAAACCGAATGTTTTACGATTAAATCATCAATGATTTTAATTTTTGTTTGAACATACGTGCCCTGATATCATGACTATGCATTGATTGTTGGCCAGGTAATAGCAAAGTTTGTATTTCCTCCCAATTCGAATTACATGTAAAGGTAATAAAATATCTGGACGACCATAATGACGTACGAAAGTCATCGCATCTCCCTGCATATTCCGTGGACTGCCAATGTAGCTCGAAGGTAAAATAAATGCATTACCGATATCATTGGCATTTAAATTTTCATCTGTATCGCCGATAATAGCATCTCGTAAGTGTATGTATTCCTCCGATCGTAATTTAGCCTGGTTGTATCGAATAAATCGCAAACGTTCATTTTCAGTCTTACCGTACATATCCACGTCGTGTTGATGGTACAGTTGACGATATCGAAGAATTAGTTATCCCGATCACGAATTATGATAACTGCAACTTCATCTACAGTTGGCGCGTGTCCTCCTGATGGTAATTTGTCAGCTTTGATGACAATTTCAAAATTGTCATTTTTTAATTGTGGCTACACTCTTTTAAACAATTGAATAAGTTGATTATTACCTTCCAAAAACTTTTCCAACGTTACCACAATTGCTTTCTTTTCTGCTTGTTAGATGAAATTATACTGGCGTCGAGTTGTCACGCGTTCTCCACAACTTCCCATAAAATATATTTGGAGAAACTTCTGGACATCATTGGGCATCGGCATCAACGACCTAATCTTATGGCACACCTGGCCGTGTATTTTGAATGAAATTTCAAAATGACGTCCATCAGATGTGAGATCTCAAATTTTAGTTGCTCCAAAAGACGTCATCTGGAAGCAGGAATTGAATTTGCGTGTCTTGAGCACAAACAATTTCGAATCGTTTGATTCGCCAGCAAGAAGTAATTGCAAAGGTTCTGAGGGAGTGAAAACTGGTAATAATACAACTTTTCCTGATGCACAACACATGCCGGCTGCTTCATTGCGGAATTTCAACGCGTACTTTGTTCATTACACCGATTGCAATTTTAGAATGTGCAGAGTAATCAATGTCTGGTGCATATTCGAACGCAAGACGAACAAATGATTCACGTGTTAATGTACGGCTGATTTGCTGTCTCTCTCGTTTTCTTTCTCTAAATGTAGCGATGTGCTGTTCTCGTGCCGTCCTTGTTCTCGATATATTCTGTCGCAGACGTTCATCACGCTGTTCTTGAGATTCTTGCATACGACGCTCTGCTGTCCTGATTCTCTGAGCCTCGTTAGTTGCCGCGATTTGTTCTGCTGAATGATGAGCCCTTTCAACACGTTTGCGTGGTACCTCTCTGCTATACGTATTGTTGAGGTTAGATTTTTTTGGCGGCATTTCACTGAAATTTATAATTGCAACAATAAAAATATTTGAATTACAAACAAAAAGTGCGCTTTTAAAAGCCTTAAAATAAGACACTATAATACAGTGCTGAAACCGGAATGCCTCTGTGCAAGCAAATGCCTGATATTAAATAATAATAATTATAATTTTGTGTGTTCGTAATGACCTGATGACAGGGCTTCTGTCAGCTGCACATTCCACCCCTGTCACCTCCGCTTTAACCTATCGTAACAACTCTGCAGTGTACAGGAGACCTACAGTTTTACATGGTATCCCGACAACGGAAGCGTTCTGGCGTACTTCACATTACACAGCAAGCTTTCCCAGCGGTGAAAATTGGGTTAAATGCTTATGAAAATCACCGCCGAACAGAGATTTGAACCGGGGACCTATCGATCACCAGTCAGACGCCTCAACCACTGAGCCACCAGACCGTTCGTTATTAAATTAGAAATTAGATAAGCCTGGAGTATTGGAATGGAAAAATATAAGGAAAATTTTGGGTCCATTGAAAAATACAGTACAATGGAAGATAAAAACTAATGAGGAAATGTATCATAACATTGAAAAAATAACAAAATCAGTCAGAAAAAAGTAGAATCATATTTTTTCGACACATCTATCGCATGGATGACACCAGGCTAACAAAAAGATATTAATTTTTTTTTGGGATTCAAGAGGGTAAGAAAGATTTGAAAGGAAATAATATCAGTGAACAGAATGGAAATAAAATATTTTCGAAAGCAGATTTAGAATATGGCAGGATTCCAAGGTAGAGAGGAGAAGAAACCTGGAGCAAAACGGTCTGAAGAGAGAAAGAGAAAACACAGTGCAATAATGAAGGAGTACTGGAGAGGAAGAAAGAAAAAAACAACAGAGGAAGAACTGAAATGGACACTTGGTCCCTAGCTGGCCATAACGAAATGAAGAAGAATGAGAAGCAAGCAACAAATACTTACACGTTTTTGAATATATCGTAACGTTTTCTTCAATGTTATATTCATGTGTGTAATTATTTTGTCGTTAAATATAATAACATATAAACGATACACAATACAATACACAGCACGATTATAAATATGATACTACACGAAAAATTCACGAAACTGGGTTATGTCATACATAAACACATATTACGTGGAGTAGACTGTAACATAAATAAATCGAAACACAACACCATCTACTGGATGGTTACCTAACCTAGATAACCAAGTGTTGTATCCATAAATTAATACATCGCCACCTGTTAGAAACATATGGAACTATAATAATAATAATTTCGTGCGGTAATGACCTGGTGACAGGGTTTCTATTGGTTGCTCATTCCACCCCTGCGCCGGAGGTGAAGGCCGAGTTAAGTGCGTATAAAAATACACGCCTGCACAGGGATTCGAACCACAGATCTCTGCATTTCCAGTTAGACGCCTTAATCACTTTTTTTTTTTTTTTTTTTTAAATTGGCATTCGGCCTTGTAGCTATTTAGCCAGCAACTGTGTTTCTATTATTTCTCAATGTGTTCATAGAATCTTCACGTGTTTTTGATTATCACAAGTAACAGGACAATACAGGACGGACCCAACACTTAATTAAAACCACCCATGCCCTGGGCCGGACTCGAACCGGCGACCCTGCAACGTGAAGCCAGCTCGCTAGCCACGCACTACCGGGGTCGGCGTAATCACTGAGCCACCAGAACGCTCAAACTTACGGCACTTACAAATAATTACAAACCATTGTCCTATGACAAACATTGAACGACCATTGAATTAGCAATAATAAATATTACGGTCAATAATCGAGAAAAAGCTATCCTATCTTTTAAGTTGGACGAAATTACACACAGTAGGACAAATTTCATCAAAATCAGTTAAGTAGTTTCGGAGTTCATCACGGACAAACATTGTGACGCCAGATTTTTATATATATAAAGATAAAGATAAAACGCTAATGTTTTTATTGTTTTTGTACAGGTTTCGGCTTTCATCGAAGTATCATCAGCGATCCATTATTTTCTGAAATATGTTTTCAGTTTACGAATTTTGTAGAGACGGATTTCTTTTTAATATTTTTACAATTATATTTGTGAATAAATATTGCAGTGTACTTAGTATTAAATTTTCGCTGTTGGGTATGGTAGCTGATTACTGGTGACTTGAGCGTTTCGGGTGAGTGGTTACGCTCTGGCCTCGTATTCGGGTGGACGCAGGTCCGAAAAGCCGTCCGGCCATCCCGAAATCACTCAAAGTGAGGTTCCTTCAAAAGGTCATGGTCAGATTTATTCCCTTTCCTTGCCTCCAGTCCTTTCCTTCCTCTACTGACCTTATCGCCAACCAGGCGTAATGTCATAAGAAAAAATGTAGTTGTAAGTTCTCTAGAAAAACATGTATGTAAATATAATTGTAATAACATTCAAACAAGCCTGCATATACATAATTTATAAATTGCAAACATATTACAAAACACATTTGATTGCTGAAAGGAGAAATGCGTCAGAATAAACAAAAATTCCAAAATAAAATGTATTTTTTTTTAACTAAATAATAATTTTTTGTTATTTGCATAAAATTCCTATAGGATGTTAAAAAGCTTAATTCATTAGTTGAACATCGAAAATAATTGAGCATCTAATGTCCCCAGTCAATGATGCTTCATTTTATTATATCTATGGGCACGCTGAAGCTCTTGCAACATCAAAGAAATAATAATTAATGAAATAATAAATACTGGACATTGTTGAACAATATTTTAGTAGACATATTTGGAAGGTGTTAAGCGTATTATAGGCATAACTGTAGAAGGCGGGCTGTAATGAAGAGGTCCGTTATTGCATTAAGTCTATAAATTCTATTACAATCTCTGGATGTCTCGCACATCAAATTAATTTTAAAGCAGAAGCACCAATCTAATTATCTTTAACTCGGCAATCGTTAAGTTGTAAGTAGACTTGACAGTAATGGATTACAGGCAAACCAGTTGGTGTTTAAATTTGTTGTTTAACAAACATTCCTACTAATTTTTTCTTTGTTTACGTCTATCGATGCATACAAACGTAAATAAGTAGTTTTTGTTGCTGTTGTAGATATTGCTTTATTAATGGATCGTAAGATTCGTTTATATGATAATAAGCGTATGATGCCAGTGGGGTAGTTAAGCCTATTAGCTTTATTGCATTGTTATTCGTATTTGATATTTAACTAATTATTTAAATAATTTTACAACTTGATTTTGAAGGAAGTTGTTGTGAATTGTATTCTATGACTAATAACTAAAAATTTCATAATGTGATAATTTATTCTTTCGGCATAAGAGGAATACAGACATAGGTGTATTTATCATTATTTGAATACAGAAATATTCAAAGATTTTTTTAAAAGAGCGATCCTGGCCTTTCAGGTAAGGCATTAAATGTTAAGAATAAAAAAAATTGTGAAAGTTCCCGTAACATCTTAAGATGACATCATAAAAAAATTGCACATGAAATGCTAATAAGACAATACAATACCTTTAGAATTTATTCATATTACAATTTGCATTTCACAAGAAACGAATGACTTCGTCGATACTGAAATCAGGACGCCATAAAGTTCTAGCCTTTAATATACAGGTTATCAACTGATATGAATGGCTGACAAACACTTTCCTTATCAATTCATTTTTACTCACGGCTATTAGTTATGCTCAGTTATTGTTCATCGGAGACTAATACTCTTAATCAAGCAGATTTCACCGCACAGAGTCGTTACAGGGTATGTTTCGAGGAAATCAAGAATATACACACTGAGTCCTATCAGACAGCATAATTGATTATCGTTTGAAGCGAAGGTGGAGTTCTGAGTATAAACAATGACGACCGACATGACGTAGGCTTGCACTTGGTGTTCGAGCCTCTGACAGCATTGAATCACAATAAGCAAAGTGATTGTTCAAGTAATAGTCCTTAGAGCACAAAGTTTGACAGTGCATACTACCAGCTTGCGATAGTGGTAAGTGCGGTGATGGCAATGTCGCCAAGGGAACTTCCATAAACCACGCAGCTCCATTTTGGTCTTCTGTGAACCCCCCCCCCCTCCGCCATTGTAGCCCAACGTTGCATTTGCATTCCAGAAAACATTTTGTACTGTTTTCTCTTGTCAGACTGTCGTAAATTACGTACGGAGATATTAAATGACGGAAATAAATATTCACATGCTGTTGCGTGTTCACCTCATTTTAACTGTGATCAATCTCCCCCCCCCCCCTTACACACGTAGCCCAGATTAGCTTTCCAGCCAACCCCCCCTCCTTTTAGACCGACTGCGTAGTTCGTGGAAGCTCACAAGACCTCTGCACGCGTGATAGCCAGAGTACTTTCTCTCTCCACCGTAGTTGGTACTGCAGGACAGTATATGTTTTAGGCGGTACATTCAATGAAAGATTTTGCAGAACATCAATTTCCGATACATTAAACAAGAATGTAAAAATATTTACCCCATTGTAGGTGTCTCACAGATGCACACAAACTAAAAAAAAAATTTCCGTAATACTAAGTAATAATATCAGAACTATTTAGACAGATTAATTTTTAAAATTATGAAACAGTTTAATTTTTGATAATTTTCACAACTTTTTTCACAACGGTAATAGCCGTCGCAGTGTTTGAATAAACATCGGACATTAAATTCATTAGTTCCACTAACAAATCGGGTATTATCTAGATTGCGATACCACTACAGTCACTTAACGCTTCGCCGACTACAACGTTGTAAACACAAATAGCTATGACGTCACTGTTTTTCCGTGTGTGACGTGTTCAGCCTTCGCGATGCAACAAATGTTGACGCACGGAAAACAGGAGTTTTCGGGCGGGGAGATATTAAATATTCAACTTTTGGTAACGAAAATTCTTATTAACTGTATGAACGTAAATATTAATCGGAAATTACTATCGCAGTTGTGAAGATATTTGATATCGGTATATAGAATATAGTCCATCCACGTAATTCTATATGGCCATATCTTACGAATTAATATTTTTAAGAAAAGATTTCGTCAATAACCGTCTGCGTTTATGTTTTAACGCAGCCTGGACCACACTAACTGCGACAGATACGATTTGGAAATTGGGTAACAGCAATATCGTGTTTGACGGTTACGTTTCGCCACTGTCCAGGCTGCATTAAGACTTAAAGCACAGTAACAGCGATAGATACGACACAGAATTTAAGTATCCGCAATAAGATGTTCGATAGCCCTTGTATTTCCATATTTGTTGCTAATTCAATAAAAAAATTATTAAAATACGTTGGTGATAACTAAAATGTTATGTTGATGTAGTTTTTGATATCACCTATTAGAAACAAGTAGAAGAAGTTAATTCTAGATTCTAAAACCAAGATTTAAAAAAAAACAATAAATTTGGAATTACATTTTTATGTAAATATACTGTTTTTTTGTTCCCATCCGAAAAACCCATACATTCCTTGGAAGGCCCCGTTAGTGACATTTAGAGCTGCATTCAGTAAAGTAGTGCCGTCATACTCTGACCATCCGGAAGTGTTTATATCGCGGGGTGATAAGTGGTTGAAGCGGTATCGCCATCTAGATAATACCCAACAAATCCAGTCAGATAATGAGTACTCAAGCGATTAGTTTGTATATGCACTGAAATGACAAATACAGAATGAATCGGAGAGTTCGAGGGAACGAGCATGTATTTTCTGGCGTAGGAGTTCAGTTATCAGTTATAAGGTTAAAGGTAACGCACAAGCATCGTAGGATCACGTATGAATATAAACACATTGATTACGCGTAACTAGATAGAGCTTTAACAAAAGTACGAGTGACGTAAGCGGCAGATTAGAAATTAATATGAGTAAACGAACGTATTCCATTTTACTGACCGTAATATATTTGGATGTAAAGCTTATGAAGTAGGTTCCTCGAACACAGACCACTTTACAAAGTGGTCTGTTCATCACAAAAATGGAGTATATATGAATAAAAATTTAAAAAAATAATAATATTTATACCCGTAAGATATTACCTCAGGAAGACCCATTAAAATAATTGACGTTAGTAATAATATAAACAGAGTAATAATTACGGAAATTAATGTTGAATGTTAATTACCGGTTTCAGGTTTTGAAGTTGACACAAGTAACTAAAACGTTGGCAACTTACAGCATTTTTACTTATCACTGATAAATTGAGAAACTTATTACCTCTTGTCGGCAATACTGTCTATTGTTATGTCATTTAATGAAAGGAGAAATAGTATTACGCCCTATAGCAATGACTGAATATTAGATTGAAATACAAATTATACATAATAACTATTGCACGTACGACCGCGTTTATTTGAGAATCATGTTTTCTTCAAAATCCAGTTTTAATGTCATAATAATAATCTTTGCAATCGGTGGCCTTATCACTGGCGCTAAAACTTTTTTCACAGCTCAAAATGACAGACTGAAAACATTTTCGGTTATATAGTCCTACTTATATGTGAATCTGGTTTGAGCAAAAAATTGATATTATGACAGATACGGGAGACTTCTAATATATTCGCGTAACTACAATGACCTAAAGCAGACCACGAATTGTTCATATAAATTAAAGCTTCAATATTTGATACAATGACAGTCATGTTCTCGCACCTAAACTATTTCTTCTAAAGAAATTTCCAAAATTAAATTATATCTTCTTTTTGTTGCATTTCAACCATATCTTCGTCGGATTTTACTTAATAGGCCTAAGCCTATTCTTTCAGAATAGGACTCAAGAAGAAACGATAACTGGCAGACCTTCCCATAGATCCACATCCATTAAATCTTTTCCTAATGTTTGGTTCAATTGGCCACATGGTTCACTGCCAAAATACGGTGGAATATCACCAGTGGAAACCGAGCGTGGTGGGTGAGCGGCTAGCGCTCTGGCCTCGCATTCGGGAGGACACAGGTTCGAATCCCCGTTCGGGCATCCAGATTTGAGTTTTCCATGGTTTCCCCAAATCAATTCAGGCGAATGCCCAGATGCTTCCTTCAAAAATCACATGGTCCAATTCCTTCCCCTTCCTTGTCCCCAGCCCTTTCCCGCCTCTAATAACCTCAACGTCGACGAGGCGTGAAGCCATAAGTAAAAAACAGTGGAAGACGCGTGATGTCTTTGGGGGTCAGCCACAAGTCCTGCAAACGTTGCAGCATGGATTTTCTGCAGGATTGCTTCTAATAAAGACCAATTCCGGTGAAAGAAGGTTGACGCCATGGATCAGCATTCGAAACATCGTGGGTTGGATCCCATGGTTTTCAGAAGTCACTTCACGCAAATGCTGGGAATGGTTCCTTCAAAATTTCATCGCTGATTTCTTTCCCATTCCTTGTCCTCTATCCTATTCCCACTCTAATAACCTCGACGTCGATGGGCTGAAAGCCCTGATTGAAAAAGTTTCTAAAAGAAACCTTATGGTGATTCGCTCACGCAATTGTCAAACGTCACCAACCAAGATTCCCAAAATCACTGAATTTGAATTCTCTCGAAGTACTGTAACTAAAAATTAGTTTCGGTGAAAAAGTGTTCCTATTCCTACTTGGGAGGATCTTATTTCCGTCGTAGTGACGGTAATAACTTTTCAGACGGTTTCTGCTCTTCATCATGACGGAAGGTAAAAACATTAACGTTGTAGCTTATAATACATATCTGACCCAAAAATTATTTAATGAAATTGAGATAAAGAATTTGGAAAGCAGGCCTGTTGTATTGATTCAGTTGCTATATTTAATTCACAAACAGGTTATTTTTTTAATAAATCCATGTGATTAGTATAAGACGTGTTTTTTTTTTATTTATGGCTTTACGCCTCGTCAACTTCGAGGTCATTAGAGGCGGGATGGGACTCAGGACAAGGAATGGGAAGGAATTCGGCCATGGCCTCTTGAAGGAAGCATCTCGGCATTCACTTGGAGTGATCTGGAGAAACCATGGAAAACCCAGATCTGGATGCCCGGACGGGGATTCGAACAGTCGTCCTCCAGAATGCGAGGCCAGAGCGTTAACCGCTCACCCACCACGCTTAGTATAAGACGTGGTTTCCTTAAATTTGCCTAATTATTAACGAACAAATATCCGGCAGACTCAAGCTAACAGGCAAACATTGGGTGAGAAAATAACAGACCGGACAAATGTTACGCGAAAGAGATTACTTAAAGCTACGTACAAGGGAGCGATGAGCATCTATTAAGTGGAATTAGCTCTAATAACGCGCTTGAGAGAGGAAATTAATTAAAAGTAATTAAAATCTATAAATTAAGCGTATCGCTCTTTGCATGTAATGAGGATACTAAATAAGTAACATTTCGCTCTCTCACTTGACACTTCTATAGATTCTACAGCGAAACTGTAAACGAACCATAAATGTACTCATCGTAGATTGTATGCATGTAGCAACATTTCACATAACATTTGTTTTATGCTCATCATAATCTGAGTTCACAGATAGCAAGCTTCAACTTGTTAAAGATAACAGGCAATATGGGTATTTCGATCATTCACACTAATTTTCGGTTGTGTTAAGAGTCATCTTATCTCAATGTGTTAATTACGATGCTGCTAGCTTTTCCAATACAGTTCCTATTAAAAATGTAAGAAAACATGCCTGTCTTGTGGGTATGGGTATCTTAATGGCCCTCACCTTCTGTATGACTTCTTCATTTGACTGTAATTTTTGTCCAAGTAGGAAAGTATATGAACAGATGATAATACGAGGGAGCGCAACTGGGTGAATAGGGTGGATGCGGAAGGATTTAAAACCATTGTTCACTCAATTTTTTCTGAGCTACATCGCTTTATTGCACCGGCCAACTATCGTGGTGAAACAGCATCTTCGTTACTACTGATCTACGAGACCCACTCCCGCATAATGCCTATCATGCAAATTCTAATAGTGCCTTTGAATTCTGTCACGAGTATACCGATTAAAAGCGTCTGAAAAACGAGTTGAGATATTAGAAGAACCCGGTAAAACAGTAGAGCGCAACAGACCATAGAGCCAACCTCAGAAGACTGAAGCTTAGTTAAGTCCAGAAACAGGGAAGAAACCTTCAGACTTCACAAAAGTCGTATAACTACTAACGGAGTTATCAAGATCGAAGAGAATGACCATTAGATACCACTACAAACAATAATTTATTTTATTCAGTTTTTAAGGTAGTTTTACTAACTTAAGTGAGAACATGTTTTGGTAAAGTTGCCCAAACACCATTTTTTGCAGTAAAAATTTAGATTCCAAAATCATACCAAGTGAAAACAAAATAACAGCAAAAGGAAAAAAAAAATGACATCTTGTGTAAAAAAGATAATTCCGAAATATCTCCGTTACACATTTAGTACACCGACAGAGATAAACACAGGCATTAAGCAGAAAGTGGTGAAAATGCTTTATTAGAGATAAATAATTTTACAGCTATTTTGTTGGAATCAGAGAAGTCAGATGTTTAGTCGTTTCAGAAGGCTCCTTCAAATCTGTTATGTGAATAGATAGAAGTTATTATATCATATTTTTGGGAGAAATCAACAATTTCGTGATCCTTTAGTTAATATTATAACATATTTCCTTCCAAAAATCTACTGACTGTTGAAACAAACCCTTATTACATTCTGTGGTATCATGGGCCTTCTATGTAACTGCATCCCAATTAGTTATCTAGCTCACTAAGTCCTGACGCTTACTTTTCCTATTCCTGATAGTAAGTAGTCAGTTATTTGTGGCGGTGTTATAATTGTATACTAAGCTTCTACCTACATCCATATTTATTTAAGGTCGCCATGAATTCATCGAGTTCAGTAGCGGGTGGTGACACGAATTATTGAATCATTGAAAGATTTCACAAATAACCAAAATTTATTGAATTGAAAAATCAATGCCATCACTACTTGTTCAACTATCGTGATTCCTGACGATTGCTAAGTAGTTGTTTTTCAGAAGTTAAAATCTTACGAAACTTCTGTGTTATCCGAAAACAAGTTTGGTTTGGCGTTTAAATCGATTTCTTTTTTCTGAAATGAGAAACTAGCACTCTTGTGGTTTAATTATTCCTTTTGAAAACTCTGTATAATATCTACGATAGTTGCGTAACTATGGTTCACTGGCGCCCAATTCCCGTTAACAGGATGTCACTTGCTCACTTGGCGATTAATGACTTCTTCGCGCTATCTATATAAAGGTGAGAGATGAAGAAATCGTTTATATTACGGCACTCTCATTCACCAAAATATTATATATCTCACAATCCCTAATACTGATGGTATTTTAACCATATCCCCCTTAAAGTAGTTCTGCAGGTGGACGAAATGCTTGCGTCACGAAAGTGTAACTCAAAATGAATTTATTTAATACCAGTAATTAGAATTTTAAAATTCGTGGCACGAGCACCAGCACGTTCTAAGAAGGACCGTCTGTAAGGACAATTTTCAAGCGTCTCACGTAGGCTGCACGATTAACTTTGTCAAAAACTAACGACCTGGTTAACACCGCACTTCTGCAATTCAGTTCCATCGGCCCTAACACTCATCTTTACTGTTAGGAAAACACATCGTCAATCACACAATAAGTCAGAATATCAACTTCCCTCAGTGGCTTTATGATAATCAAGTTAGATTATACACCAAATATTCTGCGTAATAGACCGGTCTGGTGACTAGGTGGTTAAGGCGTCTGACTGTAAATCGGAAGGACCGCAATTGAATTTTCAGTGGGCGTTAACCCGACCTTTACCTCTAGTACAGCTTGTTTGTAATGTGAAGCGCGCCAGAACGCTTCCGTGGCTCGGATTCCACGTTAAACTGTAGGTATTCTATATCCGGTACAATTCTAGGTTAGCTCAGTTAGCCACGACAATGGGCGCAATGCGCGGCGAGTCGAAAACCCTGACATCTGACGGTCGAACAATCGTTCGGGATCTCCCCATCAACAATGCCATACAATGAGTTGATTATTTCTGTGTAATGTGTTCCCCAGCTTAGATATTTATAATTACGTTTATAAATTTTTGAGAATATTTTCAATAAGTACTTGGCGTTTCAAAGAAGTGATCAATGCTTATATTAACACATTAGCTGTTTCCCTAAAAGAAAAATAGTTTCCATATGCTACGGAAAAAAATGTCACTATAGTTCCAACCAAGGTTGAAGAAGGCTGTATATAGAGGTTTCTAAAATCTTTTAATTGTAACGTTTAGTCATTAACTGGCAGAGCAGGATAAAGATTTTTAAATTGCGTCTGAAAAAAAAAACGATATTCTAGGAAGAATACAAATTATATTTATGAAACGTAAGTGGCTATGTGTATAGGATTCAATACAAATCAAGTTAAATATTGAATTGTATGATTTAATACTGTTTGTGCCATTGTTATTTAAGTACAAACATCTCCCTTTTAATTTATACTCTTCGAGAACTTAAATTTCAAGTCGATGGGGTGCTCAATTCCACATACAGGCATGACATATTGTGAGACACCTTGTTACCAATCTAATTATTATAAGCAGTATCAGAAAAACATTCTACGTATTAAAAGTTTTGCATCTCTCATCCGGAAATGCTTCCTCTTCAATAATTAGAATTCGGAATCTTCAATTATTAGTAGAGTCTTACGCCATAACGTCGAAAAGATTTATTGTATTTGTGGAAAATTTTGAGTTTCTTTTTTTAAAGCTACTGTAGTATATTGAGGGATTTTAGCTATAGTATATTGTAATTTTTACTCGGGATAATTTTTCTCAAGCTACAGCTATGTAATTTAATTCCACCCGACGTAGCATAGTCCAAGGTTAACATGTTCTCTTCCCGTGAGAAGAGGCCTCCCCTCCAGGGTACATTCAAAAACCCTTAGTAAGGAGTTTTAAACGAATAGAACTAATGTCACATGACTTCCCCCACTCCGCTTCAACGCGCGAGAGCTCACTCTGGCGCAGTTCTCGAGGAGTCTGTTCGTCGAGCCTCAGGATGGAGCACAGTGCCCGTAGGCATGAAGATTTTATTAGGTAAAGGCAAATGCATTTATTCCATTCTTCTGGCTTAGAAAGAATATTCCGAGTGACAGGATTTTATTAGTAAGAGATTTATTTCATGAGAACTATTTTATGCAGTATTTTTCAGTTATTTCAAGTGTATTTCTTTGTGCCTATATTATTGAAGTTATTAAAGTCACTCCATTCTTTCAACTATATGTTTTCATTTGTATCACTGATTCCTGCTCATTACTAGTACTAAGTGAGGGCAGAACGTAATTGCTCTGATCCTATGACCACATATCTTTGGTAAAACTGATCGGGGAGTGGTTGATCACAGGTGAATCCAACTTGGTTGTGGTGAAAAGCCGCTCTTTCGCTACACTACAAACCTTCGATTTTATGTACGTTTAAATCATTGACAGGGCTCGCATGGGAGAAATTACTTGCAGATAAAGTCCACGTGACATGCACTAAAACCGAGCCCTGTGAGTGAGCTGTATCACTTGGGACTGGTATTCGGGAGTACGCGGGTTCCAATTCCCTTCTGACGATCATGATTTCGGATTTGCATGGTTTCTCGAAATCTCCCAGACGAATGTCAGAATGGTAACCGCAATAGAACATGGCCGAATTACTTCCAGTTCCTTGTCCCGTGTCCTCTCTCGCCTCCAATGACCTAGACATTGGCGAGGCGCAAAGCCGTTAAAAAAAAAAAAAAAAAAAAAAAGCGTACTAGTGATTTACATTGTATGCTTTATCATCTATATAATGTTAGACTTTTGAAGTGAAGCATGGAGGACTGTAAAATTTATATCATTAAAATAGTCACAGATTTAATTCTGCTGCATGAAGAACTATAGAGCATTGAAAAATTATTGAATTCAGAACAAACCCACCAACTACAAGGTTTTGACGATATTAGGTGTCGTATTGTGTATTATGCGCAACTTGATTTCACTCTTGTTATTTTTTTCGAAGCATCGCCAAAAAAAAAATACTGGCCTCCGCTGGTTCACGGTTGATGAAAATTGGGGTTTCCACAGCTCCACTCGACGAATCTATGACCTTTATTTATTTTTAATTAGAGCGCTAAGGCTCGTAGAGGTCATTAAAGCCGGGAGACGATTGGTGGGAGCGCAAAGAGCGAGAAGGAATTTGACCGCAGCCTTTTAAAAGACTTCGCCTGGAGTGATTTCAGAGATATCTATAAGTCCTGACGGGGTTGTGTTGAATGCCGGGCCTCAATAATAAAACATTTAAACACAAGTCTTAGGCTTAATCAATGCTGAGAGTTTTGCTGCGTCGTATACTTTTCGATGATGAGTGATTTTTACCTGGAGAATCAAAAGCCAGAAATTTTAAAAGTCGTGACGGTTAAGAGACTAATTTCTTAACAGATATTTAATTCTGAGAATATTTTATCCGTTGCGATTGATTGGAGTAGATTTAGCTGGGCTGTCCCACATGTTTTGGAGTGATGTCTAGCAGCGAACAGCTCGAGTCAAAAAGCTTCCCTATCACAGCTGCAGGGTGTAAAAAGCATCATGGCTGCATACAGTTGGAATGAAAGTATAGCAAATGAGACATCAATGCCGGATGAATCGTACCAGAGTCGTGTTGCCTATTTAAATGAGAACTTTTGCAAAATACTAAGCGAAACGTTATTGCTGGAGATCAAAAAAATAATGCAAGATATGGAACTAAGTGAGAGGTTTAAAATGTTTCTTCCAAGGAAGGATTGACACTGGTAATCTTATAACATGTTTCAGAAACTCTGGCGATAGATGATCTAATAGTCAGGTTAGGTATAAAAAGAATTTTGATGATAGCATGTTGAAGGCAGAGATTGTAAGTGGTTTGGCAATTCATTTAAGACTGTCTCAGTAAAAGGCAGACCCTACAACAGGTGATAGAAGGAAACCAATTAATGTGCCAGCTTTTATTAAGAGCAGTGTAAAATATCCATGACTGATACAAAGTATCTCTAATGTCAGGATTTTGACCCATAAACAAACGTTTTTCGAAAGGCTAGATAAAGTGTAGTCACTCCGGAGAGAATAGTCACTGTTGTCAAAAGAAATGTGCATCCCGGGTCAAAAAAAAAAAAAAAATACTGTGGACAGTATCACTACCAACAAACCTATCGCAATTGCTGGATCTAGTTTACAGTGACTTCTAAGGAGGAGGTGGAAACTTTCATTCTGACGAAATATGGGTATACAAGTAGTATGTTTTATCCCAAAGAAGCATACTCCTTGTTACTATAATACCTTCGCCCAAGTGTATCCATTACTATTATGTTAATAGTGATTCAGCTAGATATTACGAGAAGCACCATAATACTGTACCAGGAGTTGTAGTTAATAATTGCAGAGGATGAGAACCCAATGACAGATATAACTGTTTTGTACAAAAAATAACTGTTATTAAATGTATTTACTTCTGTGACGAAAACACGGCATGTGCTGCGATAAGTACAACATGGTGAAAACTTGTAACATTAAACACGTATTTCCACTTCAGGTGAGAGATCTGTCACTTGTTCAATTAAGTGACTACAATGGATGTAGATGAAAAAATACTGTTATTTGGTACAGTAAGAACGCAGATGTGAGAGGAGAATTATTAGAACTGGTAAGCGATTTGGGACTCGAGTTCAGAAATCAAGCACACAAACCTCCTAATTATTGAAATAGGCCAGGTGGAAACACAAAAATTGATATGTCAATGACAAATACAATTGCAGCACTCTGCTATTGAGCCAAATACTACGTCATCAAGTGAAAATAACTTAATTCTCTTGAATTATCAAAATGTGGAGGTTAGCAGTTATATATTAAATCACTCAAAACTCCAAAGACTGTGCACATCCATCTCTCAATTATTGGTATGCAGCATTATATCACAAACACATGTCTATGCATATAGAGCTGCGACAGAGTTTACTTGTGCATTACATGGGGCGATGGAACAATCGATATAACTCAAATAGATGATGGATACTACCTACAAAAAATGGACAGGGATACCTTAATAACTACAACTAAGCTTGATAAAAGCGCATCAACCGAATCCCGTGGCTGCAGAGGGAAGTATCCTCCTCAAATGTCAAATAAACAGGTACTTCAACTTAATCATATACAAAAACTATCAAATAGGTTGTAATACTGTGATAAAACGTCCAAACACAAAGACAGTACCAAACGCGATTGGTAGAAAACGTAAAAGCAGTGGAATACATCAACCGTTCAACATTCGCGTTACATCTGTTTGAAGATGATCTCTTTCCTACAGACATAAGCACAAATATTCAAATACTAACACTCAACAACAGCAAACTTTTCAAAAGAACTACAATATACTTTCCATCCACCAAGTGGAGACATACTGCTGCTACTGCATACTGCGTTTCTTGACTGCTTTTTCCTCTGCAGTTTCGCTGACACGCAGGGTCTCTCCAATTACCTCAGTCCATGAGATTTGTGGTTTTCCTCTTCTTCCTATAGGTTGAATAGGTAGCATCATCTCCGACCATCTACCTCCCACTTTCTCATTACATGTCCAAATCACGGGCTTTTTTAATGATACTGTATTAGGTCTGTGTAATTTTCTTTACAGTTTCACCGAGCCTGGTGGGTGAGTGGTAAAGCTAGGGCCTGGCATTCGGGAGGACGTGGGTTCAAATCACGTCCGAATATCCAGAATTCGGTTTTCCGTGGTTTCTTAAATTCACTCCAGGCGAATGCCGGGATGGTTCCTGCAAAAGCCATCGCTTAATTTCTTCCCGTTCCTTGTCCACCATTCTCTCCTGTCTCTAATGACATCGACGTCGGCGAGATGTAAAGCGCAAAGCAAAAGAAGAAAGTATATACTTTTTCTGTCTTATGCGGTTACGCTGGGAGGTTCTAACATATCGTCTGATTTCTACTACCATTATATTTCCTCTGATATTTTTAGTAAATTCCCACATATATACTGTTATAAATTCAACGACACAGTTGAAACGCTTCAGATTAACATCCCATAATAGAGACTTTAAGTTTACAAAGGTTATTTCTTCTTCATGCGTTTGGATTATGACTCTTTCCATTACTTCTTCTGTTCTCTGACAAAATGCAGCCAAGATATTTAAACTTCTTCCGTAATTGTGATCTAATACTACCATATACAGAAGGCTAAAACCACTGGCAAAACGGATATTCAGTGAATACTAAAAGTCTAACTAGCGGAATACAATTTTAATTAATAAACACATATTCATGAAACATACAAAAATAATTACTATTACCACAAACACCAAGCACTACAAACCATGAAAAATAAAATATTCCCTTCCTATTGCTCTCATTCATACACCTACGAACAAAAAAAAAAAAGAAACAAAAAAGTGGTAACTGATGAAACACGCCGTTCATCTTTCGTAGATTGAAAGCAAACAAAGTGATCAGCGAACACTAAACAAGGGAAACAATAGACGAGAGAGTAAATGAAACGCGTGGCATAATAAGTGAAATTACATAAAAACAGTTGAATTGCGATATCCATTTAATGTCAATTAGTTGGCAATGGCAAAAAATAATTTACAGAAAAAAATATGTTTACCGAACCAACAGCTTTCTTACACTTGAGAATAAATAACAATTATAACATACATAAAAATGGAGAGAAATCTGGAAAAACTTACATAAAAGCAGATTCGGTTCCAGAAAAAAACACTGGTACAGGAGAAGCAATTTAAGCATTATCACTGGTATTAAAACGAAAAATCAAGAGAAACCTGTGTATATTTACGGCGTTGAGGGAATTGGGAGAAACCATTCAGATGACTTAAGTCATTAAAAACTTTTAATAATCCTGCTTAAACTCAGAAATCGAGTACAATTTACTCAATATAAATTAGCCATAATAATATGGGAGGCATGACGGACAATTATCAGTTAAAAAGGACGTCTAGGGTGTTAGTCTATCATTACTCATATTTAATTTGATACCTGGGAAGCAAAGGAGGAAATGAAACGAAAATTCAATCACGAGGAACAAACAGTATTCAGCGTTTTGCTAATTACTTCATCGAATTACAAAATAAAGAAATTATAACTCAGTAGAGCAACTGTTTGGGGGACTCGTGATCAAAATCGTTGAAGCCGAATAACTTCCGTATCTAGGGGTTCCAGAGTGGAGTTCTCTTGTGGGACGTAAACTGGGAGGATCTTAGCGTATGGAACGTATCACTGACCACAGCATCTTGTCGACGTCATGGAACTGATTTAGAAACATTGCGTTCGACATTGAAACCTTGTTGGTCCTAAAAGTATAGAAAGAAACGGCAGCTTTAGTAAATGGTATTAAGAAGACACCCCATCCTGATGGCTCACTAGTCGTGCGCAAGCGGTCGCAGTGGACGGACGTACTCTGTTTGAAGAAGCTACTTGCGTACTGTTGATTATAAGTGTTTCGTTTTTCCGTGTTGTGTCTTGTTTTTTTGTGTGTGTGTGGGTGTGAATTTTTACATGTACTGTTCAAAAATCCATTAGAATGGTTTCAGTTCAGAGAGAAAACACAATAAAAATTGCTTTGGAGAAGCAAATAACCAAGCCTTCAGCCTTGGAAATTCACAATTGGATTGAGAAACAGTTGAAAGTAAGTAATGATCAAGTGGCTGCAATCCAGCTAAATACTTTCGAATCTGCGATTTACCTGAAATTATGTAATCTTGGTTGTCCGGGTTGAACCGCGTCAATTTGTTGAATTTGTTTCAACAAATTGACGCGGTTCAACCCGGACAACCAAGATTACATTGACAACGACCGCGGAAGTCTGCGCACCTACCTGAAATTATGTTCACCGCATGTTTTTGAACGTGTTCTTGCAGAAAATGCGGGCAACCATGAAATGAAACTAAATTCCGGTTCTCTTATTACTGTTCAAGTAAGCTCTGCGAACTGTAGTATAATTAATGCTAGATTGTTTAATCTTCCACTTGAAATATCTAATGAAACTATTAGTTCACATTTGGCAGTTTATGGTAAAGTAAAATCAATTCGTAATGAAGTATGGTCAGATCAATACGTGTATCGTGTGCCAAATGGTGTACGAGCTGTTAAAATTGAATTGAAAAAGAATATTCCGTCTGTGCTCACAGTATCTGGACACCAAGCTTATGTAGTATATCCAGGACAGCTTCCAGCATTGTAACAGCACAGACCATTTAAGAAAAGACTGTCCACAAAGAAAATTCAAGCTAGATTTAACTATGAGAAGACCCCTTTATTCTGATCTAGTGAAAATTACAGATGTTACTGGGCAAGCACCGCAAGATACTGTAATATCGCATTCAGAAACTGTAAACAATGCTGACGGAAACGATGCGGAATCAGTTCCTGCTTCCTCGTCGCAGTCGAAGGAAAAGCAAACAGATGCAGTGATGCCTGTTTTGTCAACAACTCACTTGAAAACAGGAAATCCCACCACAGCTGGTAATGAGCCCACTGCAGGAAATACAGTAACATTTGGAAATGATGGACAGTTACATCAAGAAGAAGATTCTACAGGAAACAGTAACAATTCATCACAGATGGAAATTGAAATACCAAGCAAGACGAGCGTGAAACGAACAATAGAACACCTTGAATCTGAAACTGAAGAGGATTCCGAAGAAATTAGAGAAGAAAACAACAGCACAGACACAGACTTTCCAAATGAAACATTTACCTACTCAAAGCAAGGAAACCAGATATTCGAAGCTGCTGAGTTACTGAAGTTGGCGGATTCTAAAAACCAAAGAAATGAGGAACATAGTCAAACCTCAAATATTTTGGACCTACCAAAGAATGACACTCAAACAAACGAAATGTATGATCAAAGAGAGAGTAAAGTTAAAAACCAAGTAGAAAAAATCCAAAAACTCCTACAGTCACAAGAGGTTTCAGTGACCAAAGGACATACACCTATAGAAGATGCAGAAACGAAGATGAACAAAATAAAACAATCAAAAAAAGCAAAGAAAAAACTATGACCGGAGAGCGACCACAAAAGTCAGAACCTTCACTATTCATTTTAGGTTAGCCAATTAAAAATGAATTATACACAAACAGTACTGACCTTAAATGTGTGTGGAATAGAAAATATAGTGAAGTGGAAGATTTTAGAGATTTTTGTAAAACAAAACAATGCTGATATAGTTTTCTTACAAGAAGTTACCAGAAATGACCTACCGTTTGATTCTAGTTACAACATATATACCAACGTTGGACTAAACGGAAGAGGAACAGCAATTTTAACAAAGGCGGGTATAGAACTTACAGAGATCGAATCTGATCCCGACGGTAGAGTTATTTCTGGCTGCATAAACAACAAAAAAGTAGTAAATATTTATGCCCCATCCGGATCACAAAACAGAATCGAAAGAGCATACTTTTTTCAGCAGACTCTACCGTACTACTTTCGCAAAAATTGCGGTTACATCCTGGGGGGTGACTTCAACTGTGTCATAAGTGCATCAGACAGTACAGAGACATCTATTTGTCAAAAACTAAAGTCGCTGATAACTGGCTTAAAATTGTCTGACGCCGTAACAAAATCGGGATGCAATTATATCCAACATACTTTTGTAAGCTCCATGTCTTCATCGCGAATTGACCGCTTCTATGTATCCGAAGACATAAATGTTACTAAATGTGAAACGATTCCGCTTTCAATAACCGACCATCATGCAGTTATAATAAAAACTTCGGAATTAGGTCGACCAACCCCAATTGGAAAAGGATACTGGAAATTAGACGTGCAAATGTTAAAGCAAATGTGGGTAAATGATGAACTTACACGAAATTGGAGAAACTGGATAAACAGACAAAATAACTTCGAAAATAAGGTAATCTGGTGGGAACAAGTAGTAAAGCCTGGTATAAAAAAAATCTACCGACAGGCCCAGATATACCACTATAAGCTCCAACATGACACGATTGAATTTTACTATAGAGTCCTAAGAGACCTACAAACCAGATGTGACGCAGGAGAAAATGAAATATCAAAAATGAGACAAATAAAGAATAAAATATTGGAATTACAGACTGATATATTGCAGAAAAAGGTTATTACATCAAAAGATACACACTATTCAACAGACGAAGAAGTCGGTCTATATCAAATAGCACGGGAAAGGAAACGGGAATGCCGAAAAATAATAACTTCTATCACTGATGAAAATGGAGTCGTATGTATGTCGAATGCGGAAATCCGTTCAAAATTGACCTTGTACTTTTCAAATCTGTATAAAAAACCAGACGTTGACCTGCATGAAATAGGACATCTACTACAAAACTGTAACTCTAAAATATCAACCAATAGCTGCAGCGAATTACTAAAACCAATAACGGAGGAGGAAGTGGAAACAATAATTACCAATCTTCCCAGCCATCGCAGTCCTGGTATTGACGGCATCCCTTACGAATTTTATAAAGTGCATTGGAAGCAAATAAAGGAACAATTTATAGCTATTTTAAATCAGAAAATGAGGCAGAAGGAAATATATTGTCAACGGGAGGAAGGAATAATAGTGCTAATTCCGAAGGTCCGGACACCAAAGCAAATCAAAGACTATAGACCAATCCATCTCATGTGTACAGATTCTAAGATACTAGCACGCATCCTCGCCGCTAGATTAAAGACTGTTCTACCAGAAATAATAAAAGACGGGCAAACATGTGGCGTCCAATCTCAAAACATTATAAAAGGTTTGGAAAGACTTCGGAACTTGGCATTGTTAGCAAATACAGAAAGAAATATTCAGCTAGGACTCTTGAACATAGATTTTAGACAGGCTTTCGATAGACTTAGCCATGAATACATCAGAAAAGTAATGTGCCATTATGGTTTCCCACGGGAATTTATTTCTCTAGTAATACCTGAAACCCAATTTGGCCAATCTAAAGTGTTAATCAATGGAGTTTTTGGTAAAGCTTTCAGTCTTGAAAGTTCAGTAAGGCAAGGGTGCCCACTGTCGATGTTTCTCTTTGTAATTGCAGTTGAACCTTTAATCAGGACAATTTCGGAGAGAATCAAAACAAGCCCCTCTGGAACAGTAGAAACAAATCTTTTCCCCGTAAATGCCTACGCCGATGACGTCACAGTAGTGATCAGTGATTATAATGAACTTGAAAGTGTGACCGCAATAACAGAGAAGTTTTCTACGTGTTCAAATGCAAAAATCAATACGGAAAAAACGAAGCTTCTGTGGTTAAGGAGAACAAATCTGCTGCATTCAAGTCAGTTGTTTCCTGAAGTAAAAGATTTTTTTTTTTTTTTTTTTTTTGTAACTGCTTTACTTCTCTTTTAACATCGAGGTCTTTAGAGACGGGAAAGGATGGGGGGCAAGGATGGGGGCAAGGAATGGGAAGGAATTCGGCCATGGCCTTTTGAAGGAAGCATCCCGGCATTTGCCTGGAGTGATTTGGGGAAACCATGGAAAACCCAAATCTGGATGCCCGGACGGGTGAAGTAGAAGGATGAAAGTGCTGGGAATCACCTTCCATAGAGACATGAAAACTATGATAATGAAAAATACGAATAGTGTAATATCTAATGTAGTTGCTGTTTTAAAATCATTTAATAGGAAAAACCTAAATATTTTTCAAAGAATTGAGTGTATTAACATCTTCGCACTATCAAAAGTATGGTTTGTAGCATAAATCATACCACTAAGTCGTCAGGGTCTGGCAAAACTTAAAAAATACACCGGGTGGTTTCTATGGAGAGGTTCGGTCCTAAAACTATCACGACGGGAGGTAGAGCTGCCGGTGACCGAGGGAGGCATGGGACTGACTGACATAGAGCTAAAAGCTCAATCATTGCTAATGAAAAACCTGTTACAGACAATGATGACAAGAGGAAAGGAATACGATCTAATGAAAAAGGCATGGTATGCGCCAAGAAACAGCAGAAGCCGAAGTATGCCAATTGAGTTCGGAAGAGTTATGAATGAGCTAGAAAATCTGGTTTCTAAATTACCAGTTAACTCCTGTATAAGCAACAGACTAATCCAACAACATCTCAAACAAAGGAATGACCTCCGTACCAAAGTAGAAACAAAAATATTCGGAATTTATTGGAAAAACGTTTGGAAAAATATATCAGATACACAAATTCCATCAAAATATAGGGCCACACATTACAAAATGGTGCATAATTTAATACTTACGGCGGATAGAAGTCACAGGATAAATAGGAAATTGAATCCATACTGTACAACATGCAACTTAACTGACACATGGCAGCACAGAATGACAGGCTGCGTACAGACAAAATCAGCCTGGAAGTGGGTCAGATGGAAGCTGGCAACAATTTTAAACTTGCAAGAAAGTAATTTAGAAGTAAGAAAGGTAATATTTGGAGATATAACGGCGTTCCCAGAGAGCAGAAGGAGAACAGCGTACTTGGTTCTCGCAATATATGCCCACAACATCCTGCAGAAATGGAATCACGTTAGGTTGAACGAAATAAAAATTCAAATTGAGAGAGAAAAAAATAGAATTAAAAAGGACCCAGATTACAAAAACAAATTTATGCCTTATTAAACATTATATGAATTAAAATAAATAAACAAAGAATCAAAACAGATGTATAACAACAGTAAAAAAATATATTTAAAAATTGAGAAAATAAAAAATTAATAAACAAAAAATAATAATAAAAAATTTGACACAAGTACGAGACTGCCCGTGGGGGTGAAGTACGGTGAGCCCCAAGACCGCTACGGTAGCCGAGAAGGCCCCACGGGAACTCCGAACACGTGTCGCAGTTTAAACAATAGATTAAATAACAAAAAAAAGAAAAGTCTGTAGCGAACTCCTTTACCACGCGGGCAATCCGGGTTCGATGCTACCTCGCGTAACTTTTTTTTTAAAATGTAAAAATTATAACATAAAAGTTAATGACAGAAAATATTATCAATTAAATAAAAGATTACGATAGTTATCATTCTAGTGCTGCTATATAAAATAAATAATTGATAAAAAAAGAAAAAAAAAGTGTGGCCTAATGGAAAAAAAAATAAGTCTCAAAATGCGATAAAAACTGCTCTTGTTCGTAATTTAAAAATCACGTGACTATATAAATTAAATGTAACGCGACACCACAGAAGCTGATTAAAATTGTTAGGATGCCACCAGCACGTGGTGTTCCCAGGTGGTCTCCCATTAAAAAAAAAAAAAAAGTGGGTTGCGGCACCGTGATGGTGCCTGGCGCCTGACACGGGGTTAGCTGGTTCGAGTCTTGCTAGCGGAAGAAATTTTCATCATCAGACTTGGCCGGCAGGGTAGGAGAGGTAGAGGTGCACATTTCCTCATGACCAGATTGTGCACCAAACTCCTGCTTTAAATCCAAAACCTCTCCGCAGTGCGTTTGGAGTGAGTGTATACGACACAGTTGACGGTGATTGGGCTGTCGAATGGGGACGTTAAGCCTGAAGTTTTACGGAAGAGTAGGCCTGACCGGGCCGCCACCGGGTTTCACTGTATCCCTTCTTTGATCTCGCATCCAAAACACTCTGCGCTGAACACACACACTACGGTAGCCATCCACACTTACAACAAAACTTACGAACACGTCACTCGTAATTGGACTAAACATAAAGAGATATGCAACAGAAATTACGTACATAAAAGTCGATAAAGTTATAGATCGGAAAAAATTATGTATCAGACAGAAGAGTGTTTTGTGACTTAGTAATCCGATGGGTAAAGAAAACAAGATATCAGAACAGCATCTTCCTTCAAAGTGAAAAATAATTATTTACCCAGCCGTCCGAAGGATCATTACAGTTTGCATAGAAGACAGCTTTTTTTGGTAGGAAGCTTGGTCTCTGCAGAGATTAAAAGGACGGAAACATGATACATCTCAACAGTGGTTCCACAAAGGTGGTTGGCAACTAAAGAGTAAAACAAATCGTTCTGTAGAGAGGACTTCATGGAAGAATTTTGCAACATTTATAATCGGAATAATCGTCACAGCATCTACATACGGAACTGGTTTAAGAAGACGATAAAGTTTCGAAGAGAAGAAACGAAAAGATAAACAAAGTTTAGAGTATATAAGTAGGTTATTGAGAACGGGATCTGTACTTTTTCCAGTGCTATGACTTTATAATGTGGTGTGAGGCACTTACTGCACCAGAAAGCTAGTTCTAGCTGGAGCAGAGCCCGCTACTTCTGTGTGCAGTCACGGCGGCAACCTGGATGTAGCTGTTAACTAAATATGTATAATCACAATTACCATGTCCTCTGTCACCAGAGCTAATGCAGTACAGCAAACTTAATGAATATGGGTCGTGCGGTTCCAGTTTTATATACTTTCAAAATTTTCTGGCCTCATTGCTTTCCAATTGTGTGTGGTATTACGCAGGATTAGTCGACGTTAGAAAATTTTGTGTAATAATACTACTACTCTATGACAGTTTTATAAATTTAATTGTGAATCATAAAATATTGAAGGGTCTCCAAACAAAGATGGCTATTGCCCTTTATGTAGTGAAATTTTTACAATGCGCGGGAAAGGTTATAGAGGATGCAATTTTACAATAAATAAATAAAAATAGAAAAATAGTAGTATGTATACATGCGGGTACTGTCCAAATCAAAGGATGCCGCTGCCACCCGCCCCGCCCCCTCCCCACCTCCTGCGGTCAAGGCGCCGCCACTCGAGGCAATTACCTACCTGTGTCCGCACGCCACTTTATAATTAGAGGCTATTATCTACCTGTGTATTTAATGATTTATTTAATGATTGCCATTCGGGACCAGAGCCCTTTCTAGGTCGAGTGGCTTGGCCGTTCTGGAAACCGGTTATGCTAATTACCCTTCATCCGGCTGGCAGGCCGCCCCCAAAGTCACCCGGTTTGGCCCGCGCTGTCCTGGAGATCGGTTATGCTAATGAACCACCTGCGTGCCTCGACCGGTTTATCGCCCTCCACAAATCCTACGGACCTACCCTTTACACGCATGCGCCGGTCTCGGATAGCGGTCTGCGCTCTTGTATATAAGGCAGACTAATCACGATTTTGTACTTAATCCAATCTAATATTAACATTTTCCTCCGATTTTCTATACAATGGTCTTAAAATAGTAATTATTCAAAATTTAATCGATTTTGTGAAAAGAATTGATTAACCACGATTTTGTACTGAAATGCAGTCTAATATTCACATTTTCCTATACAATGGACTTAAAATAGTAATTATTCGAAATTTTATCGATTTTGACAAAAGTATTGATTAATCAAGATTTTGGACTTAACGTCAGTCTAATATTTGCGTTTTCCTTCGTTTTTCTATACAGCGGTCTTAAAATAGTAATTATTCGCAAATTCATCGTAACTATTGAAATAATTAGCATATTTCGTAAAGTGAGGTCAAAGGTTCAAAACCCCGACGGTTTAATAAAGTGGGAAGAAAGTTGAAGACGGGAAATGGTGAAACCTGATGTCGGCCCATTCAGGCCTACTTTTCCGAAAGAGCTTAACGTCCCCATCCAAGGTAGTATACTAGAATTCAGTCAGTTTAGTTCTGCGTGATATGTGAATATATAAAAGTAATAATAATTCGTATGGCTTTATTATTCTGGATACCCCAAAAGGATTCGGCCGCCGATAGACAGAATATCGATTATCTATGCATGCAGAGTTTGCTATGAAACCCCAAATAGTCGTTTATTGCCTGGAGTCACAGCGACGCAGGACAGATTTATAAATATGTTAGAATTTTGCACAAATGGTACGCATAGTAATGATAGTGTATATGTTCAGCCTAGTATTTTTTTATTATATGCAATGAGAGATGAAGAAGGGAGAGAGTGAAACATAGTGCCAGCAGATTCAGGCCTACTCTAATGAAAGATACCGGACAGGCTTAACGTCCCCATTCAGTGGTCAAATCACCATCAACAGTATCATATGCCTTCACTCTATACACTATGTGGAGAGGCTGAACCCAAACCAGGTAGAAGGAAAATGAAATGAAATACCGAAATCATACACTCGAGTACTATCTGAAATGTGAAGTGATAGTAGTAGTCAGTACATGAATAAGTAGCTCATTTCGGCTTACGGAATGCGGTGAGCAGTTGTAAGTGTAAAATGTAGATTTCTAACATCAAAGTATGTGGCAGTGATCAAACTCAGCTGCACTATTTTCCGTGTTACATTTCCTTTTTTTTGCTTGAAAACACAGAACTGTCGAGGTCATTAGAGGTGGGATGAGACTGGAGACATTGAAGGGGCCTTTTGAAGGAAGCATCCAGGCATTCACCTGGAATGATTTGGGGAAACAAAAATCTGGATTCTCTGATTGAGATTCGAACCCGCGTCCTCCCGAATGCGAGGCCAGTACATTTTACCGTTGACCCACCACGCTCTGTGTGGTATGAAAAGTATGAATCATAGTATGCTCCATTACGCATACATACCCCACACACCAACTTCAGTTGGAATCTTGTACTGCGAGCAAAATATATATCTAAATATCAAGCCTGGTGACTGAGTCTGTTCCAAAAATCTAGAAGGATCTCGTGCACAACCCCCAAAGCGTACATAGTGAAAAACACGATGTGTATAGTTCTTATCCCAACACAAGGCGTTACAGAGCGCAGTTAGTGGGAAAATAGAAGAATGCATACTTCCTGCAGAAACAGCGTTAACAGGTGCATATTGTTGGAGATTGGTACATACCTAAAGTTTTCATGAACTGCGCCACTCAAGAACAAGATAGGAAAGTCGTGTCTATCTTTAGGACTTACAGAAAATTTACAATTCCTACCTATACACACCAGAGTCGAGGATCACAACTATCATGTAAGAATCATAGTATGAAAATATGAATCATAGTATGCTGGATTACACATACATACTTACACACCAATTTTATTTGGAATCTTGTACTTGTAGCAAAATGTAACGCTATATTTCCAGTCATATACTATGTGGAGAGTTTCAGCCTTCCAGAGTTATTTTTTTATATGCCTGGTGGCTGAGTTATTTAACGATTGTCACTGTCATGCGGAGGGTTCGATTCCCGGTCCGGTGGTTCATTAGTATCTGTTGTTGTAGTAATTTAGAAACAATCATCCGTTGTTGATAGTGAAATCACGTTTAGTGGTGTTTGTGCCGGTCGGAAGGGATGAGATATTTTTATTTTTTATTCGTAGCCATTTGATACAATTTTTCTTGCATTTTTGGCCGGGAGTCCTCGAATCGTTATTCATATTCAAAAGAAACAGTTTCGATTTGAGGCGCGCTCCGTCTAGGTAACTACAGGATTTCACACGTTTACGCCCACCACCAACACCACCACTTCCCCCACATGTCGTGTCGTTGACAGATTGATGGATTGTGGAGCAGGTGTTCCTCACATACAACAGGCTTACCCCCACCACCATCACCTCCATCACAGCACGTGTCCTTCCATGGACAGGACTGAACAGATTTACCCCCACCACCACTAGACCATATTTATCGCCCAACCCGTCTGCTAGCGCCGGTGTTCAGAGATGGCCCGCCCGTTACTATTGTTCTCGTCGGTGTATCAGCTCAACGCTGGTGATTCAAAGCGTTTGACGATAGGTTTAACGCCCAAGCACCAATTTGAGCCAGTAGTGGTGCTCGAAAAAGTGTTGCTTAGTACCAAAAATATATTAACTTATGAAGAATGGAGAGTGCTGACTGAAGTATCGGATGTAGTGTCCGATTTGTTCAACACAGATGGCTCTCACACCGACGTTCCGCTCGGCGAACTTTCCGTATCCTGCCGAATGGTGGCTGGGATAAAAACTGTATGTGTTTGTATCAATTCCTACCCTGCCAGCTGAGTGTTCTCCAGAGAATCGACATGACTAAACCTCTTTGACATGCAGCCTGCAGTGACTTGAGCCTTGACCATCAAGAAGATGTGGTGCCACCAAGTTGAAAGATATTACAAGGAGTTTGTCAATATCTTACCCAATAAAGTGCTATGTAACTATCGGATGGCTAAGGTCCAAAAACTGATAAGTGTGCATATTAAAATGTTTATGTGACTCAAGTGACATACAGCCCCATTTCATCATTGGACTATACACTGCTTAGACATGAAATTATTGCATATAAATATTTACTAGTGTTGGTTGATGTTAATAACATAGTAAATAAGAATTATGATCCTGGATATGATGTTTGTGGTACTACATGCATGTGAAAATTATAAATAAAAAAACACATAGTACATGATTCACTTTGTTTTATTTTTACCCACCATCCATTAAAAAATCCTTTATCAAGTTATTTTTCCGCAGGTAGGTAATTCCCTCTAATTATAAGGTGGCCACAGGTAGGTAATTGCCTTGAGTGGCGGCGCCTTGACCGCAGGAGGTGGGGGAGGGAGTGGGGCGGGTGGCGGCGGCATGCTTTTATCTGCACAGTACCCGCATATATATACTACTAAAAATAAAAACCAAGGTTTTTTTGGATGGATGTCTTTTAAAATGCATCTATCTTCTATTGACGCTAGTTCATGAAAAATGTTTTCTGCTTAAGGAACGTTCTTTTCTTTAAAAGCACATAAGAAATGTTATACCACTGGAATTAATACCTTTATAGGGCATTTTTTATTTTTATTTTTACTGAAGAATGCGTTAGTGCTAGACCCTGAAACTGCCGTCTCTAGTGGAAAATCAATGATAAAGATTCTCGTTTTTGGAGAAAGGCTTGCTTTGAAATGTGAGTTAGTGATTCCACCTCTTACGATCAGTCTTGTTTCTCTGAATAGTTAATAACTACGAAAAAATCTCAACTCTGAATGACATATATCCTAAAACGGCACCATATTGCATCAACGTCTTTGGGCGAATCATCTCCAAAGGTAGGTAAGACAAATAAATCTTTTCATGAGTCTCGTTTCCATATATTTACTCATTTCAGCATCAGATTTGCCAGAGTTTATTTCGTCAGTATTCGTAAATGAATTTTAGCTTAGTAACTATTTACAATTTGGTTTCTTTTTCCATCGGAATAAAATTTCAGTCTGATGAAATTGAGGCATTACTTTAAATATGGGTATATTGCAAATTGCTACCGATAATTCTATATTTTTCAGCATGTTGTAGAATTGAAAACACATTAAGGGTTCATTGAGTTTCTCCATGAGAAAGAAAAGTATCTGCTGCACAGAAATTTTTGAAAATAGTGGATATGATTTTATTAGTTAGACTAGCTGAAACACGCGACTTCGTACGCGTAGATTAATAATTTCGTTGCCAGAATTGAATATAGAAAGCTGTTGGTAACAGGATTGGTCCCAAACAACACCGAGTCGGCATAAAATGACAGGATAGCCAGCACTATATCATTCTACCATCGAACCTGTCTCATGAAGAGAATCAATTTCAAACATATTTAAAAACAAACGATGGTGCGGGGATGTGGGAAGGGGGGGAGGGTTAACGAAATGCAGCTTTATTTCAGCTTGGTCTTTTCTTCTTTCTTCAGCATGAGCATCCGATTCTTGAGTTCTAATAACTTAAACTGCTCGTGCTCGGCTAGAGTTATACCTTCGGCCAGTTTACGCCCGCAAGGCATGTCAAAAAAGAAGGCAAAATAAACTGGTGGCAGAAAAATTCAAGCAGACACAAAGTAATAGTACAGAGAAAATCGACATCTATACTAAACAATACGTTTTGTCTCTAAACGAAATTTACTAACTAATCATACACTAACAGACTGCACGAGAAGCATAGCTTGAGTAACCGATCTGACATAACAAACTAACACACGTATCCGTCTATCTATCACCATTCGATAAGTTCTCAAAACATCGTGACTACAACTATTATTCATACCGAAAAAAATGTCCCGTGTCCTTCCTACACATAGAAAGTATTTCCTTGTCAAAACCCATCATTATCGGTATAGCCATTTAGTCGTCAAAACGTAACAAAAAGAGAGAGACTTACTTCCGCAATTGTAATATTATTAGTGCAGATCGCACATACACTGACTGTGAGAGAAACAACGCATGAGGGATCAACATATCGTAAAAAAGTATACTCCTACAGCATTGCTAGACTACCTACGATATGCCTCGCATTGGATCCCAAAATTTGTGGTATCTACAGTTTAACATGCAAACCAAACAACTGACGGTCCAGGCGTGACTCTTAAAATAGAAAACAATTTTTAAAAACCTTTGCTTCTCCCGGGATATGAAGCAGAGACCACGCTCCAAACATTAGTAAACAAGCGCTTAAACCACTGAGCTACCAGACCACTATATAAAGGGTAGTAGAGAGACCTACATATCGTACAAATCTGTCTTTCGTCGTTCATTAATTTTTCAAAATTATATGGCAACATGTATTATTTATACAGAAAAAAGTATGTTATGTCCATCCTATTGCAAATAGCATCCCCTCGTCTAATTTCATCACCATCGGATTAGCCGTTTAGCCCAAGAAACGTAACAAACAGAGAGACAGACAGAGTTACTTTCGCATTTATAATATTAGTATAGACACACAGCACACTTATAAAAAATGATAATATAAGAAAAATCCAAGAAACTCGGTTATTTCGTAATCATATACACATGGCGTGGAATAGACAATAAACACAACGCCATCTACTGGATGGTTGCCCAACCTAGATAACCAAGTGTTGTGTCGATAAATTAACACATCGCCATCTGTTAGAAACTTATGGAACTATAATAATAATTTCGTATGGTAGCAAGCCACGCCATAGGTGAAAGCTGGGTTAAATGGCTACGAAAATCCCTGCTGAGATAGAGATTCGAACCGTGGACTTTTTGATCTCCAGCAAGACACCTTAAGCCAAATAATTACAAAACATTGTCCTATGACAAACATGTAATGAACATTTAATTCGCAATAATAAATATTGAGGTCAATAATCGAGATAAAAACTATCATATATTTTAAGTTGGACCAAATTATACACCGTAAGCCAAATTTCATCAAAATCGGTTAAGTTGTTTCGGAGTCTATCTTGGACAAACATCGTGACGCGAAATTTATATTGTAACGTAGTAAACCACAATCAGGGTCCTTGGGCGTAGCGGGGTCATTGATGAACACACTTACTTTAACGCAGCGAAGCTTATTAAACAGTTCGTACAGTACAGGAGCACGGAGCGAACAGAATCTGGCTAGAAGGAAGTATCGCTTATGTAGTAATGAAGAACAGTCTAGAACATTAATACTAGTTACAACAATAATATTCTAGTGCAGTTCACGCAATGTTAAGAAATAGAAATTTTACGTGCCTTGCTGGATTCGAACCCTTTACTCCCACAGTCTCTTAACGTAACCACTACACTACAACAGTCTTTCGTTCTTCACGGCCTGATCCTCTCGATGTGCGACAATATATATATATATAAGATTTAGCTTTCGCAGATAGTAAGGAAAACTATTAATTAATGTCAATGGTGCATATTCCTTAGAGGAAAATTTCCTATACATCTACTTTGGCAATTGAAGTTTCGAAAGTGTGTCTGTCATTTCCATTTTAAATTATTTCAGTGTTTGAGGAGCTTATTCATCGATAAGTTATTCCAGACTCTGACTACCTACCCTGCAAATAAAAATTTTTCCACCCTTTTATGCTTGAAATAATGCTGGTTTTTGTCACCTCTTCTTTTTCATGTAAATTTAATTCATTTTGTAATAGCAAAGCAGGAACCAACACCAATGTGAGATAATACACTCCCAGCACCTTATACCCACCACTCCTAACTTCCAACTCAGCTTCCTTGTCATGACAGCCACTGTCTGAGATCTTCATTAATTGTTGCAATCTAGCTGTCCTCCTATAAGCCAAATCACCCTTTCAAGTCGATGCAAGGGCTCGGAACATTTGCCCACAACCTGTCCAATGTTGCACCCAATGGAGTTTATTACAAAATTATATGCCTAGATATTTACAGTTAATGCTTTCAAAAGACAATTCAATCTCTATTTAACAATCATACCAAATTTTTATTTTCATATCGGCGGACATAATAAGTTGACTCGTATTAATCCTATTATAAAACATTATGTCATCTGCAAACAACCTAACTTATGACTTTAATCCATCAACACAATCATTTATTAGAATACTGAACAGCAGTCATCCAGATACACTACACTGTGGCACTCATGTTCTCATTTCCACCTCTTTTGGTACCGCTTTCCCTGTCTTAACTGTTTGCTTCCCCAGCAATCTTTTAATTCACCCCATAGCTTTACCCTTATTTTCCCTCAATCATTGCCCAGTCTGTCAAATGTCCTGGAAAGATCCAATTTTCTACTAGCAACTAAGTCTCCTTTGTCAATTTCGTCCAAAAACGTAGATTTACACAAGTAATCCCTCCTAAATCCATATAGTGATCTACAAAATACTTTATAAAATAAATATTTCTTGATGTGGTTACATATCAGGCACTCTATCAGCGTTCCTACCAATGAGGTCAACTGAGCGGTATGTAATTATCAACCCTACTTGTAATAACTTTGTTAAGAACCGGTATGCCCCTACTATTATAGCAAATCTACAGCCCCTTGTTATACAAGTATCCAGACTAGGTCTAAATATTATTTCTAGGTATGTAACAATGTAATATTTTTAGTACATATAAAATAAAACTAAGTATGCCAGTGACTTTGTCAAGCAGAATTTGTGCTTTTAATTCACAGATAAACTATCAAAGAAATATCGGAAAAATGGTCTACAACAACACTGCATTGAATTAGCCCTGCCTGGCATTTCCTATAGGCCTCTACAAGATCTTCAAAAGAACACACCTCAAACTCTACAGGACAATAGCAAATATCAAATTCAATAAGATGTGTAAAACCAATAACGTAATTCCTAGATACATCAATGTGAAGGTAAGTGGCCGCTCAGCTTCTGCAATTAACACAAAGCATGTCGCCGAAAAGTTGTGGTTAAATAATGAAATAAAATCCCTGTATGTAAAGAAAAACAATCTAAACAATATCTTGTACAAAACGTATTTAGAACTGGCCAAATCATTGAAGAACACTTCAGTTCTTGCATATTTAATAGAAAAAGCAGAAAATTTTACAGCTCCGACACTAAATTAATCAAAACAAAATCAGAACAAAAAACTAAATCAGTTAATAAAAAGACAAAAACACAGCGAAACAAACACTAACAAAGGAAATACAGCACATAGATCTCATCCTTTCCACCCAAAACTCATAAACTTGTCACAAACAACAATCAACAAAAAAAAAAAAAAAAAAAAAAAAAAAAAAAATTTTTTAGAGAAAGGACTCAAACACAACACATGTAATACATCAACAGAAAAATTTGTTGAGAAAACTGTAGTTGAAGCCGAATACATCCTGTCTCAAGAACGAAAACCCGGAAGCACACAAATATAGGCTTAACAAATGTAACGTGCGGTGGGTCTGGGTGCCTTATTAATTTAGAAAACATATGAATTTAATTTTTAATCTCAGGTAAAATTTAATTAAAGTTATTTCAATTGAGAAAGGGTTCATAATCAATTAAAATGCATGACATCATGATTCATCAATAAAACTTCCATAACCTGGACATTTATTCAGGCATTAAAATTTACACATGAAGTGAACATATCATTTCTCTCAGCACTCAAATATTGGCGACATATAAACAAATTGACTAATCAAAAAGACAAAAGCACGTAATTGATTTTGTTATAAGCAAGAAGTTATTTGAATTTATTGCTCCGGATAAAACTCATTAAAGTTCGGCAGATTGAAACTCTTATCTGCAAGTTTCCTTGCCAGGGTCGCTATTTGGGTGAGAGAGTGACTTCGAATTTTAGTGCACTTTTATAACGTGGGTGTTTACCGTGAGTCAGCACAGGGGTAGACACACCAGCACATTTCTTCACATAAACCACCTTCAATCACACTTGTGTCCGCGTGGACACAAACACATCACTTTGTACGGGTCGCCTCTTGTTAGCTCCCCGTTCGCTTCTAAGACCTCTCGCCTCGAGATCTGTCGGACGAGTGCCTCTTGCCATCATCGCCGCTCGCTTCAACAGCTCGGGGAGACCCCTGGATGTCCGTTCTGCCAATCCATTCTCGTCTTTCTCCCCGCCATCTCCGGATACGTCCAGACATGAAAGAAATGTTTTAAATAAAATAGCAACTAATTTTGTAATTGAAGCGTCACAGCGACCTCACACACACACACACGCGTGACCTCTCTTCATTCAGACTCCCCTCATTGGCCGCGTGTTTTAGTTTCGGGGAATTGCATTTTATCGGCACTTCCCTGGCTTTTTCATTGTTCGTGAAACACGCCGTGTCTGCATTTCGCTACGGTCTGTCTCCATAAATTGTCACGACTGCACAAATCACTGCTGTGAGTGTTGGAGCCACATAAATTTCGCTCTTAGGGCGACGTTCGTACTCAGCCTTTCACCAGTTGAAAGTGAAGAGCGTCACTTCTTGTTAGGGGAACAATGCCACGCTGGTTTCCTGGAAGTTGGCTCAGGTCGGTAGCTGACCCGCCTGGTCACCGTGTCGCTGGCAGTTTACGTCAGCACAGAATATAATTGTTACCTGCTGCTCATAACCACACTAAACAGATAATGTAATCACATAATGTTCTCATACCACTACCATTACACAAGGGAACTGATTGGTAAGGAATTAAAACAGATCACCTCCAAAAGTAGTAAAAACAGAAATATAAAAATAGAGACAAAAACAATCAAAGCTATAAAAGAAAAACTTGTTGCTTAAAACGCAATAATTACAAAAGCTGACAAGAACAATGCAGTTGTCTTAATGGACAAAACAGAATATATCTGCAAAACAGAGGAATTCATAAAAAAAAATAATATCACACAACTAAAATCAGACCCAACAAACCGATATCAGACAGAACTGAAGAAATCGGTAAAAATATTAATTTCACTGTCACAGATAACAAAAAAAAAAAAAAAAAAAAAAAAAAAAAAAAAAAAAAAAAAAAACACATCACACAGACAAACCCTTCCCCTCCAATACTGAGAAGTTAACCAAAATTAAACAAGCCACAAATTCCAATAAGACCCATAGTTAATTTTAGAAAAGCCCCAACATATCTCTTAGCCAATCACACAAACACCCTTCTTAACCAATACTACACATTACAGGATAACATAAGTATAAAGAACACAACAGAACTCATCCAGAACATAAAAAGACACACACATCCCACACACAGCAACATTAGTATCATTTGATATTGAAAGCATGTATAGTAATATCCCAATAAAAGAAACAATTGAATTAATTCAGTCAAATCTTAAAAAATACAAAGCATTACCCAACAGTCACATAGATGAAATCAAAAGCATACTTCAGTTACTAAGTTCTCAAAATTATTTCAGTTTCAACAACAAATACTACCTGCAACATGAAGGTCTTCCTATGGGATCACCTATTTCAGGAACTTTGGGCAATATTTTCATAGACTATATAGAAAATGAGATATAGAAAAACCTGTTACCACAGAAAGGATACAATATAATCTATTGGTGTAGATTTGTTGATGATGTAATATGCCTCATCAATGAAACAGATCACCGTATAACTGAACTGCACCAAGACATAAACAATATACACAAAAACATCACCTTCACAATTGAAAAGGAATACCAGGGAAAACTGAATTTCTTAGATCTCACCATAACAAAAGATGCAAACACACTCATTTCAGATATACAGGAAACCTACAGCAACAGATCAAATAATACACTCCACATCAAACCATCCACAAAACCACAAACAAGCTGCAATATTGTTCATGCTAAACAGATTAAACAGAACACCACTAACAAAGAAAAACTACCAATCAGAACTCAACACAATGAAAGAAATAGCAACAAAAAATGGATATAAATCACAGACAGTTGACACAATAAACAGAAAAATCACAAACAAAATGGGGAAAGAACAGACAATAACTAACACAACCAAAATTCAGTCACCCAGTACCCGGCAAGCAAGGACACCATCAACACAGACAATTAAATACAACTCACAAACCACAAAAAACACTGAAAATAGAAGTAAATGGTATTCAATGACATATTCCAACAAATACACCAACACAATCACAAACATTAAAAAAAAAGCATATACATTGCTCTACGAACAGACAACTCTGTTCAAAAACAATTAAATACCCACTTAGACAGAGACAACTATCAAAACTCAGGCATATATCAACTGACATGTCACAATTGTGATTCAATATATATAGGACAGACAAGAAGACAATTTAAAACCAGATACAAAGAACACACGAGGGCACTTAAGTACAGCAACCACTGCAACCACTCCACATTCGCTGAACATCTAATAGAAAATGATCACTTACAAACAGACATTAACAAAGACATGCAAATACTCACAATAAACAATTACAGACATAATACCATCACTCTACATGAAAACTACCACACACAAAAAGCAATAAAAATGACATGCAGGTACTGAATGACCACATAAACTTAACAAACCAAACACTGTTCAAACTGGTAAACATACAATAACCCTACAATAAAGAAATAAACCAAACAGATACACGCACTCACACACTTACATAAAATAAGAAATAAAATTACAAAACATCATTCTCCCACGCAATTTCAAAACTGGCGCCATCAGCGCACCACCACCTTTGACAGTAAGAAAATAAGATGGCCACCGAAAACGAGCGAATTGTAGAAGACGCAATGTTTATATTCTGTACATAACAGCAAAGACAAATGGATGTAACGGAAACATGATTTGGAGAAAAAGCAAAGATGTGTGGTTACTGTCCTGAAATCCACGTACGGCAATAAAGCTAAAAATGAAATTGCATTGGCGTCTTTTTATCATTTAATTAATATCAAAGAAATATTCGCCGAGGCCACGCAGCCGCTGGACGCGGACATGTATGTAAGGAAGAGCGGCATCCGATCCATCTCAGAATCTGTGGATCAGCCGACCAGTGCAGATGTCTCTACACCTGAAGAAGACGGCGGAGCTAGCCCTTCGAAATATTGTATTTCCACAACACTATCCGGCGCTACGAATTTCGGGCCCGGGGTAAAATGGGCGACCTTTTTCTTTTAGCTCTACAAACTGGCCAGGCGACAATGGGCGCATTCTTGGCTCCATGGCCTGGGGGCCCCTACAACCGGTGATCGAGGACCCCCTCAGCCGGCGGGCCCGGGTACTTTTGACCCACTTACCCCCCCCCCCCCTAACGCCGGCCCTGTCCGGCGGTACACCCGTGAAGATTACATTGCAACTTCTTGTGGTCTCAAAGACTTGATGATAGAGTTTCTTACCGGCTGTGCAATGTGCCTCTATCGTAGCTGCCTATCGTAATGATCGTACCAGGTATAGGGGACCTAAAGATTAACGTCGAATCCGAACCACGGAGCGTTCCAGCAACTTCATAGCTGCAGGTGAAACCCAATTTTAAGGCCCATAAAACTTCCTGTCGAGAGCGGGATTAGAACCGAGGACCTTCGGTATGTGACCTTACCATGCGGTTAACGTGGAACATTCACATCAATAATAAACTAAACCAAGCCTATGCCAGACTACACAAATTTTACCCAGTGTTAAATAAAACATCACCATTAGAAAAAAATGATATTACGACCGCTAATAACATACGCATGTCCAATATGGCGATATGCTAGTCGTATCAAGTTACATAGGGTATAAATATTTCAAAACAAAGTTTTCCGAATAGCAGTGAACGCACCATGGTATGTACACAATAGTCAGCTACACAGATAATTAAATGTCGCTTACATTCATTAAACAACAAACCAAAAATTTGATCAATTATGATTAATGTAGTACTTGGTGCGAAATTTTATGAATTATGGAAAAGAACGGGTCAAACTACGCTAAAAAATATTTTCAAGACATTTAACTATCAAACAGTGAAGAAGAAGTGAACCAATAAATAAATTAAAAATACCAGTGTCACATACGGCCACCCATCTTTTATTTGCTACTTCGCCTGCTAACTGCATCTCCGTTACATGTTGTGAAATCAGATTCTCCTCAGCGCCCAGAACTAAATCTATTCCATGAACAAAAGAGTAATTATTTCATTCCAATTTCATTTTAACTGATTTTATTATTGTTTCAAAATTTGTAACTGTTTTTTTTTTTACTGTTTCAATACTGATTACACCATTATCATAAATTATTTATTGTATCACTGTTCTGTAGTTACTGAAGGGCTGGTCTCAACCATGATAATGTGTATGTTATGTTTTGTAAAATTCAACAATATCCTGTAAAGCTAAATTTGCTGACGGATAATAAATATATATATATAAATGCTTTCCGTATTTGTAACTTATGTTGTTCCCTCAGGGCATCTTGAAGTTCTATTTGTAATTTCTTAATCTGTGTGTTTCTATAAATGTGGAGAGGCTTTTATGCTCATACTTCTCAAATATCTATATGACAGTCCTTAACAGTCCCACCAAATCTGTACCTTAATATTTCCGCCTGTTTTATTTCCTTGGTAACATCTTACCCTCCCTTTCCACAGTCAGTTTTCTAAAAAAGTATTTAAATTTCAAGTAGCATCATTCATTGTTCTTCTTTCAGCCATTATATTCTTCATAACTGTATTTTCAGTTTCCCTCTTTGTTGCCATAAGTTCCTTGCTGACTTTTTTTTTTTTTTTTTTTTTTTTTATTGGCATTTGGAAAAAACCATACAGCCAGCAAATTACATTTATCTTTGGTTGATTAAAGAAATGAATTTACAGATTGAATGTGCTCCTTCTCCAGCTCTGTCTTACCATCCGATATATACGACATACAAAATTAGCAGCATAAAGTATATACAATATATGACACATACAATTGGACATGTGTGGAGCACACCATACATAAAATACGTAAAATATACAATATGTACAACATACAATTTAAAAGAATATACAGGTTTTAGGGAACAATAAATAGAATATACAATATGTGCATATAGAATTTGATCTACAATGCTGAACATGCTAATTATGGACATGTTCTGGTGAGACCTGTTTGTTTTATGTCGGCTACGTTAGAGGACAAGTGCCGTAGTTGACTCAGGCGGGTTGCCGAGATCATAGCCACAATTTGTATCCTTATATTATAGGAGTTGTTTAAGATTGGTTCCGGTGTCGCGCTATATCTTGATATGGTTTTCTTCAAGAAATTGGGTTATGGCGTGATAGATAGCAACGTCTTCCAAGGCCAGGAGGTGGGTTACATTTAAGGGTAACTGTAGTCCTAATTCCACTAGTTCTTGTATAAGTTCGGAGCACTTCTGCCATTTCTCCTTGCAGGCAAATACAGTAGAAGGTGGTTTGGCTCGCATTCGCTGACTCCATCGCAGGTGCAACTTGGTGTTTCCCTTAAGTTGATGCGATGCAGGTGTTTGGGGAAGAGCCCATGATTAAATTTCAGTCTTGCAATGGTGGTTATCATTTTCCTGGATGTGTATTTTTTTTCGTGCCACTGTGCCTTAGGAATGGTCGGGTGGATGGTGCCGTAGTGTCTTCCTTTTATTTTTATAGAATCTTGCCACGATGTATCCCACATTAGTTTGGCTTTGTTTCGTATACTCGCAAGGAGATCAGTTGCTTTAATGTGTGGGAATATTGTGCCATCTGTGGTTGCCCGCTTTGCTAGCTGATCCGCTCTCTCATTTCCTTTGATCCCCGTGTGTGCTCTAATCCACATGAAAATGATTCGTTTTCCACTATCTTCTAACTCCGTGACCGTCTCGAGAATATTGTGAGTTAGGTGACATCTCCATGCGTTACTGTTCAGGTGCTGCAGGGATTCCAGGACACTCCTAGAGTCGGATAATATGATTACTGTTTTGAAGGTGGTGTTCTTTGCATATTCTAGGCCTTTAAGGATCGCAACCATTTCAGCAGTGAATATCGATGCCTCACTGTGGAGTTTATAGCTTGCCTGAATTCGCGCATTCATATCCACAAAGGCACATCCTACCGTGCTACCGATCTTTGAGCCGTCGGTATAAATGTGGACACTATCTTTGTATTGTGCAAGATTTTCAGACAGGAGGATTATGTTCCTAGCCGTGCTTTCGGTAAATGGTATATTCAACCTTGCTTCGATTCTTGTCAAGGTTGTTTTATATGGGTATTCGAAGCAGGGCATTTGTCCTGAGGAGAATATTAGCGGCTGATGTTGAATTAGGTCCTTGTAAGACATGAGGAATGATGGAGTTTTTTTTCTTCGCCAGTAGCTATCGATGGTGGTTCTTCTCACCAGTGTCTCCAGTGCCTCCATTAATGGGCTATTTACGAATTGCATAGTCTTTAACACAAATTTACTACTTAAGTAATATCGGCGGATATTCAGTGGTGGTTCCATGGCCTCTACCAAGAGAGCGTTAGTGGGGGTAGAGTGCATTGCGCCGAAGCATATGCGTAATGCCTTGAATTGTAGTTTGTCTATTTGGTAAAGGAGGCTATCAGCTGCAGAGCTATAGCAGAGGCATCCGTAGTCGATTTTGGATCGCACTAGGGCTCTGTAGAGAATCATGAGCGTTTTCGGATCTGCACCCCACCAGTAGCCACTTGTTGCCCGCAGCAGGTTGATTGCTTTCTCACATTTGTTAGTTAAATGTTTTATGTGTGGTCCCCAATTCAGTTTGTGGTCTATCTGCATCCCCAAGTATTTGATTACCTTTTTGTTAGGAAATGTATATGGTCCAAGTTGTACAGATGTCATTTGTTGTATTCTGTGCCTTGTGTGTATCATAACCGATGATTTTCCTGGTGAGATTGTCATCCCGTTCTCCTGTAACCATATCTTTAGCCGTTCCATTGTTATGCTGAGCAGGTTTATGCATTCCATCAGAGTTTCGCCTTCTGCGTAGAGGCATATGTCATCAGCATATTGCAGTATATATACTCCCCTCGGTAGTATTTTGGCAAGGTCACTTGTATATATATTAAAGAGGATAGGTGATAATATTGATCCTTGTGGAAGTCCCTGGCTTGTGTGTCGCGGTCCTATTGTAGCGCCTTTATATTTTATGACAAGTATTCTGTTTTCCAGCAGTGAGATGAGATTGTGAGTAAAGACTGCGGAGAAGTTCATCTTTTGCATCTTTCCCCCTAGTAGGTTGAGGTTGACATTGTCGTATGCACTGTTTATATCAGTGTAGAGGGTCATCAGGTAACGGTTTTTGCTTAGGCTGGAGTGGATGTCGGTGGTAAGCCTTATTAGGAGGTCATTGGTGCCTCTTCCTCGTCTGAACGCCCACTGGTGGTCTGGTAGAAGGCTATTATGTTCGACAAACCACTCGATCCTGTTTTTCACCATCCTCTCTAGTAGTTTGTACGGGCATGGCAGTAGTGCAATCGGTCTGTAGGCTGCAGTTGTATTCGGGTTCTTCCCCGGCTTCAGGATCGGAATTATTCTTGAGGTTTTTAATCCCGCGATCTGTATTCTTTTGTTCCAGACATTGTTTAAGATTTTTAACAGTCTTTCTTTTCCTCGTGGTGGTAAGTGTTCAATCATTCCATAGTGGACGTTGTCCGTTCCTGGTGCCGTGTTGTTCGACTTCTTGGACGCTTTTGCAAATTCCTCCATATTAAAAGGTCTTGACATCGAATCTCCAAATTGGTCTTCGGGTGGGGGATTGCGGTTTGGGTTCACGGAAGGAGGTGCAAGGGTTGTTAGTATGTCCTCTAGCATTTCCGTGGTTATGCTAGGTGATACATACATATTGTCAACTGATTGTCTGTATTTTTTCACTTTTGTCCAAATGGTAGTAATAGGTGTGTTTCTATTGATTGATTCACAATATTTTTTCCACCCAGCACTCTTCTTTTGCTTTAATGTTCTTTTCGTTCTAGCTTGTACTTTGTTGAGTTCTATGAAGTTTTCCATGTTACTGCACCTGCGGTATATTCGAAGCGCATCACTTCTTTCTTGGATGGCCTTGTCGCATTCTTCGTCCCACCATGGAGGCTGGTTCCTAGACGTGTAGGTTTTCTGCTTTTTCTTTGGTATGCTCTGTTTAGCTGCAAGCTTGATAATTCGGATAAGGTTGCCATAATCTTCCTCTGTCTCACCAGTCTCTTCCGACCTCCGTAGATGTATTCCTGCGCTATTTGCGTATGTGCCCCAATTTGCCTCGTTAATATTCCAGTTATAATCTGGTGTAGCCTGAGGTTTTCTATTGTTTTGTTTTAAGTTGATGGTAATCAAAATCGGATAGTGGTCTGATCCCAGAGGCTCATGGATCACTTTGTGCTCGATCAACGCTGCGATGTTCGTAGACGCTAGCGCGATGTCTACTACTGATTTCCGTTCTTGTGGGTTGCTAATTCTTGTAACTGTACCGTCATTGAGTATCACTAAGTTTTGTTCTTCCATTACGTCTAGCATGATACGGCCAAGTCTGTTTGTTTTTTCGCACCCCCAAGCACTATTGTGGGCGTTGAAGTCACCAGTAATGATAAATGGGTCAGTTATTTGCTGTAGCAACCTTACAATTTGGGGTTTGGTTAGGGTTACATTGGGGGGGCTGTATACTGTCACTATTGTTAGCCTGGTGTTGTTAATTCTTACGGACATAGCACAGGCCTCAATTGGTAGTCCTGTGACGTCTAATTGCAGTGCGTCATGTGACATGCTCTGTCGGACCAAGATGGCTGTTCCTCCATAGCCGTCGTCGCGGTCGCATCGGATGATGCTGTAGCCATTGATTCTAATGGTGTCTGATGGTTTTAGCCATGTTTCCGCAACTGTGGCGATGTCCACGTCATATGCTCTTAATGCCTGTTCAAAGCTCTCCTTGTTAGATCTTAATGAGCGTGCGTTCCATTGCAGCATTTTGGTTAAACGTCCTTGGGCCATAATTACTTTAGTTATTGGGTACATTGTTCGGAGGCCTTCATAATCTGCTGAAGTGAGTTCATTACTTGTGTTGGGTCCACCGTGCCGTTAGTTCTGATCATCTCAATAATGGATATAATTAAACTCATCAGCCTTTCTATAATTGGGGTTCGGTGGTTGTAGGCTGGTTTCCCGCTGACTGTTGGTGGTTTTGTAGAGTTTCTGTCATTCTCTGTGGGTGTGGCGGGTAAGGATTGTGAGTTATTGGTTGGCTTGGCCCGTTGCTTCTCCACATTAAGTTTTGGGGAATCCTAACTTGATTGCCTGTTGTGTTTAGCTTTACTGTGCTGGTATTTGGCTGTGTTTGTTTGAAATGGTAGTACTGTACTGGTTCCGCTAGGTGCACGGGTCGTTGTGGGTAAGATTGAGATACTGGATATGTCTCTTCACGGAGAGTTGGACATGAGCTGTGATTAATTGGAGTATATGGTATAGTGGTTAACGGCGGGAATTCGGTGGGGCTGTTAACCTGGGGGCTAGGATTAGTTGCTATTCGGGCATAGTGTCTGTTTTCGAATGTAGCTACCGCTTCGCTGTAGCTGACGTTATTGTATACCATATGCTGCTTGATCGCTTTTGCTCTCTGGAAAATGGGACATGAGCGGTCGGTTGCCAAGTGTTGCCCTGAGCAATTTGCGCAGAGTTGTGGAGCTGTCTTGGGGCATGAGTCGGCATTGTGTTCCATTGTGCAGAAACTGCATCGAACCTTACTGCGGCATTGGTTACTGCCATGTCCAAAGCGTAAACATTTAAAGCACTGAATGACGGCGGGGATGTAGGGTTCAACTCTGCATCTTACACCGTGGATGCACACAAATTGAGGGAGAAGTTGTGATCTAAAGGTTAGAACGCATACCGGTAGTGGAATTACTTCTTGCTGCCCTAGTTTAACAACTTTTTTTGTGAATCGCCTAATATTTAGTACTGGGAACTCACACTCTATTACTGAGAGGATTTCGGTGTCACTAAGTGAAGTATCGACATTTCTCACCACACCCTGTTTTTGAATCATAGATTTTGGGATATACGCCTCCAAGTTATTTCTGATGAAGACTTCAGATTTTACAAGATTGTTTGCCGAGTCTCTATTGCTAGATTCTATCTTGATTCTATTCCGACCGCAGCTTGAGATGTTTACTAGGTTGTTTGATGTCATGAAACCCTGCTCCCTCAGTAGTTTTCCTATCGACATCGGGTGGATACGCCCAACGTTCTTGTCTTTTCCTTCAACTATTACTACATACGGTCCACTGTCACTTGGTTCATACCTGTTGTTCTCTGAGCACTGCTGTGGAATCTGCAGGTTGTTGACAGCAGTGTGTGCCGGTGCCAGTGACGCTGTCGTGATGTGTGAGGCTGCTGGGCTCTGCTGTAGACACTGCGGGTTGTTGGCGGTAGATAGTGCCGGTGCCTGTGGCGGTGCCATGCTGTATGAGGCTGCTGGGCTCTGCTGTGGACGCTGCGAGTTGTTGACAATAGTGAGTTCTGATGCCAGTGGCAGTGCCATGCTTTGAAAGGTCTGCTAGGCTCTGCGATCTTATGCCGTCTGACGACAGTCGTGCGATTTTCTCTGTCGCGCGCGTGGAACTTCTTCTGTCTCCTTCTTCCGGTACCTGGCGTTTGGTGGACTTGAACACTCGAGAGTTGGTAGGCCGCACATGGGGTCGTCTGTCTCCGGTTCAGGTAGGTTAGGTGTGGTGTTGGCTGGGTTGGTTTCTTCTGTTGGTTGGCTGGTAATCGTATTCAGTGCTGTTGATATTACCATACTTGTTGAAGGCTGAATGAGATTTGTCTCTCTAGTTGAGGTATCCTCTATGTTGTGAGTACCTCCTTCACCGTATAATCCTCCAAACATCGTCGGCGCTATTCGCTCTGATAAAGTTTAGAGATGATTACGGTGGTTAACAGATTAGGTGGATGTCAAGCGTCGATGATTTCAGTTCAACAAGTATCTTATGTTTCGCTTTTGACTAAATACTGGTTATTCACTGTACCCTTGACTGGAAAAACTGTAACTTCCTGGTCCGTTTATAACACAACAACTGTACTAAGCCGCTTCGCGCGCACAAGGAAGTTTCTCCTCCGAAGGTTGCGACTCGACTGTCCTTGCTGACTTGCTGCTCTCATACTATAACGTATTCTTTGCTTTCCAGCACCGAGCGTCGTGGGTGAACGGTAACGCTCTGGTCTTGCATTCGGGAGGACGCAGCGTTCGAATCCCCGCTATCCAGATTTGAGTTTTCCATGGTTTCCCCAAATTATTCCAGGCGAATGCAGGAATGCTTCCTTCAAAAGGCCGTGGTCGAATTCGTTCCCGTAGTTTGTTCCTAGTCCTTTCCCGCCTCTCATAACCTCAATGTCGACGAGGAGTAAAGCCATAAGTACCAAACTAAAAAAAAAAAAAAAAAACCTTTATTGCTTCCTCATTTCCCTATTATAGAATGTTTTAACTTTTCTTAATCTTTTGTTTTGTGATATAAGTAGTTCTTACCTTATTCTTATTATCTTTCGCAACTGTTTTTAAGTTCTTCCTCTTCACTGTAAATATATGTTTTCCTCCTACATACTATAGCTTCTCCTGAAATCTCTCCTTTTCTGGAACCAGGAACGTTTTACTACTAGTTATGTATCTAGCTTCAATTTTGATCACTTGTTAACCAAATATCCTTATACCCATCACACCAGCTTTGTGATAATTTGTTCCTTCACTGACCTGTCATCCCACGTAATATTCGTCATGGTTTATTAGGATGATATCAATCATGTTTTTCTCCTGGTGCTTTATTCTGCTGTTTTTTTTTTTTTTTTTTTTTTTTTTTTTTTTTTTTTTTTTTAAAAAAAAGCCTTCTTCTCTTCGAAGGCATCATCTTGATGACAGATCGGAAGTTCACCTGTTGGAAACCCTGTCTTGGCGGGGATTTTCATAGGCCCTTAACCCGACCTTCACCTTTGGAACAGCTTACTGTATAATGTGAAGTACGCAAGAACGCTTTCGTGGCTCGGATTCCACGTTAAAGTGTAGGCCCATATGACAGGTAGGCTAGGTGGCTACGATAGGGGCGGATTGTACAGCCGATAAGAAATCATGTCACCAGGTCATTACGACGACACGGAATCACTTTATCTTGATGACTCATTCTTTGATTACAGTAAACAGTCAAGATGCAATCTTTGCTGTTGTATTCCCCAAAAACGTTACCCATCTCCTGAGTATCAGATATGAAAACAAACGAACAGTAGTAGACATTGCTTAGCGGTGCAAATTCTCCTCCATCAACTCGTTTATCTCTGCGGTACACCCTATAAACCACGGGGAAATTCTCTTTGTCTAGAGTTAGTTCCTTTAAACAAGATAACAATTTGTGGTTGGTTCATTTATGATTCGTTATCGACTTCTGTTATCGTGATATTACAGTTCACACTAGTAGCAGTCTGATAACTGGCTTCTACACTATAGTGACCCAGGTGGACCTCTGTCAGGCTGAGCAGAAACGCAACTAACAGACTGACTTTTTTGTGTGGAGAGCTTAGTGGTCCACCATGGTTATGATACGAGTCTCGTGATAGGATCATTATGGGGAAATCGGGATTGCAAATTTGCATATTTATTTACGAAAGGTGACTGAAGGAATAACTTGATCTGTGCTACCCAGGTACATTTGATCTATCCTTGCGTTCTGAAGGTACGCGTACACCAGAGCGACCGCATCGAGTTGCGTCGCATCGCAGAAATGCGTCAGCAATCGCTTACACTGATTCTAATGGGGTAACGCACACCACAGGCGGGTCCAGTCGGGGCGGGGTGGGCCGCGTCGCTTTGTCGGATCGCTTCCCCAAGCGTATTTTTCCGCCTGTGCGCCCGGATGCGCTCAGGTTTGCTATAGGAGCTCCAACAGCACTGACTGACTTTTGTAACTTGTGTGTGTCCAATTTCTCCGAATTAATTGCATTACTTCAACAAAATTGGCTGCAAATTTGCGCGCAGGATGGTGGATGATTTTTGAAAAAAAATATAAGTAACTACAATCTGAAAATTTAATTACTTATAAACTTTAATAAAGATGAAAAAATTATAAAATTTCTCGCTCATGCCCACTTGTTCTTTGCTTGCATATTTTAACTTAAACTATTCAAACGTAATGGATAAAGAGCACTGCATCTCATTAACAATGACTTTCAAAGAGTTTTATGATTTACAACACGCAATATTTAATACCAAAAGAAAAAATATATGACAGGAAAAAGGAAACTAGTTAAAACAACCAGGTTTAATGTCATGTACTGTATTTTATTTTACGTGTGTATTATAATTTTCAATCACTTTCTTTGAATCCCGCTTTAAAGCTCGTGTTGCCAATTACCCTAGCCAGCTTTTGTTTAAAAATATTTTGTGAAATTATTCCAAATCTTAATGATTTCTGATGAGCCTAGAAACCTGTGTAAGTCAAATATTGAAATTTCTCTATTGTCATTATCGTTCTTATCTTTTGCAACCCAATTCAGATATCGTTAATCAAAAGGTTATAAATGCAGCATGTGGCTAGAATTACTTTATTTAACTTATTAGGTAACATCGAAATTCTTATTTCATAGATTTCAAGCCTTCTACCTATAACACCAAAGCCGTTATCGATCACCCTCCATAGTTTACTGAGCCTGTAATTGAAAGTTTGGTTCTTTCATTTCCTTTTATTTGATATCCTGGAATAGGGCTCACCTCGAAAGGGGAAAATCTTCATCCACTACTATTACATATTGTATTTTATCTCAGTTCCCTGGATGTAGTTGTCAACCTGCAAATTCAGTTTTCCTGCAGCCATTGCCTCACCTAACTTGTTGTGGCTAAATAATTTGCCATCTTAATTTTTTCCCAATCCACCAACGGCCAAAATACCAAAATGGTATTCAGCAACTGCAAGGGCTAGTAAAACCATGAATATTATTCATTTTTCTGCATTAAAAATAAAAAGAACCGCAATTCGGTAGAACTATTATGACATGCTTGCCATCCAATGTGCTTCAGAAATGCGTGAAATTCCATTTTAAATTAAACCCATTGCCTTTTCTGCTTAATTTTCTTCTTCTTCAATGAATATTTTAAAGAAAGAAGAGACCTCAATTTGCAGTGCAGAAGCGGCTGAATAATCGTCGAGAACCAGAGGCGGCGGCAGTAAAAGAAATGCGACTCGTTGCGTCCAGATGTGGGTTGCAGCATTTTCGCTCTATGCGATTCGACGCGATGTGGCCCGCTCTGGTGTGCGCGTACCTTTTTAAGTGTTCAAAACTGCTGCATTGGCTCCTTGATAATCACCGGTTAACATGAGAATTAGGAGAACAAGCAATACGGACACTATTCAACCTAAACATTATGAAGCTATTGTGTTCCACTCCAATATAACTAACTATATTCACCATCCACCTATCTCTATCAGTCAAGTCCCTGCTGACCATCTTGTTGCTACAGGTGACTTCACCCCACGGGGTCGATCGGTGACTCGCGGCTGTGACTTTAAAAACGCGTCAATACGATGATTAAAAGATGCTTTTCCAAATTGAAACTGAGAGCCCTCTGCCCACTCTGTTTCTGCTGCAGCCCTCCCGCGGGTAGCACTCATTGCCAATGCCCGGGGCAGTAAGTCCGAGGATCATGGCAGTAAGATCTATGGTGCAGGGAGGTGACGAGACCCTGATGGGAGGCGACGGACGGTACCGGTAAGCTGGCGTGATCTGGCAACGGCCGGGGTCATCTTCAGATTGTATAGAATGGCCCTCGCTGGGACCGGTGATCAGTGATCAAGGAACTTGTGCTCCCCTTGCCGCCGGTATTAGCCATTTGCTGCCAAATTAGGTCCTCTTATATGTGTGGACCGTAGTGCATGGGTCCGAACATCTGACCCAGGTGGGGCAGCGACACTATTTGAGCGCTTCGGCGCGTTTGTGCACTATGACGGTGCTCTGTGAGGCTCCGGCATGTGGGGACCCGCACCCTTCAGAGATGCAATAGTGCTGATGGTCGGTGTGTGGGGGGCGCACGCCGGGGCTTGCCTTTGCCGCGTGCCCTGGTGGCGGCTGTGTACTGCTGGTCGGTTGCTGGGGGGCGTGGCCGGGGGCAATCCCACGCTGTTTCCCGGTCGCTACGGCTTCCGCCTTGCTCCTACGGGGGTGGGTGGGGCCGGGTGCGCGTGGGATGAGTAGAGAAGCTTAAGCTATATGTCCAGGTTTTGGAGGGGTCTTCGGCAAGGTCGTGGCGGGCGCTGACTCCAAGTGTCTCCCCGTGGGCACCCTTAATGGGTGGCGAAACGCGCCTTGCTCACCGTCCCCGCTGTGATGGCGGGTAGTTTGGAAGAGTCTTAGTTCCTGCGGTGTAGGCGGGTGCTGGGTGGTGGATGTCAGGAGGTCTGTGAGGGCGTGCATAAGAATGAAAATTCGGGTCGGCCCGTTGATCAGTCACTGTTCCTGGTACTCCATGTCTGGAGAGGGGTCAGATGACAGGTCTGGCGCACCAGGGGCTTCCGAGCCCCCCCCCCCCCCACGATTGCCGTGCTCGTGTCTAGGGAGGTTCGAATCAGGGCATAGGGGGAAACTTTTCTTCCTGTGGGCGATGTGGTGGGTTGACTGAGTTGGAAGTGTCTGTAAAGAGCTTTATCTGAATTGTGATGACTGGCAAACTTTGAAACCGCTAGTTTTGGTCTTGCACCTATTGAGTCTACCAAGAGAGGGGATATTGCTGGGCGTCGGAATAGGTCCCTTGTAGGGGGCGGTTGAAGGAGGCGGGTTCGTAACGCCTTCGCCGCCCCCGGGACTTATGCCTGATGTCCACAGTCCCGTCGTCCCCGGCTTGAGGCTTGGGGTTCAGGATGTGTCACGTCCCCTGCTGGACGGAATGCTTGTGGATAGTCAAGCTGCATCTAGGCGCCCAACGGTGTTGGCCGCAGCTCAAGTGCAGTGAGCAACCTTGCCCTGCTCCGGTGTTGGAGGTGTCCTGGTGAACGAAGACCAAGCATTCCAGGGGCGTAGTGCACCCCTGCTGCCAGCGCAGCATAGTCCCTGGAGTTGAATGAAGGGGCCAGTACCACGGTCTCGGGGGCTGTTCCTGGTCGCGTTTGCCGTCTCTGGGTCCTGCCCCAGGGGCTTAGGGCAGCATCCCTGCTGGTGGAAGCATGTCTCTATTTTGCCATAATAGGTTCACTATATAGGTGTGAACCGGTAGTGCATTGGTTTAGCAGGGGTGGGGCAACATACACCCTGTGAACTTTGTGGGACCTTCGGGCTGCCACAACGGGATGATGCACTGCGACGGTGCTTTGTGGAGCTTGGCAAATTGCATGGGAGCTCGTGCTCGCAATGGACACAAGTGTCGGGCGGGTGCGGGGTAAAGCACACTAGGAGCGCGCTCTAGTGTGGGAGCCGCGTATTCAGTGACGATACGTTCGGTCGGCTGGCGTCGTGGATCATGCGAAGGGGCACTCCTGCGCGGCGTCCGGTCGCTCTGGCTTCCGTCCGCCCTGCGGGTTAAGGGTGGGGCCAGGAGAGAGGCTTTAGCTATACCGCCAGGTTTTGGAAGGGTCTTCGGCCTGGTTCGTGGCGGGCGCTAGCTCCGCATGCTTCCCTGTGGGCACCCTATAAGAGGGTGGCAAAGTGTTCCTAGCCTCACCGTCCCCGCTGTATTGGTGGCTGATTCGGAAGAGTTCCAATTCCGCGGCGGGGGCGTAGTGAAGTGGTACGATAGCACGGTGTGGTCGGGGTGGTGGATGAGGGCTTCTGCACAGGTGCTGCTTAGCACTCCAACCCGTCTGTACTTATGTCTGGAGATGGGCAGGCCCTATTACCAGTGTGCTGAATGTCGTCACAATGACAGCTTGTACTCCTTCTTTCGCCTGATAACGGTAGGTTGCTGACATGTGTGACACTTCTTTCCTGGTCATAGCTTCATGTTATTGTTAAGTTTACACGCTCGATTGTCCTGAGTTCCAAAATAATTTTGGTTAGGTGGCCCCTGTCGGTCACTGCAACATATTCTCATCATTAATCTTCACCTTTCTTATTTCTTATTTTGTTAGTGAAGATTTCTTAAATCATATACTAGTAATTTACCTAGTGTGGTGGGTGAGCGGTTAATGCTCTGGTCTAGCATTCGGGAGGACGCGGTTTGAATCCCCGTCTGGGCATCCAGATTTGGGTTTTCCATGATTTCCATAAATCTCTCCAGGCGAATGCCTGGATGCTTCCTTCAAAAAAGGCCATGGCCGAATTCCTTCCCATTCCTTGTCCTGTGTCCTATCCCGTTTCTAATGACCTCAACGTCGACGAGGCGTAAAGCCATAAGTAAAAAAAAAAGCATCTGTAATCGATACCCCTTTGGGCATTAATTTTATTCCCTTAGCAGCAGCGTCTAACCTAAAAAAAGGTACTGTCATATCTTCATCAAAATATGACTTCTCTCTTATTGCTTTAGCTAAACACTAACAACGTTCCACTTTGGTATCCAGGTGAAGGCCATACCTAACTCGAGGTAGCTTTATACTCAGACTGCAATTTGTCTTTACAAAAAACACTATAGCAATCAACAACTTCAAAAATCAGAAACGTATAATACACCAAGATCAAGCGTTAAAATTATGCTACTGGATTATTAAAGTTTAAACTCCGCCCGGTTTCCTGGAATTTGTCAAATTCTATCCGAAGTCATTTGCTTTCTCTCTATTACCATCGTTATCTTCTAGACAGTGTTAATTCCTTGTTTGGTTCTGAGCTGCGTTTTAACGTACGTCGGTACTGGTTTTAAAACTTGTTCGGCTGGACTGGATGTTAATAAAAATAAAAATAAAGATATTCATTTAGCAGGTTAAATCTCACAGCTCGGTTGCCCTTTCTTTTCAGTATCCATGCAGTATATAACGAGACAAAATTTTATGCCGCTTCTCATTAATACTCGCTGGTGTACAGCAGAGACGCTACTGCATAACTACAGGACTCATTTAAAATCTGAGGACCTGTTGAGTCGCAATGGCTCACAACATAGAACGACAAGTTTATCAGCGCAGATTCACATCCAACTGACTGCCACGCAGTGCTTATATATTTGGAACCAAAATTTATTTACATTCTTTTATTTAATAGCTCCAAGACTTGTAGATTTTTTTTTTTTTTTTTTTTTTTTTTACTTAGTGCTTAACGCTCGTCGACGGCTAAGGTCATTAGAGGTGGAATGGGACTGGGGACAAGGAACGGGAAGAAATTCGGCCATGGCCTTTTTGAAGTTAACCGTTCACCCACCACGCTCGGTGACATGTAGATCATTTCGTTAGACTTCTTCAATGTAAAATAAAAAATATATGCTGATATTACATTACGCATTAGATATTCAAATTTTTTCAGTATCTTAAACACGATGATTACTTCCAAAAGAAGTTGTTACAAACGTGATAGTCAGCATACAAAATTTAAAAAGAGTCTTTACTATCCCTTACGTGTTCCAAAGCTTACTGTGTATGTTGATTATCTTCTAAATGTTATCCTTCTTTATCATAATCAAGATAATAAACCAGCAAAGCAGGAATAAATGAAACGAAACATCCGTCAATGTGACATTTGGAATCACAAGCTATGATAGATTGGATAGTTTGACGAGGTTTTACGAGCACTATCAGGTTCATTTCTCCGTGCGTCCCATGGTTATATGTTGATAAGTTTTACAAGTTTATTGAGCGGATGCGACAAGTCTTTCCTCTGGCCCATGTATCGACGGCTCCTGCCGCTTCCCGTAGGATTCACGGAGGTAGATCTCCGCACTCCCTGTACAACCTTCGGCACTAGAAGGGATGTGACGGGGTCAGCGCCACGCTGCGGCCGTTCTTTACCTTCGCGTGGAGTTTCCTCCACGGTACTCATTGGACAGCAGGCTGAGTGGGGGTGGGCAGCCGTTCCGTACGTTCAGCTTCGAACAAAATTCCTCGGCTTCGTCGGGGATCGAATCCTGGTCGTTGGGGCCGCAGCCTGAGCTAGGCGGTCACTTATAGATAGTACTTGTGCTAATCTCTAAATAAAAATGTCCTGTGTGGTTGTCAGTGAAGTAAAGTATCCCATTAAGACAATAGTATTAATATTTGTGGTTAAACTAATAAGTAAACCTGAAAACTTTTTGATTGGAGATGCCCGCTAAGTGGAGCGCAATGTTTCGATTCCATTGTGTTGCGGGTTACTGCCAGAACCCAATCGACTTTAACAGCGACACAACGCTGTGAGTTCTCTGACGCTGGTAAAAACGCCAACACTCAGCTAATCTGTTAACATTATTCACTCACTGGATGTCATTTACAAAGCAGAAATATTCCTGATAGTTGAGTTCTTGTTTGCATACATGTTTTGCAGGATCCATCAAGAAATTCGTACCCAAACTGGTGGGTGAACGGTTAACGTTCTGACCTCGCATTCTGGAGGACGCGGGTTCGAATCCCCGTTCGGGCATCCAGATTTGGGTTTCCCATAGTTTCCCCAAATCTCTCCAGGCGAATGACGGTATGCTTCGCTCAAAAAAGGCCATGGCCGAATTCCTTCATTTTCTTTGTCCCCAATCCCATCCCGCCTCTAATGACCTTAGCCGTCGACGAGGCGTAAAGCCATAAGTAAAAAAAAAATTTTTTTCTTTTTGGGGCCGTATCTCATTTTTTGTGTTGAAAGAAATTGGTGCTACAGTCAGTTAAACTTCGGTAAAATTTGTTTGGGACCACTGAAATAATAATAACAAAATTAATTCCGCAATCCACTGGAGATTCGATAACCGACAAGTGTTTCGGCCCTCACCTTTTGGAGGACGCGGGTTCGAATCTTTTTTGTTTTGCTGTTGGCTTTACACCTCGTTGAGGTCGAGATCATTAGAGGCGGGAAACAGGATGGAACTGGGCCTGGAGTGATTTGAGGGGCTAGAATCCCATCCGACCATCCAGATTTAGTGTTGTCTTGGTTGTCCCCCGCGTCAATTTATTGAAACCTAACATTTCAGCCATTATTCTCTGGCCTTCATCAGAGGCCATAGAATAATGGAAAACCAAGAAAACATGGACAACGAACGCGGAAGTCTACGCACTCATTTGATTCATCGAGATTTCGGTTTCCTGAATCACTCCAGGCGTATGCCAGGATGGTTTCTCGCCACTATACTCTCCAGCCACTGATCTCGAAGAGGAATAAAGAACCTAGGGAAAAAAAAGTTTTTAATAGAGGTTGTGAGGATCTTTCGAATGAAACATGTAACTCCGAATTTCAAAAAAGGTGATCGAAGTGATCCTGGAAACTATCGTCCCATATCTATAACATCTGTTTGTAGTAGAGTTATGGAGCATATTATATGCTCAAACATTATGAATTTTCTAGATGATAATAATTTGCTTACAACAAATCAACACGGATTTCGGAAGAAAAGATCATGTGAAACACAGCTGGCTCTATTTACACACGACGTAATGAAAGTTATTGATGCAGGTTCACAAGTAGATGCAATTTTTTTAGATTTCCAGAAAGCCTTTGACTCTGTGCCACACAACCTCCTTTTAGCGAAGCTTCGAGAGTACGGTATATCGGATCAGCTTTGTGAATGGATAAAGGATTTTCTAACCGGTCGGTCGCAGTACGTTGTCGTTGAAGGAGAAAGTTCTTCTAATCTAGATGTTACATCGGGTGTACCTCAATGAAGTGTAATAGGACCACTTCTTTTATTAATTTTTATAAACGATCTCGGAGACAAAGTGAAAAACCTTTTTAGATTGTTTGCTGATGATGTGGTTATTTATAGGGAAGTAAGAAATTTGGCCGATTGCTTAGAAATTCAGCGTGATCTGGATGTTATTTTGGCTTGGTGCGCTGAGTGGCAACTTACTCTAAATTGTAAAAAGTGCAAGACAATGAGCATAACTAACAAAAAGAATCCAATTGTTCGGAAATACGAGTTAAACAATACAGTTATTGATAAGGTCGATTCTATGAAATATTTGGGAGTAACAGTACAAAGGAACATGAAATGGGACATACACATTAATTCGTTAGTAGTTAGAGCAAATTCTAGGCTGCGATTCATAGGTCGAATCTTGAAAAATTGCAATGAACAACCAATTGTGCGTCCACATTTGGATTATTGTTGTGCCATTTGGGACCCGTTTCGTAAGGGGTTGATCGAAAGTATATAGAAAGTACAGAGAAGATCCGCTCGATTCGTGACCGCTTGCTACAGTCCTTATGAAAGCGTCACAGAACTGATTAGTAGACTAGGCTGGGAGTCTCTGGTAGATAGACGACACACGTTTCGTTTAAACTTATTGGTTAACATGCGTACTCCCACTTTCACTTTTGAGTGTATTGAAATACTTCTTCCACCAACCTATTTGAGTCGGAAGGACAGGAAAGATAAAATTAGAGAAATAAGGTGCCGGACTGATTCTTATATGAATTCTTTTTTCCCTCGCACCATTAGGGATTGGAATGCACAGCAATGAGATTAGCTTTGTTGCTGAGCACCCTCTGCCACCCACAATTTTGTGAATTGCAGAGTACCTATATAAGTAGATGTAGATATCTTTTATCGGAAACATTTTTTTTGTATTTACACGAAATTAAAAATTCCAGCCCGGAACTAACCTTTTTGCAAATACTTCTTTGCATTATGGATTAAATCTATTATTTGAAAATAAATTTCCGGTCTCTCAGTCTTCTAATTTATCCTCGTATTGAATTCATGTTTGATTTCTTTTCCCACAGATACATTGTTTTTTTTTTTTAGCAAAGTTTATCGTTCCTGTTCATTGATTGTTTGCCTAAAGAATGTATTAACATTTTTCAGCTCCATATGACGTACAACGGAGGATTCGTCGGGTATGTGAGTAAAGCTAAACGTGATTTTGTTATTCGTCTCCAATTACCACTTTTATTTCAAATATATGGAGGACTTTTTCGGAACTGTTTCATTTTACTTGGGATATTGTTTTATCTGCCTCGATTAATAAATGATTTGTCTGCATGCCTGTAAACATGTTACTTTAGTTGTAATTTACATACCACTGCTTGTGGAGGGCAAAGTCAGTTTGGTTTATGTTCCAACGTGCTGCATGATTTCCAATAATTGGCGGCTTTATTAGCAGCTAACAGTGAGCCGTATGTGGTAATATTACGATCCTAATTAATCCTTTAGTACTTGAAGCATGAATACGGAGGCTATGCCGGAAGACGAGAGTGTTAAATCCACAGCGGAAGCGCTTCTCCGTACTTACATACATTTTGTCATCTTATTACCTCGTTTTCTAGAAGATTTTCTCTGAAATATGTAGAATAAAATCAGAATACTTCGCAATGAATATTACAGGGGTACGTAAATCATTGCTTGATAGAGTAGTAGATGTTTACAATGACCTCGCTTAGATAGCATAAAGAGTTGAATGTTTTCAAGAAAGAAGTGAAACAATCTACGTTTCAGATCATTCGTATATATACAAGCACGGTGGTAGAAATTCAACAAAACTGAACGTTTCTGGTATTAATTTTCGGTATTATCTACATAGAGTCAGTCTAGCTGCAATTTATGGTCACCTACTTCCTACAGCGTTAGAAGAAAACAATAAATTGTTTCATGGAGTATGGATGTAAGTTGACGTTCACAAACCAATGAAACTATGTTAAAATGGACAAAAATTAGAACCAAATTATTTATTATGCACGGCAAATTATATTCGTCTGTTGGAAATAAATATAATATTCACGGTTAGTTAAGATGAGGTTGACGTCTATATCCATAGCTGTTTGCAGAGGAAGAGAAGAAAACTTAAGAAGCGCCTTCGATCTAAATAATCCGATTAAGACTAAACCTCTCCAATAAGAGACGAGATGCTCCTCCACAATGGAGACATTTGTTTCAGAATCCTGCATAATTACCAAAACAGTTTCAGACCAGATAAATCTCTTTCACTGGATGTACTCAGCTATCATCACGAATACATTTGCTAAAACAAATATGAGAAAGAATGAGATCTTGTTCACAGAAAAGGAGAAGCAACTAACATTAAAGACCTCTCCAGTAACAATTATTACTAGATTACAACTTCCAATCTCATTCATACTGGTTACTTGTGAAATAACTTCCTTTTTCCATTTAAAAAAAAAAAAAAAATAAAAAAAAAAAAAAAAATAAAAAAAAAAAAAAAAAAAAAAAAAAAAACACTGGTCAATAGCAGCCATTATGCTTCATTCGTTAATTTTAATTGATGAATGTCATCTAAACACATTTTTTCTGTAAAATATCTTCGTGTTACCAAGCGAGACGGGTGAGTGACAACGCACATGCCTCGCAATTTGGAGGACGCGGGTTCGAATCACCGCGCGAACATTTATATTTCGGTTTACCATGGTTTCCCGAACTCACTCCAAGCGAATACCTTTATGGTTCCTACATAAGACTATGGAAAAATACATATAAGACTATATTGTCTGTGTCGAACTTTCGCTCCAGTTTCGCTAGTATTCCCTTACCTGATACCAACAAAAAGTTCTTCTGCTGTTGCGTGTTTACATTTTTAGTCAGAGTTAAAAATTCTGAATATTTCTGATTTGTCTTAGACTGTAGATCGAAGTGATCTATTGTTTCCAAATGACGATTAACTAGTTTGTGGTAGTAGTGAAGTACTTATTTTATTACACCAAGGAAAGGACTTTCCCACAAAAACAATTCTTGTAAAAATAGGCCAAGTCATGTGATCATGTAGTGTCAAAAAGTTATGAGATCGTCTTCTGAACCAAGTCTACACTTTACAGTGTGTATTCACTTTGTGAAACAGAATGGTTTCTCTCGGTGCCATAGATCGTTTATTTAGGATAAAAAAATCTGATGACTGAAATGTGCTGCTTTATCAAACTTATAAATAGTCTTGGGGGTCTAAGGGTTTGGGAGAGACTAAACTAGCCTTTTCCAACCAAATGTCAACCTCTCCTTCACGTGGTGCACCCTGTTTTGCACGGACGAGGCTCTAGCGAATGAATGATTCCCGGTATAAGGAGTCACCCACTGCTTGCCAACGGCCTCCGAAAGGTGGGCGGAAGAGCGGGGGAGCGGTCCAGGGCACCCTCTTGCCCTTGGAGTTAGAAGCGGCCCCTAAAGACGGATGAATCAGAAATGATCAACGGCATGGGGAAGCAGAAGGCAACGGGAAACTACTGCATTAAAGAACCAGAGGGTATCCTGAGGACATGTAATCCTCTCAAATTACGCCTATCATGAGTGCATCTTCCTGGGTAAAATATTCCGGAGGTAAAATAGTCCCCCAATGGGATCTCCGGGTGTGGACTGCTCAGGGAGCAGTCATCAGAATGAATAGAAACATTCTACGAGTCGGAGCGTGGAATGTTAGAAGTCTGAATAGGGAAGATAGATTAGAAAACCTAAAAAGGGAGATGGAACGACTTAAGTTAGATTTTGTTAAGATTAGTGAGATTAAATGGAAGGACGCACAGGATTTCTGGTCTGGGAAACACAGGATAATTAGCACACAAGCTGTAAATGGAGTCACTGGTGTAGGATTTGTAATGAATAAGAAAGTAGGGAAACGGGTGAGTTATTATGAACAATTTAGTGTCAGGATTATTTTGATGAGGTTAGAAACTAAGCCTGTCCCAACCACGTTAGTACAAGTTTACATGCCAACGTCACAGGAAGATGATGTAAAAATAGAGAAAATGTACACCGAAATTGAAGAATTAATCCAATATGTGAAGGGAGAGGAAAATCTAATAATCATGGGTGATTGGAATGCGATAGTGGGAGAAGGAAATGAGGGGAATAGTAAAGGAATTTTTGGTCTAGGAGAAAGAAATGAGCGAGGAAGCAGGTTGTTAGAATTTTGTGAAAGATATAAGCTAGTAGTGGCGAACACACTGTTTAAGAACCATGCAATACGGATATACACCTGGAAACGTCCTGGCGATACAGACAGATATCAGATAGATTATATCATGGTCAAACAGAGATTCAGGAATCAAGTTCTAGACTGTAAAGCTTACCCAGGAGCAGACATAGACTCTGACCATAATTTGATAGTGATGAAGTGCAGGCTGAAATTCAAGCGAATAAGGAAGCAGCATAAGCAGAACATACTGGAAGTGAATAAGCTGAAACAATCTAATACCAGAGAAAAATTAGCAGAAATGGTAGAATTAGGCCTAAGAAGTAACTCTGAAAGGAGCTCAACAGAGGACAAATGGAATGCATTAAAGGCCGAAATAATGAAAGCCGGTAAAGAAACATTAGGCTTTAGGGAACAAGATGCTTGGAAACCTTGGATCACAGAAGAAATTTTGGAACTGATGGATCAGAGGAGAAGGTACAAAAATGCTCAGGAGGAGCAGGCAATTTAGAAATCAAATAAACAGGAAATGCAAAAAAGCAAAAGAAAAATGGCTACAAGAAAAGTGTGAAGAAGTAGAAAAGGAAGTGGTCGTAGGTTAAGTAGATGTTGCATATAGGAAGATCAAACAGAATTTTGGAGACATGAAGAAAAGAGGTGTGAACATTAAAGCTACCGATGGGAAACCTCTTTTAAGCTCAGACGATAGAGCTAACCGATGGAAGTAATACATTGAGAAACTGTATGATTGGGACGACTTGAACAATAGCGTAATGGAAAAGGAAGGCGATGCCAACATTAATGACTTAGAAGATCCTGTTTTGAGAACCGGATTTAATAGAGCTCTCAATTACTTGAAAGCAATTAATTTGCTGGTGGAGGGAACAGTCGATGGTAAGAACTGTAGAGTAAGACAGAGATTAGAATATATGAAGCAGATAATTGAGGACGTGGGTTGTAGAGGGGATATGTAGAGATGAAGAGGTTAGCACATGATCGGAAGGGATGGAGGATTGCATCAAACCAGTCGAAAGACTGATGACAGCAAAAAAAAAAAAAAAAAGAAAAAAAAAAGTAATTTCAAAAGCAAAGATTTCCCTCACACTTTTTCTAATTTGACAAGTATATATTATGCCCTCAAATTCAGTAAAAATTATGACGTACATAATGGCCAAGTCATCAGATTTTTTTTATCCAAAATAAACGATCTATGACATCGAGAGAAACCATTCTGATTCACAAAGTGAAGTGAATACACACTGTACAGTGTAGACTCGGCTAAGAAGAAGATCTCATAACTTTTTGGCACTACATGTACACGAAACTTGGCCTATTTTTACAAGAATTGTTTTTTGTGGGATCTCATTTCTTTTTTAAGTTTATCGGTTATTCTGAATCGCCTCTCAAATGTAATTATTCAATTTTAAAATCGGTGAATAAGAACATTTCAGAATTTAAGACATTAATATACGATACGAACAATATCCCCCTCTCTGAAAACAATTAATGTGCGTCGTAGCAGAGCAATGAACATTGCCGCTGGTTAAACTACCTCCTCAAATATTTAACAAGTAGCTTCCAAACTAACCATAGGAACAAAGTAAAATTTAAGGTTTTGGTTTAACTTGATTGCCTTTATATAGTTTAGAAATCTCAGGTTTATAGCTTCATCCGAAGCAAAGTAATTAATCCGCAAATATGTGCCAGAATTTTTCATGTTGGCTATTGTAATTAAATGAATACGGGGAAAAACTCCAATATCAGATTTTTCTTATGATTTAGGGATGAAACCATACATGTGCACCAAATTAATTGTTTCTAGAATTACTGGAAGTGTAGTGGAATTATGATGTCGAGGTGTTGTGCCGAAATAAAATTTTGAATTTTAATAACTTCACAGGAACGAAAAGGAAGTAAATAAATTTTAACACATTAGTTAAACATAGTAAGCTCACTCCACAGTGAAAATCTGAGGTATATAAAGTAATTAGGGTAGAAAGCGATTTCACGTTAGGGGTTGGTAAGGGGGTAGGTGTTTGGAAGTTTACGAGTTTCAGGATTTTCTTATAATATGTTGGTAAAATTTTATCTGTCTACCAAATTTCAGCTTTCTACGGCTACGGGAATTGCCTTAGAGTTTTGATGATCATCAGTCAGTGAGTGAGTGAGTGAGTGACAAAATCGCTGAAGTTTGCACCCGAATAATATCCGAACTAAGAAAAGTAACAAAAATAAAATTTAATACGTTTGCTAAGATTACTGATATCAATGCATGAATACTACTGAAGAAATTGAGGTTAAAAAAAGGCCCGAATCGCTTCGAGAAAAGGGTAGGCAGCGCTGCCGTTGACTCGACTTGGCGGGTGCACTGCCGTGCACCCAACTTTATTACGTCGTCAGACAGAGAAATTATAGTGGAGATGAATAAAGCCGGGTACTCACTAGCTAGCTGTAACTGTAACCGACCGGATACAGTAACCACGTTTTAGTGTGTACGCGTGAAACGAACTTCGCTCGCGACGAACACCGAGCCATCTCACTGAGCGTACTCACTAGCGAGCTGTAACTGTAACCAAACAGATACAGTTAAGAGGTTCTAATGTGTACGCTAACTCCACATCACTGCAACCGTAACGACAAGACGACTCTATCCGTAGTGTTCGTTTGGAGCTCCGCGATGTCGGACGAAGTGTCTCTCGCATTTGCATCATACATACTTGTAGATGCTTTACTGGATAATTATAAATGGCCACGAAGATGGCGTATTCATGGAATGTATCGAGAAGGAAGTGATCTAATTCTTCTTTTAAGAAATCAACAAATAAATGGTCATTGCAAAAATTTCACGAGAATCTCTCCAACTGATTTTGAATATTTAATGAACATAGTACGAAGAAACACTTCGTTTCGAGAAGCAGTGTCAGTTCAAGAAAGATTAGCTGTGACGCTGAGATACTTAGCTACTGGTGATTATTTTACAAGTTTACAATACCTGTTTCGCATTTCCAAACAAGCCATAAGCTCAATTGTCCCTGAAGTGTGGCAGGCATTGAAAGAACAAATCACGGAAATTCTTTATTCAGTAATAATAAAAGAATAATGTAATTTATTTCAAAAAATCATACATAATTTTCTAAACTCATATCTAATGAATACTCGCTATTGTTGCTGTATGGAGAGTATGGTGGGTTCTGCAGAGTAGTTTGTAAGTTTGATTTGGGGAAGAAGTGGAAGGGTGAACTATATCTCAATATATATTGGAGGTAGAAACTGAAGGGTGTGTGTAATGCTTTCGTTGTAGGCGTCTATAAACTGAAGACATTTGTCTTCTGTCCATTCACTCATGACGCTTGAGTATACTGGTAGGTTCGCTGCGTGCAACAACCTTCATTATCGACGTCCACGCCCTTTGATTCGCAGCAAAAACCGACAATCGTCGGCTCGCTACGAATGTAACGCGTTCTGCACGCTGCAGGCTCGCGAGCCACGTACACACTATCGTATTTGTAACAGTTACAGTTACAGCTCGCTAGTGAGTACGCGGCTTAACGTGTTTACTCCATTGGAAAATGGATTTTCCCTACTGCCATCACGCATTGTGTTATTTGTAGCATCACCAGAGGTCCAAATCCATCCCTAGTTTGTACAGTGCCTTCTCGACAACTTGGGTACTTGGCCTCGTGGAGTCTGCTTCACACTAGCACCAAACCATCAGCTCGTAACAACAGGAATCACGATTTATCTGTCTACGCAACCTTCTTCCAGTCATCTAGGGTCCAACCGATATGTTCACCAGCCTCGGAGAGGCGCTGTGGCCGATGGCGTTTCGTTAACCTAGGCACTTGCTTTGGTTTTATGCTGCCATATCGCATCAACAAAAAATTTCACTGCACTATCCGCACAGTCCCACAATGATGCAGTTTTACCAATCGGTCAACACCGATACTTTGACGCAGACGTAGCTGATTTCCATTTCGTAGACGTGGTTGGCCATTGCGTTGTCCATGGCGGGAGTTAATGCAAAAAATTAAATATTCACTTCACACTCTTGTAACTGTGGATCGAGGAATGTTGAATTCACGAACAATTTCCGAAATAGAATGCTCCTTGCATCTAGCGCAAACTACTATTCCACGTTCAAACCCTGTTAATTCATGTCGTGTGGCCACAATCAACCCTGAAATCCTTCGGGAACTGCCAGGCACGTTTATACGTTTCTTCCGCGGTGCTGTCGGCATCTGGATATTTGTATCTTCCTATTCCTTGACTTTTGGTGCTTCAGTGTATTACGGTAGCTGACATATTTGTGCTAGATGGTACTGGGTGAATGTAACGTATATCGACGCCCTAACGTAACTCGCGTGAAGCTGTTTTAGTGCGAAAATATTTAACTATACTCTGGAAACAGAGTTCCACTGCAATTTATGTTCCAGAAATCTACTCTTAATACACGGTCCGTCAAACGGTGTTTGGTGGGTGAGCGGTGACGCTATGGCCTCGCAATTGGGATGGACGTGGGTTCGAATCCCCGTCCGGGCATCTAGATTTGAGCTTTCCATGGCTTCCTCAAATAACTCCAGGTGAAAGCAGGATGCTTCCTCCATGGACAATGGCCGAATTCCTTCCCGATTCTTGTCCCCAGTCCTATCCCACCTCTAATGGCGTCGACGAGGCGTAAAGCCATAATAAGGAAAAAAAGGACCGTCAATACTTTTCTACGAACTAGTACAGTATATCCAATAATAAAGTACAATCAATAGACGTAACTTTTCCTTCTGTTTGAAAAAAGGCACTTCAGCACTGATGTACAAAGTAGAGGAGATACAACTGGCACCATAAAAATATCGGGACTGGCGTACCGGCCGTCCTGACTGTTGTTTCTAGGAGATTTTCTTTAATCATTTACGCGAATGCAGTGAATACTCAAATTTTCGACTTAATAACCACACAGTTCAGAAACAAAAAGACACTATATGCACGTGACATAACTAGTTCCATGAATATATGGATGAAGGCAATTGCGTTCATCCTAATGGACAGTGTCAGGTCCTTGCGGCAAGGGGTCTGGTAAACAAAGTTGGAGTTCAGCAGCGCTGTTTTCGAAGGTACCGATTCTCCATTCGCCTGGAATGATCTGTGCAGATAGCGAGGATTGAGGATATCTGGTTCAACATCCACTTTGGACACCGTGAATATATTCCAACCTCCCAAATATCCACTAAAGTTCTTCAGTCAAGCCAGCAGAGAGCATTTTCTATACATGCAACTCTATAGACGGAACGTCTGCGCCACTTGTCGTGTACTTATCACAAACAACTAGTCGGATGCATCACGTCTGAAATTGCAACCACCTTCTGACTACGGATAAGATTCAATTCAACTTACACGTTTACCCGAGTAGCTTAAGGCCACGTGAGGCTCTCGTGAGCGTTCGAACCGTGAGCTGAAGTGACCCGCAGTAAACGAGAGGGCCGCCTCTTAATAAAATAGTAACCAGCCAATAACTAACCCCCTTTTTCCCCTTCACCCTACCGATCATGAAACTGTTTTCGTGCGTGCAGGAATCCCCTTGAGCTCGCCAGTCGACTAACATCTATAGACTCAAATGGCGTCACCTGCCATCAACCAGACTCAACATAACTCGTGTCTTACTTTAAATACAAACCTAATTTTCCACATCCTTTTATAGCAATGCATATCATTTCCCGTCTTTTAGGTATTCCTGAAGTCCAAGTTTCGCTTACAAGAAGGATCCCCTTTGACTGCATTGGCATACTACTATAGTATTTTTCTCAGTCGGATAACTCTGTACGTTCATATCCCAGACATTCTCAATGAAAAAAATTTATTATGATGCTTATATACCGTGGGAAGTGGTAAAGAATTCTACTGGCTGACACAGCAACTTCCAATAGTAGAAGGCTTCTTGCTGGTCGGTGATAGACACGATTTGCATTCATATACAAAGCATTAAAAATTGTGTAAAATTTATCAAAATGACCATGAACGACTAGCTTGTTTTATGTGTTACACAAAAGTGTATATTAAGCGCAAAATAGTTCACAATATTAAATGGATCATTGGAGAATGGAATATTCTTTTTCTGATATCAATGTTTGAAAGATTAAATTTAAAACAGTTAACCATAAAGGTAATACTTCTCATAAGTATTTAAATTAGAACACAATATATCTACTGATTTCATTTAAATTTAGCGTAATGTTAAATATATAAAGAATTTTACAGTGCATATAGTTATAAAATGAGAACTCCATTACGTCAGAAGTCGTGATTCCGCAGCAAAAGTGGTCAACAGGAGGAGGAATCAAAGTTTGTCAACACCATCGAAATCTGATAGGAACCGATCCAGTCAAACCGTTCTGACTGTAGTACTTACGACGATAATAAAGTCCTGCCTCAACGACAGTAATGTTATTGTCAGTACATCAGAAGTAGCAGAATCTTCTTTCATCTTTAAAGAATAGAACCAATATTATGTATGAACAAATACACTTTCCATTCATCTATAAAATCCATAATCATCTAAGGCACTGTAACTGGATACAGAAAAGTAGATCCTAGCCAATCAATTATTCTACTTGTTTCGAAACTAAAATAAGCAAGAAAAGTCTTCCCTTAAATTAGCGTTTTTACTTGAACTGATGGCTCCAGTTCTCGAGGACAATACATTTACAATTTTCATCGTACTTGGTGTCTGTTTGTTGAAACCTCCAAATTTAGCAGTTTTTATCCACCTCGTGGGACATTATCAAGGTTTCTCTGGAACCATGTCTACGCTACTCATCACTGTTATATATGTTAATAGAGGTATGAAAATCATGGAACCTTCAAACAATTTTGCACATTTATAAAATAAAAATGGTAAATTGGCTCTTAAGATAAAATCAGAGGTATCCGATACAGGTACATAAATTTTACATTTTTCGACACATGAATGGTTCTAGTATCTGCGACAATGATTTCATAAAATCCAATCCCTCCAAATTTAGTCTACAGTCCTTATAATCGAGCTATTGTAACTGTTTCGAGATTTGTGAACACTGCATCTTAAGGCAGTGAAACCAACAATATTAATGATAATTTTATACCCTGATACCTTAAAACAGGTCGCTACATTTTAGGAAAGAAGACTTCTTTACGAACTAATATCTGCTTAATTTTTTGAAGTTTCTTTAGCTTTATTTTCTTTCTGCCCTGAAGACGATATTATGGGTTGATAAGTTTTGAATGTCGTTCTGCAATTTACAGATATTCGAAATAACAAAATCAAATGAACCAACTTGAAGATACAGAGCTGTCAGCTGTTTTTTTTGTTTTTTTGTTTAATATACGGTTGTTTCATTACTAGTTTAATACTTGTCATGCGACTCTTATGCAATATGAATAAATAATTTCTCAATCCGAGCGACTTAAAAAAGGTGTAATTACATATTGTTCCGCGGAGAAAAATACTTTTGGAGTTTATAAGTTACTTTTCTGATTAACATGATGTCCAGTGCATGTGAAGTTTTTCTTGGTTCAGCCCAACTTGTTAGCAGACCACTGAAACTTTATTATTGACTTCCCAGGCTGTACTGGGGAACACGGCTAGTGGCGGCCGGAGCGATTGATGTCAACACGTGATCCACCTTTATTTGAAACAGTCGCTCGAGGCTGGGGAGATATTCCAGCCAACTTGCGTCACTCCCAAATTCAATATGAGTGGAACAAAAATGTCCCGACAGCGTTAACTGCTTATTTTTTCAAAGTACTATTGGTGTTACTGTTAAACTGATCGTGTTTTGAAGGTTATATCGTATTGAATAAAGAAAATTTTAAAAAAATCGCTATGTATTTCATCGGAATTTCATGGACAAGATGGAAAATAAATAAGTAAATTTCATTTTTACTTTTTGTTATTTTATGAAACTAGTTTTTCACTTAGCTTCTTACTATATTTTGTTTTGATAGATGACACAATATATTGTGCAGGGTGTTATTAGAAACTCGCATGACGCAGGCCGCTACACAATTATGACTGTTAATTAGGAATCTTGGAGACGAGGTAGCTAGGAGCCAATTGTATTGTAAGGATCCCACCGTGCAGAATTAAAAAAATAATGACGTGTGTGTGTGTATGTGTGTGTGTGTGTGTGTGAGAGAGAGAGAGAAGGTGGGTCTCCTAACCACCACATGCCAAAATTTGTCAGTACAAATCCCAGTTTTTGCAACGATTGTGTTTCAGACAAATGAAATCAATTATCTGAGAAACTGGAGAACTGTGTAATAAAATAACAGTTGCAACACTATAAATCTGAATAGGAATTTGATAAGGGAAGTACTAACAATGGTGTTTACTCCTTTCGAAAACCATTAATTTTTAGCTAATATCTCAGATCTCTTAGCGTCAAAAAATATAAAGAAGAATAGTTATAAACACGAAACAATCTGTACGTACATAATAATAGTAAGAAAATCTACCAGTAGTGGTCTTCTTAGTTTCAGGCAAACTGTTTTCGTTTATGACTTTACACCTCGTCGACGTCGAGGTCATTAGAGGCGGGAAAGGACTGGGGCAAGGTACGGGAAGGAATTCGACCATGACCTTTTAAAGGAAACGTCGCTTCATTCACCTGGAGTGATTTTGGGAAACCATGGAAAATCCAAATCTTGATGCCCGGACGGCGATTCGAACCCGCGTCCTGCCGAATGCGAGGTCAAACCGTTACCGCTCTTCTACCACGCTCGATTTCTTTAAGACGTCTGTATTGACATAAACAGCACTTAAATTAAGCATTTCAGTTGTTATTCATTTAAAAATGCTGAGGGACGGTACTTAAAGAAAGTGAATCATTTCCACATTTGTTAAACTTGCACCGTTACTTATAGAATGTTTGGATGGTGTTCATTTTTTTCAGGTTTCCTGATGGTGCAATTGGAGTTGAGAGGTCAGAGATTTGTGTTTGGTCTTTAAGCATTTAGTTTGTTTTACAGTCATTTTTACAATGGAAGAGGCTTGGTCGTAATTTCTGTCTTACAAGGCAGGGTTATATTCATATGAATGGGCCGTTTCTGTTGTTATCATCTTGAATCCCTTCCGTAGCTACAATTACAATGTTCGTTAGAAACTTTTTTGTTTTTTCGTGTTTTTGTTTTGTTTTTAAAGGAAAGAAGCACGTCTCATTCACAGTTAAAAGACACTAGAGGAACAGGAAGTCAGCTGGTTAATATCTCGAACCAAGCCGAGGACTGTGATACTTCCGAAGATAGGAACTTGATTTCCATTGAAATTGTGTATGTGACAGCATTGATGACGAGCTAAAAGTATCCTATTACTAGTCAAATTATTTGATAACTTATTAAATATCACAAACAATACTGGAAACAGACCTGAGTGCTGTTTTCGTGTATCAACACTGTGATTAAATAAGTTTTGCAGGTAACCAGTATTGGGTGGTGCAGTACGCAATTAAGCTCGGTGATGGAACCATTTGTTGTGTGGCATAAAAAAGCGTTGAAACTACAGATGATACTTATTTTCACCTGATGTATGAAATAAACAACTAATGTTTTTTGAATAAGCAATTTAATCACATTTCTATATTTTCTTAAATAATTTATCGCAAACTAGTTATAATAATAAGCAAACAAATCCACATCGAAATATAAACAGAGGAATGAGGTCCACCATCATTTTAGCATACTTTAGAAACTTGCGCATAAATTAAATTGACTTTGAAAGTAGATTACTGTAGTTCATATTCCTCCCCCTGAAGAATTTTTTGACGTATTCACGAGAATATCAATCCCCTCGGGTGAAATTTTCCACATAAAGAAAGTGTGGGCAAACTCTCTGAGTCAATATTTGTTTGGAGAGGTACAAACTTACCATCTCACTTCAAAGTTCTTTACGTCCTGAACGGAGCGAACTGGAACAGTTCGCTATTGATGGGCCGTCATCATTTCAACTTTCGAACTTGTGCTGCTCAAATTTAGAGAATATGTACAATGTTTAATCAGTCAGCTTGACAGCAGTATTGGGATACAGCAAGTTGGTAAACATTGCCCAAAAATTTATATGTTTATAGACTATTCTGTTATGTGTTTTCAAAGTGTTTTGCTTGAAACTGGAAATCAGCTGCAGTCACGTAAGGCTGGGCCCCCGTTTCACTTTCTAATTAACAGCAAATTAACTGGCGATCGGATATTTAATATATAATTCAGTTGGTAGTTTTATCGATTGCAACTCTGATTCGACACATTAGGAGTTGGAAAGGGAGATAGTAATGTGACGACATGGAATGAGATATGGCAATAGCTCAACTATAAGAGAGGTTTGACAAATTTTCGGCCTCCACAATAGATTTCAATACTGTTGTCATACTTTGAAACACAAGAATGTATTCTTACAATCAAATATGAAGTCGTTGGGACATTTGTTTTTAGTTATTTGTCGTTTGATCGTGGCTGAGAGTTCAATTCGCGTCCAACAATTACTATGACATTTACGCAGAGAATAGTAATCCCTGTAAGCACTATTCGGGGTGGCGGTATAATTGCTACTAAGATACCCTCGGTATCAGGCCGTAGGCGTTTTCTATGGATGATAGCTTCGGAGCGCGGAAGCCTTCCAGTGAAAACCATGGAGTATGTGCCCTCCCCCCCCATTTACCCACATCAATTTCCCGGAGAGATTTAACCCCGGTAAGAAAGTGTTCTTATGGATTACTGTATGTGTGGGTGATTGTGATGTTGTATGTTTTTACTGTACTATTGAAGAGAGGAGAAATAAGGGAGGCTGTGCATCCTGTTTTTCCAAAAGACACGTGGTGCCGCCAAATGTGGATTCCACAATCCATACGCAGGACTTTCGTGCATAGTGTGGTGATAAGGAACACACCGCCTCCCTCTTAAACTTCTAGCTAAGTCCTGAAACCCTGGGACTCGAATTAGCTACCACATGCCTAGCACCAGACAACGCCACATCTACACAGCACAACTAGGTGGGAAAAATGCTACTGAAATCTGTATAACACTTAAACATTTTGAGAAATGTTTATCTTCCGAAACTCTCTTCCAGAGGTCATTCATTATTTAAATTTCATTGATTATTCATCCCTCTTCTTTCATTCTTCAGCATTGCGCTAAAATATACATGCGAATGAACTCCAAAATTGCTTTCCCAAATCTTTACCTCCCATTAGAAACATATCGAAAATATTTAACGACAGAAATTCAGAAGGTACTATCATTTAATTGATTTAAATTTCGCTAAGATAAATTTAAAAAAAAGATTGATGATGTGCTACAACTGTCTATTAATCACCGGGTTCCGGATATTTTTTCGTCACTCGTTCGATGAGCCCTTTTTACAACTTGAAAAGACCTTAGATATCGTATTGATTCTGAAGAGAATCTCAAATATAAGAATTTATTAAATATGGTGTTTCTATTCCATTGCAAAATGTTTTATAGTGGGTCAGTCGGTAACTCACAAGTCAATGTTAGATATCGTAATGAGAGCTGGAGAGTAGCATTTTACAAATAGTTGTTTTCTCCAGAGCGACTTATGAGAAGTTAATCGTTAATTCTTCGCAGCGATTAATCCACTTTCAAGCACTTGAAGAAACTTTTAAAAAACTGTTCTGTAGCATTGAAACTAGATGACGATATATTGTGTGCACCGTAAATGACTTTACTAAGTGATAAATTGGTATAGCCATACACTATTAGAGTTGACTTAATTCTCTTGTCTATATAAAGGTTGTCACATCACGTCCTGCTATATGACAGATTTTTTTTATATTGTTTTTTTTTCGAAAGATGTTAATTTGTTCAGTTTATTCCATGCCATTTCTACAAATTAAAACTTTGTGAATCCTGTTTTTTCAATTTCACCGGACCTGAAACCCCATGGATTTTTTTTATTGGGACTACCTAAAAGATTTAGTTAACGTGACGGAGGTAACTTAGATTACACAGCTGCGTGAGAAAATAAAAACAGCTGCGGAATACATTAACCGCAAAGGTTATGCTCCCCGAATAAAAAGATCATGTATCAACGGATTTATGGCGAGCATAAGAGCAAATGGCTACCATTTTGAACAATTTCTATAAGTAACCAAATAAAAAATATTACTTGCATTTATTTCGTCTATTATTTGCATGCACACCATAGCAAAAACCTTTCTTTAAATCATTTTCATCATTTTTTGGCAACATGTTTAAAATGCACAATGGTCTCTTTAGCAGACTGAATTACCATAAAACAATCATTTTAAAAGAAGTATAAAATAATTACACCATTAAGATTTTTTTTTAAGGTTTTAAGAAAAAAAGAACATTGTTTTAGATTACTTAAATAAGCAAAAACAGAAAAATGGCACACATTAACATACATAAACAAGAACACTCACAAAATAGTAAACATTCTGAAAAAGCAAGGACTCAGGATAGCATTTAGAACAGACAACTCACTAAAGAAAAACATCATAAACAACTCTCCAAACAACAAATTTCACAATTCAGGTATATATAGATTAACTTGCAATGACTGCAATGCAGAACATATAGGCCAAACATGCAGGAAATTTGAAACCATATATAAGGAACATTTAAGAGCACTAAAATACGATAACCACTCAACATTCGCAGAAAACCTACTAGAATATAACCACCAGCCCACAAACATAGAGTCAGACATGTAAATACTAACCATTAATAACAGCAAACCACAACCACTAACATTTCAGGAAATCTACCACATCCACAAATCACTGGCAGAAGAAAAGAACATAATAAACGAATAAATGAACCTGACCGACCCAACACTATACACAGTACTCAAAACCAAATAATAAACACAACCATACACCACAAAAGGACACAGCCAATAATAATAATAATACACCAAACTAAGCACGAACACATATTTAAAAGCGCGCCACCCACCGAGTAAAACAGAAGACAAACGGTAAACAAACCTGCTAATCAGTGATGTACAGTATCTAACGTAAGACATCAGAACTCAATGTATTACAGTGCTACGCAAATAATCGCAAAAATGCAACCAACATGTGCAATATATATTGCAGTTACAAACATAACTGATGCTAAAATGCTGTACAATTATAAGCATATGTGACCAAAGAAAAATGTAAGTAAGATTAAATCTGTAACCCACAATTTTCATGTTTAAATTGTAAAAGAGAACAAATGTAATTATATGTATAAATATCCACAGACAGAACCGCTGAAGATGCTTCGCAAATGAAGCGAAACGCGTTCGGAAAATAAAACAACAATTTAAATTGCATTGGCATTACAATTATTCATAAAATTGAAGAATTATTTGAGCAACAACACAGTGCAAAGAATCGATGAAATGGCACAAAACATTGGGGATTCTTTATGTATACAACATAATTCTGATTCTCTACAGGGCTTAATGTATCCAAATTTGCGGTGACCGTTGGCTTAGCGATTTAGTTCTCCGACCGGAATTCTTAATGCCTTTGAAATGACTTTCACCTCTGCCAAAGCTTTGCTTTGATCATCGCAAGTACGCTAAGACCATCCGTGGCTGGGATTCCACGTATAAAAGCAGATCCCCTTTAGACTATAGGATTATCAGGTTAGGTTAAGCTGTAACGGACGTGTAAAGTGTCTCCGGTCAGTATTGCCATATACATTTACTTATTTAGCGAACTTTGCCAGAAAATTTAGATTCTAGCAAACGTTCGTTTCGTGATAGATGATAAAATTTGCCAACCATTATTACTCGTCAGGAATTGATCAATTGATACATAAGAAGAATCGTTAGTTCATACAAATATTTTGGTGGCTCCAATTTTAACCTCAATTAAAATAAATATTTTAATTAAATTATTTAAGTACATGGAAAATTAGTATGACTGTATCGCCAATTTCTATAATATTTATTTTGATAAAATTAGTACGTACTGGAGTATTGATGTAATATTCCGTCATTGGAGTATAGAAATAGCAGCTGTCTTTCGAGCGAAGCCAGCAGGGTGGCAGGAAGTGTCCCGTTTCCCGCCGGCTTCAAACAACAAAAGGGGTTGAGCCAGCAACCCTAGAAATTCGGAAAAAATCCTTAGCCGAGTGCAAAGCAACCACCTCAATGGCGGGCCAACGTCGCTTTGGAAATTCTAAAAGTCACTCCCGGGAAAGGAGATAGTCAAAAAGAGATTATTAAACTCCGAAAATTTCTACGGTTGGTGATACACAGTACTCAAACTGAGAAGCTGGAAGGCGAAGTGAAAGTTCCGGGGAGCATACATTTTGATTCATTCGATGCACAATCGAAGTGGAGAATTCAGAATTCTTCCATATCCGTCGTGCACATCTGCCTTATTACCGAACATAGAAATAATAATTCCATGTCCTCTGTCGCAGCTAAGACGAGAAGGGTGTTCTAGGCTGCACAACGGAGAGAGATGAACGGTTCCACGCGAAACCATTCTTGAAATTATAATGGCGCAAACTGCTCTCGTGGTAAATGAACGAAATCCAATTAAGTAACTAACTCAGGTACCTGCTGATGGTGACTTCAGATTAATATGCAGAGAAGCGGAAATGTGAAATACAAATAATTGTCATGGGAGGTGTCAATCGTCATATTTGGTATCAACCTCTCATCGCCCATAACATCAAATTAACTCTCAATACTCGTATAAAGCCAAGTCTTAAAACATACTTCACTTCATTAACTTAGCTAGCCGGAATTCCAATATGTGTAGTTTTGCAAATTATTATTATTATTTATGTAATGTGCTTGGTTGTGTAATTAAATGTCATGCATCAATTAAGTGAGGTGAGTAACGCAATTAGTGTGATGTTATATATTTGTTTTGGCATGAATAAATATCCAGCGTTGGACCCGAAGAATTCCGTAAATTTATTTTAATTGATTATTCAAGTTCAACTGTTAATGATCTTGATAAACGTTGCAAATTTCATTTCTTTACGTTGTGAGAAAATAAATGAAAAATGTGAAAAATCTTTTATTTTAATAATAGCTGTTTCTCTTTAGTTAAAAAGTTGATATTTTACTGATATTAATTAATAATTTTGTTGTGATGATGCAAGTGTAAATTTCAAAGTGTCACGAAAAGTAAGGGCTTATTTCTCAAATAACTAAATGGACTGTTTCAATTTATTGCCGAATGTCGATACAATATTAGTGGCTTATTTTAATATGAAGAGCTTTCTAAAAGAAAAAGAAATCCTGGTGAGTAATATCTATTCGTTGCTACCCATGATGTTTCAGAGCCACAAAGGATTTTTTTTATTATTATTATTTTTTAAATTAGCATCACAAGCAATCCACTGATTGACAGGCTAAAAACCGTAAAGATTTCAATTTTTTGATGCTTCATTAAAAAATTCACAGACTATCAAAATGTTTCTTCTCGAATTAATTTAAAAAACTTTTTGAATCTGTTTTAGAATTTAGAGTTCCTGCAAAATGGTTATTATTCTTGGCAGTTCATTGATTGATTCCCATAATGATAAGAATTACTTGATTGATTTGTTCAATTAATTCTATGAAACGAATCTACTGCTCCAAGGCGATCACCTGAACCTGACAAAAAACCGATACATGTCCCCCCCCCCCCTAGTTCAAATCTTGCCCCCTTAAGTTCTGATCCTGTATACGCCCTTGGTACTGTACTTTTAAAGCCACAATATTAGAATCCAATTGTTATGCAATAGTATGTGATGTTCACAATGGATTTTGTAAAGTGCCAGATAACCGCTTCGAAAGATCCTAACACGCGGTATATTGTAACACGTTTACTAAGCCGAAGATGAAGCTATGTTACATATGCTAAGGTCTTCAAAATATTCCACTGGGACGTAGTGTGATGGGTTCTTTTCTTTTCTTTTTTTACAAATGGTATTATTGCCGGCCTAAATATAGCTTGAAAATGGATCGAGCCAATGTTTTTATATACGGGGAAAAATATAACTCAAAAGATAGTTCAAAATATCAACGGGATTTGCTGTGTCCGCACGGCGGCCGAAATGACAACACAGCGGACGGGCGTTCGCCCAGAGACGATCAAGTGGGAACCGGAGCAAAGTCCAAGAAGATCTGCGCAGAGTCCAAGGAAGAAACCGAACGTAAACTGAGACGCGCACTGATCCGAGTCCAATATGTGATGCACAGAATCCAAAGGAGTAACCGAACGTAGTCAGAGTCCAATAGGCGATGCACAGAGAGACGGAAGCCAAACTGAGTAGAAGTGAACACAGCACTGTCTTGAGTGGGACCGCGTGGCTGTATTTATACTAGGCGAGTCGCTTCTGATTGGTCACGGCTCAACCAGTGCCATGCGGTGGCGCTAGTTGGCCAGGTGCTAGCGCCGTCTATCGGTTGTCCACCTCCATCTCTTCTTCCGGGCATGTGACGGTGTCGGGCCGGGATACCAGAGGATTTTTAACACGTCAACGTTTCGTTGTGCACTGAAGAGCCGTTATACTAGACCAGAAAGTCAATATGGGTGAAGGTTTTTTCTTTTGTTGTTTGATTTTTTTTTTTTCTTTTCTAAATTCATTTGGTCATTCTGCATTTTCAGTTGTATATCAGCAGCATTTCCCTTCATGGTGTGCAACACGGGACTGACACATCTCTTACTTAAATGTCCCTCTGACCCTGTGCGGACTCGGACCAGCTACCCTTGAAACATGAAGGCAGGTCGTTATCCCCTACTCTATCAGGGCCGGCACGGGCCATGTTCAAATCAGCGTTGTAATGGAGGTCATCTTTACGGATGTGGATGTTCAGTGCTTGACATTCGCGGATGTTTCGCGGAAGTGGATGAGGAGCTGAAAAAATAAATTTATTATTGTCTAGATTTTAATATTTTATCAAAAATAAAAATAAGTATATTTTTTTGGTGAATTCTACATTTTTCATAAGTAAAGTCTATTTCCATCTAATACTGCCATATTTATTTATTTTCTGCCTCATCTTTCAACAACAAACACACACAAATGATTTAAATTATAAGTTCGCACGCATCTAAAAAAATAGTCTTTGTCATATGAACTTTTCCGAGTTTGCGGCTAGAGTAATTCAAGCGTCGTGCACAAGGACACGCCACCGCACATATCCTTTCCCCGCCCCCTGCCTTTTCACCGCTCTAGCGGCACATTCACAGTACATCTTGTAGGACCTACGATGAACCGATTTTTCATTAAGGACCCTTGCTGGACCGTGATAGGGGCTAAAGGACTATATGTACGACGTGTTGGATGTTGCTGGACTCCCAGATAATCAACACTGGTACTTGCCGTTCAACAAGCTATGGTGTTGGATCATGATTGGAGGAAACATCCTACGAGTGTGCGATATGGACAGTGGTGTGCCGCTGGAAAGTACGACTGGAAAGGACTGCCTGGAACATTTTGTTGGGCCCCTTCTATTAGTGTGAATGGGTAAGCGCATCCTACTGTAGCTCTACACTGATGTCCTTGCAGTTGGATCGTTAATAGGCCGCTTTACTTAACATACAAGTTCAAACTTGTAAATTCATCACTTAATGAATAACACCGTTCAGTTGATTGTTATTATTTTGCAGGACCGTAAGGAAAAAAACAACCACGTTGTTGTTAGCTAAGCGACGATGGGCCGAATCTCGTATAAAGAGAAAAGAATAATATATATTAATTCCAATGTAAACAAAACATCCACGTTAAAAATTACGGATGCGAAAGCGGAGGTAGGATTTCACGCGAAAGTTCCGCACTTCCGTTTGGAGTAGTCGCAATCCTGATTGCCGTTTATCAGCAGTTTCCACAGTCACCTAGGCGAATGCTGAGACGGTAACCAATATCCACTTCATAAATAACACATTTCACTTTTTTATGGCCATTAGAGGCGGGAAAGGACTGGGGGGAAGGAACGGGAATGAATTTGGCTATGGCCTTTTAAAGGAAGCATCCCGGCATTCGCCTGGAGTGATACGGGGCAACCATGGAAAACAAAAATCTGGATGCCCGCACGAGGATTTGAACCTCTGTCCCCCCAATTGTGAGGTCAGAGCGTCACCACTTACCCTCCGCGGTCGGTAACACAAACAGAAAGTAAATTTATGATACAGTAGAGAGATAATACGTTTAGTAGACAAACTGCTAAACGCACTTCCCGCATTGGGATAGTGCCAATGATGGAAACAGAAGACAAAGGGATTTTAAATTCCGTCAACAAGGCAGCAGAAAAATTGTGGACATAAACAAATATGTCACTAATTTTTTAGTTCTGAAATGTTTTACGTTGGAGGTACGGCGCATCATCAGTGTCGGTATATTGGGAGCGATTTTTTTTTTTTTGAAATTAGTATAAAATTTCAGTTATAAGATAACGCAAGTTTTTGCAAAAATAAATTTTATTTTCATTCTTGGCAGCTTTCTAGAACATGTAGATCAGTAAAAGCACCTGTATTTCTAGAATGAAAGCCCATAAAATTCAGACAGGTAGTTTTTACTTGAATCACGTTCAACAAAAAATTATTTTAAATTTCTCAGCTCTTCACATCAAAATGAAACATAGTGTAATTTATACCGGGTACCAGAATGATAATAGGAACCCGATCAAAACGGGGCAGTAGTTTTTACGTGAATTTCGTTCAACTAAAAATGATCATAAATTTACTACCTTTTCAATGTCACATGACATGACATATATCCTATTATATCCTCTGGACCATGGGCTGTACATTAATCAAAATACGACCAGTAATTTTTGCGTGAATCCCGTTTATTGCAGCTTGAAGACAAATAGACAGGCAGATTTAAAAAAAAAAAAATATTCCTGCTGTGTAGCTTAATAAACTATTTTTTTTGAATTTACTCTTTTATTATATGTATAGATAACATTGCGCATTAGGTTGGGAGTCTCTGGTAGATAGACGACACACGTTTCGTTTAAACTTATTGGTAAACATGCGTACTCCCACTTTCACTTTTGAGTGTAGTGAAATACTTCTTCCACCAACCTATTTGAGTCGGAAGGACAGGAAAGATAAAATTAGAGAAATAAAGTGCCGGACTGATTCTTATATGAATTCTTTTTTCCCTCGTACCATTAGGTATTGGAATGCACAGCAAAGAGATTAGCTTTGGTGCTGAGCACCCTCTGCCACCCACAATTTTGTGAATTGCAGAGTATATATGTAGATGTAGATAGATATGTGCTATTCTGTTACCTTATGTAGTAGTATGCAGAAGCTAACGCTGTTTCAATATGGGACGAAAACTAGAAACCGATGGAAAACTGCAAGAATTTATTGGTGATGGGCACAATGAATACCAAAAATCGATTGTCTTTTAAAAGAAAAGTAATAGGTTCGCATCTCCGAAAAACTGATTTCATTGAATGACCAAGAACTTACAAAGCACGAAATCGTAGCCTCACATTTACGTTTTATGAAAGTCGATGTCAAGAGTTAAATTCATAGAAAGAATAATGAACAAATTCGACAAACTTACAAAGGTGGTAATATTTTATACTCGTGATTGTAAATGGAATAGTGTACGATTGAAAACTAATTACTATATTAGGTAGTGAAATTTTGGATCACAGTTGAACCCACATTTTGACTAACCACTAATGTATATACGAGTGTATAAAGGATTTTACGTAGCATTTCAACTTAGGAAGTATCGCCATCAGACGAAATTTATGAATCAAAATGCATTGTTCTAAATTTAATTCTTTCTATAGTGAAATATTTCTTTCAGAAAGTTACAGTGAAGAAGAAATAAGATTAAAAAAATAATTTACTTTTTTCACTTAATTTTATATGTAGAAACTAATAAAATAGAGATGCTACATAGCAGGACGTATTTCCCTCTCCTCAAAATTATACTTTAATCTACATAATTTCTGATTTAGGTATCTGAAGTTGAGAGAAAGCGTCGATGGGCCCAAGCTAGTCCTAACTCGACATATGGTTTTTACGCCTCGTCGATGTCGAGAACATTAGAGTCTCGAAGGGACTGGGGGCAAGTAACGGGAAGGAACTCGGCCATCCAGAGCGTTAACCGTTCATCCACCACGCTCAGTATGGCTTTGTTACGAACCAAACAGGCCAGGGTAGCCTCTATTACCTATTGTAGTATCCAAAAACGTGAAGAGTGCCGTGATACCAAACATTCGTCACACTGCTACTACCTACCATTAACGCTAATCCTGTGATAACACAAGACGCTGTTCGGAAAACCTTTCAAAGGTGCGCATTCAATAAAGAACGAGGTTTTAAGTGCTCACTTGGGCATTAGCCTCTTTCTCTCATTCGAGGGACATCTTTTACTAGTCTAATAAAACTGCAATATTAAAAGAACCTTGCATGATGCGATTAACTTTTTCATTTTTGAAAATATTTATTATTACTTTTTCTCATAGCTTTACGCCTGTCGACGTCAAGGACATTATTGAGGCGGGAAAGGACAGGGAAAACGAAGTGGAAGAAATCAGGGCACGGCCTTTTGAAGGATGCATACCGGCATTCGCCTGGAGTGATTTGGTGAAACGATGAAAAACCGAAGTCTGGATGCCCGGACGGGGATACGAACCCGCGTCCTCCTTAATGCGAGGCCAGAGAGTTAACCGCTCACCCAACAAGCTCGGTATATAAAAATGTTGACATAGAATCGAGCCTGGTGGGTGATAGGTAACGAATCCTCGTCCGCCCATCCAGATTTGGATTTCCACACATCACTTCTGTGGAATACCGCGATGGTTCCTTCAAAAGTCCATATCCCAATTTATTCCCATTCCACACCAGCAGTCCCTTTCTCCCCTCTAATTAAATAAGCACAAAAAAATTGCGTACACCTATCCAATATATACACTGACCATCAAGATTTTATGACTCAAAAAATGATGTAATATGTTAACACGGTGTTTTCATTTACTCTACGAATATTCACGTACAACGGGAGAGTCCTCACGTCATTAAAACACTTTCATTTTACACGTAAAAAAAATAGCTTTTTATAACGCATTTATTTTATCTTTCATAACAACGACACTGGAATTAATAAGCTTGATGTTTTGGACATGTTTAAAATGCAAAAGGAAAATTGGAAACCTGTAGGCATCCAGTTTTATGTCGCAATGAAATATCTGACAGTGGTATCGAGTACCGTGTCAACGCGGCGGAGCATTTTATTTCTCTTGCACTGATGCGCAGGTTACAAAAAAGTCTGTTGCAATCGGATCACATACGTAATACCACGAGGAAAAAGCTTGTTGATACGGACTAGTACTGAACTCACGTGAAATTTATACTTGAATATTTCAACGAAACTCTATGTCTTTACAATACCCGGAAATATATTTGGTATTTTCTGAACGATGCAATTATGTTTGCCTCCTCTTACGTCACGTAGCCTGATATATGAGCTACAACTTTCGCGTCTGGCATTCTAGAAGACTATGATTCAATTTTTTGTCCTGTCATCCAATCGCATGCCGAGTTAATCTTCACTAATGTATGTATGTTCATTTGGCTCACTAGGACCACGTTAGGCTTAATTTGGCTTAAATCTGCTATGGATGTGTACACATCAACATTACAACTAGGGTTGTTAGTCCTGGAGGGTACTTACAGTTTAACTTGGAAACCGATCCAAAGAAGAGTTCATGCGTAATTCACATTACACAGCAAGCTGTGCCACAGGTGAAGATCGGGTTAAGGGCCTACGAAAATCCCCGCCGAGACAGGAATTCAAACCGGTGTCCTTTATATCTCCAGTCAGACGCCTTAAGCACTGAGCCACAGGCCCGCTCTTTTTTTTTGCTGTTGTCAGTCTTTAGACTGGTTTGATGCAATCCTCCATCCCTTCCTATCCTGTGCTAACCTCTTCATTTCTACATACCCCTTACAACCCACGTCCTCAATTATCTGCTTCATATATTCTAATCTCTGTCTTCCTCTACAGTTCTTAGCATCCACTGTTCCCTCCACTAACAAATTAACCAATCCAGCATGTCTCAAAATATGACCTACCAGCCTGTCTCTTCTTCCTGTAAGCTTCTTCCATAAACTTCTTTTCTCACCCATCATTTCCAAAACTCGTTCATTTCTTACTTTGTCTGTCCACCTAATTTTCAGCATTCTTCTGTAGCACTACATTTCAAATGCTTCAAGTTTCTTTCTTTCCGGTATTCCTAAAGTCCATGTTCGCTGCCGTAAAGTGCTGTGCTCCACACATAGAGTTTTAAGAAGTTATTACTGATTCCTAGATCAATATTTGAAACTAAAAGATTACTCTTTTTCATGAAGGCTCTTTTTGCTAGTGCTATTCTGCTTTTAACATCATTCCTGCTTCGGCCATCGGTTGTAATTTTGCTTCCCAAGTAACAGAACTCACTCACTTCTCCTATTGCATCCCATCCTATTTTTATATTTAATCTGCTAGCATTTGTATCATTTCTGCTACATTTCATCACTTTTGTCTTACTTTGATTTATATTCAGTCCAAAATCTTCCTTCAGTATTTTGTTCATGCCATTCAATAACTTCTCAATATCCTCAGCCCTCTCTGCTAACAAGACAATGTCATCAGCAAATCGTAGCATACTGATTTTTTCTCCCTGAAAACTTATGCCTCATGAAAATTTTTCTTTGACTTTCTTCATTGCTTCTTCTACAGTACAAGTTGAATATTAACGGGGATAGACTACAACCTTGTCTCACACCCTTTTTAACTAATGAATGTCTTTCGTGATTCTCTACTTTTATTACAGCCACTTGATTCTTATAAAGTTTATAGAGTATTCTTCTATCTCGATACTTTAGACCTGACTTCTTTAAAATTTTGAACATCTTGTCCCACCTAACATTATCAAAAGCTTTTTCTAAATCAACAAATGCCATAAAAGTATCTTTGTTTTTCTTGATCTGCCCTTCAAGTATTAATCTTAAAGACAGAATTGCTTCCCTTGTACCGCAATTTTTCCTAAACCCAAACTGATCTTCACCTACTATCTCTTCTACTACCCTTTCCATCCTTCTGTATATTATTCTGGTCAGTAATTTTGAAGCATGTGATGTTAGACTAATGAGTGCGATAATTCTCACATTTTCGGCTTGTGGTTTCTTTGGAAGTGTGAAGATGATATTATTATTAAAATCAGTTGGAATTTCTCCTGTTTCATAACTTTTTGATATTAGCTTGAATAATCTTTCGATTCATTCCTCTCCTAGAGATTTAAGAAGTTCTGCAGGAGATCTCATCAATTCCAACTGCCTTATTTGCTTTCAAGTCATTCAGAGCTTTATTAAATTCTGTCCTCAAAACAGGATCTCCTCAAGTCATCCATGTCGACATCGCCTTCCTTTTCCAAAACACTATTGTTCAAGTCGTCCCCAACATACAGTTTCTCAATGTATTCCATCTGTTAGCTCTATCTTCTGACCTTAAAAGAGGTTTCCCATCGGCAGCTTTAATGTTCATACCTCTTTTCTTCATTTCTCCAAAATTCTGTTTGATCTTTCTATATGCAACATCTACTTTTCCTGCAACCATTTCCTTTTCTACTTCTTCACACTTTTCTTATAGCCATTTTTCTTTTGCTATTTTGCATTTCCTATTTATTTGATTTCTAAATTGCCTGTACTGCTCTCTTTCCTGCTTCATCCTGAGCATTTTTGTACCTTCTCCTCTGATCGATCAGCTGCAAAATTTCTTCTGTGATCCAAGGTTTTCGGGCAGCTTGTTCCCTAAAGCCTAATGTTTCTTTGCCAGATTTCATTATTTCGGTCTTTAATGCATTCCAATCGTTCTCGGTTGAGCTCCTTTCACAGTTAATTCTTAGACCTAAGTCTACCATTTCTGCAAATTTTTCTCTTGTGCTTAGATTTTTTCAGTTTATTCACTTCCAGTCTGTTCTGCTTATGCTGCTTCCTTATTTCGCTTGAATTTCAGCCTGCACTTCCTTACTATCAAATTATGGTCCGAGTCTATGTCTGCTCCTGGGTACGCTTTACAGTCCTAGAACTTGATTCCTGAATCTCTGTTTGACCATGATATAATCTAGCTGATATCTGCCTGTATCCCAGGACGTTTCCAGGTGTATATTCTTCTTGCATGGTTCTTAAACAGTGTGTTCGCCACTACTAGCTTATATCTTTCACAAAATTCTAGCAACCTGCTTCCTCGCTCATTTCTTTCTCCTAGACCAAAACTTCCTACAGTATTCCCCTCTTTCCTTCTCCCACTATTGCATTCCAATCACCCATGATTATTAGATTTTCCTCCCCTTTCACATATTGGATTAATTCATTCGATTTCAGCGTATATTTTTCTATTTCTTCGTCATCTTCCTGTGACGTTGGCATATATACTTGTACTAATGTGGTTGGGACGGCTTAGTTTTCTAACCTCATCAAAATAATCCTGTCACTTAAACTGTTCATAATAACTCGACCCTTGGTTCCCTACTTCTTGTTCATTACAAATCCTACACCAGTGACTCCATTGACAGCTTGTGTGCTAATTATCCTGTGTTCCCCAGACCAGAAATCCTTGTGCGTCCTTCCATTTAATCTCACTAATCCCAACAACATCTAACCTAAGTTGTTCCATCTCCCTTTTAAGTTTTCTAACCTACCTGCCCTATTCAGACTTCTAACATTCCACGCTCCGACTCGTAGAATGTTTCTATCCATTCTGATGACTCCCTGAGCAGTCCCCACCCGGAGATCCGATTGGGGGACTATTTTACCTCCGGAATATTTTACCCAGGAAGAAGCCATCATGATATATGTAATTTGAGAGGATTACATGTCCTCGGGATACCCTTTGGGTCTTTAATGCAGTGGTTTCCCGTTGCCTTCTGCATCCCCATGCCGTTGATCATTTCTGATTCATCCGCCTTTAGGGGCCGTTTCCAACCCCAAGGGCAAGAGGGTGCCCTGAACCGCTCCCCGCTCTTCCGCCCTCCTTTCGGAGGCCGTTGGCAAGCAGTGGGTGACTCCTTATACCGGGAATCTTTCAGTCGCCAGAGCCTCGTCCGTGCAAACAGGGTGCACCACGTGAAGGAGAGGTTGACATTTGGTTGGAAAAGACTAGTATAGTCTCTCTCAAACCCTTACACCCCAAGCCCGCTCTAATCTACACTAATTTCTCTGTCTGTTTGTTACATTTCACGACAAACGGCTAAACCAATCTCAATGAAATTTGACAGGGCCATCCAGATTTCGGTTTTCCTTGGTTCCCGAACGGGTTGGATCCTTTAAAAAAGGCCATGGCCTATTAACGTCCCATTCCATCCCAAGAATTCTGGAGCAAGTCGTATGCTCTAATAACGTTATGAAGTTTCTGGATGAAAACGAGTACTTACAGCAAACCAACACGGATTTCGTAAGAACGTTCGTGTGAAACGCAACTGGCTCTATTTTCGCATGACGTAATGAAGGTTATCGATGCAGGATCACAAGTTGATGCTATTTTCTTGGATTTCCAGAAGGCTTTTGACTCTGTACCACATAACCGCCTTTGGTGAAGATTCGAGCGTACGGTATATCTGATCAGATCTGCGAATGGATACGCGATTTTCTAACTGGTCGGCCGCAGTATGTCGTTGTTGACGGGGAAGCCTCTTCAAAGCTAGATGTTACTTCGGGAGTTCCTCAAGGAAATGTAATAGGACCACTTCTTTTCTTAATTTTTACAAAACGATCTCGGTGACTACGTAATTGCAGGATGCGATTTTTGCTGATGATGCACTTATTTATAGGGAAGTGGGGTGCTCTGACGATTGCTTAGAAATATAGCGTGATCTGGATGTTATTTCGGAATGGTGCCGTAAATGGCAGCTTACACTTAACTGTAAAAAGTTCAAGGCAATGCAAATAAGTGATAAAAAGACCCGTTTGCTCACGAGACAAAGTTAACAATTCAGTTGTTGACACGGTCGATTCCCTGAAGTATCTAGGCGTAACAGTACAAAGCAACATGAAATGGGACTTGCACATAACTTCCGTCGTAGGGAAAGCTAATTCTAAACTACGTTTATAGGTCGTATTTTTAGAAGCTGCAATGCTCATACAAAGGAAATAGCGTACAAAACACTAGTGCGTCCGCATTTGGAATACTGTTGTGCAATTTGGGATCCGTATCGCAAGGGATTGATTGACACGTTAGAGACAGTACAGAGGAGAGCCGCTCGATTCGTGACCGCTAGTTACAGTCCTTATGTAAGTGTCATCACGGAGCTGATACGTGGGTTAGGCTGGGATTGTTTGGCGGACAGACGACGTCGTTTTCGTTTAAATTTGATGGAGAATATGCGAAAATCTCTAATTTACGAGTGCAACGAAATACTTCTTCCGCCAACCTATTTAGGTCGCAATGACAGAAGGGATAAGATTCGAGAGATAAGATGCCGTACTGATAAATTTATGTATTCTTCTTTCCTCGTTCTATTCGGGATTGGAATACTCTAAAATAGGATTGGTGCTTAGCACCCTCTGCCACCCACAGTAATTGTGAATTGCAGAGTATAGATGTAGATGTAGATGAAGTCCTTTCCCGCCTCTAATGACATTGTCACCTTGACGTCAACGAGGCATAAAACCGTAAGCAGAAAAAAATTAAAAAATAATGGAAAAAGTCATGTGATGTATTCATTATTGGAAATTTATGTAAAAGAAAATGTGTAGGAAGTTATTTCAATTATGTTGTTCTTAAGTTTGTTCTTTATGGTTGCATTATTGCAAGTAGCTGAGGCTATTGTTAAATGAAGGGTTTCTAACGATATTTATAGGCAATCAGCTGTGCGAGATAAAAGATTCAAAGAAAGAAGGAAATAGCTTAGAAGAACCACACAAATCGTGCAGTCTGATTAAGTGACAGGGTATTAATAACATTTTGTTGAAAAAATGAAATCAAGTAAACGTGTGACGAATCCTCACTAATACATTGAGGTTACATAACTGTTTATTATGTTCAAAATTCGTTATCATGAACCAAAGAACCAAGAAACGTATTCATATGAGGATATTATCTCTTTTTACTAATTAGTATATGGTTATGGTAAAATTGCTTTACGTTGAATAATTAATTTTAAAAAATAAAATTGCTTTACGTTGTTTAGTGAATCTAATGAACGTTAAATAATTAATGCTTGGAAATAAAAGTGCTTCAGGATATTGATATAGAAGCGTCGTTAAAAGTTATTCGCTCCTTTTCTAGATTGTAGATAGTAATGGTCAGTAAAATGGAACGTCATAAAAAAACTAAATTTTGATAAGCGTTATAAAATCTCGGTGAAATTTCTTTTAAAGCGTGAAATGTTCAATAATAATAATAGAAAACTTTTAATCATCATCATATGCTAATCACTATGCCATTTTATGAATCTTTGCTATTCTTCTTTATTCACTTATAGAGAATTCATTATTATTGTTCCTGTCCAGCAATTTTGTGTCATCTCCACTCTTAACAACTTTCATAAATAATTGACAAATTAATTCTTTCGGTATTCAGTTTTCATTTGTCAATTGATGTCTTCCTATCTATCAGCCACTATATTTATTGCTCCAATAATTTTTTTTATAGGTTCCAGTCAGATTTATACTTAAACGACTATTAGCTAACTGTTTGAATATTTCTTTCACATATGGACAAATAAGAACAGAGGTGTAAATAAAATGTAAACCCATAGAATCAGCGTACATTTGAACAACAGCGACACATTTGTGGATTCTTATCACCTGAAGCTAGTCAAATAGTGTACCCCAAATATGAGTAACCTCAAGGAAATTCTACATCTGCATGTACATATATTCTCTGCAATTCACAAAATAGTAGGTGGTAGAGGGTGCTCAGCACCTAAGCTAATCTCTTTGTTGTGCATTCAAATCCCGAATGGTATGGGGGAAAAAAGAATTCATATAAGAATCAGTGCGGCACCTTATTTCTCTAATCTTATCTTTCCTGTCATTCCGACTCAAATAGGTTGGTGGACGAAGCATTTAACTACACTCGTAAGTGAAAGGGAGTACACATGTTTACCAACGTGCGTCGTCTATCTACCAGAGACTCAAAGCTCAGTCTACTAAGTACTAATCAGTTCTGTGACGCTTTCATAAGGACTGTAGCAAGCGGTCATGAATCGAGCGGCTCTTCACTGTACTTTCTCTTTAGTGTCAATCAACCCATTACGAAACGGATCCCAAATGGTACAAGAGTAGTCCAATCTCCTATGTTGTTCATTACAATTTTTCAAGATTCGACATAGGAATCGCTAGCCTAGAATTAGCTCTACCTACTAACAAATTAATGTGTAAGTCCCACTTAATGTTCCTTTCTACTGTTACTCCCAAATATTTCACTGAATCGATCATATCAATAACTGAACTCTTTGCATCATATTTCTGAACAATCTGATTATTTTTGTTAGTTATGCTCATTGCCTTACACTTTTCATAATTTAGTGTAAGTTGCCATTCAGCGCACCATGCCAAATTATATCCAGATCACGCTGAATTTCTAAGCAATCGGCCGAATTCCTTACTTCCCTATAAATAACCGCGTCATCAGCAAACAATCTAAAAATGCTTTTCACTTTGTCTCCAAGATCGTTTATAAAAATTAAGAAAAGAAGTGGTCCTATTACACTTCCTTAAGGTACTGTACACTCGAAGTTAACATCTAGATTATAAGAACTTTCTCCTTCAACGACGACATATTGCGACCGATCAGTTAGAAAATCCTTTATCCATTCACAAAGCTGATCCGATATACCGTGCGCTCGAAGCTTCGCTAAAAGTCGGTTGTGTGGCACAGAGTCAAAGGGATTCTGAAAATCTAAAAAAATTGCATCTACTTGTGAACTGCATCAATAACTTTCATTACGTCGTGTGTAAATAGAGCCAGCTGTGTTTCACATAATCTTTTCTTCCGAAATCCGTCTTGATTGTTGTAAGCAACTTAATTTCATCTAGAAAATTCATAATGTTCGAGCATATAATATGCTCCATAACTTTACTACAAACAGATGTTATTGACGTGGGACAGTAGTTTCTAGAATCACTTCGATCACCTTTCTTGAAAATCGGAGTTACTTGCGCGATTTTCAGTCAGAAGGTACTTTTCGCTCTTCTAAGGATTTACTGAATATATCAGACAGAAATCTCTTCAATCACATTATGATACCTGCAGTATCTATTCGTAATGATTCCATCACCAACTCGACACGACGCGGGTAAACTGGAATGC
>CM061921.1:348073811-348347036 GCA_031002005.1 Vandiemenella viatica | reverse complement strand
GCGATTTTCTAACTGGTCGGTCGCAGTATGTCGTTGTTGACGGGGAAGCCTCTTCAAAGCTAGATGTTACTTCGGGAGTTCCTCAAGGAAATGTAATAGGACCACTTCTTTTCTTAATTTTTTATAAACGATCTCGGTGACTACGTTAATTGCAGGATGCGATTTTTGCTGATGATGCACTTATTTATAGGGAAGTGGGGTGCTCTGACGATTGCTTAGAAATATAGCGCGATCTGGATGTTATTTCGGAATGGTGCCGTAAATGGCAGCTTACACTTAACTGTAAAAAGTTCAAGGCAATGCAAATAAGTGATAAAAAGACCCCGTGTGCTCACGAGTACAAAGTTAACAATTCAGTTGTTGACACGGTCGATTCCCTGAAGTATCTAGGCGTAACAGTACAAAGCAACATGAAATGGGACTTGCACATAACTTCCGTCGTAGGCAAAGCTAATTCTAAACTACGTTTTATAGGTCGTATTTTTTAGAAGCTGCAATGCTCATACAAAGGAAATAGCGTACAAACACTAGTGCGTCCGCATTTGGAATACTGTTGTGCAATTTGGGATCCGTATCGCAAGGGATTGATTGACACGTTAGAGAAAGTACAGAGGAGAGCCGCTCGATTCGTGACCGCTAGTTACAGTCCTTATGTAAGTGTCACAGAGCTGATACGTGGGTTAGGCTGGGATTGTTTGGCGGACAGACGACGTCGTTTTCGTTTAAATTTGATGGAGAATATGCGAAAATCTCTAATTTACGAGTGCAACGAAATACTTCTTCCGCCAACCTATTTAGGTCGCAATGACAGAAGGGATAAGATTCGAGTGATAAGATGGCCGTACTGATAAATTTATGTATTATTTCTTTCCTCGTTCTATTCGGGATTGGAATACTCTAAAATAGGATTGGTGCTTAGCACCCTCTGCCACCCACAGTAATTGTGAATTGCAGAGTATAGATGTAGATGTAGATGAAGTCCTTTCCCGCCTCTAATGACATTGTCACCTTGACGTCAACGAGGCATAAAACCGTAAGCAGAAAAAAATATAAAAAATAATGGAAAAAGTCATGTGATGTATTCATTATTGGAAATTTATGTAAAAGAAAATGTGTAGGAAGTTATTTCAATTATGTTGTTCTTAAGTTTGTTCTTTATGGTTGCATTATTGCAAGTAGCTGAGGCTATTGTTAAATGAAGGGTTTCTAACGATATTTATAGGCAATCAGCTGTGCGAGATAAAAGATTCAAAGAAAGAAGGAAATAGCTTAGAAGAACCACACAAATCGTGCAGTCTGATTAAGTGACAGGGTATTAATAACATTTTGTTGAAAAAATGAAATCAAGTAAACGTGTGACGAATCCTCATTAATACATTGAGGTTACATAACTGTTTATTATGTTCAAAATTCGTTATCATGAACCAAAGAACCAAGAAACGTATTCATATGAGGATATTATCTCTTTTTACTAATTAGTATATGGTTATGGTAAAATTGCTTTACGTTGAATAATTAATTTTAAAAAATAAAATTGCTTTACGTTGTTTAGTGAATCTAATGAACGTTAAATAATTAATGCTTGGAAATAAAAGTGCTTCAGGATATTGATATAGAAGCGTCGTTAAAAGTTATCCGCTCCTTTTCTAGATTGTAGATAGTAATGGTCAGTAAAATGGAACGTCATAAAGAAACTAAATTTTGATAAGCGTTATAAAATCTCGGTGAAATTTCTTTTAAAGCGTGAAATGTTCAATAATAATAATAGAAAACTTTTAATCATCATCACATTGCTAATCACTATGCCATTTTATGAATCTTTGCTATTCTTCTTTATTCACTTATAGAGAATTCATTATTATTGTTCCTGTCCAGCAATTTTGTGTCATCTCCACTCTTAACAACTTTCATAAATAATTGACAAATTAATTCTTTCGGTATTCAGTTTTCATTTGTCAATTGATGTCTTCCTATCTATCAGCCACTATATTTTATTGACCTCCAATAATTTTTTTTATAGGTTCCAGTCAGATTTATACTTAAACGACTATTAGCTAACTGTTTGAATATTTCTTTCACATATGGACAAATAAGAACAGAGGTGTAAAATAAAATGTAAACCCATAGAATCAGCGTACATTTGAACAACAGCGACACATTTGTGGATTCTTATCACCTGAAGCTAGTCAAATAGTGTACCCCAAATATGAGTAACCTCAAGGAAATTCTACATCTGCATGTACATATATTCTCTGCAATTCACAAAATAGTAGGTGGTAGAGGGTGCTCAGCACCTAAGCTAATCTCTTTGTTGTGCATTCAAATCCCGAATGGTATGGGGGAAAAAAGAATTCATATAAGAATCAGTGCGGCACCTTATTTCTCTAATCTTATCTTTCCTGTCATTCCGACTCAAATAGGTTGGTGGACGAAGCATTTCACTACACTCGTAAGTGAAAGTGGGAGTACGCATGTTTACCAACGTGCGTCGTCTATCTACCAGAGACTCAAAGCTCAGTCTACTAAGTACTAATCAGTTCTGTGACGCTTTCATAAGGACTGTAGCAAGCGGTCATGAATCGAGCGGCTCTTCACTGTACTTTCTCTTTAGTGTCAATCAACCCATTACGAAACGGATCCCAAATGGTACAAGAGTAGTCCAATCTCCTATGTTTGTTCATTACAATTTTTCAAGATTCGACATAGGAATCGCTGCCTAGAATTAGCTCTACCTACTAACAAATTAATGTGTAAGTCCCATTTAATGTTCCTTTCTACTGTTACTCCCAAATATTTCACTGAATCGACCATATCAATAACTGAACTCTTTGCATCATATTTCTGAACAATCTGATTATTTTTGTTAGTTATGCTCATTGCCTTACACTTTTCATAATTTAGTGTAAGTTGCCATTCAGCGCACCATGCCAAATTATATCCAGATCAAGCTGAATTTCTAAGCAATCGGCCGAATTCCTTACTTCCCTATAAATAACCGCGTCATCAGCAAACAATCTAAAAATGCTTTTCACTTTGTCTCCAAGATCGTTTATAAAAATTAAGAAAAGAAGTGGTCCTATTACACTTCCTTAAGGTACTGTACACTCGAAGTTAACATCTAGATTATAAGAACTTTCTCCTTCAACGACGACATATTGCGACCGATCAGTTAGAAAATCCTTTATCCATTCACAAAGCTGATCCGATATACCGTGCGCTCGAAGCTTCGCTAAAAGTCGGTTGTGTGGCACAGAGTCAAAGGCATTCTGAAAATCTAAAAAAATTGCATCTACTTGTGAACCTGCATCAATAACTTTCATTACGTCGTGTGTAAATAGAGCCAGCTGTGTTTCACATAATCTTTTCTTCCGAAATCCGTCTTGATTGTTGTAAGCAACTTATTTTCATCTAGAAAATTCATAATGTTCGAGCATATAATATGCTCCATAACTTTACTACAAACAGATGTTATTGACGTGGGACAGTAGTTTCTAGAATCACTTCGATCACCTTTCTTGAAAATCGGAGTTACTTGCGCGATTTTCGAGTCAGAAGGTACTTTTCGCTCTTCTAAGGATTTACTGAATATATCAGACAGAAATCTCTTCAATCACATTATGATACCTGCAGTATCTATTCGTAATGATTCCATCACCAACTCGATACGACGCGGGTAAACTGGAATGCTATCCTTATTTTCATCAATAAATGAATTTTTGAATACAGTATTTAGTATGTTAACTTTATCGTGGCTTTCATTAACCTCAGAACCTTCATTAATTGGGGATTAATTGGGAATAAAAATAGCATTTAGAACCAAAAACACTATCCAAAAACAGCTTAACAAAAGTACATTTACAAAAAATATCACCAATCTGGAATATACCAGTTAACATACCAGCAGTGTGACACTGTATACATAGGGCAAACAGTCAGGAAATTTGAAACCAGATACAAGGAACACGTGAGAGCTCTCAGATGTACCAACCACTCAACATTCGCCGAACACTTGTTACAACAAAATCATTCACACACCAATATACAAACAGATATGCAAATACTAAAGATTAATAATCACAACAAAAACATGCTGAGAATTCAGGAAAACCTTCACATACAAAAAGCAATCAATAATGGTAAAAAAAGTTATGAATGAATATATACACCTAACAAACCAAACCGTGTTCAAAACACTAAAACAGGAATAAATAGCACACATCCTATAATCAAACATACCGCCACAGAACAGACACAGCTAATGACTGCAGATTCAAAATAAGAAATAGTTCGACAACACAATTTTTGGCTCACGACTTTTGGATGTCAACAATAACAACAACAAACTTTATATACAGTTCGTGGCCGGGGAAACTACCTATAAAGCAGCATACACAAACTTTAGACAGTAGTGATAGTGCGAATAGTGTAGCTGGTATGGAAACACGAACTTGCGCGTGTTAATGCATATATAAAAACTGTAAGTACCTACTTAATATTTTCAGAAAGCTGTACAAAATCAAACAACATCATTGTATATATGTGTATATATATGTATTTATCTAGGGCATTGAAGATGCTTTGCATAAAGGCGAAACGCGTATGCCATCAAAAGCATTTGTTTAGCTGCAAGTCAGAAACAACCCACAAAACAGTTCATTAATTAGTGTTGGAATATTGTTGTTGGTACAACTGACTTTTCGTACATACGACCAGAATTTCTCCGTGTTTTCTGTGAGACTCTTAGAGAGAGAGTTGGAATGAAAATCGTTGAAGGCCTCACGCATCACATTCTTAACACGTCCTCTTAACTCAGCTAAGGTTTCTAAATCGCTACGACACCCCTTCCTCCTTGAGCGTGCGTGTATCCTCCTTTGTTTTTTGAGTAATCTTTTAACTTCGCGTGTGTACCACGGTGGATCATTCTTCCCCTTTATTGTCCGCTTCGGTATATGTATTTCCACACCTTCCCTGACTATACGTATAACCCGATGCCACATCTCTTCAACGGTGTTCCTTGTTAACTTGAAGTTACCGTAATTATTCCTCAGGTGGGTTCTAAAACACTCTTTTGAGGCCTTCCTGAATTTGTATACAATCCGTCCTTTTCCCCCTTTCCGCTTTGTCATTAATTTGATAGTCGCAATTACCACTTTGTGATCGCTTATTCCTGTGGTCGTTGAAATGTCGGTGAATAATTCTGGCCTGTTAGTAACCAGCTGATCTAAGATGTTTTTGCTACCGTTATGACATGGCGTAGGTTCATATTAGAGGTAAATTGAGTCAAACAGTAGTTCACTGAGCTATCTTAACATCCCTCAAACTTTATGCGAAAACAATTACAGAAATGTTGTATTAAATTTATATTATATGGGCAGCTCCTTTAGCATCTTAACTTAGACAACGAATAAAATTATTCTTGTGATGAAGTGGTTCCAGTTGTACAATTTTAGCTGAGAACCCTCACTGCTGCAAATAAAATTAGTGAATGCTAACTGAAACTAAGTTAGGTGAGTAAAATGTGAATATTTGTTGTTTATCTTCAATGAAATATTGGTTGTTACATTTCGAGAGCTAAGATGAATGATGATCACTCACATAGTTTTGTTACCGGTCTGATTCCACCCAGAATAATAATGCATCGTCTCTTATTTTATCTTTCCCCACTTTAGTTCTCCAATCTTTTCCTTTCAAATACTCTTTCATTCCAAGAGTCGTAAAGCCATGCCATTCCGCCATCCGACTTCCAGCTGTATTGACGGAGAGGCGCTGACTTCAGCGTAAATTAGAAGAAACGCTGAAACCACTCGAGCTACGTCAGTTTTTATTTTACTATTACTATTACTATTACTCCGCGATTCACTAAAAGTGTGTGACGGAGGGTGCATTGTACCTATCCGAAAGGGTAATAGTTTGGAAGGGATATACGGAATATGGCAGGAGGCGCCCATGGGCTATTGTGAGGAACCATCCTAGCATTCGCGTGGAGTGATCTAGGAAAACCATGGAAAACCCAGATCAGGATGGCCGGAGAGATTTATCGAAAACTACTCGTCGGGTTTTAAGTTTACTCGCCCGGTAAATCCTTTCCATTCCCTAATCGCTCGTCTAAAAAATGAATACAGAAAACAATCGATTCTGGCCCTGATTTCTCTTATCTTACTTTCACGGTCATTCCGAGATACGAATGTTGCTTGTAGCAATATTTGTTTGCTGTCATTCAGAAATATGTCAGTCGTGAATTTTTCAATTAGCTTCTGTTGAGAGCAACGCCTTCCGTGTTCCAGGTCTTCCCAACCTAGCTCCTTCAACATCGCACTTACCCTTTTCCTCCAACCATATATACCTGTCACGAATCGGGCGGCTCAACTTTGGACCTTCTCTAATGCCTCCATTATCCCCTTTTGATAGGGACCCCATACAGAACAACAATATTCTAAATGAGGACGCACTAGTGACTTATACGCAATCGATTTAACATCCGGAGTGAATTGTTTTAAATTACGACCTAGAAATCGGAAAATACGATTTGTTTTCCCAATTACATTCTCGATATGCTCATTCCACGACAAATTATTACGAATTGTTACCCCTAGGTATTTAGCGGAATCTACCTTTCTAAGGACAGTACCATTAATTGTATATTCAGAGCTAAATAGTGTCACCTTTTTACTTATACGCATTACTTGGCACTTTTTAACGTTTAACTCCAACTGCCAGTCTTTACACCACGCAATTATTTTCATAATATAGTCTTGTAACAAAGCGCAGTATTCCTGGGTTGTGATTTCACGATAAATAGTAGTATCATCGGCAAATAATCTTTTCATCACCCTTATTATGTCACACAAATAATCAATGTATATGAGGAAATACAGAGGCCCTATCACGCTTCCCTGAGGTACCCCGGATCCCACCTCGGTAACTGATTAACTCACACCGTCGAGAATTACACACAGAGTTCTGCCCTTCAGTAAGTCTGCAACCCAGTCGCATATTTGTGTAGATATGCCGTAACCACGAAGTATCCTAGGTAACCTAGTGTGAGGCACAGTGTCGAATGCTTTTTTTTAAATCTAATAGAACTATATCAACCTGGGAATGCCCAACTATAACACGGCACAAGTCGTGAATTAAAAGAAAGTGCAAGTTGTGATTCGCAGCATCGGCGTTTTCTGAATCCATGTTGATTTGGATTTAAAAGCTCACCTTCATACAAAAACCGCATGTCAATTGAATAGATGATGTGTTCTAAATTCCTAAAAAATATTGATGTTAACGAGATCGGCCTATAATTTTGAGGATCATTAACATTCCCATTTTTAAACACTGGACCTACGATGGCGGTCTTCCATTCGGCAGGTATTTTCCCTTGATCCAAGGAGGCGGTATATAATTTCATCAAATACGGTGAAATTTCCTTTGCGTACCTGGAGCAGAATCTTGTAGGAATACCGTCTGGCTTTACGCCTCGTCGACGTCGAGGTCATTAGGGGCGGGATGGGAATAGGGACAAGTAACGTGAAAAAATTCGGCCATGGCCTTTTTGGAGGATGCATCCCGGCATTCGGCTGGAGTGATTTAGGGTAACCATGGAGAACCCAAATCTTGATGCCCGGACGGGGGTTCGAACCGGCGCCCTCCCGAATGCGTGGCAGATCATTAACCGATCACCCACCACTCTCGGTAATTACGTCTGCATGATGTCTAGACTTCCACTGATTTCTTGTACTCACTTAATTATGGGATTTTATAGCGTGCTATTACATTTTACTTTTAACCTTTTACTAACTGCATCATGGGACGAAATTTTATTGCAAAGTAGTGTTGAAATTATTTCTGCATATACCTGAATAGTATCTGATCCATACTTCAAAGTGTATAACTTAATGAGAATCGTGCCGTACCACATGAACAAACATCGTCCATATGGTACTGTGTGAATGTTTAACTACTTTTGCATCACACAATTTTGATTTTGCACACAATCATACGGTAAGTATTAATACAAGATCTCAAGATTTCAGTTATAATCATAATTTAGAAACAGAACTAAGAGATCCAAAATAATAAAATCTAATTGTGTCGTTACAGCAATATTTGCGCATCAGTTTAAAATTTCAGGTGCAATCCAAAAACTCAAGTGTTTACTTGAATACAGTGGGAAACAAATCCCTAACGATTACCAGAAAGTTATCACTGCTTCTCAAGAGGCATTAACAAAGAAAGTTTACTATAATTATTCAGTTTTTTTTATCGAGAGTTTACGGATAGTGGACGTTGAAATCATCACATTCAAGAAATGACTGTGGGCAAACAACGGGGATGAATTCGTAATTGGAATTTTGAAGGAACCATTCTGGTATTGGCCTGGAATGATTCTGGGAAAACATGGAAAAGTGATGGCTGCACGGGGATTCGAATGCGTATCTTTCTTTGCGATGCCATAGTGGTAGCGCTCACGAACCAAGCTTGGATAAGTATACGTTGTGTATGTGAAGATTAGTGGCTTCGATGACTGGCAATTAATGGATTCCCTTTCACGGGTGAGATTAATAGGTTGGTTAGACCACGAAAGAGGTAGAATTTGCGGTGGCTTGAAACTCTGTCGGCAGATCGTTAAGGTCACAGAATTATTAAAACAATTTTACGAAAAATCGCTAACCAGATGCTAGTTGGTTTTCAAGAGTTATTCGTAAACTAAAAGGCCTAACGATTAAAAATGTCAGCGATTGAGCATTACCATAAGTGTCAGTAGTTAGCACACACCCAAATATATTCAGTCAACGTTTAGCAAATGTCCGCTTGCCGACCGATCAAGCTTGCTTTGCGTTGCCGCGTTTTGGATTCGAATTCGGGTTAGGTTGAGTTGCATTTATCTTTCTACTTGATGCATACTGATCACGTCGATCAGATTTCTACTGCTCTTAATACTATTCAAACACTGGTGGTTATTTTTCATCAACTGCCTCCCGCGGAATACCTATAAAATTTTTCTGTAAAAACGTACCGAGGAAATCTCCTTTATTAAATTATATTGATTAGTAATACTATTTGCAGAGCTTCCGTTGATGATATGTGTTACATCACCTGTGACAGGCAAGGTGGATCATTGTTTGAATCCGGCCTAAGACTTAAACGTGCTGAATTAATTGCTGTTACAGAACTGTTTCATGTTAAAAAACCAGAATATTGTAGTGTTGTATAAGCGTTAGTGTCTACCTGCCACAGAATACCAAAAAACTTTCAAACTTGTTCTTTAAGAATCATTAATTCATGTAAAACCATCTTTAAATTTATTCTGAACACATGCGCTTCCATAGAAACATAAGTTTGCACTTACTAAATAACATGACCTACAATGGAAATGAAAAATAATATTTTTAGACAATAATCCGTAGTTCTAACTGTTTGCTAGAGGATGAAATAATTGTTCTGTGAATCATTAATTCCTTGTTCATTTCGACGAGTATATTATTCATCTTTACAAAACCCTACGTTACATATAAAACAATGGATAAAGAGTGCGTAAAGTCTTCTTAATTTCACTGGTGAAATTAAGGACCTATCCCAACGCAATTGTTTTCCTTAAAATCTGACACCCTAGTATTTAAACTACCATCATTTTGGATTTTATTTTATATTCAGAATGATGTTTTATAGTCCACGTTGTGCGCATTTAATAGAAAGTCTGGAATTCAAACAATTGGATAAATTTTTTTCCAAAACCTTTATTGATTTCTCCTTTATTTGACATTGTTTATAATTAACCCTGTTACGTGATTGGCCTGTTAGCTGAATAGAAAAAATCGTTAGTAGTGACAGCCAGAGAATCAGAAAACATTAGTGTAAGTTTGTTATTAGATCATTACCGGTAATACATTTGCGTTATCAATTGGTTGAAATGCTTTAACGAAAGGGTGGTAGAGATTCTTAGCTAAATTGGCTTGCAGAGCTAAGAAGTTTTACAAGGGCGATTCAATGAAAATAACATTTCATTTAGATGCATGCACACATAGCACATAGTAAAAAAAAAATAAAAATAAAAAAAAAATATGGACTCGTGTTTTAGTCTTAATAATAAGGGAGCGTCTATAAAGCACGTAGTTGCATTTTGGCCTCCGGTGAACCTCCTCCCCTCCACACACGTTGCCACGTGGCTTTTGCCTCTACCCGACCCCCCCACCCCTCCCACGTAGCGCAGCGTAGCTTTCCAGCTAACCCCCTCCCCTAGACCAAGACACGTAGTTCATGGACGCTCCCTAAAGCAAGCTGGAAACTGTCTACTCTGTGAAGTGGTAGAGTGTCAACGAAGTTTTGAAACGTGCACACGCTTCAAGTTGTGCTCATCAGTTAAGTGTCTTCGATAGTGTTGTAGAAAAAACGTTTTTTTTCTGACTTGAAAAAAAAAATAACCTGAAAAAAACACGTTTTTTTCTGGAACACGTTTTTTTTCATAACTACTAAATTTCAGACTTGTAAGGCATTTATCGTTTAATATGACTGTTTTAGAGTTTATACTAACAACTTATCTTAATTTTTAAATCTACTATATTTTTCTGGTTCAGTTGAAAAGAAAATTACGAAAATATTGGCAACATTGACTGAAGTTTTCTTTTACGAACGGGGACTTCCCGAAGAGGCTAGGTTGTGCGAGAAGGAATTCCCGTTTCCCGCTGTCGGGTTTGATAGTCGCTATTTTAACTAGTGCTGCCAGCCCGATGAATTTATCTGTAGACCTACGGATCTTTTAAAAAAATTAGGAATTTAAAATTTATCTACGGTTTTTGCCTCTTTTTATTACTTATTGTGCTTTCCTTATATTCGTATACTTGTTAAACTCTCAGCGTATAGTGATACTGAGTCATTAAATTTTCGGTAATTATGAATCGTTTCCTTGCAACCGTTGGCGTAAACCAACGATCGAAAAAGAAATAAAGCTCCTATTTTGGATTATAATAGATTTAAATTCAAACTTAAAAGACCGTAATACAGAATTATCGGCGCAGTTTTTATGCACAGGTAGTACTTTGGTCACAATTTAAAATTGCAGTCTCAAAATCTTTTGCGTACAATACAAGAACAACCAGTAAAAGAAAATGTAACTATTTCTGAAGTTATGGATCTAGACAGAAGAAGAAACAAAAAATTCCGACACCGACCAAACTAGTGTTGGTAGTGCTGATACTAGTGAATGTCGTACTGGCATAGAGGATGAATAAAATTTTGTTAGCTATGTAGATACATTTATGTATCATTATGTAAGCCATATGATTCAGTAAGATTTCAAACACATATGTAAAATGTAAGTACCGTAAATACTCGTAAAACTATAATTTATCAAATATATATTGTTTTCTGAAAGAAAAGATTTTTTTTAAAAAAAACAAGGGTGTTAATTTTTTTTCATGTTTTTATTTTTCACAAAGCTGAAATTTTTTTTTTTAAATTCGCAACACTAGTCTTGGAACATAGTGGCATGCGGTCATATTTCATAATCTCATTGACAATACAATGATAAGAACTGCCGCTAGGTTTCTTCATGTTAGCAACAAAAGCGACAAAACTGAAACTAAAGGAATTTTCTTGCAACAGTCAACAAGTAAACAGTTCTTCTACGACGGATGACCTTTGTAACAAAAACTTAACCGTATGTAATTTTTTTTATCTTAATGAAATATTATGTATATTAGTAAAAAAATTTCCTTTCACTTAATGTTTCCATATTTGTAACATATCTCGAAGCTAATATCATTACACACAAAATCCTCTTTCTTAGCAAAGGAATTCTTATTTGGAAGAACCAGATTAACATTTACGTCTTGGAAAATAAGAATATTTAGTTAGTTCATACTACAGCATGCCTCAATTTCAGCCTGCCTAAGATAATATTCCACTGTTAATATTCAAATTGAATACTATGTTCTTATCTATGGCCCCACAGTTAACATGTAAATGAAGTTCATTTCGGATCATAATTCAATGTGAACAGCTACCTGAAGCTCAACAGTTTTACCCTAATAACTCCATAGCTTCTTTTTACCATTTCTCTCCTTAACTTATCTTCTCTGTTTCATTAATCACTTATCACATAACCTACAACGTAAATAATAATTTTCGGTAACGGATCTTCCTGATCATCTGAAACTGTATAATACCTACGCTCGTCCTAGGAAAACTGTTTTCACATTGCACAAATTTTCGGAATTTGGAGTTAATTGGATCAAAGTAGGTACTAAATATTTTGGTGTGTGTGTATCATGTTTCATAAAATAGCCTTTCTGAATATTCTTATGGCAACTTCTATTCCGTTTATTCAGTTACATAAGGGAGCGTGCACAAACCACGTAGCTCCATTTTGGCCTCCTGTGAACCTCCCCTCCCCCCCACGTAGCCCTACGTGTCTTTTGCCTCTACACCCCCCCCCCCCCTCACGTAGCACGTAGCTTTTTTCCCTTTTGATTCCAGAGGACATTTTGTACTCTTTCCTGCTATCTGACTATTGTAAGTTACATATGGAGACAATTAACTGAGGGAAATAAATATTCACATGCTGTTGTGAGTTCTGTTCCTCATCTTAACTGTGAAAAATGTTATGAAAGGAAAGCTACGTGGTCTGGCTCGGAACCCTCCCCCCCTCCCCCCACCCGTAGCCCAGCGTAGCCTTCCATCCAAACCCCCCCCCCCCCTCCCCTGTACCTATCCACGTAGTTTGTGCACGCTCCCTAAAAGAGACAGAATAACCAACATACACGCCCGACCAGGAAATAGTTTTGAGTTCTTTGTCATCAGTTATCGGACATAACGCCTCAAAACTTTGTGTTGGTCCTATAAAATTAGTTAATTTAGGGTAAACAACATAAACTATAGTGTTATGACAAGTCTTAATCAGTCAGTCCTCCATTTGATTTGTTACGCGTGCAATATAATTGCCAATTACGTCCTTGCACTTAAAAATTAATAATAAATTTAAACAGCCTTCATTGTCTACACAGTGTTAAAACGCTTTTACATATTTCAAAGTTTCACCAAACATTTATATTTGTTTTTTTAATCTCACTAACTTCATATTGAACTTTATGTATGTTTTCAGCTACAGTCTTCACAAAGTTATTTTTAGTCGCTATTGTACCCAAAGTATGGTTGTGTGTTTTACTGCATTCAACCACTCATACCTCATGTTCGAAGCTTCGAGTCATAATAATAATATATTGTTGGTTATCATTGAAGAAACGTTTTGTAACGTTGTGTCGAAATTCTGTAGTTCACAATGCATGTTTTCTGTTCTCCGCGATATGCCTCCATTTTTATTCTGATATTCATTATTTTTAACTGTAATGCTTCCGTAGAACGAATTTTCCATTATACGTTACAAATCCTTCTCGGAAAACTTGGTTGCTTTGTCTCACCTGTTAGTTCTTTATTTTCATTCAGACGATAGGTGCGAATGACCTTTACAGCTGATATATGTATCTGTGTGACATTACTTCATACCACAAATTTCATCATTTTTACACTAATAGAGAAAATTAATAATAAGGTTTTCAGAGTGTACTACGTAGTTCTGCTGTTATGAAACTATTGAGCAATTTACCTCGATAAAATATTTTTTATAGGTTTTTGAAGCGATGCAACTGGCTTTAAAAAATGAAGTATTTCGTTCATGGACTTTCTTATGAAAACGCAATAATCAATTAAGTATTTAACGTCGACCTAACAAGTTTTTTCTCTTACTTTTCTTATATAATAACTTCCGAATTCTCCCATTAATTATGAGTAATTTTTAGTGGATATATGTAAAAAAACCTGTTTAATTCCTGGAGTGTAACAGTTACATTTACCATATATTTAGGTCTCAGTATGGCATGAATGTTAACTAGATATACGATTCTACTAGCTGGGGATTTAAGTGCCTGTATTTTGTTATTCGTCATTTAACATTCAGTTTGGCTATGTGCGTTGAAACGGTGCATACAGTCCCGGGAAGATCCAACAGGCGCAGGTTCAAAATAACGACCTAACTTTCCCATCTTCACGATTACTACTTTCAAGCGAATTTCCTTAACATCTTAGCAAATAGCCACAATTTCTGCCAAAACATTTACATATTCAGTACCGATATTTTAATACGTATCGTACAGATCATGGCTTTCCGCAGACAGCTGGAGACGCTTAACGTTTCCGCGGTATCTATTACCTCTAGAGAAACGAATGCAGTTAGGCGATAACGCCGGACATTAAATTAATCAACTAGAGACGTTGTGATAATGATTTTGTATATTGATGTATTCCTCTACTAATATTTCGTTAGAAAACTCCATGTAAGGCAAAACATGAAATGGGTTCCATAGATAACATAGATATTGTAAATCAGATACAATGTCAGATTGCATACAGAGCTTAATCTTTGATAAAAACCCTTTTTCTTGTAAATATTGGGCATTTTACATCATTGTGGAATCATTTTAATTTTTTAAATGTTGCTTATTATGTAAATAAGTAGTTTGGAATTATATACAATTATGAAACTAGCTCTTTGGCGCTTGTATTTAAATTTTATTACAAATTATATTAGGTATTCTGATGGCAGCTGAAAGAATATTTTCGTTATTAAAATATTTTCCTGTTTGTTGATTTCGTATAGTAATTTGAATATACCGCATCAATCGAATTTACTCTGTTCCAAGTTTGCAATCTTCTCGGGCAATTTTCTAAATGTAAAATTCGATTTAGTTATCTTATATATTTTATCTTAACATGACAAAAAGTATTCGAGCTATATAGATTCCTTGTAAGTAAAGAATCAGTTATAGTTATTAATATCTAATTATGGTATTATTGGCAGAGTAATAACATTCATGTAAAATAAAAATTGTTCATATTTGAAATTCAATATGAGAAACTAACAAACACATAAGGCAAATCAAACGAAAAAACTTAAAATTATATCCCGCATGACAAGGGATGGCGTAGTTATTTCTACGACAGAATTTCCATACTACTTTCAACAAAAGTAATTCATGTGAGGTTTTACGTTCCATTTTGTTTGACAAACAACGTGTGGTGTAAAAAATTCTCAGGCCTCCCCCTGGGGAAGCACATCAATTTTTTGCGTCGTTTCTAAATCGCTATCCGACGGTTGCTCTTATATAGCCCACGCCGGATAACGGTTGTCTCTGACGTCATAGTCACAGCACCTGTCGATTAATGTATAGCCCTTGGAAGAACGGGTAAAATAGGGTATGTTTCAATGTGATGTGATGTTGTAAAATAACAAGCTTAAAATAATTCTTCGTTGAAAAAACTTTACGCCAAATACTGTTTGGATTTTGATCGGTTATAGATTAATGTACAGCCTAGTGTGGCGTGAGTAAAATAGGCTATGTTTCATTTTGCTTAGAAATTTACGATATTAGTACCAATTTTTCGTTGTACGTTATTTATGCTAAACTTCTGGTCAGATTTTCATGTAATTTCGATTAATGCACACCCCGTGGTACAGCAGGTCAAATAGGAAAAAGTTTCTTTTTGATTTGAGGTCGAAAAATGAGAAATTTAGGATAATTTTTCGTTGAATCCGATTAATGAAAAAACTATTGGTCATATTTTGATGGAGTTTTGATTACTGTAAAGCCTGTGATCCTGTTGCTAAAATACAATATGTTTCATTTTGATGTGATGTCTTAAAGCTTTTAAGAAAAAATTTCCGTGCACGGGATTTACGAAAATACTACTATTGGAATTTTTATTGGGTTTTGTTTAATGTTTCAGCGAGTCAAATAGGGAATATTTAATTTTCATGTGTCGTCGAAAAGCTGAGGAATTAAAATAAAAGAGTGAACAAATTAGTATCCATTTAAAGGTAAGTCTTGCTGTAGAAATGTTTATTATGATTTGAGCGTACGAGAAGGAAGTTACAGTTTGTGGTAGAGACTGTTCATTCAAAAAGATTTTTCGTTCCACGAGGAGCCGTTGATTATGTTGTTCTTGACCATAGTGTGTTCTCACGAGCAGAGTTGCCGGCAACTGCTGGTTTACTAATAATTGGATTACAAGCTGCTGTGAGCTGATACCGAGTTGTCTGCTTACATTGTCTTCCTCGAGACGAGTCTCCATAGCCTCGTCCATAATCACAGTCCTAGCAGCCGATGCTTTGACAAATAACACTTACGGGAGTTGAAGAAATCCTTTGCTTTTTAATTAAGCATGTTTTTTTTTGTGTTGTGTGAACTTGATTTTTCAGAGCACTGAAATGTTTATGCGCTGCTGTCAGAACAATAAAGGAAACTCATGTTTAAAAGTAGCAAACAAAACAGATTACCCTGGATTCCTTCTATGCGTTCAACCATTTTAATTGAGTGGTCTGGTGGGTCAGTGGTTAAGGTTTCTGGTTGGAGATCGAAAGGTCCCCCGTTCGATTCCCTGTCTCAACGGGGATTTTCCTAGGCACAGCTTCTTGTGTAATGTGAAGTACGCCGGATCTCTTACCTGGTTCGGATTCCACGTTCAACTGTTGGTCCCCTGTAGCTGGTAGGACTACCGGGTTAGAAAATGAGGCTACGACAGGGGCGGAATGCGCAGTCGATAGAAACCCTGTCACCAGGTCATTATGACAAAACGGAAATATTATTATTATACCATTTCAATTGCAGTAGCTTCAGGTTCTATTTGTATGTTATTAACAACTGTAATGACGTAGATACTGTTAACTTCCCCGTTTTGTTTTGAAAGCTCAGTCAGTAGAGCATCTGATTACGATCTAGACAAGCGACGTTAGATCCCTGAAGAAGGCGAAGATTTTTCTTGGAATCTGACCTTTCGAAATAGCTCCAAAGCCTCACTCAGCTTTTTGTTCGGTGAATTTCGAGAAAGATACTCCTTGTGGCAGGTAAAAATGTACTGTAAAGAAAATTATACGCAACTATACTTCTGCGAACATTCCCTAGGCTGCATGTGGTAGTGGCACGATCACGTTGTTCATTTTATATTGTGAAGGTACCAACAATACGTAGTAAAAGAAATGGTTCGAGAAAAATCACATATTTTAATCTCAAATCTAAGCACGTGATACCTTGAGGATGGGAAGCGTTGTCATTTCAATAACACCAGCTAAGTTTTTCTTTGCTTTTTATTTTGTTTAAAGATTTATATTCTGATCGGGATAAAAATAAAAAAATCGAATTCATTTTTCACCTGATGTTATTGTGCGTTTAATGGAAAGCTGGAGAAGAACCCAGATGAGTGTTTTGAAGGCTAGCTCCTGGACGTCTCCTAGCGGCCCAGCAGTACACGCCAGGAATCTCATTCATTAACGTCGAGTGATTAATCAAACGAATGGGAGACGAGTGAGTGGTGCTCTCTGATTGCCAAGTTTTGAGGTTGCTCTTTAGGACACGGCAGAAAGTGAATCTCTGAAGCCGCAACTTGAAAGAATTATGCAAATCCTTCAACACAAAGGAAGATGAATGGGGCATGTTCATCCTGAATTTACGAAGTGTTGAAATATACGAGCATACAAAATACTTTGCATATTGAGGGAGATTTTAGCTAAAGTGTAGGTTAGTACAAAAACATAAAGTAGTTGTCTTGCGGCAAGACGTTTAAGTGTAGCAATTATCACATGATTTTTTTTTTTTTTTTTTGGATGACCGAAAGTGGTGTGTGTAACGCTCTGACCTCGCATTCGAAAGGACGAGGGTTTGAATCCCTGTCCGGCCATCCAGATTTGGGTTTTAAATTGCTTCCCCAAAACACACCAAGCGAATGCAGGGATGGGACATTCAAGAGGCCATGGTCAAATTACTTCCCGTTTCTTGCCCTCAGTCCTTTGCCGCCTCTAATAACCTCGACGCCGACGAGGCGTAAACCCATAGTAAAAAATAAGTTTCTTTACGGGTTTTTTTAAGAAAAATAATGGAACCGGTACTTGTGTTTCGATTTAAGTGAGATTTAACTATTTCATATCAGAAGGGTAGTTTACTCTTTTGTATTTTGTTTAATCAAACGTTGTGAATATATTCTCATTGTTATACTTGATGCTCTAAATGTCGAAGTCAGATACAGCACCTGACTTGTCAATGTTTGTTTGGTTCACAATAAACTGGAAGCCACGAGTTCGAATCCAGGTATGTCTATCCTCTAACTCAATGCGAATGCCGAATTGGTTTCTTCAAATAGGCCAAGGCCGAATACTTCCCCGTTCCTTGCCCCAAATCCTCTGCCATCTTTAATGACTCTGACGTCGACGAACCATAAAGACTTTTTAAAGAATCTGGTCCACAACTGGAAGATAGGTTGTTTACCGTAGGAGACTAACCAAATGGTAGTGTGTCCAAGTGTTGCCGTATGTCTATAGATGACTATTGTTAAGTGTATTGTGTTTGTACACATCAAGTTAAAAATGCGGAGTGGTTGAAAATCGGTGACAACCTATTCTGAGCGACTTTTCCGTAGTAACCCAGGGGGCTCCAAGTTTTACAATTATATCCAACCAACGAACCACCATCGACAGTGCAGTAGGTCCTCACTCCAAACGCATAGCGGAGATAATTTGGATTAAACACGGGACTGTTATACACAATCTGTTGATTAAGAATTCTGCAACACCACTTCTTCTACCTGACCGCCCAAGTTCAGAATGATGGAAATTTCTCCCACCACCGGCACTGGAACCACCTAAGCTCATGTCATGCGTCAGGCACCGTCATTGTTTTTCTGCGACCTCGTAAGAAACCACTTAAATTGTAGAGCAAATGTGTTTCAGTGGAATTTCAAAATTTCGTATATTTTGTGAATAAAAATGTTACATAAGTAAAATCACTGGTGGGGAAAGCTCCGTCAGTTCTTCGTTTTTCGTTTTAACAATCAAAACCAAACACCCAGTAAAAGGGGTCTAGTTTGTAATGAATTAAAAGGTACAGTGCCATTAGGCACTAAGTGATCCCACGGTGTGTGTGAATATTGCCGATGCATCGTGTCAACGAACAGAAACGTGACGGAACTAAAGCGTCCAGATTTACACGCACCTTGGGGGGTGCTGACAACGGCCTGCTCAACGTGGACATAAAGCGGATTTATAATCCCCATAAATAACTGAGACCCGCTTTCTATTTTCGCACGTTTCGGAAAGTTCCCGCCGAAAGCTGGCGCAGACTAGCAAAAATAAACCTTAGTGACGTTTCCTAGTAAATGAGTGCTTTATGAGAGTAGGGGAAGACGATCCAGCCAATAGAGAAGCCGCCTCAATTTATTGCCGTGTTGGTGTTTTTTCTTGTCTGTTCTGGGCCAATGTGATGCTGGTCCTTTGGCGCGGATTGCGGTGATTCGCCAAGGGCCCGACCCGACATCGCATTACGACAAGTACAGAGTCTTGCTCGGGGGAGAAGAACGGACGACGGGGGACTCTGGTGCTGATCTTCATCGAGTACAGCCGTTCAACGACGCCGGAGCTGGGGACACTGCATTCACGCGGTGCGGTCGAGGAAGCTGGACGACCTCATGTGGTGCGGGTCCTGCCTGGTCGCTGACCTGGACTGTGAACAATGGTAAAAGCTACGGCCCGGACGGAAGCTCATGCAATCGTTCCACCCAGTAATGACCCTGAGATTTTGCAATGACCCTGAGATTTTGCTCTAACTGTTTGACATTCAATGATATGTAATTGTTAACCTCAGAATAAAAACAAACTTCGTGTTTGCCTAATTTCACAATAATAAATTGTACACCCAATTTTCAATTTTCCTATTCATTACAATAATATTTCATGTGATTAGCTGAAGATTAAGTATGATTTTTGATATTCCAAATTGATAATTTTGCTAATGATAAAACAGTATGACCCAAAAGTAAACGTCCTCACGGTAGACGTTACAACATGTCGCCCAACGTGGGGCTTTCGAAGATAGAACGATTGCAACAGTTTTCAGTCTATTATTTTTACTATCAAATGTTTAATCATTATTTCAGTGAGGAACCAGATGAACCAGTGAACGAGCAGACAGCTTTATTTAATATGATATCTCAAATCTTATAATGTATGAACTATTTTACTTTAGTCCTGGAATGCGGAAGGAAGAAGTCAAAAATAATGTGTAATATGTCATATAAATATGTGTTCCAATCGACGTTGAAAATCGTTTTGTTTGTCAATGGTGAAAATATGATGTGTCTTTCGTCGATATGATGTTGTTGTGTTGTTGAAATATGATTTTTGGTTTTCTTTCGATTGTGATGTGGTTTTGTCTAATTTTGGTAATGGATCTGTTGAGACGATTTCTCGAGACTGGTGTTTAATGGTAAGATTGTTTCGTCGATTCAGCGTTGAAAAATGGCATGTTTGATTTTTGAATGTCTTCTGGGACGGCTATTACTTTTTATCTTTTTCGTATCTTCCTTATTCGTGTTTTATGTGTGCTGACGTGTCGACAGAATATTCATTGTGATTTACCTGTGGTATCGGGAGTAAAATTACGTTTGCTGGAAATCATATGTCACGAGAAGTGTTACTGCTCTTATGTGTTTTTAAGTTGATGGTTGATTTTAAATTAAAGCGGGCTGACATCTATTTTTGGTTTGATTTCTTTCCATATGATCACTAAGATCTCGCGTTATGCTGAAATTTTTTCTAATTGTTTTTTTAAACAAATTCAAGGACTATTAATACGTGATTTATGTGCGCAAAGGTAAGTTCAGTGATTGAATTTTGAATGTCTTGTGGGGATATGCGGAGGCTGGTCTCAGTTCATTTTCTTTGATACCGTTGTGTGATCGAAATTTCTATTGATTCTGATGATCCAGTTGCTTGTTCAAGTTGTCTATTTTATTTTCCTTGTGGTATTCGCGGAGTGTTCGTGGAGATTGAATTACGGGGGGCCGTAAAGATAATTTAAAGGGAGGTTTGACTAACTTTTATGGCGTAAACGATTCTCTAAATTAATACTGCTTTCAAATGCGATTGCTAAAAGTTGAATTGAATGCTGCTCCGGAGTGGAAAGTTTATTAAAATGGCACAAAGTTTGAATCAAACGGAGTTAGGAAATCTTGACGTAGCGATGGAAGGAAATAACGCGAATTTGATAGATAACTCCGCGATCGTGAATTTTGAACAAACTCCTAGTGAAGCGGGTAGTATAGTTTGCGCTCCCATCAATGATACCCGGGACGAAACAGTGAACCCATTGCAAAGCAAGCCGGACGAAATTCTAGCGCCTCCTCTAATTGATTTAGTTACTTCTAGCCAGATTTTGCGGATGTTACAACACATTAGCGACCAGCATGAAAAATCCACAGCGGAAATGAACGAAACGTTTACTGCCCAAATGAGCAACATGAACGAAAAATTTACTGCCCAAATAACGGGAGTGAATGAAAACGTCACTGCCCAAAGAACGCAAATAAACGAAATAAATAAAAATTTACTGCCCAAAGAGCGGAAATAAATGAAACGTTTGCGGCCCATAGAGCGGAAATGAATGAAAAACTTACTGCTCTTAGCGACCAGCAAGAAAAATCCAAAGAGCAAATGAACAACATAAATGAAAAAATTGATGCCTTCGGAAAGAAACAGGTTGGAATAATGGAACAATTTAAAGTTGATTCGCGAAAAGAAATGTCGGAAGTCGATGGTTTGAAAAGTGAGGGTAATGGTCTGGATGGAATAAGTATAATTCTACAAGAAAAACAAATGACTGAAGAGGATAGTTCTAAAGAAATAGGAACCAGAGATATGGATAGAGAATCTAAATCTGATGTGCGCACAATAGAGTCAGGCAGAAAATTGGTTGAAACTGAGAGGAAACAGGAAGACCGCGTGTGTGAAGATAACAGTTTTGCATTATCAATTACCGAACTTACAAAAATCAGGATGGTGGAGGAAATCAAGTCCATCCGACAACAACTGTGCGCGATCACACCCAAACCAGGAAAAGGAAAAATCATAAAAATGAAACCATGGTTATATGGATATGGTGAAAGAGCATATTTGAAATATGTAAAATTTCTGCAAGTGCAAGGAACATTTGATGTGATGCCAGAAGATTTGAATACTTTGCATATCGGACGGAATGGTAAATGTTGCGATACACTCCAGGTAGAACACCGCAGGGGGTATGGGCTAACGATCCAACAGGCCTTTCACAGTGAGCTAAAAGGAATTCCCGACAAGACTGCAGGGCCAGAACATATGTTTCGCCAGAATGTCTGTGTAGACATAGAGACAACAAGTGACCAACAAAACCGTAACAGATCGTTGATCGTCGATGAACAGATATATTTGATGCACAGAATAATTTTTAGTTTCGATGAGCGTGAGAGCACAAATTTTGATTTCGAAAAATGGATTCAAAGGTTGCATGGGCGGTTAAAATATTAAATAAGATGACGGAGACATTTTTGAAATACCAGATTCATGTAAATGACCGTGCAAGATTTTGGTTTAAGTTTGTTGTAAGTGAAATGTAAATGCAGTACAGATGACGTAGTTTTAAAATTTGTATTGCTAACTAAGGAAATGCATCAGAATCCGTAGGAGTAATTTTAAATTGATGAAGTAAAGATATTTTAGTCTAAGAATGACATTTTAGTTTGTTTGTAGAAAACATTTCAAACCTATGACGAGCGGCAACAATAATAATACAACCCTAGAGTGAAAAATGAAACGTTGATTGTTTATTAATATAAAACTTCCATACGCAGCAAAAGCTATTATAAAAATAATAATAATAATCCCCGGAGAAATTGTTAGAAGTGAAAGATCGTGTTTGATTACGGTTTCAATTCGAGACGGGTTTACCAAAATAGTCGCGACGATTGTAAAATCATTAATATTCCGTGTCATTGAGTTGTGGATTAAAATTGGTTGGAGTTTGACCTTTGAGAAGAATAAATATTAGCAGTGTGTTGATATGTTAAAATATTAAGAGCAGAAAGAAATGACGTGTTCACGATAGCGCAGAGTAGATAAAGTTCGTTAAATGTAGATCAAGGAATGATCATCTATGAAGAGTTTATATAAATGAAACAAATATTGCGGACCGTGAAACCGAAGAAGGTATAGGCCAATATTATTGTAATGACGAAAAAAATCGTCAGTTGGAGTTTAGAGGATGACAGATAGTCATCGAACTTAATAGCCGAAGCTAGAATGAACATGTACTTAATAAAATGTGAGTAGGGATCGTTCCAACACGCTAATAATTTTAAGAAGAGGAAATTCGAAACCACGAATAGATGAAACACTAATGACACGAAGTTATTTAAAGAGAAATGTTTAAGGACGTAATCGTTTGTTGATTAAAAATAAAGTGTTGGATGAACTATGATACGATAAGAAACAAGAAATACTGATGAAACCGCGATGAAAATAAATTACTGCGTATAGAATCAGAGGATATGTTGTAAAACAATAAATTTCCGAATACAGGGAAGAAGATTTAATTAAGAAGTATGAAAATGATGGTTGCCGCTAGAAATATGTCATTACCTTTAAGTCTATGGTTACAAGGGCTTATAAAAAGTAGTAGTAAAAATTAACAATACGAAATAATCACAGGAAATATTATCTAATTACCTATGTGAATAAACCTATCAGTGCGGAAGATGTGAGGATTAAATATAATTTTTAATCTTATGGAATAAGAGATTTGAAGAGATCGTTTGACAGGAACGGTAAATTTAATAAGTCAAACTTGACGAATATAGCCGGGAACCGAGCGGCAGACAGCTGTAATCTTTTGTCCAAAAGCCACAATAGGGAAACGACCCGTCGCGCTGTCGAGAACCAGTGTCTCTGCTACCTGCTAGCCTTAGAAAGTGAAAGTGTTCGCAGAATCGCAGGGGGGGTTTGTTTACTCCAGCCAGCTGGCTTGTCGAAGTTAACCAGTAGAAATGTTATGAATGTCTCTGTTGTCTTGGAAAACATTCAATAAAATAGTATCTGTTTTTATATAAATAAATGGAAAAAGATACCAGTCTGGGAAATTATTTCAACAGAGGTTGTTAAAAAAGGGAGGCTGTAATAAAATTTTGTAATTAATTACAAGCATTAGGATTTAAAATGGTAGTATTTAAAATGCTAGTTCATGTCATGTATTGAATTGACAAATATAACTGTTAGGATACTTTTGTGATGAAAAAGTGAATTTATAAGTAATTATAGGAATAATTGTTAAAAAAAATATAGATAATAAATAATTTTGCATATTATAATAATAAAATGATGTAATTTTATTTTAATTGAATATTTTTTTGAAAAAAGGGCAATCTAAGAAAGATTTAAATTAGTTGTATAGAGAATGATATATGTCACTGCTACTCATAAGATATGTAATATGTAGTTATAAGACATGCTGGATTGTCTCGCGAGTTCACTGAGGAATCAAATAGGGCACAAGAGTAATTCGTGAAGTACAAAGCTATCACATGTTGTATTAAAATAGGGAACTGAAGATGGGTATATCTTAAGAAGTTTGGTAATGTAACTATTAACAAAGATCACAAACAGTTAGAGAATATTAGAACGAACTAATCTCACTCACAAGGAACATTAACCCAATGACCAGAAATAAGTGAAGTTATAGTGAAAAACTGAATTGAAAATTATCCCATAGAATAATTTTCAATTGTACGGGTGATGGGGTAGTTGTAATGAATTAAAAGGTACAGTGCCATTAGGCACTAAGTGATCCCACGGTGTGTGTGAATATTGCCGATGCATCGTGTCAACGAACAGAAACGTGACGGAACTAAAGCGTCCAGATTTACACGCACCTTGGGGGGTGCTGACAACGGCCTGCTCAACGTGGACATAAAGCGGATTTATAACCCCCATAAATAACTGAGACCCGCTTTCTATTTTCGCACGTTTCGGAAAGTTCCCGCCGAAAGCTGGCGCAGACTAGCAAAAATAAACCTTAGTGACGTTTCCTAGTAAATGAGTGCTTTATGAGAGTAGGGGAAGACGATCCAGCCAATAGAGAAGCCGCCTCAATTTATTGCCGTGTTGGTGTTTTTTCTTGTCTGTTCTGGGCCAATGTGATGCTGGTCCTTTGGCGCGGATTGCGGTGATTCGCCAAGGGCCCGACCCGACATCGCATTACGACAAGTACAGAGTCTTGCTCGGGGGAGAAGAACGGACGACGGGGGACTCTGGTGCTGATCTTCATCGAGTACAGCCGTTCAACGACGCCGGAGCTGGGGACACTGCATTCACGCGGTGCGGTCGAGGAAGCTGGACGACCTCATGTGGTGCGGGTCCTGCCTGGTCGCTGACCTGGACTGTGAACAATGGTAAAAGCTACGGCCCGGACGGAAGCTCATGCAATCGTTCCACCCAGTAATGACCCTGAGATTTTGCAATGACCCTGAGATTTTGCTCTAACTGTTTGACATTCAATGATATGTAATTGTTAACCTCAGAATAAAAACAAACTTCGTGTTTGCCTAATTTCACAATAATAAATTGTACACCCAATTTTCAATTTTCCTATTCATTACAATAATATTTCATGTGATTAGCTGAAGATTAAGTATGATTTTTGATATTCCAAATTGATAATTTTGCTAATGATAAAACAGTATGACCCAAAAGTAAACGTCCGCAAGGTAGACGTTACACAGAGCATGTAAATTGGGCCATCCTTTAGTACATTCCTGTCAATGTTTTCTTGAATGGTTTGAAGCAATCTTTTATCTCTTACTATCTCAACTTACGCAATGCTACCTACCTCTTTAATTGTTTGCTTCATATATTCATACTAGCTGATCCGGTCACGCTTTGCTGTGACTTACTAATTATATTACGTTGGATTAATGTTATTCTAAAATTCCTCAAGTAGTCAAATTAACATTTACTAATAAAGACAAAAACATTGTAGTCGATTTGGAAATTCAAATTTAATTGGTAAGGAGTTACGGAGAGTTTAAATTAACGACAAATGATCATAAAAAATTTTAATTTACATTTCATTACAAATTACTTGATTGAAATTATATAAAAATTGATATTTATAAAATAAATAAATAAATTATTTTTATTTATTTTTATAAGCTGCAATTTCAGTTATATCTTCAGTCATACTGTTTTACATTTTTCCCACAAACTCGAAAATTGTGCTGGATAACATGTTGTCAAAATAATTGCAAACAGTTTGACGAATACTATTCGGCGTGGCTGTCAACGCTGCATCAGGAAGTGTCAGGTCCTAATAATTGTCGTCTACCAGCAGCTGCAACTCGCGACATGCATCTTGACATGTATTGAACACTCGACATCTATTGAACACTCGACCATTAACTGTTCGTAAACATTCGAAAGAAGCTGGTCCGGGAACATTCACCAATGACAAACGCTGAAAGAAACATTCACGTTTTTTGGGATGCACTGTGTAAAGTCTTTGCTTTAAATATGCCTGCGATCGAAGGATGTGGTTCTGCTTGTTTACGTTGTTACCATTTTTTACACAATTTGTTCCATGAAAAAAAGCTTGGAACATCGGTATACGTATAATAATGTTTTTGCGAATTGGCGGAACACATCAGATTTTTGACACAATTTGAAAAATTCAGTTTGTGGTTTGTCGTTTTTGGTGGCTCAAGTATTCTTTGGAAATTATTTTCTTCGGTGAAATATACACGTTGACAGTTTTCAAGATGTATTGCAAGATGCTGGATGGAAGGGTCTCTTTCATGGATGCGAAAACTAAAAATATGCCAGATTGCTTCGTTGCTGCTGATGTATCTACCTGTTTGGTATCGTGTTATTTCGTCATTTTTATTTACATTTTGAACTTCAAATACGGCCAAATCACTGCCTTTATTAACATATTTGCAAAGGTACTTAATGTATTTTACAGAACTGCAAAATTCGACATTAATATGAGCCTTATACGTTTTTGAAAGCAATGATGAGTATGATACCACCAACTGATTGTCAATTTCAACTTGGTTTCTAGAATTTGACAATCGCATTGTAAATGTTTGGCCACCATTCTCAGCGTTTCTGCGGCGATACAACGGATAACCATTGATATCCGTAATAGTATCATTCGTATATTCCTTTGGAAAACGCTTCTTACATTTTCCACCTTCCATGCATGGCGATGTCATGTTAAAAGCACCGCACGGTCCGTGGATCGAGTGACTGGTAACAATATCAAACAATTCTTGATCAATTAATGGGTCCGGAATTTCGGATGAAATTATTTGATCAATTTCTTCTGGACGGATTTTAACTTCAAACTAAATCAAAATGTCAGAATGAGGCAAACCTCTCTTTTGCCACTCAATCAAATACAGATAGCAACGTGTGATACCTAAAACTGAATGTTTTACGATTAAATCAATCAATGATTTTAATTTTTTTTTGAAACACACGTGCCGTGACATCATGACGATGCATTGATTGATGGCCTGGTTATAGCAAAGTTTGTATTTCCTCCCAATTCGGATTACATGTAAATGTAATAAACAAATCTGGACGACCATAATGACGTTCTTAAGACATCGCATCTTGTATATATTCCTGCATTTTCCGTGAACTGCCGATGTAGCTTGAAGGTAAAATAAATGCATTACCGATATCATTGGCGTCTAAATTTTCATAAATATTGCCGATAACAGTATCTCGTAAGAGGATGTATTCCTCCGATCGTAATTCAACCTGGTTGTATCGAATAAATCGCAAATGCTTGTTTTCAACCTTGGCGTACATATCCACGGCGTATTGAAGGCACAGTCGTGAGTCTTGCCTCTCTGCTACACGCATTGTCGAGGTTAGATTCTTTGGCGACATTTCACTGAAAAATATTTGAATTACAACAAAAAGTGCCTTTCTGAAAGCCTTAAAATAAGACACTATAATACAGTGGTGAAACCGGAATTTTTGTGTCCATTGAAAAATACAGTAAAATGGAAGTTAAGAACTAATGAGGATATATAAAATAACATTGAAAAAAATAACAGAAAAAGAAGAATGATTTTTTTTGATACATTTATAGCATGGATAACACCAGGCTTTCAAGAGGTTTAGAAAGATTTGAAACGAAATAATACCAGTGAACCGTATGGAAAGAAAAATTAGCAGACTTTGAATATGGCAGGATTCAAAGGTAGAGAGGAGTGCAATAATGAAGGAGTACTGGGGAGGAAGAAAGAAAAAACAACAGGAGAGGAATTGAAATTGACACGTGGTCTCTAGCTGACCATAGCAAAAAGAAGAAGAAAAATGATAAGCTAGCGAGAAATGCTTACACGATTCGAATTTATCGTAACGTTTTCTTCAATGTTATATTCATATGTGTAATTACTTTGTCGTTAGGTATAAAGACACACAATCGATGAACAGCAATACAGCATAATTATAACACAATACACAGCACAATTATAATTGAAGAAACTCACACATATGGCGTGGAATAGATCGTAGCATAAATAAATCGAAATACAACGCCATCTACTGAATGGTTCGATAAATTAACACACCGCCATCTGTTAGGAATAAACTGTGGCATAAATAAATTGAAACAGAACGTGATCTACTGGATGATTACCCAACCTAGCAAACCAAGTGTTGTATAGATAAGTTAACACATCGCCATCTGTTAGAAACTTATGGAACTATAATAATAATTACGTGTGGTCGTAATGACCTGGTGACATTGTTTCTACTGGCTGGGCATTCTGCCCCTGTCTTAGCCGCCTTTACCTAGCCCGCCCATCCTGTCTGGTACAGGGGACCTACATTTTAACATCGAATCCGAACCACAGTACGGTCGTGGCGTATTTCACCTCATACAGCATGCTGCGCCGGGGGTTAATGCCGGGTTAAGTGTCTATAAAAATTCGCGCCGAGACAGGGGCTCGAACCGGGGACCTTCCCATCTCCAATCAGAAGACCTAACCACTTAGCCAGCAGACCGCTTAGCCTTGGTGGCTTACAAATAATTACAAACCATTGTCCTATGACAAACATTTAATGAACATTTATTTCGCAAATAATAAATATTGAGGTCTATAATCCAGATAAAAACTATCCTATCTTTTAAGTTGGACTAAATCACATACATTAAGCCAAATTTCATCTAAATCGGTTATGTAGCTTCGGAGTTCATCCCGGACGAACATCGAGACACGAGATTTTTATATATATAAAGATATTAAATATCTTATAACCAGACTCATCATTACGTCTCTTCCTTTTGTGGGATTCTCCTCACACATTATTTGCAAACTTGACTGTTTCGTTCTTGATCTGTCCTCTTCATCATCAACTTCCTTTTAATGCAGTACATTTCACACGATTATATTTTATTTTTTTGGCATCCTGAAGTCTAAGCTGCAAAGATTGTTTTCGCTAGTGGTATACCGATTGTGAGATGTTTCTTGCGTCGATCATCAGTAGTAATTTTACTTCCTGATAACACAATTTTCTTATCTCTTCTACAACACCTCATCCAGTTTTTATATTTAATCCAATGCTATTCTTATTATTTCTGCTGACCTTGATGACTTCTGTCTACCCTTGGTCAATATTCAGTTCAGAGATCACTCCGAGTATATTGTTTATGTGTATAAGTAATTCATGCGTATGCTTACTGTAATGTCACAAGACATTTGAAACCATAATTAGGAACTTTAAGAAGTAGTATTTAATTAGAATAAGTTTAGGATTAAGTAATTTCAATTAGGTAGCGAGAGTGAAACGGAAAGATTTTTATATAATTCTAAGATTTTCAAGTGGCTATAGATACTGTCATGGCGGCTAAGCCATGTGGGAGAAGTTCGGACACCTTGCTTCCGCCCAGAGTTTGGCGGGGATAGGATACTATTGTAGCCACCCTACAAGCACAAAAATTACCTGCCGGGTGGGGTAGTATCGGTGGAACTCTGTGTTCCCTCCCATTTGGCAGAGATGGTCCTCTCGCCAAATGGGAAAGTAAGAATCCAATGTTGGTAGTACTCCCCTCCCGTAGAGGATCAGCACACCGGAATCCCGTTAGGTGGGTGTAATATAAGCCCTCACAATGGGACCATAGTTCTCAGTCTTGACCAGTTTTTTCCAGTGCTACACGGTGGTAGCTCGTGATGTCGCTCCACGAGGGATCATGATGTAAGCCCATATTATGTTCTGTTTCTCTCTCTCTGTGTTTCTGCCATACATCACTCTCGCTCACAGTTTTATAAAGTAAATTAAGTATATGAAGTTGTAATTATCTTATCAAGACGTTGATTAGTGGATTCAATATTTGTGTTTGAACAGAAAACCTAAAGTGTGTACAATTTATCAGAATATAACTCAAATCAGTGTGGTGCATCTAACTAAATTTTATTTGTTTCTTTGTAATTGTTCCACCTCATTTACCTGGATTAAATGATGGAGTGAATGCAGTCAATCTTCGGCTAAGAGGTCCGATACTTAAATCATTAATAAATTAGCCGGAAATTAATTAGCAGGAGGGGTGGGAATGTTACACTATGGCGACCGTGACATCGACCGAAGCATTCAACTGATTTTTTTCCCCCGCAATCTGTAGCAACTATAATTGGCAGAGAACTGTAGCAACTATAATTGGCAGAGAACTCTTATTAATTTTAAATTGAAAGACTAAAGACAGCACAGAGAGAGAGGGACGTAATGGCATTCGCGGCAGGCGAGAGAGCACCGCGAAGATATTTAACATGTGTTGAGGTGCAAGACGTTCCGAGATTTCCAGATTCTGAAGCAGGACGAGGAATGCTGACAAACACCCCTTCTACCGGTTTGGAACTTGAGGACCACACTGTACGGACCGGACAGCAAGCTTCGCCATTGTTCGGAACTAGGGAGGCAACCAGCAGGGGACGAGCGTTCTCCGAAAGTGACCTGCCCGAGGATAATGGAACGTCGAGCGACCGCCAACCCGACGTCAGAGGACTGGATCCTGCAGGCGCCCGACAACGGACGCCGCGCCACCATGGACAACAGCGTTGTGAAAAGGCCAGAACAATTGATTCTTATGATCAGCAGTTGAGCAATTTTGGCACAGCTATGATGCATAAATTTTCAAATATGTTAGAGACTAGTTTTGACAGGTTTAATGATCGGATGGCCGATCAAGTATTTGAAATTTTAGATGCCAAATTTTGTTTGTTTGAGGATAAGATTAAGAGATACTTGTTAGAAAATGTGGACAGTAGATGCATGGTAACTGAGGGTAATGTAAGGGATTTACAGACTCAGGTAACTTTATTAGAGAATGAGTTAAAAGAGAAAGACAGAGTAATTAATGAACTTTCTGAAAAAATTACGGGGGGTAGAAGTGGGAAATAATTCCACTTTTAAAAATTATGAATGTCGCCTTGTAAATCTGGAAAATAATGTAGGAGAAAATAATAGAATGTCACTTAGTCAGCCACGGGACGTGGGTCCGGCGACTCCCGAGGAACCAATTTAATTAATACATCAATAGGCCAAACCAAGAGCTGTCCTACGGCTTTTCCTGAGACGGAGAATAACCGATTAGTTAGTGATTCTAGAGGGATTTTTCCTTGGCAAATTCTGGCAGACAATCAGATCCAGTGGGAGAAATTTAGTGGGAAGGAGTCTGGGATCCATCCCATGGAATTCTGTGAGAATTTCGACCATTATTTCGAGTCACATCCCATGACAGAGGATAGAAAAATATACTTGTTCGGTAAACATCTTGCCGGAGAATCTAAATGGTAGTTTGATTCAGTAAGGAAAACCTTCAGCTCCTATGACGATGCTAGGATGGATTTCCTGGCCCTGTACTGGTCTCTAACGACCCGGAGAAGATGCAAGAGGTTGTTACTAACGGGTCCCCGATTTCAAGCCAAAGACCGAACTCTGAGAGAATTTTTTTTTGAGGGAAATCACCCAAGTGCAGAATCTTGACCCGCCCATTGATCCCGTGGAGATTATTGATGCTGTTTTTCGCCGGCTTCCCGAATGGGCAAGGCGACAGCTCATTACCGCCCAGATAAAGACAATCCCCGATGCACTGAGCATATTGACCGACATGGACGAATTTTATGAGGAAGAGAGGCCGAATGTGCGATATGCCAGTGGGGGAGAAGAGCATCAAGGCCCTCCCACACCTCAATATGATAAGCGGGTGGGAAGAAAAGTAAATATGCAGCGGTTCACTGTCAAACGTGACCATCCAAACTTTTGTGAAGCTGTGCCGGGGGGAGGGGCGGCCGGCTGCCGGACTCGCAGGTGGCCGCAGACAATAGTGACCTAACGGTACCGCTCCACCCTCCGCGTCCCCCACAGTAAGCTATGCAAACTCCAAACAGGTGATTAACAGGCTATGTCTTCTAGGTTCTGGAGCATATTGTGAAAACAATGTATGAATTGTAATAGTTAATATATGGATTCATTAGAAGCTAAGAGTGTTTAGGTAATTATTCATTGATTTCAATGTGTAGAAGACCTAAATTTAAGATGTCATAAAATAAATGGAAGATTGTCAGATTATTTCGAAGTTATGTAATGGAAATTAGTGTTCGAAAGCTCTTCAAGAGATAAAATAAATGGGAAACAAAAAAAATAATGGTTGCTCGGGACGTAATTCACATGTGTCAGGAAAGAAGCAAGATTATACGTTTTTCTGGGAAGGTCTGCAAGAAAGTAAGTTAAAATTCATATTTTAAGGGGACCGAACCTAGTCAGATGGCATTAATTAAAGATATAAGTCCATAAACACTGAGGATTTGAGTCGGCCCGAATTAAGCTTATAGGGATGGTGTTAACTGCAGACTGAGTAATTTAAAAATGGTCACGGAAAGATAAGTGAGTTAAAGTAACAGGTAAAATCAAATTAGCATTCCCTTCCCCTTTTGTAAAACAAAGGGAAAAAAAACCTTCTTATGAAAAGCAGGACAGCTTTCATACTAAAGGTAAAGAACCCTTGGGAAAACATTCCATGATTTGAAGTAATTAAGAGAAACGTCAATACAAGTTGGCATTCATACCAAACAGATCTAAGCTGGAAACTGAAAATGTTAACGACGCAGTATGGTGGTTATTCAAATGTAAAAAACAAGACATAATAAGTAATGAGTTCACTTTGATGATATATTTCCATGTTCCAAATGATTTTGTAAATACTTTAAATTTTGTTATTAGATTGTGTTTGTGTGGTTTTCATAATTTTTTTGCAATAGTAGCTATTGCTATTGTTTTTTGTAATGAATAAGGTCATATACATGAGTATTATAAGATATGTATGTAATGTAATTATCTGAGCTGTCGCAACAAATTGTTCTCAGCTGGTCATAAGAGGCTGAAAGGAGACTACATACAGAAGTGTGTTGTGTTCACAGAGAAACAGTTACGCGGGTGATTAGCTGTGAAGACGGGCGCAGGTAGTAATGACGTCACCACCAGACTTCCCCGAACCCCTCAACGCTCATCAGCGGCTGGTCTGTTTACAAACACGACGGCCCATCCCCCGCTCAGCGGGACCCAGCAACATAGTGTGTGCCACGCCAGTGTGTGTTGTGCGGTAGTGGGCAGTGTTGACAAATGGTGCCTGAATTCTGAGCGAAGTCCTTTACCTTTAATCGGGGGGGATTTGTGATGTCACAAGACATTTGAAACCATAATTAGGAACTTTAAGAAGTAGTATTTAATTAGAATAAGTTTAGGATTAAGTAATTTCAATTAGGTAGCGAGAGTGAAGCGGAAAGATTTTTATATAATTCTAAGATTTTCAAGTGGCTATTGATACTGTCATGGCGGCTAAGCCATGTGGGAGAAGTTCGGACACCTTGCTTCCGCCCAGAGTTTGGTGGGGATAGGATACTATTGTAGCCACCCTACAAGCACAAAAGTTACCTGCCGGGTGGGGTAGTATCGGTGGAACTCTGTGTTCCCTCCCATTTGGCAGAGATGGTCCTCTCGCCAAATGGGAAAGTAAGAATCCAATGTTGGTAGTACTCCCCTCCCGTAGAGGATCAGCACACCGGAATCCCGTTAGGTGGGAGTAATATAAGCCCTCACAATGGGACCATAGTTCTCAGTCTTGACCAGTTTTTTCCAGTGCTACGCGGTGGTAGCTCGTGATGTCGCTCCACGAGGGATCATGATGTAAGCCCATATTATGTTCTGTTTCTCTCTCTCTGTGTTTCTGCCATACATCACTCTCGTTCACAGTTTTATAAAGTAAATTAAGTATATGAAGTTGTAATTATCTTATCAAGACGTTGATTAGTGGATTCAATATTTGTGTTTGAACAGAAAACCTAAAGTGTGTACAATTTATCAGAATATAACTCAAATCAGTGTGGTGCATCTAACTAAATTTTATTTGTTTCTTTGTAATTGTTCCACCTCATTTACCTGGATTAAATGATGGAGTGAATACAGTCAATCTTCGGCTAAGAGGTCCGATACTTAAATCATTAATAAATTAGCCGGAAATTAATTAGCAGGAGGGGTGGGAACGTTACACTATGGCGACCGTGACATCGACCGAAGCATTCAACTGATTTTTTTCCCCCGCAATCTGTAGCAACTATAATTGGCAGAGAACTCTTATTAATTTTAAATTGAAAGACTAAAGACAGCACAGAGAGAGAGGGACGTAATGGCATTCGCGGCAGGCGAGAGAGCAACGCGAAGATATTTAACATGTGTTGAGGCGCAAGACGTTCCGAGATTTCCAGGTTCTGAAGCAGGACGACGAATGCTGACAAACACCCCTTCTACCGGTTTGGAACTTGAGGACCACACTGTACGGAGCGGACAGCAAGCTTCGCCATTGTTCGGAACTAGGGAGACAGCCAGCAGGGGACGAGCGTTCTCCGAAAGTGACCTGCCCGAGGATAATGGAACGTCGAGCGACCGCCAACCCGACGTCAGAGGACTGGATCCTGCAGGCGCCCGACAACGGACGCCGCGCCACCATGGACAACAGCGTTGTGAAAAGGCCAGAACAATTGATTCTTATGATCAGCAGTTGAGCAATTTTGGCACAGCTATGATGCATAAATTTTCAAATATGTTAGAGACTAGTTTTGACAGGTTTAATGATCGGATGGCCGAACAAGTATTTGAAATTTTAGATGCCAAATTTTGTTTGTTTGAGGATAAGATTAAGAGATACTTGTTAGAAAATGTAGACAGTAGATGCATGGTAACTGAGGGTAATGTAAGGGATTTACAGACTCAGGTAACTTTATTAGAGAATGAGTTAAAAGAGAAAGACATAGTAATTAATGAACTTTCTGAAAAATTACGGGGGGTAGAAGTGGGAAATAATTCCACTTTTAAAAATTATGAATGTCGCCTTGTAAGATTGGAAAATAATGTAGGAGAAAATAATAGAATGTCACTTAGTCAGCCACGGGAGGTGGGTCCGGCGGGTGCCCGAGGAACCAATTTAATTAATACATCAGTGAGCCAACCCATGAGCTGTCCTACGGCTTTTCCTGAGACGGAGAATAACCGATTAGTTAGTGATTCTAGAGGGATTATTCCTTGGCAAATTCTGGCAGACAATCAGATCCAGTGGGAGAAATTTAGTGGGAAGGAGTCTGGGATCCATCCCATGGAATTCTGTGAGAATTCCGACCATTATTTCGAGTCACATCCCATGACAGAGGATAGAAAAATATACTTGTTCGGTAAACATCTTGCCGGAGAATCTGAATGGTGGATTGATTCAGTAAGGAAAACCTTCAGCTCCTATGACGAGGCTAGGATGGATTTCCTGGCCCAGTACTGATCTCTAACGACCCGGAGAAGATGCAAGAGGTTGTTACTAACGGGTCCCCGATTTCAAGCCAAAGACCAAACTCTGAGAGAATTTTTTTTTGAGGGAAATCACCCAAGTGCAGTACCTTGACCCGCCCATTGATCCCGTGGAGATTATTGATGCTGTTTTTCGCCGGCTTCCCGAATGGGCAAGGCGACAGCTCATTACCGCCCAGATAAAGACAATCCCCGATGCCCTGAGCATATTGACCGACATGGACGAATTTTATGAGGAAGAGAGGCCGAATGTGCGATATGCCAGTGGGGGAGAAGAGCATCAAGGCCCTCCCACACCTCAATATGATAAGCGGGTGGGAAGAAAAGTAAATATGCAGCGGTTCACTGTCAAACTTGACCATCCAAACTTTTGTGAAGCTGTGCCGGGGGGAGGGGGCGGCCGGCTGCCGGACTCGCAGGTGGCCGCAGACAATAGTGACCTAACGGTACCGCTCCACCCTCCGCGTCCCCCACAGTAAGCTATGCAAACACTAAGCAAACACCAAACAGGTGATTAACAGGCTATGTCTTCTAGGTTCTGGAGCATATTGTGAAAACAATGTATGAATTGTAATAGTTAATATATGGATTCATTAGAAGCTAAGAGTGTTTAGGTAATTATTCATTGATTTCAATGTGTAGAAGACCTAAATTTAAGATGTCGTAAAATAAATGGAAGATTGTCTGATTATTTCGAAGTTATGTAATGGAAATTAGTGTTCGAAAGCTCTTCAAGAGATAAAATAAATGGGAAACAAAAAATAATGGTTGCTCGGGACGTAATTCACATGTGTCAGGAAAGAAGCAAGATTATACGTTTTTCTGGGAAGGTCTGCAAGAAAGTAAGTTAAAATTCATATATTAAGGGGACCGAACCTAGTCAGATGGCATTAATTAAAGATATAAGTCCATAAACACTGAGGATTTGAGTCGGCCCGAATTAAGCTTATAGGGATGGTGTTAACTGCAGACTGAGTAATTTAAAAATGGTCACGGAAAGATAAGTGAGTTAAAGTAACAGGTAAAATCAAATTAGCATTCCCTTCCCCTTTTGTAAAACAAAGGAAAAAAAAGGAAAAACCTTCTTGGGAAAAGCAGGACAGCTTTCATACTAAAGGTAAAGAACCCTTGGGAAAACATTCCATGATTTGAAGTAATTAAGAGAAACGTCAATACAAGTTGGCATTCATACCAAACAGATCTAAGCTGGAAACTGAAAATGTTAACGACGCAGTATGGTGGTTATTCAAATGTATAAAACAAGACATATAATAAGTAATGAGTTCACTTTGATGTTATATTTCCATGTTCCAAATGATTTTGTAAATACTTTAAATTTTGTTATTAGATTGTGTTTGTGTGGTTTTCATAATTTTTTTGCAATAGTAGCTATTGCTATTGTTTTTTGTAATGAATAAGGTCATATACATGAGTATTATAAGATATGTATGTAATGTTGTAATTATCTGAGCTGTCGCAACAAATTGTTCTCAGCTGGTCATAAGAGGCTGAAAGGAGACTACATACAGAAGTGTGTTGTGTTCACAGAGAAACAGTTACGCGGGTGATTAGCTGTGAAGACGGGCGCAGGTAGTAATGACGTCACCACCAGGCTTCCCCGAGCCCCTCAACGCTCATCAGCGGCTGGTCTGTTTACAAACACGACGGCCCATCCCCCGCTCAGCGGGACCCAGCAACATAGTGTGTGCCACGCCAGTGTGTGTTGTGCGGTAGTGGGCAGTGTTGACAAATGGTGCCTGAATTCTGAGCGAAGTAAGGCACCTTTAATCGGGGGGGTATTTGTGATGTCACAAGACATTTGAAACCATAATTAGGAACTTTAAGAAGTAGTATTTAATTAGAATAAGTTTAGGATTAAGTAATTTCAATTAGGTAGCGAGAGTGAAGCGGAAAGATTTTTATATAATTCTAAGATTTTCAAGTGGCTATAGATACTGTCATGGCGGCTAATCCATGTGGGAGAAGTTCGGACACCTTGCTTCCGCCCAGAGTTTGGCGGGGATAGGATACTATTGTAGCCACCCTACAAGCACAAAAGTTACCTACCGGGTGGGGTAGTATCGGTGGAACTCTGTGTTCCCTCCCATTTGGCAGAAATGGTCCTCTCGCCAAATGCGAAAGTAAGAATCCAATGTTGGTAGTACTCCCCTCCCGTAGAGGATCAGCACACCGGAATCCCGTTAGGTGGGTGTAATATAAGCCCTCACAATGGGACCATAGCTCTCAGTCTTGACCAGTTTTTTCCAGTGCTACGCGGTGGTAGCTCGTTTTGTCGCTCCACGAGGGATCATGATGTAAGCCCATATTATGTTCTGTTTCTCTCTCTCTGTGTTTCTGCCATACATCACTCTCGCTCACAGTTTTATAAAGTAAATTAAGTATATGAAGTTGTAATTATCTTATCAAGACGTTGATTAGTGGATTCAATATTTGTGTTTGAACAGAAAACCTAAAGTGTGTACAATTTATCAGAATATAACTCAAATCAGTGTGGTGCATCTAACTAAATTTTATTTGTTTCTTTGTAATTGTTCCACCTCATTTACCTGGATTAAATGATGGAGTGAATGCAGTCAATCTTCGGCTAAGAGGTCCGATACTTAAAACATTAATAAATTAGCCGGAAATTAATTAGCAGGAGGGGTGGGAACGTTACAATATGGCGACCGTGACATCGACCGAAGCATTCAACTGATTTTTTTCCCCCGCAATCTGTAGCAACTATAATTGGCAGAGAACTCTTATTAATTTTAAATTGAAAGACTAAAGCCAGCACAGAGAGAGAGGGACGTAATGGCATTCGCGGTACGCGAGAGAGCAACGCGAAGATATTTAACATGTGTTGAGGCGCAAGACGTTCCGAGATTTCCAGATTCTGAAGCAGGACGAGGAATGCTGACAAACACCCGTTCTACCGGTTTGGAACTTGAGGACCACACTGTACGGAGCGGACAGCAAGCTTCGCCATTGTTCGGAACTAGGAAGGCAGCCAGCAGGGGACGAGCGTTCTCCGAAAGTGACCTGCCCGAGGATAATGGAACGTCGAGCGACCGCCAATCCGACGTCAGGGGACTGGATCCTGCAGGCGCCCGACAACGGACGCCGCGCCACCATGGACAACAGCGTTGTGAAAAGGCCAGAACAATTGATTCTTATGATCAGCAGTTGAGCAATTTTGGCACAGCTATGATGCATAAATTTTCAAATATGTTAGAGACTAGTTTTGACAGGTTTAATGATCGGATGGCCGATCAAGTATTTGAAATTTTAGATGCCAAATTTTGTTTGTTTGAGGATAAGATTAAGAGATACTTGTTAGAAAATGTGGACAGTAGATGCATGGTAACTGAGGGTAATGTAAGGGATTTACAGACTGAGGTAACTTTATTAGAGAATGAGTTAAAAGAGAAACACAGAGTAATTAATGAACTTTCTGAAAAATTACGGGGGGTAGAAGTGGGAAATAATTCCACTTTTAAAAATTATGAATGTCGCCTTGTAAATCTGGAAAATAATGTAGGAGAAAATAATAGAATGTCACTTAGTCAGCCACGGGAGGTGGGTCCGGCGGCTGCCCGAGAAACCAATTTAATTAATACATCAATAGGCCAACCCATGAGCTGTCCTACGGCTTTTCCTGAGACGGAGAATAACCGATTAGTTAGTGATTCTAGGGGGATTATTCCTTGTGCAAATTCTGGCAGACTATCAGATCCAGTGGGAGTAATTTAGTGGGAAGGAGTCTGGGATCCATCCCATGGAATTCTGTGAGAATTTCGACCATTATTTCGAGTCACATCCCATGACAGAGGATAGAAAAATATACCTGTTCGGTAAACATCTTGTCGGAGAATCTAAATGGTAGTTTGATTCAGTAAGGAAAACCTTCAGCTCCTATGACGAGGCTAGGATGGATTTCCTGGCCCAGTACTGGTCTCTAACGACCCGGAGAAGATGCAAGTGGTTGTTACTAACGGGTCCCCAATTTCAAGCCAAAGACCGAACTCTGAGAGAATTTTTTTTTGAGGGAAATCACCCAAGTGCAGTACCTTGACCCGCCCATTGATCCCGTGGAGATTATTGATGCTGTTTTTCGCCGGCTTCCCGAATGGGCAAGGCGACAGCTCATTACCGCCCAGATAAAGACAATCCCCGATGCCCTGAGCATATTGACCGACATGGACGAATTTTATGAGGAAGAGAGGCCGAATGTGCGATATGCCAGTGGGGGAGAAGAGCATCAAGGCCCTCCCACACCTCAATATGATAAGCGGGTGGGAAGAAAAGTAAATATGCAGCGGTTCACTGTCAAACGTGACCATCCAAACTTTTGTGAAGCTGTGCCGGGGGGAGGGGGCGGCCGGCTGCCGGACTCGCAGGTGGCCGCAGACAATAGTGACCTAACGGTACCGCTCCACCCTCCGCGTCCCCCACAGTAAGCTATGCAAACACTAAGCAAACTCCAAACAGGTGATTAACAGGCTATGTCTTCTAGGTTCTGGAGCATATTGTGAAACAATGTATGAATTGTAATAGTTAATATATAGATTCATTAGAAGCTAAGAGTGTTTAGGTAATTATTCATTGATTTCAATGTGTAGAAGACCTAAATTTAAGATGTCATAAAATAAATGGAAGATTGTCTGATTATTTCGAAGTTATGTAATGGAAATTAGTGTTCGAAAGCTCTTCAAGAGATAAAATAAATGGGAAACAAAAAATAATGGTTGCTCGGGACGTAATTCACATGTGTCAGGAAAGAAGCAAGATTATACGTTTTTCTGGGAAGGTCTGCAAGAAAGTAAGTTAAAATTCATATTTTAAGGGGACCGAACCTAGTCAGATGGCATTAATTAAAGATATAAGTCCATAAACACTGAGGATTTGAGTCGGCCCGAATTAAGCTTATAGGGATGGTGTTAACTGCAGACTGAGTAATTTAAAAATGGTCACGGAAAGATAAGTGAGTTAAAGTAACAGGTAAAATCAAATTAGCATTCCCTTCCCCTTTTGTAAAACAAAGGGAAAAAAAACCTTCTTATGAAAAGCAGGACAGCTTTCATACTAAAGGTAAAGAACCCTTGGGAAAACATTCCATGATTTGAAGTAATTAAGAGAAACGTCAATACAAGTTGGCATTCATACCAAACAGATCTAAGCTGGAAACTGAAAATGTTAACGACGCAGTATGGTGGTTATTCAAATGTAAAAAACAAGACATATAATAAGTAATGAGTTCACTTGATGTTATATTTCCATGTTCCAAATGATTTTGTAAATACTTTAAATTTTGTTATTAGATTGTGTTTGTGTGGTTTTCATAATATTTTTTGCAATAGTAGCTATTGCTATTGTTTTTTGTAATGAATAAGGTCATATACATGAGTATTATAAGATATGTATGTAATGTTGTAATTATCTGAGCTGTCGCAACAAATTGTTCTCAGCTGGTCATAAGAGGCTGAAAGGAGACTACATACAGAAGTGTGTTGTGTTCACAGAGAAACAGTTACGCGGGTGATTAGCTGTGAAGACGGGCGCAGGTAGTAATGACGTCACCACCAGACTTCCCCGAACCCCTCAACGCTCATCAGCGGCTGGTCTGTTTACAAACACGACGGCCCATCCCCCGCTCAGCGGGACCCAGCAACATAGTGTGTGCCACGCCAGTGTGTGTTGTGCGGTAGTGGGCAGTGTTGACAAATGGTGCCTGAATTCTGAGCGAAGTAAGGCACCTTTAATCGGGGGGTATTTGTGATGTCACAAGACATTTGAAACCATAATTAGGAACTTTAAGAAGTAGTATTTAATTAGAATAAGTTTAGGATTAAGTAATTTCAATTAGGTAGCGAGAGTGAAGCGGAAAGATTTTTATATAATTCTAAGATTTTCAAGTGGCTATAGATACTGTCATGGCGGCTAAGCCATGTGGGAGAAGTTCGGACACCTTGCTTCCGCCCAGAGTTTGGCGGGGATAGGATACTATTGTAGCCACCCTACAAGCACAAAAGTTACCTGCCGGGTGGGGTAGTATCGGTGGAACTCTGTGTTCCCTCCCATTTGGCAGAGATGGTCCTCTCGCCAAATGGGAAAGTAAGAATCCAATGTTGGTAGTACTCCCCTCCCGTAGAGGATCAGCACACCGGAACCCCGTTAGGTGGGTGTAATATAAGCCCTCACAATGGGACCATAGCTCTCAGTCTTGACCAGTTTTTTCCAGTGCTACGCGGTGGTAGCTCGTGATGTCGCTCCACGAGGGATCATGATGTAAGCCCATATTATGTTCTGTTTCTCTCTCTCTGTGTTTCTGCCATACATCACTCTCGTTCACAGTTTTATAAAGTAAATTAAGTATATGAAGTTGTAATTATCTTATCAAGACGTTGATTAGTGGATTCAATATTTGTGTTTGAACAGAAAACCTAAAGTGTGTACAATTTATCAGAATATAACTCAAATCAGTGTGGTGCATCTAACTAAATTTTATTTGTTTCTTTGTAATTGTTCCACCTCATTTACCTGGATTAAATGATGGAGTGAATGCAGTCAATCTTCGGCTAAGAGGTCCGATACTTAAAACATTAATAAATTAGCCGGAAATTAATTAGCAGGAGGGGTGGGAACGTTACATTACTCTCTTCTGCAATTTAGCATACTGATAGCGTCTCTTTTACATTCTTGAATTTAACGCAAATCTTAGTGCTAAAATAGTTGTCTTGATGTTATACAGTTCCATCTTCCATCACCGTATTTGTGCCTTCCTCTCATACCGATTAATTCCGAAATTTCTTCTGTGATGTTTATGTTTCCTTACTACAAATGTTTCTTTACCTGCACTTATCATCTCCCTCTCCAATATGTTCCATTCTGCTGCAGATAAATTTTTTTATCGCATTAACAGAATCATCCAATTCATCTTTGATGTGAGATTATGTTTAGTTTACCAAAAACAAGTCTGTGTTATCAGAGTTGCATATTTATTGTCTTCAGTTTCAGTCTTCACTATTTTACCTGTCTTTATCAGCTTCCAAGTATGCTTTACATTCTCTAATTTTGTTTCTGAATCTTTGCTTAACCGAAATATAGTACAGTTGACATCTACCTGTATTCCCTGAGTGTGTATATTGTTCTTTTATAATTCATAAGTAGCATATAAATACGCCGGAAAAGTCTTTACCCACACATCATAAATAGCGTGTTTGCCAAAATCATATTGTCAAGTTGTGATACTAAAATCCTCACTCATTCTTTCTCTCACACCGTAAGTCCATAAAATATTCCAGTCTTTTCATTCTCCTATTACCTGTACTACTTTCGAAAGGGCAATGATTATTAAATTTTTCTCTATAACTTACTATTCACGTACTTAATTAGCTCTTAAAATTTGGCGCATATTTTCTCTATTTCGTCACGGCACTGTTGTAAAGCCTTCTTGTGAAGGTGGCTTATACACTCATATCAGTTGGGTTGGCTGGGATTTAATTTTATCTTCGTAAGTTGTGCGTTTTACTAATTTCTTTTTCCTTATAAATCCCACACCAATGATAAACTCTGTTTATAGGTTTCGTGATAATAGGTCAATGCTCCCAGAGCACAAATACTGTGGGTGCTTTTATTTTAATCCACTGATATCAAACATTCTTAATCAACTCGTAAAATGGTTCGATCAATCGTATTGATTACTATTACTATTACAATTACTCCGCGATTCACTAAAAGTGTTTGGCGGAGGGTGCATTGCACCTATCAGGAAGGGTAATGGTTTGGAAGGGATATACGGGATATGGCAGGTGGCGCCCATGGGCTATTGTGAGGAACCATCCCAGCATTCGCCTGGAGTGATCTAGGGAAACCATGGAAAACCCAGATCAGGATGGCCGGAGTGCTTTATCGGAAGCTACTCCTGTCCGATTTTGTGTTTACTCGCCCGGTAAATCCATTCTATTCCAATCCCTAATCGCTCGTGGAAAAAATGAGTAGAGAAATGAATCGGTTCTGGCCCTGATTTCTCTTATCTTATTTTCGCGGTCATTCCGAGATACTAATGTTGGTGGTAGCAATATTTGTTTGCTGTCATTTCGAAATACGTCAGTCGAGAATTTTTCAATTAGCTTCCGTCGAGAGCAACGCCTTCGGTGCTCCAGATCTTGCCAACCTAACTCCTTCAACATGGCACTTACGCTTTCCCTCCAACTATATATACCTGTCACGAATCGGGCGGCTCTTCTCTGGACCATCTCTAATGCCTCCATTAATCCCTTTTGATGTGGACCCCATACAGAGCAACAATATTCCAAGTGAGGCCTCACTAGTGACTTGTACGAAATCGATTTAACTTCCGGAGTGCATTGTTTTAAATTACGACCTAGAAATCGAAGCATACGATTTGCTTTCCCAATTACATTCTCGATATGCTCATTCCACGACAAATTATTACGAATTGTTACCCCTAGGTATTTAGCGGAATCTACCGTTCTAAGGACAGTGCCATTAATTGTATATTCAAAGCTAACATGGTGTCACCTTTTTACTTACACGCATGACTTGGAACTTTTTAGCGTTTAACTCCAACTGCCAATCTTTACACCACTGCAATTATTTTCATAATATCGTCTTGTAACAAAGCGCAGTCGTCCTGGGTTGTGATTTCACGATAAATAATAGCATCATCGGCAAATAATATTTTCATTCCCCTTATTATGTCGCACAAATCATTAATGTATATGAGAAACAACAGAGGCCCTATCACGCTTCCTTGGGGAACCCCGGACCTCACTTCGGCTAAGTGATGAACGCTCACCGTCGAGAACCTACACACTGTGTTCTGTCCTTCAAAAAGTCTGCAACCGAATCACATATTTGTCTAGATATACCGTAACCGCGAAGTTTCCTAAGTAACCTAGTGTGAGGCACAGTGTCGAAAGCTTTTTTGAAGTCTAATAAAACTAAATCAACCTGGGATTGCTCATCTATAATATGGCTCAAGTCGTGAATTAAGAGGGCAAGTTGTGTTTCGCAGCATCGGCCTTTTCTGAATCCATGTTGATTTGGGTTTAAAAGCTCATCTTCATCCAAAAACCGCATGACATTTGAATAGATGATGTGTTCTAAAATCCTGCAAAATATTGAGGTTAACGAGATCGGCCTATAATTTTGAGGATCATTAACATTCCCACTTTTGAACACTGGACTTACGATGGCGGTCTTCTATTCGGCTGGTATTTTTCCCTTGATCCAAGGAGGCGGTATATAATTTCATCAAATACGGCGCAATTTCCTTTGCGTACCTAGAGTAGAATCTTGTAGGAATACCGTCTGGTCCTGGAGCCTTATTGGGATTTACATTCATAAGCAGTTTAGTTATTCCCTCGACATCGAGAACGAGATCATTCATAATTTTGTTGGTTCGATTGTTAAATATCGGAATCTCCTCCGAGTTCTCTGACGTGAAAGCTTTTTTAAATACATTATTCAAAATTTCTGCTTTCTCGACGCTAGTTTCTGATAATTCCCCATTTTCATTAATCAATGACGGCATGACCTTACGAGAGCCTCTTATTAATTTGACATATGACCAGAACTTTTTTGGATTAGTAATCAGATCTTCGGATAAATTTCTGGCTTGGAATTCTTTAAACGCATCACGCATTGCCTTACGCACTTCCGCTCGCAAGTGGACTAATTAACGCGATCAGATGAGTCCCCCGATTTCTTTACCGTCGCATGTAAACGCCTTTGCTTCCTGAGCAAACGTTTCACTTCTCTATTGAACCACGGGAAGTTCTTACTAACCTTAATAAACTTCTTGGGAACATATTGATTTAAGCCGGTCCATATTATTTCTTTTAAATTAAACCAAAGTTCCTTAACATTTGTATTAAGCGTGTACGTTTCAAAATTTTTCGCCAAATGATCGACCATAGACGCATCATTTGCCTTATCGAAACAATATACGAGTTTGTCTTTATCATGCTTCAAATTCAGCCTAGATTTTAAAGTTACCACAATCGCCTTGTGATCACTTATACCGTCTTCTATACAAACTTTATCTACAAGTATCCGGATTGTTAGTAAGAAAAAGATCCAAAATGGACGAGGAATCTTTGACGCTCCGCGTTGGCTCTTCGACCATCTGTTCAAGAGAATTTTCCGCGAATGATTCCAGGAACGTTTCGGTTAATTAACCTATCTCTTCCGCCTGACCTGAACGTAAATGTGTCCCAGTTAACAGAGGGTATATTAAAATCACCTCCCATGATCAATGTATGTCCCTGAAATTTCTGAGAAATACTATTAAGTGACTGTCTAAAATATTCCGCGTTATCTAATCCAGAGTCCGGAGGTCGGTAAAATGATCCTATTATGAACTTTAAACTTCTGCCAATTTTTACCTTCATCCATGTTAACTCGCAACAATTTTCCGTTTCATTTACTACGGAGCAATTGATGGTTTTCATTAACGGCCACGAACACACCTCCGCCCATTGAGGTAGTTCTGTCTTTCCGAAAAACATTGAATTGAGGAGCAAATACTTCGCTAGATTCTACCTCTGGCGTCAACCAGCTCTCGGTTCCTAGTATTATATCAACATCGTTAGTCGCAACTGCAGCGTGGAAATCGGCTACTTTCCCTCTAATACTCCGACAATTAAGAACCATTATCCTTAGCGGTTTAATATCTGTATCTGCAGAGTCTAAATTCGCATTTTTAGTATTTGCATTCCGAAAGGAAACGGGTGAAGTATTTGGAGCTGTAAATTTCGATTTATTCACGCCGTCCCTTCCAGAACCAAGATCTAGATTAACGACGCGTCTTCTTCGTTGAACTGAGGGATTCTCGGGCCTCACGGTGTTCCTAAAAAATAATTCACATCAAGACAGTTCCATATTTTCGCAGCCACCTTGATCGCCATTCTCGGTGTGTAGTGGACGCCCGACCTGTCAAATGCGTCCCAGCTGGCAGCTAACATTGGTCGAAGATCGACGAAGCCCCAGTTGTTTCTGCGACACAGCTTCTGTAGACTACAATTCAAACCATAAATCTTCCACCATACGGCTTCCCCACAATCGATGCGCGGCACGTCACTACAGATGGAAAACTGCAACTTTACCGAATTCTCACGCGCTGATTCATACGCCTTGTGGCCCAACCTGTCCATAGATTTCACTATATCTGAAACAGAAACATGACACGAGTCGTTAGTTCCGACGTGCGCAGCTACCCTCAACTGACGGCAGTTCGATTCTCTAATCGCTTTTGGTATAGCTTCCATGACTCGTGGCACGGTTGCTCCTGGAAGACACACAGAATGAACGTTAGTACGAGGGTCTGCACCATTCTTCTCAGCTAGGTCTCGTAGGGGTTTCTCTAGACGTCGGACTTTGGAGCTTCCAATGATAAGTAATCCTTTCCCTGGCATCACTCGGTGTCTGCGAGTATATCTTCCCTGCTGTGCTTCTGGGCCATTCGCACCAAGATCTTCAACCTCCTGCAAAACTGAAAACACATTACTTAGCGGCAAGATATCATTCTCCCGTCGGTTATTTTGGAATTTTGATGCCTTTCTCCTATCCACCCGATGCCAGTCGTTCCCTGCAACAGATACCTGACTATCCTCACCTGCCGGTTCTACATCAGAAGCCTCTGTTAATTCTTCGACGCACTGCCGTTCGTCATCTAACATGCTCCACACCTGTGCCTGAAGAGATGCCATCGTAGTACGAATCTCTTCGAGAGCCTGACGCCTACTGTAACACATTGCGCAAACCATGTCCCACAAACAACCAAACACAGAGTCACAAACAAATTAATCAGAAAAATCAGACAGCTGCTACAGCTCAACTAAATGGATCACTACCTAAACAGGAAATATTTAAGATAACACGAAACCAGGAAATTTCAGATCACACAACAATTCGGCTACTGCTGCTACGGACTCAGAGGATCACTACCTAAAAAGGAAATATTCAAAGATAACACAAAAACAAGTAAAATACAAATCACACACAAAAGTCGGCTACGGTCGCAGAGGCTCAACTGATTACTGCTGACTCTCAGAAATTTCAAAGATAAAAACAAGGTCTATCTAGCACACTTTAGATTGAACACACAAGAAAGTCGACGACTGCTGCTCACGGCGGCGGTTGCTCGACTGCTGGCTCACTGCCTACACAGAAAATACAATGATAAAAACAAAGTCTATCTAGCACACTTTAGATTAAACACACAAGAAAGTCGATGACTGCTGCTCACGGCGGCGGTTACTCGACTGCTGACTCACTGCCTACACAGAAAATATAAAGATAAAAACAAAGTCTATCTAGCACACTTTAGATTAAACACACAAGAAAGTCGATGACTGCTGCTCACGGTGGCGGTTACTTGACTGCTGACTCACTGCCTACACAGAAACTACAAAGATAAAAACAAAGTCTATATAGCACACTTTAGATTAAACACACAAGAAAGTCGATGACTGCTGCTCACGGTGGCGGTTACTTGACTGCTGACTCACTGCCTACACAGAAACTACAAAGATAAAAACAAAGTCTATCTAGCACACTTTAGATTAAACACACAAGAAAGTCGACGACTGCTGCTCACGGCGGCGGTTGCTCGACTGCTGGCTCACTGCCTAAACAGAAAATACAAAGATAAAAACAAAGTCTATCTAGCACACTTTAGATTAAACACACAAGAAAGTCGACGACTGCTGCTCACGGCGGCGGTGGATTACCTGTCCACACACGGTAATTCGACTGCGGAGAAAGTTTTTCCTCCGCAATAAAGGATTTCGATACGTAATATCAGAGGATTACACGGCTGTAATGCAGGTTTCATTCCAATGAAAATGATCATTTCTAATTGCTTCTCATTTAAGGAACGTTTCCGACTCCAGGGTCTAGAGGTACCCTGTATATAAAATTCAGCACTGTTTATGGGAGTATCGTGTGTCGTACACACTCAGAAACTGACGTAAACGTCTAGTTTAGTTGTAGTGTGTTCCGTCATTAACATAATGATAACAAAAGTGGAACAAAGATTTTATTTTCACAACATAGTTTGTGTGTACTATTAATGTGCTACCATTCTCTTAAACTAACCATCAACAGCTACATGATTCATGAAACGTCTGACACACTTAACGCAACTAAGGATCTCCACAACAAATTATAACTAGATTCCTCGGCATATTAAGATGCCGCCTGAGTGCTAAAAACAAGATAAACATTTCGACTGCGAAAATCAAGTTAGCCCTAAATGGAAAATAATTTGTGGACACGTTTACCATATTTTCTCACCATTTCACATCAAAATAAATCATACCTGATTTTACTCATGAGACACAGGCTGTACGTTAATCACAACTCCTTCAAAATCCGCCCAGTGAATCCTTGAAATGCGTTCAATGAAAAACTATCTGATATTTTTAGCGTTACGACGTCACATCAAAACGAAACTTCACAAGCGCGACCAAGGGCTGTTATCTATTCAAAACTCCATCAAGATCTGACAAGTAGTTTTTGCGTTAATCTTGTTAAATGAAAAATTATTTTTAATTTAATAGATTTTCTACATCACATGAAAGTGAACCATACCCAGGTTTACTCATAGGATCACATGCTATACATTAATTTAAACCTCTTTAAAATCCGACTAGTAGCTTTCTTGTGAGTTGCGCTGAACGAAAAATTGACTCTAATTTGTGGACAATTGTATCTTAAATTTCTATAGTTTTCGATGTCGTATCAAAATAAAATATATTCTATCTTTCCTGCGCTACCACGGGCTTTTCATAATTGAAACCCCATTGAAGTCTGATAAGTTCTTTTGTGTGAATTGTGCTTGACGTAAATTTATCTTAAATATATCAATTTACGATATTACGTCCAAATGAAACATACCTTACTTTATCCTTGGGAGAACACGCTGGAACCGGGAAGTTTTAAATGATTCGCGCTCAGCAAAAAATTAACATGAATTTCTCATTTATTCTATATTACTTCAAAATGAAACATATCATACTTTACCCGTGGGACCACTGGCTGTTCATTAATAGAAACCCTATCAAAATCCGACCAGTAGTATTTACTTCAATCTAGTTTAACGAAAAACTATCTTCGTAAATTATTTAGCGTTTCGACATCACGTCAAAATGAAATACACATTATCTCACCCACGTTACCACGGGCTGTGTGTTAATCGAAATATCGTGCGGCAAGAAATTGAAACTAATTTGTGGATACTTTTATTTAGATTTCTCATTAAAATGAGAACTTCGCTATATTGACTGCTTGACCAAGGGCTGCAACATGAACGGAAACCTCTTCAAAATTCGTCCAGTAGTTTTTGCGTGCACTATTATTGTACAGACCCTGATTCATTTAAATATACTGTATATGTATATTTTGTACATACAGACTGTTTCCTGTTACAATTTTATTATATGTTTAAATAATTTATTCCTTCTCCTGATATCATATTGAATAAGTTGGTTTGTCGATACCGAGCATGGGCGGTGCGCGGTAACGTTCTTGCCTCTCATGGGAAGGAAGCGGGTTCGAGTTCCAGCCCCGCCATCCAGATTTGGGTTTTGCATGGTTTCTCGAAATCACTCCTGGCAAAGGCCTGGATGGTTCCATTACAAGGTCTACAAGGTCTTTCCCGTACCTTGACCACATCACTTTCCGCTTATAACGACTTCGATGAGGCGTAAAGTCGTAAGCAAAAAAAAAAAAAAAAAAAAAAAAAAAATGGAAATGGAGACTGAAACAGTTAACAGATCACGAAATGAATCAAGTGAAAACTATCTGAATTATAGAAAGGTAAAAATTTAAGTGTTAAATCTCTCCTCAAATAATTAATTGCTCTCTTTAAATCCATTCTTGCCAAATCTATATATATGAAGAAGAATGTATGTATGTTTGTTTGTTCTTCATACAAATACACAGTTTTCATCTGATCTCGATGAAACATTGCACACTTATCCTTTGAAACAAGAGAAAAATACTGTCTACATTTGGTTGAAAAATTATCTGTATAAATAATAAATAGTCTTATAATTTCGAAATATTACTGAACGGCGATAGAAAGACGCGTTGGATATGAAGATCTCTCTACTGTTTTTCCGTGTAGCGGTCATGTAGCTCAGTGGCTAAAGCGCTTGCTTACTAATGTTTGGGTCGTGGTCTCCGGTTCAGATCTCCGTGGAGACTAAGATTTTTCAAAATTGTTTTTAATCGTAAGAGTCACGCCTGGGCCGTCGGTTATTCGGATTGAATGTTAAACTGTAGATATTACAAAGTTAGGGGTTCAATGCGAGGCAAATCGTAGGTAGTCTTGCAATGCTGTAGGTGTACACTTTTTAACGTTATAATGATCTCTCAGGGGTTGTTCGCAGTCAGTGTGTGTGTGTGTGTGTGAACCGCAGCAATAATACTATAAATACGGAAGTAAGTCTCTGTCATTTTGTTACGTTTTGACGACTAAATGGCTAAATCGATATTGATGGAATTTGACAAGAAAATCTGTATGAAGGGCACAGGACATTTTTTCCAGTATGATTAACAGTTGTAGTCAAGAAATTTTGAGACCTTATCGAATGGTGACAGAAATATGTTGGAAATTGATTCTCTTCAAGAGACAGGTTCGACGGTAGAATGATATAGTGGTAGCTTTCTTGTCATATAATGCCGACTCGGTGTTGTTTGGGACCAATACTTCGTTACCAACAACTTTCTATATTCAATTCTGGCCAAAAAATTCTTAATCCACGCGTACGAAGTCGCGGGTATGAGCTAGTATATATATATATAAAGATGAATGTATGTGTGTTTTTTCTTCATAAAAATCCACAGTTTTCATCCGATCTCGACGAAACATTGCACACTTATCCTTTGAAACAAGGAGAAAAATACTGTCTACCTTTGGTTGAAATAATACATGTTGTCTTATAATTTAGAAAAATTACTGAACGGCTGGAGAAGACTGCTCGAGCATTTAATTACTGAAATGGCTGATGATGATGATGATGATGAATAGTGTTTCAGTGTTCATTAAGTATTTGTTTCACTCATGTTTAACAATGTATATGCAATTTAACTGGATTTTCTTCATATAAGAGTACTAAATGAGATATTTGGATGGCACAGACGAGAGATGGATCACTGGTTTTCGTACTGTAAAGTAGCAAGTATAGTACATGGCAATATAAATTTTATTAGGATTTTTGCCGTAAACATAGTTTATGTGAATATTAGGTCTATAACTCCTGCTGCTGTTCTGCGGTGTCGGGCCATATCAGACCAGTGTGACACAGTACGAATGGTTTGATGGAATAAAACTTCAGAAAAGTTTTCCAATGTTTAATACTTTACTTAGGGTGCGTTTAAGTTGGAGCTGCGAAAAAAGATGAGAGCGACGATAAACGCGGCGACAAGATCGGCGCTCGATTTCTTTCTTAATGTAGTGTTTATATTGGATCTTCGATAGTAGCGTGGATTCGTGTTTTATACTGCAGGCAATTGTCAGCCGGCCAGACATGTAGGAATCTAGCTTATTCCTTTCGTATGGGAGTTGCATGGCAACAGTTTTAGGTATTGTAAGAGAATTAATAATGGAAAATACTTCAACCACTTGACATGATAATTCCAGAGGAGCAGTATTTCGTAAAAAAAAGAAAAAAATAGCTGAAGATTATTTGTAATTTTCCGAACTGTATAGGCGCTATCGACGAAAAACATGTCAGAGTTACTTGTCCTGCACACTATGGCTCGATGATCCATAATTACAAGAATTTTTGTCTATTGTTCTGCAAGGATTGGTCAATGCTAATTATAAATTTATAAACATTGAAGCTGGAGGTAATGGTAAACAGAGTGACGGTGGAACAGTTAGATCTGCTGCTCTGTATTTTTCTTTAATAGATGGAAGACTGACTATTCCGAATTCCTCTTCCAAATTCTGAAATCACTGAACCTCGTGTTATAGGCGACGAAGCTTATCCATTTTCAAATAATATATTAGAGCCTTATGGACAATATTTAGATGCAGGCAGAAGATACTTCAATCCTAGGTTATCAAGAACATCAAGGACCGTCAAATGTGCCCTTTGCATAATTTATTGTAAATGGATAATTTTAGCCACAACAATAGAAACTTCTGTAGACGTAGCTGACAATATTAATGAGACCATTTGTTTGTTAAATAATGTTATTATTAACAGAGAAGGTATTGAACATCAACTTAAGGAAACTAGCACTTCAGACCATAAGAATTTGACACCAATAAATATCGGAAGGTCAAACCAAGTGGCAGAAAATACCCGCATCTTATATAAAATCTAATTTTGTTACAATTCCAAATAAATTAATACGAATTTATACATTTAATTTGATATTTATAATTAAATTTACTTTTAATAGAAAAAAATATTTTTATCTACTATTTCTCTTTGGCTGTATTAATAATTTATCTATCTCCTTTTACTTTAATCATAAGTTTCGGAAGTAATCGTTGCCGTTATTGCAACTTCTGCGGTTCGAAACCCGGTCTCGGATGGAATTTTTACGGCTTTAAAGACTGATCTTCACCTCCGGTAAAGTTTTGCTTTGTCATGTGATATATGCTAGGGCGCTCCGTGGTTCGGATTACACATAAATCTGTATGTCCCCTATACCTGGTAGAACTACCAGGTTAGGTTAGGGTAGCCACGGCAGAAGGGCACGAACAGCAAATCGAAACCTTGTCAACCAGCGGGCGAACTACCACTCGGGGTCTCCCGACCAACAATGCCATACTCCATATTGTTTTTACATTAAACCACTGAAAACTATTTTTCCATTACTTCGTACTTTTGGGTCTGGAGATCTCTTTAAAGCATCATTGTCAGAATTACTACTTGTAATTCAATTTATTGTTGCTAATACTACATGGCACATGAATTATCTTCTGTGGGTGGGGGTTAAGCATTTTCCAACTACTGCCACGTAAGTTCACAGTTCTACAACGGAGAGTCTAAAAGTGACTCAACGGAACATACGAATATTTGACATTCCTGTTTGAACCCAGTACTTCTGACAAATCGGGGTAACTAGACGGTCGTAAGGCAGGTATACGAATATACATACAAGACTGTCTTTGATGGCCAACATTTACTGCAGAAGACATTTCATAAGTTACTTACTACCTTTCATAGTTGTTACCCTAATCTCAACATGGGAGCTCGGTATTTAAGGTTTATTGAAGCCAACCATGTTACTAACTGCCACCAGCCTCACATGAGAGTTCTTTTTTAACTTCTGTACCAGTGAGAATTACTAATTGTTCCAATAGATAAAAACACTGCTGATTATGTTGTAGAACATTTACTTAATTCTTAAGACTACTTGATGTATGAATTTTGTGTACGAACTTCAGAACTTTTTACCCTCTCTGCATATTCTATGCACAGCTGGAATACTTCTCGACAAAGAATGAGGAATTAAACGGACCGGCCGACTTCACCCACACATGCCAATTACACGACGTTTTTCATCTCACTAAGCTGATTATTCGGTTGCTTTGCGCGATGAAGAGGCATCATCAAAGGTTCTAACTGGGCCATTTCTGTCAAATCCAAATAGGTTTATACCAGTACCTAACGAATTATTTAAACTATTTACTGTTGACTTTGCTTTAAGTGAAAATATAACATATCGAAAAACTACGTTATTGTGCTACAGTGCTACTATTCACTACCAGGTGCCTAACAGTTTTGCTGTGCCCACTGATAAAATCTAACAGAAAATCATTTTACCATCGTCAATATAATTAAATATGGAACTGCAATGCATTTTTGTGTGTCATGTTCGTTTTATTTAAGTTACACTTATTTTATTGATTCGAAACTTTTATTATACGGTACATTTTTCCTGAAACATCAACAATACCAAAAACGGGCCTCTTTAATTGATAAGTTCACTTCAACCTCATCGCAAGTAAGCTTCACCGTCAAACTTCTTTGTAAGACGGATCTGAATAGCAAAAAGTTAGTTGAAGGGTTTAGTGAATATGAGATTTGTGGTTGTAGTCGCTGGTTAGTTTGCTGAGAACAGCGTGGACTGTGGAAATCAAGAAGACTTTCACGACAGGCACAAAAATGTGGACATCCTATACATTCTGCTCGGCGATTGAATATTATGATCCGCGTTGTATAATCCAGAGTCCTGTTAAACTTCTAAAAAAGTAACGGAACCTAATTCATTAAATCAAATAATAGAAAAAACTTCGGTAAGTTTACAACAATAATTATGTGAAATAGATACCAAAAAAGGTATGCAGACGGTGAAGAGTTCTTCAAACGCGATTTAAACATCAAAAATTTTATTCTTTTAATATCTGTAGTACCTAAATGTAGGCACTGCCTAGGTTGACTAAGGCTTGTTTAGTACGCATTTCCATTGTGTATGATCTCAACCTCCTGACGCCGGTATAAAGAAAGCAGACGAACAGAGCAAAGTGGCTGATTGGTAAAGCTCTGGCCTCTCATTCGGAAGGACGTGAGTACGAATCCCCGTTCGGTCAAACAGAATTCTGTTTTTCCTTGGATTCCCCAAATCACTCCAGTCGAATACCGGGATGATTCTTCAAACGGCCATGGCTGAATTATTCCCGTTCCTTGCGTCCAGCACCTTCCTGCCTCTAATAACCACGACGTCGACGAGGCGTTAATCCAGAAGCAAAAAAAGTAAGTAGTATTACCATTAACTCATTTGAGATTAAAAAATACGATAAATCGGCTGAAACATCAGTACACGGTGGTTACTGCGGTGTGAACTTACACTAACTAATATGCCAAAATACTATGACCATTAGCCACCAAGAGACAGAATGCCATCTGTTGAGTTGCGGGTACGCCATGTGGCATAAGCGAAGCAGACCATACGTGAAATCAACCGACGTTAGTGATTTTGGCAAAGAGCGTGTTGTTATGGCCTGGCAACTAGGAACGAGTATCTCGGGTGGTTGACTGTTCGCGTGCTAGCATCTATGAAAACTGATTGGAGGACGGTGAAACCATGAGTAGGAGACAAGGTGGTGGACGTCCACGCCTCAACACAGAACGTGGAGGTCAATGGGCTTGCCCGCTCTTTATAGCAGGATAAGAGGTGATCTGTGTCAATCTGGCGGCAGAGTACAATGCTGGTGCAGGCACAAGTGTTTCTGAGCACATCGCTCAGCGCACATTGTTGAACATGGTGTTCCACACCCTGCAGCCCATACGTGTTCCCATGATGACTCAACTACATCGTAAATCACGATTGCAATGATTGGACCTCGGACCGATGGAAAGGTGTCACCTGGTTGGATGAATCACGTTTCTTGCTGCACCAGGTTGATGGTATTCCAGTCCAACAGCTGCTAGAAACAATGCACTGCGCTACAAACGCGGGTCGGTGGGAGCAGTATTATGCTATGGGGGTCATTGACCTGGATTTCCATGAGACCTGAGGAAATTATCAATGGTACCATGACAACCGTGGTCTAGGTGAAAATTATTGTGAACCACCTGCATCCCTTTTGTATTTCAGCATCTTCCAGCACAATAGCTACGAGTATCACAAGGCTAGAATCGTGCAACACTAGTCTGAGCATCATGGCAGTGGACTATCGTTGATGTGTTGGCCACCAAATTTGTTCGATCTCAACCCAATAGAACACTTCTGGGACGCTATCGGGTGCCATCACGAATCACCGGCCCGTAGTTTAAGAGAATTGTCTGACCTGTGCGTATACATGAGGCGCCAGATACCCCCGGAAATCTACCAAGGACTTGTCGAATCCTTGTCACGCCGAATCCTGCTGTATTGCGTTTTGAAGTTGGACTAACGCATTATTAACCACGTAGCTTTGGCTCATCAGTGCATAATTCTGTTGTTATGAAAATTGGGAGATTCAATTTCATTCAGAGCTATAACTGTCATCTTCTTCCATTTTTTATTTTCAAGCAAGAATGACAAAATATGTCATCGTTCAGCTAAGTGCTATAACATTTCCGGAATATGTTACTTGTAAATGTTATATAACATTCTAAGTAACTTATTAAGTAAATATCAAAATCTATTGTGATAGTATATCAAGGGGCGTCCATTAATTACGTGAGGTGTTTTCTCAGAAATCCGGACCCCCCCCCCCTTTTTCCAGTTGCGAGATTTGGTGAGATTGAGGGAAACCTCCCCCATTTTATTTAGCTCTACTGTTCACGCCCCCTCACAACACCTTTTTCGCTAAGAAAATAACGCTATACAGCTATAATCAGAATTATTATATAATCCTGAATCGTTATGTAATTTTAACATTAAGAACAAGGTATATTGTATTTGAATATTGTGAATCGTATGAGAATACTCACGAAACAACCAAATTATTTTTAACTATAGAGGCAATGAAAGCAAATGTTCGGCGAGTGTTATGTGAACTCGAAAGCCGTTTTCTTTCCTGGAACGATGAGAGGAGCCGGCCGGAGGGGCTGACCGGACACATAACAATTTTTTTTTTTTACTTATGGCTTTACGCCTCGTCGACGTCATTAAAGGCGAGATGGGACTGAGGACATGGAACGGGAAGGAATTCGGCCATGGACCTTTGAAGGAAGCATCCCAGCATTCGCCTAGAGTGATTTGGGGAAACCATGAAAAACCCAAATCTGGATGCCCGGACGGGGATTCGAACAGGCGACAGCTGATTGTGGAAATAGGCGCGTGTTGGCATAATTCAAGAAAAAAAGGCAATGCTTGCGTGTAAGACAGCGTGTCAGCGAACTAGGAAACTCCGACAACTCAAGTAAATATTCATGTAAAGTTTGTACAAGTAAGAGTTGCTTGTTGGAGGACTTGCCCCAACAAATGCTCAATGCAAAGTAGAATAAGTTGTAAGATTTTGCTTTCTGGATTAAAGGCTGAACAAAGACTTTAAGCTGAATTTACGTGAACTACTTACGGTATTACAGGTAAGCAATAATTACAGCCTGGCGCACTTGCTTGAGTACTTACGGCCTGTATGCTGTCTGACCACGTCCAGAGGAGGGAGCGGGGAATGACCAGCTTAGTAGCCATATTCAGTGTTATGATGTCTATAAAGTGGGTGCTAACAGAAGTTTGATGGTAAAGCCGAGGCTCAGTGAAGTAAATGCAGGACCACAAGTAAGGTGCAGGAGTGGTAATGTCTAGCAACAAAGAACCGTGGTAAAATACCATATAAGACCATTCAATTGCATTGCACTTCATAGTTTGATCAGACCTAAAACGCTCCAATAGGTAAAACTGTTGAATAAGAGTATTTCAGTTGTTCTTAACAAAGTGATCATAAAAATTCTAACTGAGTGGCGCCCATTAACTTAAAGTTTCTGGAATCATTTACATGAATGTCAAGGGTTATACATTTCATTACTGTATTTATTTTAAATAAATGATAAGTTATAAAATCCAAATTTGGTTCTTTTTAAAATGCAAGGTATCCCACCAAAAATTATTAAAAATATAACTAATCAAAATAAATTTACTAATTAAAATAATAATAATAATAATAGGAACTGATTGATAATAAACTCCTCCAGTTTAATACATTTTTTTTTCTTTTTGTTTAATATTTCAGACTTAAGCGGTAATGTTAGTTTTACTGACTGTGCAAGTACAGGCAAAGAAATCTGGGAATTGCACAGTCAGTTACGATACCATTACAGCAGCATCTTAATAAAATACCTCCAAAACAAAGTGGAGTATCTTTTTGTTTTGCTATGCTACTCAAATCTACCTAACGTTACTCCGCGATATTTTTTGACTACATCCCTTGGATGTTGCAGTAGCCAAGAGGTCACATACATATGATGACGTAAGCCTTCTAAATACACCCTCCCACGTATGGTTTCCGTGATCCTATAGTTCAAATGTTCTCATTATGACTTTTGGGGACATGTACTCTCGCAATGAAAAAACGTGGGGGCAAACTATCTTTCGTAGGGAATAAAGCCACTAATAAAAATTAGTAACATAATCCATCATGATACTTATTTCTTGATTTAACTTTCAATGATAATTTAATAGTGCTGAAGCATTTAAAATGTGTTGTTTTAATAAATATTGATCCTTTTTTACTGTGTGTAAAATGCGCTGTTGTTAGAGAAAGAACCAGAAGTTACATTAATAGCATTCCGTTTAGTACCTTTCTCATCGAAATGTTTCTACCTTCGATATTACGGAGCTTAAATAGGCGTCGCAGAATTTTCAAAACAAAGTTAAAAGAGCCTCCCACCCCTTTGGAGAGTTGAAATGCTCCAACAATAGAAATAATATAAAAACCTTTAAAATTATTAAAAAACTACATAAAATCATGAAGAAACGTTTTTAAATGAAATCTGCAAATATTTACATGCATTTTAACACCAAAATGAAAAATTTAAACAATTCCAAACTTTCAAAATCTTATTCAAAACATTTTAACTTACGCAGTATTCTTAATTACAGACCTTCAATTGAAGTTTCAGATACTGCACTGATTTTAATCAAAATACACATCATTACTCTATTTTAATCTATGAAAATATTACCCGTTCATGGTGAAAATACTCAAATTTTCAATTAATCATACGTGTCTGTCTTCGTAATAGAGGTAATTAATTTTAAGGATTGTTAATTAATAAGAAACTAGTTCTTGGAGTTGTTACAAGCTGTTGTAGGTTTTTAACAGGTTAATGAGATTGTGGCAGAATGTGAAAGCTTACCATTTGCTGAAACGTTTATTCTTGGCTTGATAATGATAGATTCTCACATTAAGAACGGTACAAATTCTGCCAGGTCAGAAATTGTATTTACGACAGCGTACTGCTTAAGGTACACGTCATACTACGTAGCTAAGTGGGATATAACACTATTCGTGTATTGTGCATTTGTAAAATATAAAAGGATTTAATTAAAAAAACGTTGTTATGTCTGTTGATATTTTTTTTTTTTTAAAAAAAAAGGTCTCTTGACTATCTGCATTGTTTTCAGTTTCTTTGTTGAAACAAACAAATATTCTCCACCTCCGGAAGGTCAAAATTTAATTTTCAGCCTTCTACGCACCACCAGCGGTCACTGCCATACCAAGCTCTGAGCGTAATAAATTTAATTTAGTTTCTGTCGTATTGTGAAAGCAATGCTTTACTTACACGATGTGACGATATTTATGCACACAGTTTACATTTATCATAATTTAAACAATAATATCTCTTAGTGTATGCAGCATTAGTTGATAGCTTAATAGACTACCATATTAGTAAAACATTTCAAGAAAAAATATAAATCACATTATATCCTTTGCTTACCTTCGAGAATGGCTTATTCCCCCCAAAAAACTTTATAGTTTTGTTACAAGAAAGCAGAAGCAATTATCAAATCTTTGAAAAGTTTATTTTTTATAAAAGGAGGAATCATGTTTTTTTTTTTTATAAATGAATGTAATTTTTCTCGGTGTTGTTTATTTATAAACGTTTCTCGGGAAACAAACCGAGTAATATTGTTATTAATGCACAATATTATGCGACTTTATTCTGAAGACGGAGAATAAAGTCGCCGAAATATTGTGCATTAATAACAATATTACTCGGTTTGTTTCCCGAGAAACTTTTATAAATAAATGTTGTTTTTTGTTTGCTGATTGGAATATTTACGGGTATGTTGAGTTAATAACACTTTGAACATAAACACAATGTTCAATGTTATCACTGCATTACGTTTTCCATATTTTGGGACTTAAAAGAATTATCTAGCGTGACTAAACCTGTTTTGGCACGAATAAGTCTTTAAAATCGTTATCTAGGTTGGTTGGTATCCTGGAAATATGAATAGTGTCACATTTGAAGCAGCAAATACTCGGAGAATAAAAAAGTTCGGACGACGGACTGGGAGCCGTTATGTAGAGAGAAGATGAAAGCAACAATAAAAAAAACAGGAGTTGACATCCTGTCCGGTCCCCGCGGGCGTGGGTGGCTTGACCGTCAATTTGGAGATTAAACGCTACAGAAAGCAGGTATATCGTTTGCTTTGTGAAAAATGTAAACGTATAGTGCGTTGGTGTAGACTATACTGTAAGTTATCTTGCGTAACAATTAATAGTCAGGTATGAGGCTTACCTTCGAGATTATTAATCAGATAAAAAATTTAATTACAGGGTTATTTTAAATGATTGAAGTGATTTGAAAAATTTACTATTCCTATATTACTTGACATATTGTCACAAAACTTAATAGTCATATAAAAAAATTCAAAAATTTTTGCAGCAGCGTTTCAAATTTCTGCCCTGAGAGCGCATAGGTTTGTAAATTCTTAAACAGCAGATTGAGAATCGGTCGTGGTGGGGATGATGATCAGCAATTTCTATGATGGCCTCCACGCTCTTCCGACCAAACCACATGCGATATATATGGTGGGATTACGTTAAAGATTCAATGTTTTTGCTTCCTCCAGCAACAAACACACATACTAGAACTGAGAGCTGGCATAAACAGTGCTATTGAACATATTGACAGGTACAAACACCACTGACAAGGGACACCTGTGACCTCAAACGCTCGAAACCGCATGAAAACATGTTTAGAATAACAAGCAATCATAAACAAAACAGTGGTCTGTGTCATCTCCATGCAGAGCTCCGCACTTGTCTGCTAGCGCCATTAAAGATTCAGGAAAAGAGCCTAAGGAGTTAAGAGCCTGTTGTGTGATTCCTAGTCAGGTCATACAGATCGTACCCTTCCAGATGCAACTTTTTTTTTTTTTTTTTTTTTTTTTTTTTTTTTTTTTTTTTTTTTTTTTTTTTTTTTAAAAAGACGTTATGCTGAAGCTATTGCCACGCCAACGAAAACAACAAAATGTTGCCAACCCTTTGTTGTTTGCTTCTTTCGGAAATATAAGCTCTATGTCAGAAGGATTACTGGTTTTGTAAGACTACTATGTGCTAAACCACAAGTGAAGATACATGATCATTATTTCAGCATGAAACATCACTCTGTGATTTAAAATCAATTTGCTGCACCTACGTATAGACCTTATATGCAATATGCTTCGCGAAAGCCAAGTTTTGACACTGACGTACCAACATCATCATTTAAAAATGTAATTAGTGTGGCTTTTGATATTGGACTGCGGGAATGCGAAAGTGATTTGGAATGAGATAACGTGGCTTTAGTGAGGTGTGAGCATTGTTCTCTTCCACTTTATTTTAACTACTTAATTGAAATCCCGCATCTACACTAGTATAAGCACTATCAGGTGTGTGGTATTGCTGTATATGCGTGTTTTTGCGTTATATAAATGTACTTTAAGCAGAGAGTTTTTGGCACTGTTGTTTGAAAATTAATTGATACATTGACGTCATTGATTTACGTATAATTTCCTTCATATGGTATTGATATCTTGTTACTTTGTTTCTCTCTATTAAAATGTTACTTGAGGTAGAATGCAACGTTTTGCAAGAAAATGAACACATCACTGTTTTGTTTATGGTCGCTTGCTATTCTAAGCATGTTTTCGTGTGGTTTCGAACATTCGAGATCAAAGATATTCCTTGTGAGTGCGGCAATAACTCGATTATTGACATGATACCTGCAGAATAGGTAGGGGATGTAAGGTACCCTCTCAGGTTCGATAATATGTCAGTCATCCTGACATTGCTAGCCAAATGTAAGCTACCAAACCTTCTGTACTTTCACTGTCTTAAAAAATACTTTCCTAGTTTTTTTATATGACTGTAAAGTTTTGTAACAATATGTCAAACTATGTAGCTACTGTAAATTTGAGAAATTGCTTCAATCATTTATAAAATGTTTATAGATATAAAGTGCTTTGAGAAACAATAATAATAAAATAAAAACTTTTTAATGTAAAATGTTTTTATAACGGACTAAAAAGAATAAAATAATTTATCTAATCCTTATGAAGGATAAAACCACGTATAGATTTGTAACTTCTTCTAAATTGTACTGAAAACTTATACTTGGGTAATTTTTGATAGCTATTAAAATACTTGTAAGATTGATGACGAAAACCACTGGGTGCATGCAACAGATAATTGACGCATTAAAAGCTCTAACAATTTTATTGCACAGCAAATAATGTGAACTGATAAGTAAGTTCTTTCATTGATAGCTACACTCAACACTTCTTATATTTATGTATTGCATGCGCACAATGTTTTTCGTCATCAATCTTACAAGTATTTTAATAGCTATCATAAATTTCCAAGTATAAGTTTTCAGTACAATTTAGAAGAAGATAGAAATCTGTATGTGGTTTTATCCTTCATAAGGATTAGATAAATTATTGTATTCTTTTTAATCCCTTATAAAAACATATTACATTAAAATGTTTTTTATTTTATTATTATTTTATGCTTTTTAGGGTTATGTGAGTGAAAATTTGGAAATGATTTTAAATACTTTGATGACCTATTTTCATCTGATTATATCTGAAATAGAAAAATGTTATATATACTTACCAATAATACATCAAACTATTCAATTATTATTTTTGAGAAATAAAATAACTAAGCAAGCGACAATATTTTTTAATAAAACTTTTATTTAAATATTAAAAAATCAATGTTATATCCGTTTTGGTCAAAATTTTAAACATATGACTCCATTCATGATGGCGGAGGTCTTAATTGTCGTTCTTGGTCCATCTCCTTCATTGCATTTTCACTGCACGGTGTCTTGCCAGTGAGTTTCGAGCAATCGAGCTCCACTATTCTTAATCCATCCAATGATCTGGCACGGCTTAGTGCGGCATACGCCTGTCATTTAGCAAATAGTGCAGGACCGTGGTATACAACAGCATGGTCCATTTTACATCCTTGCATTTTATGAACTGTGCAGGCCCAGCATAGTATTAGTGGAAGTTTTGTTCGCTCAATTGTTCCACAGTTTCGAAGTGCCAAAAACTGTATTGATTTTGGCTTGGTTAAATGAATTCCATCTTTGCCAAAGTCGATACGAACAGATGGAATGTCAGTATCGTAGATCTGATCACGGCGAAATAACGGCCAAACAATTTAAGTTATAATGCCCATTGCACCATTTATAAGTCCTTGTTCTATATTAATATTCGAGGCATCACTCACCTATCGAAGGCTCGTTGGCAAGCCGGGGTTCAGTTGTAGGAGACGCCCTTCTTTCAGAGATGATTGAGGGGTTGCGAAATGTGTGCTGTTTGTGGCACGAACTTTGAATAGTAGTTAATTTTCCTAGGAAAGCTTGCAGTTCCGGAAGGTTCTTTCGAGGTAGGGAGTCTATGGCGGACACGTAGCGATCTGTTGGCCTAATTCCATCTTTGTTGAGCCAATGGCCGAGATACTCCACTTCCTCCTAGAGAAAACCTACACTTCTCGAGACGACCCTGCGTCCTGCGCATGCAGGAATATGCCTAGCAGGTATTCCAAGTACCTCTGGAAGATTGCTGGAGCGGAAGCGATGCCAAATGGGAGGCGCTTGTATTTGTAGAGTCCGAAGGGTGTGTTGATGACAACGAAGTTTTGCGATTCCTCATCTAGTGGGAGTTGTAAATATGCATCTGCGAGGTCAATCTTCTAGAAGTATTCGCCGCCCGCAAGCTTAGTGAGGTGATCTTCCTGTCGGATACGTTTCGCTTTGAGACTCGGCGTTAATTGTGGCCTTATTATCCTCACATAACCGAATTTTCCAATTTTCCTGGCAACTTTTCCAATTTTATTAACTAAAATATTAGGAACATTTTGAAAAATTAGCCAAATCGGTCCATAGAAAAGAGTACTTTCAGATTTTCCCGAATTTTCAAATTTTCTGGACAACTTTTTTCCATTTTTTCACATTTTCATGCATTGTCATCCAGTTCTGAGCTATGGTCAAGTCTCTAGCTCCACCCGGACAGACAAAGCCCAAAGCGAGTTAATAAAAACATTTAAAATAGCTGCATCGGAGGTTTCAGCAAAAACTAGCGCTGCTCGTTTCGTACCCAACGACGATAATTGGAAAGCTACTGTAATGTTCAACAGACACCTTCCAGGCACACACCTCAGCTATCGCGACTTCAGTGTTACTCAAACCTTGCGTGAGGTGACTATAGTGCAGTTGGTCAGTAGAAATTGTAATTGTCGTTTTTTTTTTTTTTTTTTTTTTTTTTTTTTTTTTTTTTTTTTAACTTATGACTTTACGCCTTGTCGACGTCGAGATTAGAGATGGGATGGGATTGGTGATAAGGAACGGGAAGGGAGTCAGCCATGGCCTTTTTGAAGGAAGCACCCTAGCATTAACCTGGAGTGATTTGGGGAAACCATATAAAACCCAAATCTGGATGCCTGAACGGGGATTCGAACCCGCGTCCTCCCGAATCGGGGGCCAGAACGTTAACCGCTCACCTACCACGCGTGGCTAAGAAATGTGTTTGATCATATTAGCGAAGCCAGGCCACTCCGTGGTCTAGGTGGGCGCCGCGCCGCCGTGTCTCAGTGGCTCGCCGCCGCCGCCCCCGCCCTTTGTTTCGCGGCGTGTCCTTGAGCGACACTTCCTAACACGACAACGCGTTTTTTAAATTTTTCGTTAAATTGAATTAATAAGCAGGCGTTAAAATGACCGAATTAACTAACACTAATGTTATAAAACTCTCTGTAATAGTATCTAAGCAAAACTAGTTTTTGTTGGAAAGATTACTGATACAAAAAGCCAGTAAGAAGAAAATCGCGAATTCCGATCAAGTCTATTTCTTAGCTAACCTAAATGTGGTAAAAAACAATGTATTTAACCCTGAATACTCAGCGTATGGAGGAAATGAAGACTGGCGGCAAAATAGAAGGCATGATAAGAGATATAAAGAAACAGTTGAGACTGAATGAATAGAAGATTCTAGCTATCATTGATGCTGGAGGAAACGTGCAAAGAGCAGTTTCGTTGGCTAGCTAATATGGAACATCAATCTGTGTCTTGGTCATGGGCTCCATAATCTCGTTACAATGGAGGCCTAAACAGAGTTCCAGAAATTGAAAGGCTTGTAAAAAGAATACAAGAAGATTGTCAAGAGAGAGAGAGAGAGATACCCTTGTCAGCACATGTAGAAAAATGGAAAAAGTGTTTATGGATTTCCTTGATAACGTCGTTCAATGATGAGACCAATCCTATTTTAGAAAATGATTATATGTAATAAGTACACACAGAAAGATTGGATGAAGTAGTTGAAGAGATCTCACTATTCATATCAGGATCAGGAAGTGTTATATACACTCTTTCTATCAAAACTGAAAAAACAAACTCGCTGGCATAGATTTACAGAGATGCTGGGAAGTTCAACCCACGAATGCAACTGTGACATAATAAATAAGATGTTTAGAAAGATTGGACAAAATGAGGTTAACCAAAGTGAGCGGAATCTTTTTGACATAAAACATCTAGTAAAATTTTGATAAGGTTTCGCGAAGCATTTGAGGTCATGTCGTCTCAAAAATATGTACAATGAATGTGAATATTCTGTCCGTTCTGAAATATTGAGATTATGAATTCTGTCTTAGACCACGAATTATTGACTATGTTTCGGCTTAATCGCAACATGGTGGCAGAAGTTAGCAAACGATTCGCTGCCACAAGAGTGGTCGTAGCAGTATCACCTTTGGATTATCGTTTTATGGGCCTCAAAGAAGTAGATACATATTTGGAGTCAATACAAAAGACCAGTACTTCCTTTCATACCTCGTATATCAAGGAAGTAGTCATTGCCATTAAAGTGCCAGAAATAAAATGAAAATAGGGATTGTATTGCTTCTACAAAATCCACCAATGATACATCGTTGCTGCAGAAACTATCGATGAAATATCGTGTGTATGGCGATAATGATTATCCGTTCACTCAAGAAAGTTGGAGATATTTAGCTTCATCTGATACATCTTTTAAGTTACTTGAACAGTAAAAAAAAAAAAAAAAAAAAACCTTTCCTTGGTTTTCTGCCCTTACCTAAACTTTCTTTGTTGTGCCTGCACAAGACACCGAGCGAAAGAGTATTTTCTGTGACTAGGTTAGTCATTTCTACGAAAAGGTCTAGCCTAAGCTCAGTTCGCCCAAATAAAATTATCTTTATACATGATAACTACAAAGAGTACAAAAACCTGCAAGATTTTGAATATATAAGTGAAACGTTACTTATTTTCTGTTTTTGAGACAAGTAATGATATGTACATCTATATGATATATATTATTTCTATAAGGTATTTTTTTCTCACAAGCCATTATCTCCCTTATACATAACCGAAATCAATGAATGGGTCGTCATTTTAAAGCTTATGGTCTCCATTTGGTCACATCACATTATAAGAAAGGAATTTTTCCAATTCGACCCTTAAAATAGCAAAAATATCAATATTTCTGCAACGCGTTTTTGTGTCACGAGCCATTTATCTCCCTTCATATCTAACCGAATAGATAAATGAGGTATCATATTAAAGATCAAAGTCCCTTCCGTGGTCACATTATATTTTAAGAAAGCAATTTTTCGTAATTCGACCCTTAAAGGGCCAAAATGTCAATATTTCTAAAATGCTTTTTTGTGTCTCGAGTCATTTATCTCCCTTGATAATTAAACAAAATTGATAAACGAGGTATCATTTTAAAGGCTGAGGTCTTCGGTTGGTTACACCATATTTGAAGAAAGGAATTTTTCAAAATTCGATCTTTTAAAGGGCAAAAGCATTAATATTTCTACAACGCATTTTTCTGTCACGAGCCATTTATCTCCCTTGATACCTAACCGAAATCTATAAATGAGGTATCGTTTAAAATATTAAAAGTGTCCGCTTTGGTCACATCATATCTTAAGAACGAACTCAACCCTGAAGGGGCAAAAAATATCACCATTCTTCTTTTTTTTTGGTCGTTTGATGCGTAACAAAATGGAGAAATGAGGTATCATTTTAAAGATCAAGGTGTCCGCTTTGATCACACCATATTTTATGAGAGTTATTTTCTGAATTCGACCCTTAAAGAGCAAAAGTATCAATGTTATTTCTACAACTTTTAAAAAATTACGAGCCATTTATCTCCCTCGATATCTAACCGAAATCGATAAATGACATATCGTTTTAAAGTTTAAGGTCGCAATTTAGGTAAAATAATAAATTAAGAAAGAACTTTTTGGAATTTGATGCTTAAAGTGTTCGCCCGTATGAGACAGTTCAGAGCCAAGTCCCTAGATTGCAACAGCAGATATCACAGAGATGTCAATTGACTTTTTTATACAATAAGTAGATTTTGGATTTTTTTATTCTGTTACGGAAGCATTTTTATTTTGCTATACAATTTAAATGTAAACATTTTATTCACACAGCAACACATATCATAGAGATGTTGATATTCTGTGATCATTTTGTTCAGGTTGGCTGCATTCAGTTAAGGTCTGTGACAGTTTGTCATACATACAGTGTGTTTTAATTTTCCTAACTGTTTTGTAATATGTTTTGATGCGTACCTATTACAAATAAATATTTGCTACATAAGTGCGGTTCTACTTTTCAATATACTACAAGCATTCAACCTCACTATTCATCGTATTTTACTAGCGAAATTTTCGCACGGGTCGTCTAGTATCATACATAAAATAGTCACGCCGCCGGCTGTAAATGTTCGGCGCGCCGCAGCCGAGATTGTGGTAAATGGCGCCCACCTCTACTCCGTGGTTCGGATTTCTCGTTAAACTGTAGATCCCAGAGGAAAGGAACTGGTCGTCCTACCTCTCTGAAACAATGGCTTAGAATGCCTCCTTCGGGAGGATCCAACCAACCTTCGGGTTGTGGACTAAGTTAGTTACACCATGAATATTTACTGCATCATTAATTTCTAACAGATCATTCTACTATATCAGCATAATGGTTGTAAACTTTATTGCGCCTGGGGATTTAATTAAGAGGAATAAGAAAGTTATTCAGCATTTTTTTAAATCAGAATTGGTGGTTTTAGCGCGTAGCATATTAGGATCAAAGCGAGGGGGGGGGGGAATTGTTACACCACAGTGATTTAGATTAGAGTTTCCCCTGTCCCCCCAAGCCTCTCCCCTCATAATTTTATTATTAAAAATGCCAAAAAACAACTTTGAAATCAAATAAATTTGTTTTCTATTGTTTATAAAGTTACAAATTATATATTTTTTTGAAAAAGTAAAAAAAATAAAAATTATAGATTCCCTCGTCTTGGTTGGTTATTAGAAAGTTTTCAGCATAAATCATTGTCAATATCGAGTTTGCTTCCATAATTTGTTTTTATTGCAATAAGAACTGAAAACTCTATTTTTCACAAATATCTGCTTGAAACAGGTGAATATAATAACAGCGTATGCTGTAATATGCCGGTATACACTTTGTAATAATCATAAAATCATATTTGTCTGCAACTTCATTTTTTATCTGCAATGCTTGCTCCTGAAGTGCTACATTGAGTAATACCAGGCTCCGCCGATATTTTACCATTTCAGAAATGAAACTTCTCACCGTTAAAAATAATGCCTCAGAGACAACTATTTAGCTATGTGATGTTAGAGCAATGGTTTTCACTTCTGAGAGGCGGTGAAGTATAAATACGACCAATGTTTTAAGATGGCCACCATTCAACATTTATCAGCGGTGGAGCATGGGTGCTCACTTGGTAAATTAATGAAGTTGGGAAAGTGTGTGCGCGGCTGTATGCTGAATTTAGCTGAAATGCTGAAGAGTTTTATTTCGTCCGACTATTGTCGTGTTAGGAAATGAGGACTAGTAAGAAGTTAGGTATAGCGTCGAATGCAAAAGTGCATAGGCATTGCCGTAGTAAGTAGGCACAGATGTCGTTAGTAAGGTAGGCAGGCGCATGTGCGAAATGTTATAGTCAGTGAATCCTCGAATTCAAAACCAGTATTCCGCTGTTATTAAGAGTAATTGATTAATGGGCTAAAATTAATAGAGGAACGATTAGGCCATTGTGTTTTTCCAGAAGAGAACTTAGATTAGTAAAAGTAAGCGTTACTTATCACTTTGCAACACACGCAAAAGGGGAAGAAGTGTTGTTAGAAATCGTTAAAGAAGATGGTTAGGTTATCATAGTTTGTAAACTAAGGATTGTCGTTTCAGTGTCTTAAGCGATATATATTCACAAAAAAGCCAGCCTTGTGGTAGCAACTACTATTGTATTATATTGACACAATGTCATGTGTCACTTGCCAACACATATAGATGAAAGAAGTGTTATTAGGTATTGTTTAAGAAACATTAGAAGTGTGATGGTAAGAGAAAGTTATTTAGAACTGAGGGTGGTGGGTGAGTGGTAACGCTCTGGCCTTGCATTTAGGACAACGCCGGTTCGAATTCCCGTCCGGGCATACAAATTTGGCTTTTCCATTGTTTCCCGAAATCACTCCAGGCGAATGCCGGGATGCTTCCTTCAAAAAATTCCACATAGTTTCGACTTATATTTGGTGATGCCTGTGCGGTGAGATTTTTCTGAATAAGAGGAGGCCCTTGGTCATCTTGTATGATCTTCCAAAGTCCATAGAAACAGAAGAGATCGCAGGACGGATCTATGAACAAAACTTTGAAGAAAAAATGGACAGAAAAGAATTCCTGAGTGGATTCACTCCGAAATTTAGGACTGGCCGCGAGATAAAGCTTCAGTTCACCAGTTAGTCGAGGTCAGTCCATCAGTGAGGCGACTTCTCGTAGAGCAGCGAAGAGTTTGCATTGAGTTTTTGTGCAATTTCGGTAAAAGATTATACAGTCGTCACGAAGTGCATAAAATGTCAAGATCTAGGCCACCATAGCAAGCATTGTCCAAAAGAAAAAATTACCTGCGCCCATTGCGGCAAAGATGACCATAAAAAAGATCAATGTCATAACTTGTCGCAAGAGAGCTGTGTATTCCCTGTCAAAACGAGGGAAATCTTGCAGAAAGAGAGGAAAAGATTGCCCAACCTACCAATTGCTGTTACAACGGCTCATTAACAAAATCGACTATGGCTTGTAAGCGCCCCCTGATAGAAGTGGAATCAACCTTAGAAGAGCAATTAACTAATATCATCAAGAAGTTAATCGTGGCAACAATTGGTAAGGCATGCATCAGCGTCAAGAAAAAGAAAGGGAATCCACCGTCTAGAACAGTGTTTCCCAACGTGGGGCCCACGCCCCACAGGGGGGCAATTTGGTTTTTTTAGGGGGGGCAATTTAGAAACTGACTTGATGCGACTTTACCGCTTTCTCTTTGGGTTATTTAAACGCAATGCCAGATATGGTTACAAAATATAGCAAAAAGCTAATTCTTAAAAGGAACACACTAAATTGCCATTATAAATGTTTATTATAAATCTTTTGAATTTGAATTTTAGTATTTCATTACATGTTTTTTAATTTTACTTACTGTGCTTTATGATAATATTAAAGTGTTTTCTTTCAAAAACCATCCTATATCAGTTTCTTTAATAACAAATAATTTATTTATTAAAAATTATGTATGGGGTGCAAAAAATGTTGAAAGTGGGACATGACCCAAAAAGGTTGGGAAACACTGGTCTAGAAGAAGAAGGAATGCAATACGAGCAGCAAATTACAGAGAGAAACTGGCGCAGAAAGCTAACAAAGTCTTCGTGAATATGGGCACACAGACCGAGGACACAGCTATGCAAAATATAAGAGAGGTTTCATCAACTACGACTGAAACTTCACGAAAACCGTGATCGAAACGGTGTGGTATTTGTTATCTCAGGAAGACTGAAGACCCTTATGACTCACAGGCAACACTAAGTATTGGAAGAATTACGCACGAACAAGAAACAGTGAAAACCAGTGAACCCAAGTATGCACCGATACACCCGGAACGAATATACGTGGATTTTGAAAACAACCTGCGACTTACTAAACTTGAGGAAGTTCATACACTGTCACTGGCTCTTCGGCACTTAACGAGAGGGCTACATCAGGCTGGCAAGCATGTCACCTTCCCTCACCCGAGGCAGTCGACAGAATTCAACTAAAGGCAAATAACCTGCCAACAGACTATGCACAGCTTCTCACCTTGGTAAAACAAGTCTTTGAGAGGAGAGGCGAAATCTTCGATCCCGATATCTTGTACAGGCAGTTTGTACAGACTTATGGCAGGACTGTACTAGACACGAAACTACCTTGGCCCAATGTAATGTCTACACGAGGCATCCCTGAGTCACTCACGAAGCTAAAGATCGCGCAACCTCAATGCCAAGAGAAGTATCACTGTCCTGCATGAAGTAAGGAAATGGTGGAGGAGTTAGGTTTCGATATTGTATGCCTCCAGGAACCATATTCACAACAAGGCAAAATACCGTACATGCCGGCAAAGTCGCAGATAATCACAACTGGACCGAGACCCATTGTCAGCCATAATAGTGTTCAACAAACACACTGTAGTGACTAAACTAGCACAGTTTTGTGATGAACACACCACATGTATAGAAATTAGCACACACTGGGGCAATTTTGTGGTATTAAACATGTACTTTCAACATCGAGATGAAATTGAACCCTATTTGAATAAAATAAGGGAGATACATTTAGCTCTATCTGATCAACCTATGGTAATAACGGCTGATGTAAATGCAAAGTCGGCCCTGTGACACAGTCGTCGAACTGATACTAGGGGTGAACTGCTGGTTGATCTTATAAATGAACTGCATCTTGAAGTCCAGAACAAAGAGAGAAATCCATACACCTTCCACAACACAACTGGCGCCTTCACCAACATCGATGTAACTCTAACAAATAACGCTGCTGGAAATATGCTGTATGACTGGCGAGTGACGGACAATCTTACCACGAGTGACCACAACCGTCATAGTATTCGAAATTGCAAGGGAACAGACAACAGCCGATCCGGGAAAACCCTACCTCAAACGCAGTACAATATATGATGGGCTTCATGGCAGAGGCTGAGAGAAGCTTTCTTGTCTCCGGCAGTAGCGGAAGAAGACTTCGATGTCGACAACATGGCGAGGGAACTAACATGGGCAATTCAGGATGCAATGAAAGCTGCTATTCCTCTGAAGAAGCTTGGTGGTAAAACTGACAGTTTTTGGACTGCACAATTGCAAGCACTAAGAGGAAAAGTAAGGAAAGCTAGGAAAGCCTACCAAAGGAGCAGAGTAGCAGAAGAAAGAGGACTTTTCTCTTGCCAGATACAGGCAAATGAGAGTAGAATACAAGCAAAAAATTCTAACAACCAGACAAACTAGATGGGAAGCATTCGTGAAAGAAAATCTGAAAGTGAATCCATGGGGAATTCCTTACAAATTAGCCGCAGGAAAAATACGACCTCCCACCACGTTATCCTCAATTAGAAGAGAAGACGGTACAGTTACAACTAACTGGAAGGAATCAGTGGACCAGCTGTTGAACAGCCTACTGCCGCATGACATACCAGAGGAGAACAGTGAACAACAAGATGAGCTCTATCGCGAAATGTGGCAGCCCTATGGGAGGGACTTCAGGGAGAGTGACCATAACACTGGACGAGGTAGTATCAGCAATTAATTCTCTGAGAGTGGGAAAAGCACCAGGACCAGACGGAATCCCGGCTGAAGTAATACAAAAGTTGATCTTGGATGTAGCTCCAATTCTGTGCAGACTATTCAACGAATGTCTCAAGCAAGGAAGAATACCAAGCATCTGGAAGCATGGTGAAGTTGTAATACTTAAGAAAGGTGCCGATAAAGATCCCCTTATGCCGAAATCTTACCGCCCTATTTGCCTACTAAACGTGATGGGGAAGGTACAGGAAAAAGTACTGTGTCGAAAACTTCAGGACTTTAGAACATCGATTGGTATGAATCCCAATCAGTATGGTTTCAGGACAAAAACATCGACTGAGGATGCAATAAACCGAGCCATCGAGATAGTCGAAAGATCAGAAAAGAAATATGTGGTGGGAGTCCTTGTTGACATTTCGGGGGCTTTCGACAACTTGTGGTGGCCAGCATTGTTTGCAAGACTCCGGAAAATCCGCTGTCCAAAGCGGCTGTACTATAGCCTGAGAGATTACTGCAAGCATAGAACTGTTACCATGAGATGCCATAACGACAAAATCAAAAGAGAAATAAATAAAGGCTGCCCCCAGGGATCTGTCTGCGGCCCTATCTTTTGGGATTTAGCATTAGAACCATTACTGGAAATTCTTCAACGGACACCTGAATTGCTAGGACTGGTTGCCTTTGCAGATGATCTTCTTCTCCTCGTGGAAGGGATATCAAGAGCTGAAATCGAAGCTAAAAGTGAGATAGTGCTTAAAATTCTTATGAAGTGGTGTGACGAAGTGAAATTGAAACTCGCTCTAAATAAGACGAACTATATGGTATTTTCAAAAGAGAAAAAACTTAAACGAAATCCCACTATAAGGGTAGGTAATGCGAAAATACGCCAGAGTCCCGTAAGCAGATACTTGGGCCTGTGGCTGGATGAGAGTCTTAACTTTCGAGCCCACTTGGAGGAGGTCTGCGGAAGAGCTTTACGAGCTATGAATGCAATCATAAGTATAGGTCACAGACAGTTTCAAATCCCTGCCCTGGCAATGACAGCATACAATAACGTGATACTTGCATCCATTGTCGGCTACGCTGCAAGCGTTTGGGCCAAGCACCTCACAAAGGTTAAGCCGAGGGAGAAAATCCGGAGGCTTCAACGAACGATACTCATCAGGCTTACCGGTGCATATCGCACAACTTCAACAGCAGCTCTAGCAGTAGCAGCAGGTGTACTGCCCCTAGATCTAGAAGTGAGGAGACGAGGAGCAATGTATTGGCTGAGGAAGAACAGGATGGACAAGGTGGTAGAAATAACTGGAAAAGAAGTATGGACAAAAAAGGAATTGTGGAATTTACTGATTGAAGAATGGCAAAATGAGTGGGACACTAGTGAAACAGGTCGTAGAAACGTACGACATGTTTCCATCTGTAGCTGAACGAATCGGCATGAAATTCCTACAACCTTCTCCAGGGCTAATCCAATACATAACCGGCCATGGACCATACAGAAGCTTCTTAAACAAACGTGGACTTACACCAACTAGTAACTGCGAGTGTGGCGAGGAAAGCACACCAGAGCACGTGGTGTGGGAATGCAGAACAACAGCAGAGACGAGAATCACTCAGCAACAACAGCTACAAGGTCTGAGGATTTTTGACATACTGCGTTCAGAGATACTATGGCACTATCTAAATGAAGGTGCGGAAATAGCCTCTCAAATTGAAAAGCAGAAATATCTGGAGCGGAAGAAAGCTGAGGGCGGAAACCGACGTAGACATCCATCATGACCTGCTGTAGCCACATCTGAGTTTCCAGAGGAATCTCACTTCTGAGTGACTGCTGGAGTACTTCATGTATTCCAGGAGGGCAGCTTCCTGAAGAGCTGGGGTCTACGTAGCAGTCGATACCAGGAGTGAGAGCTATGGTATCACGTCACACACTCACCCTTCGACCAACCACCTGGATGTGAGGATAAGAATGAGACTTCATTCACAAGCTGGACAGTCAAAGAACTGTTTAGTACCTAACATTTTATTTTTTCAGTTTTTTTTGTGTTATTTACTGTAGTTTTGTAGTGCTGATTTATTAGGATTAGATATTTAACTGTAACTTTTTCCTGTTTTAGTTGCTACCGCATTAATGGGATTATTTACATTAATAGTATTAACATAATTTGTTTTTTAAACATGGTCTTAAGGGAAGTTTAGCGGCCCAGTTTAGCCTCTAGATGCTGGGTCAAATGTAAATGGAAATAAATAAATAAATAAAATCTTTACGGAAAGGTTGGTGATCCTGCTGTTAAAGAAACTTGTGAAATATAAGTGAACAGATTATAATATTGGATGAATTGATTTCTTCAAAGTAGCTAGAGTAATTTTTCAAATCCATTTCATTGAGACTGAGGAACTTTTGTCCTGGACCGAAGCTTTGAGAGCAGTCACTAAGTAGGTTATAACAACTGTCACCTAACAGAACTTTCTGATGGTTTGGTTATCGCAACTTGCAAACTGAGTACTGTCGTTTTAGTGTCTTACGTGAAATATATTCAGAGAAATGTCTTGTGGGAGCAACTGCTATTGTATTGTAACAATGTCAAGTAGCATTACATGCACGATTATGCAAAAACCCCATCTGCGACACAGAGGGACAAAGAATCGTCGAAGTCGAGACTAGCAATTCCCAGACACATATATTAGGTTGCCTGATGTATGCCCTAGGGGTTGAAGAGAGAGAGTTATTTACGTCTGACCGCATCCCAACATCCAGTCGTCTCCAGCGAGATAAAATCTAAACAAACAAACAGAGAGAGACGGACTCACGGATCCTGTCGCGACTTCTCGACTCCAGTATCACAAGTATAGCAGGAAAAACAGACAGTCTTCCAGAGAGCAAAGACTCGCCAGGGATTCACTCACATGACAGACGATAAATTACCTCCACCTTCAATGGGACGAGTATATGTTTCCTGAGTTACAGAAGACAACAAAGGACAGACGGCTTGTCACAGAGGCTTTCAGTACTCTATGACGGGTCATAATATTGGCCTCAGTTACCGGAAACAGTACATTTTTTGCTTCTGGCTTTACGACTCGTCCACATGATGGTCATTAGAGCTGCGAGTGTATGGGAAAAACGGTCACTGGAAAGAATTCGGTAATAGCTTATTGAATGAAATCTCTACCCCCCTCATCGACCGGAATGAGTTTGGAAATCCATGGAAATCCAAAATCAGGTTAGTCGAACGGGGATATGAACGCCCGAAAAAGAACTAGACCCATAGCATTTTGAAGCAACCATTCCGGTATTCGCCTTGAGTGATTTCGGCAAGCCATGGAAAACCGAAATCTGACTGGCACGTTGGGGATTCGAACCAAACATCTCCAGGATTCAATGCCTGAGCTTGTTCACACACCCTCCAGGCTCGGCTGTTAAAAAAAAAAGAATAGGTCTAACAAACATTTAAGATGAGAACAGTGACATCGATGTGTTATATGAGTCCTAAGCAAAGTGATTTTATAGAAGCCTCCCAAAGACTCAGAAGTAGTCTCGGTATTTTAAAGAAAAGCCAATCATAGCCAACAAAAATGGGACTTCCTGTTTATTTATAAATGAACGAAATTAAGGTCAAAGTTAACTTTTTTGTAATATTTCTCAACATTTTTACTGAATAAAATTTGGATGATATCCTAACCCTCCCTTGTAGCACAAAATTATGAATAATAACATTTGAAGTCAGGTCTTATAAAGCGTGTAAATAGCGTGGCTTATTAGCCTTCTGAAAGATATCTGGTACAATTAACGTAAAAATTTTGCACAAAATGTTGACTTTTCCCAATTAAAACCCACCACAGAATTTTGTGGAATCTGGAGTTGCATGGCCTTCAATCATATACTAGCTTAAATGATTTACGGAATCACTTTTCGAAATCGTAAACATCTGAATTCAGAGCTCAAACAAAATTAAATTTCCCCTAGACGTGAAGGATCCTCTATCCCAAAAATCATTATGGGGCTAGAAATCATTTGGGTTAAAATGAAATTGTTTTATATTCTCATGACATTATAAAAAATAGGATTGCCATGGTACCGTGGGATGGTTACATAAGGTTGGGTTCGGTGTAGGTATTCGACTCAAAGCCACGCAGTTTCCATTTATCAAACATAGATGAATATGCATTATTAGGTCTGGTTCGTAAGCAAAAGGTTATATTAAACATTGGTTTACTATTGATCAATGTAGGCGTTACGGACTCCCGCTATGTAAATGTTGCGTTAACAGTCCCCCAAGCAGATATGATAGGGCCAAGTCTCGTAATTCTTAGATCTTAGATCCTGGGAGCGTTCTTAGTTTTAATTTGACGTTACTTCCAGATGATGTGTTTGAAAATAGGGAAATAAAATGTATAGACAGAATAGTGAGGGCTTTCAACAAGTTATTCACGACAGTTTAATATGAAGTCAAGACTGGCAACTGGTTTTGATTACTGAAACTCGTAGCAATTACAATTTGATGATAACTTAAAACCAATAAGGTAAGAACTACCTAGTAAAGAATAAAAATACTAGATTCCGCTTCATGTGTCAAATTTTGAAATACTCAAGCCAAGAAGCGGAAGACTGTCACATATAAAAAATATTTTAGACGCCATATGAAGAGAACTGTAGCCGTATATGGTAGCCAATTACAATATTTCAATATTTGCTAACTGGAGGTTAAACGATTATTGAAATTTTATTATGCCTTACACGTATTACTTAACAGTTCTTACTGTTGGTTAATAAGAGGATCAATGAGAATATTTTCGAAGTTCTGCAAAATCATTTTCAAAATACTGTGCCACTTCAGTGTGGAACTGCTGCTACATTACTTGTGTACAAAGACACGTTTTGATTACGATTATGTCTTTCAGGAATATTTTGGTATATTCATATGCACGTGTCTCGATGAGGATTTGGTGGCGTAGTTTGATTCTCTTCTACGTATTTACGACACACATCGGTGAAAAACAATTTCAACTACATATTCAACTCCAATGGAATATTATTTTAAACTGAAGCTTTACCTGACGAGAACTACCATAGAGCCCGTACTTCCCTCAGCAAAACAATTCTGGACTGTGGAAAAAAAAATCAAAGGTTCACAAACAGTTTCAGTAAATCGAAATTATCTGTGAACAAAAGTCCCGGTGGTGTTCTGAATGTTTTACAACAGGAAAATTTAATAAACTCTTCTCGCACCCCTCCATTTACGCAATGTAATATAACTTTGCCCGTATCGTCTTGCCCTTTCTTCTATATTGCCTGCATCATTCCTGCGTTTTTTTGTATTTTTTTGTATGTTTTTCCAACTATTTTTCTTCATTGTCTTTAGTTAAAGGAGGCTCAGGATTTCCATCAGCCGTCTTGTGTGTTGTATGGTTCATTATCACTTCTCTAAATATTTCTTCAAACCTTGGCGTTATTTTAGATTAAATGTTTTTCACCAAGAGAACATTTCTAAAAAAAAATCCTTTTAAGATTTTTCATTTGTGTAAACCTTTCTTTTATGTTATACGGAGCTGTGTTACCTTACTCGAGGCTGAGTTGGCTAAGGCGCAGGAACTGTGCCTGGCATTAGCCGGCTCGATTCACATTGCTAGAAGGAATTTTCACTATTTGTCACAGATGGTGGATAATTCCTTACCACCACATTTTTCACGAAAGTGCTGAGTGGAATTTTAAATTTTTCCGATCATCTCACTGTGATTAGAGAGAGACAAAACGTTTTTGGAGGTAATTCGCTCGTAAGTTGAGAATGTTAAACTGGGGACCAAATGGAATTTTTTTTTTTTTTTGTCCCTTCTTTCGTTACGTCATGTAACACACAAACAGTACACGAAAAACATACCACTATCATGCCACTATACAATAAGTATTGAATAACGCAAGTAAATGATATAAAACTAATTCAATTTCCCCAAGGAGTTAATATCAAGGAAGAACTGAAATCCTCTCTGAATATTTCAATTTAGGAGTTGTATATCGACTGTTCATATCATCTACAGCTCTCCTGAAGTCATCGGCCAACCTCTATCGCATTTGACTTAGGGTAAAACAAATTTATTACGTTTAGATTTATAATATAGTTGGTGTTATTCTTTTGTTTTGCTAATTTTTTATTAAAAACTTGGGAAGAGTTAAGAATTTGGTATTGGCAATGTTTTGAGCCCATATTGATCATCTATCACGCTTCCTGTTGTCTGTACGTGACCTTTCTGATTTTGACGAAACGTAATTTAATTTGCTTACCATACGTGTTCCAATATCTAATTGAATAAGGTGTAATTCTGAATATTCGCTTGCCGTATCGTATAAAGTACTTTCCCAAAATCTAAAACAGTTAACATAAAAAACGCGTCCATTTTTCGGCTATATTATCATCCTCAATAGTTTTCGTCTCTTCTGTGGAAACACAGCAATCTGCGCTGAAAGCCATACATAATAATTGCGCTAAAACTCTAATTCATTTACTCAACACAAAGTACCACAGCATGTCCTCTCAATAACGCTACATGTGACTATTCCGATATCCCTGAACAAGGCTAACGGACGATTCTGCAGCACATGTTGTAAAGACCTACGAAATAATTTCCTACATTTCGTTTTTTCAAAGGCACCAAAAAACGTACAGCTGAATACTCCTCATTCGCATTGTTTCCCTCCATATCCTGAACGAATCTTCCGACGAGAAGTGTTTGTTCGGTTTTGTTCCCTTTTCCCATTCCAGCTCGGGCCTTGATTAGAACTCCTATCAGTGGGAGTCCCTTCTGTAGCTGCTCATTCACTGCTGTGCGAGTTGCTGCCAATCCGCATTTCACGACTTCTACTTTGCCTGAGTACACGCTAGGCAGCATCTTGTTCGCCAGTTACAAACAGGTGATGAAGACATCCTCGTGGGAGGGAATCTCGAAAATGATTTCAGACGCACAAAACGGATCTTCCTCCGAACCCTCAGGTATACAGTCTCCCGAATTTCGTCAACGCAGCAGTAAATCTCAGACGTCTCGCACACCTCTTGAATACTAGAACCACAGACCCTAAAAGCTGCAACCAGTTGGATGTTACGCAGCACTCGAAATCCTAAAACCCTTTGATACATTTATCAGATGTAATTAGTGGCAGCTAATCAACAGAGGGTACTCTATCTACAGTCATAGACTGACAGATTTTATTAAACATCGATTGCATTACTAGTTCAACATTTATTGCTGCGGCAATTGACAGACAATTATAAAGGTCGTAATTACAACAGAGGTAGAGAGCAAAATAAATGCATTTACACCGATAAATGTACATGAAAAATGATACTAACGATAGTTATCCATCTCCTAACTCAGCTACAGCAAACCATCACTTGTTTTGAAAACGAAAAATATTAAAGTTGTGGACTATAAAGAGTTTTTTGAAATTATTAGACAAATTATCTTGCGCACAATTTTGATTTTTGAATATGTCGTAAACAGTGACTTTAGTTATAACAAACTCTTAAATTTTTAATTTTATTTAAAAATGTGTTTATCTTATTATAAATGTTAAAATGATACCATTTATGTATAAACTTTTTGGTTACGTCTGTTAAGTAAATCTGTTTCACGGAGGGTGGTGGTGTAACGGCTAGCGTTCTGGCCTCGCATTCGGTAGGACGGTGGTTCGAATCACTCCAGGCAAATGCCAGAATGCTTCATTCAAAAGGCCATGGCCGAATTCCTTCCCATTCCTTGCCCCCCTACCTTTCCCGTCTCTAAAGACCTCGCTGTTAGAGAGACGTTAAGCAGACGTATATATATATATATATATATATATATATATATATATATATAAAATCTGTTTCACAGGAATTTATTTCTCGGACGAAAACCAATGGTGAAAAACTTCTTAAGAGCTGTAATCAGAATTTAACTACGCGTCCTTGCCGGCCTCGGTAGCGTAGGAGCTAGAGTACCTAGCTCCGCGTGCCGAAGGTCGCAGGTTCGAGTCCGGCCGCGGGCATGATTGTTATGCGTTGTCCGTATACATGTGGTACATGTCCTATGGTGTCTGTAATTACTAGAAAAACAATACATGCAATGGAGTAACCGCAAACACCAGTTGAACTGAACTCACAATTGAGATGGCTGAATGGCCTAAGAGAAGCCAAATGCCATCATTTTTTTTTTTTTTAAATTTCGCGCCCTGTGTACGTCCCACTGAGCAGTATAGTGACGCTTTAATGCCCTCAGGCATACTTCGGTGTCATAGAATTGCAAGACATAAGTGGGCATTAACATAATATTCACCAAGAATACAAGACCTTGTTATCAATACTGTGTGGAAAACTGATTCTTCTGCTTTAATTATTACTGTCCTCCCAAAGAAAGAAAATAGTATTATAGAGACTAAACAATTTTAAACACAAACTGAAACAATTTCTACTCAAGAGCTAATAGGGTATATGCATGTACTTTTATTATTTTCTTAATCAATTATTTACATTCATACATAACCTTAAAAAAGTACACGACCGCATTGGTGTACTGTATAGCGTGGAGTGTTTCATCTCAAAACTTACTAACTAATGTCGATATGGAAGGGGATCGAAAACCGTATTATAAGTACTGTATTGTACCTGTGTGCAAAAATACTAAAAGAAATACACTTTATAAAGTGTATTTTCTTGTCCCGTGAGATACGAATATAAGAAAAAAGTGGTGTACCGCTATGAGAATAGATCTGCAACTAGTTGTTTATATTATTGTGAATATCATTTGTACGTAAGAACTTAGAATTTCTGTATTTTAGGAAATGTAATATAAAAATTCGTTACCGCTTCAAACTCTTAATCATATCTTACTTTTTAAGAACGGATTGCAATCTCCTTTGAAGGGTACATAGTTTGTAGGTGTGTGCTATAGTCGTTTTTCAAAATGCTCCCTAGATTGTGAGATATTTACATACAAATAAACAAAAAATTCTAGATGACGAGTATATACTAAATTATTGCCCCCACTTTATCAAACGGCGGCATGGTCTATGGGATAGGGTGCTGGCTTTATAATTTTGTGACCAGAGTTCAAATCCCCGTAGAATCAAATACTTTTACTTATTTTTATCCTCAAAAATTGTCAAGCTTCACATCTTTATTTTGTTAAAACTTCATTTACATACTTTTATAGCGCAAATTAAAATTTAAAACAAGTCACATTGCTTATAACAAATACACCAAACATAATATCGGCCCATTTATCAACAATGGCTTTCTAATATGACTCGCTCCATACCCAATGAAATTAAGTCATGAGGCGAATCTGCTAGTAAACTGGAATCTGATACAAGAATTTTGCCATGTTTATAAGCATTTGTCACTTCTTCTTCCATTTAATTGTCGAGCTCCATTTTTCGTCACGGATAGGCCTACTATTTTATTTTCAACCATTTACACGCAACCGTTCTTGGAACAAATCGAGTGTAGAATAAAGAAAGAAAAAACTATCTCCCCAATGTTACGTATTCGTTTAAAATACCTCTTGATGATATACAAGTAAAGAAACGATGAAGATGAAATAAATAACATGATAGGAACTATTTCAATTGAAAACACACCGAAACAACTTATTAACAAAAAGTGAAAAAATGTAAGAATGGAGACTTTCTTGACGAATGATTGCAATGAAGTTTTTAAGGGTGTGCGGCATTTGTGTTGTGAAAAGACAATCCGTCGGTAGACCCGTGAATTCATTAAGGAAAAAAAAAATTCAGGAAAAAAATGACGCTGAATTATAGGTAATATGATTTGTTTGAAGTATTATTTCACTCAATAAATGAACGTAAATGAAGTTTTAACAGAATAAAAAGGTCAAGCTTGACAATTTATGAATATAAAAATATATAATTGTGCGGGGATTTGAACGCGGGTCAGAAAATTATGAACTTAACACCCTACAGTATAGACCACCCTCGCATTTGGTAAAAACGGCTAATAATTTATTATATACCCGACATCTGGAATTTTTTTGTTTATTTGCATGCGAATATTGAAATATCTACCACTTAATTACCTTGCAGCTTTTACTGCTCTGATCTGAGCGGCCGTAAAATTCGGATTTGGTGCAAAATTTCTTGTCATCATGAAAGCATCAATTTTTGGAAGATTATCGGACTGTGCTTTCAGAAACCGCTTTCAGTCATTATTTGGTGTGTGTATTTTAGCAAGAATACAATATCTCACCAGTTATGCGATATGTTAATATAAAATTCAACACAATCGCAAAGCTATTAGAACTCCCAGCAACTACGCCTTTGTTCACAATAATATCGTGTACTTGGTCGTCACGATTCGATTCGACCAATAGCGTTGCGTTTTGCGAAGTTCCATTTCCCTTGTATTTTTAGCACTTTTTGATTAATTAAAATCAGTAAATAAAAATCGAATAAATAGAAAGAAAAAAAAACGTTATAGCGGTAATACTGCACTAATAAAGTTTCAAAATAAAAATACTAGACGTAAATTTGAATTTCATGCATATTCCCTATTTATGAAATAATTTTTATATCTTGTCTTGAAAACAAAAGAGTACTTAGAATGTGGCATATATTTGACTGAGGGAAGTAAATAAGGTGACGAATTTACTGTTATTGTAAATTATTTGCCATATTTGTCGTTAAGAGAAAAAACCGAGTGTGGTGGGTGAGCGGTAACGTTCTGGCCACGCCTTCCAGATTTGATGTTTGTATGGTTTCACCAAATCACTCCAGGCGAATGCCGGGATAGTACCTTCAAAAGGCCGTAGCTGAAATCCTGCCCGTTCCTTCTCCCCAGTCCTTTCCCATCTCTAATGACCTGGACGTCGACGAGGCGTAAAGCCATAACACAAAATATGATGAAAAGTTATTTGTGTATTAAAATTTTGTGTGGCATATTTCAATATTTCCGGTTCCGTTCACAAAATGAAAACGCTAATATCTAGGAACTCTCATCCCCAATGTCGACTGTCTTGTATATTTAAACCACAAATACTATAAACGCTTACATCTTGCATATTAGTGTATTGGTCCATCTTTGGAGCGCAATACAGCAGCGATTTGACGTAGCATGGATTCGAAAAGTCCTTGTTAATTTTAAGGAGTTGTTCGGCACCAGATATCTACGCACAAGTCACGAAATTCCCTTAAATTAAGGTGCCGGTGGTTTGTGGGAGGGCCTCTGGGAACGAGAATATCGGAAACGGCGAGCATGGTCGTCTGTTCGCGTGCTAATGTAGTGAACATCTATGCAACGTGGTTGATGGACGGTGAAACCACGTCCTCTCCTCAGCACAGAACGTGGAGTTCGGAGGTTTGCACGCTCTGTAGGTGGGGATCTGTGGCAGATTTGACAGCAGAGTACAATGCTGGTGCAGTAGCATACGAACAGCCGACCAGCCTCGCCGTTTCCGAGATGCTCGTTCCCAGGTCCGCGCCCACAAGCCATCGGCCCATAATTTAAGGGAATTGCGTGACCTGTGCGCAGACATCTCGTGCCAGACAACTCCGGAAACCTAACAAGGACTTTTGATTCCATGCCACGCCGAAACGCTGCTGTATTGCGCTTCAAAGATGGACCAACAGACTAATTAGCAGGTGGTCATAATGTTTTGGCTGGTCAGTCTATATACTTTAAAGTTTATGAGCAAACGTTTTCAATCTGAACGCGCTTTGCTGAAATGTATTAATATAATTTTATTTAAAAGGCTCTAAATTCCAAGTGCATTGAATTCTACAATGAATGTGATTGTAACTGAAGGAAGCATTAGTAGCGCGAGCGGCAACGTTGTATGGTGTTCGAAAGACGTTCAATCCGCTAATATGTTTACAGTTTATGAAGGTTATTAAAATTACATTTGTATATAGATATTATAGTGAACATACAATTGCGTTTCTGTTGTGAGTTGTGGTAGATGACCTATGCCTTCACCCAACAAATCAATTCCAAATTTGTAATTATTTACAATAATTCGAGACAGTTAATCATTTTTGCCTTCTCCCGTTACATCACCTTTTAAGTTGCAATGTTTGGTGTGAATTTCACAATGATTGGACACAAGTTACTTGTGCACTTCTTATTGCTCAGTTGTTTTTCTCATTTATGTTTTATCGAGTGTACGTTGTTAGCGAGGACTCTGATGTTTGAAATCATAACATGCGTGTATTTTTGGATTTTTAATGTTAAATATGTGAAAGCATGGCAGAGGAAGAAGAATGTATGATGATTTTAAATGATGGTTTGATGTGCTGGTATAATTGTGTTTGTACTGCTGTTTTGTCCGAGTTTATGTATTTATTAATTCGAGTATTGGTTGATTCGTTAAGATTGCGTGTGCGTTGAGTGGATGTTTCCTGTGTTTATTCCATTTTATATTTGATAATTTTCTTGTGAGGTCTGTTAGGATTTTCATGCCAGTATTTATGTCTGTGGGATAAAAGGCGTTACCTAAGAGATGTATCCAATAAGTGGGGTCCTTACTCCAGTGCTCGTTAAAGTTCTTTATATCGCGTCTGAAAGTAACTTTTCTTTGTGCATTTTATAAATGTTAATTGATATGTTACAAAGTTATGGAATGTGTTTATGTTTGAATGAGTTTTGATTTACTTGTGTAGTTAGTTATCCGTTTTTAGACCAAAGTTTATTTCTTGCTTTTAAATATGTTCATTATTTATATGTGTGCTTCATTATGTTATAGTGTACCATTTCTTTGTACTGTGTGCCTTGGTCTCTGAAAAAGTGGAGTGAGATTGTGTTGTTCTTTCATATACTTTTTTCCAGCTGATTTAATATCTTTTTATTTAATGCGTCGAGTATATGAGGTTTTTATCCAATGCTCCTATTTCGTTTCTGACATTAATTTCTTTTTGATAGTTCTGTTTCATCGATGAAATTCTGTTTATATTGTTCAACACATATTCTACTGCAGCCTGTTTGTGATTGTGTGTGTGGCTTGATGATGAGTGTATTACCTGGTCTGATGCGCTTATTATGTAAGTCTGGAAACTATTTTGCGTGATTAAATCTAGAAAATTTAATTGACCTATTTATTCTATTTCTAATGTTAATGTGATATTTCAATGCAATGTATTGATTTAAGTCCTTTATACATTAAAGTGGTTATTTTACGAGAATCTTACATCATCAACATAACGATACCAGTAAACCATATAGAAACCTTTCTAGGGCATTCTTTCTTCAATGTAGATCGTAAAGATATTGGTCAATGTTCCATATGTTGTGGTCCTTTCTTTCGTAAATAATGATTTTTGCTGAAACTGAACTAGCTCTGTGTTGTTAACAGTGATAGTGTGCTTTTTATTTCATCCATGTGAGTGTTTGAGATTGCGTTATGTTTCTGTATGTTTGATTGTATTGTTTCAGTGGTTCATGTTATACAAATGTTTGAATACATATTCTGAATATCAGAGTTGATATGTCTGAGAAGTGTATGACTTATGTTATCGATAAGTTGTGTTGTATTTTTTATGCTTCGATTTTCATTTAGAATATAATTTTGACTAAGATATGTATAAGTATATTTTGTTAGGAAATACGTTGCAGTTTTTCTGAAATTAACTATCGCTGTGACTAGAATATTTCCCTTATATTCTTTTGGTTGACTCGTTATTGAAGGAGTGGTTGGATTTGTCCGGACGATGTATTGTTTCTCATTGTTACTGAACATGATTTAACATTTTCGAGAGTTTTCTTTAATTCTGTTTGGAATCTGATTTTAATTGGTAGTGTGATTTCTTGTTTGAATTTCTCTTTCTTGAGACATTATTCTATATCCACTAAGCAAGTTATGTTATTATTGGCGTTGGATTCACGTTGTTTTTTATTGCTACGCGCTGATGCATCAGGGAATCAACCATGTCAATATCTGTTTACATTGCACTCCTGAACAAACGGATTCTGTTCGTTAGTTATGCATATTGCCTTGCAGTTTTCGCAATTTAGTTGCCATTGATTTATTGGTATTTATTGGTGTTACAATGTACTTACAATTACGTTTCTGTTATGAGGTGTGGTAGCTGAAGTTCTTCAGTTAGCATAATAAAGAATATTGGAAGCGGACCGCTGGTTGAAGGAGCAGGTTTTCAGCCCGTAACTAACGCTACTACAATTAATTATCTGTTAGCTTCATTTGGTATTCTTGCGAATACTTAGAGAAATGATTTTAACCTTCTAATTTCTTTAAAAATTTCTTCAGAAATGCATGGAAAATGTGATAGTGGGAAGCTGCACAACATTTCAACACCATTAGTTTTTTTCCTACATTACGTGATATTCGTATACATAACATCTTAGTCATAGACTCAGTGTCATCACAAACGCAGTTAGTATATGATTAAAAGAAACATAAACAAGTAAAAAACAGTTAAGGTAAAGAAGTCTGCATATAGAATGTACCTAAAAATGAAACTGAGGCACTGTTAATAAGCTACAGGGAAGAAATCGACTGTTTTGACGTTTTTGTTTACTTGTATGTTAGTTTGACCGTCATTCACGCCATAGTTGCTAGACGGATTTTAATGAGTTTTCAAACATTGTTCAGCCCAGGGTCTCCAAAATAAAGTAAAATATGTTTCAGCTTGATGCAACTTCAGAAAGTTAAGAAATTAAAAAAATCCTGTCAGAAAATTAAATTGTTCCATATGCTTGATTTGCGCTAGATGTATGTTACTTCTTGCAGGTGAAGTGTTTACCACGATTGGCAATAATACAGTGGAATGCACGGAGCGAATATAGACGCCTTAAACAAAATATAAAATTATAATAAGGAGAGAAGATGACGCGGCATTGAAGATAATAATATTCACAGAAAAAGAAAGATTTAACAGGAATTTTTATTGGCATTCACAGATAGAACAAGAGGTTTCTTTCTTCTCGTTGGGGAAGTGTTCATTCTGAATGGAAATATGGAAATCAAATCGTCTGTGCGAGTAACGTGAATAAACGAGTCACTCTCTCTATGTTACAAGAGATTTCTGACAGCTTATTTAAGAAAAGTTACATCCTGAGTTCTTTCGGAGCTGAGAACGATCCATTTCAGCTCAGAAATCGAGCAAACATCTGCCATGAACAAGAGTATTTTGTCGGAAGTTGGTGGAAGTGAGATATAGCCTACTCCGATAAACAACGTGGATAATTAATATGGCGCAATCAGATGCGAAGTAGAATTTTCAAATTATCCGAGGGCAACCGGACACAGAGCATCGAATCGGATTATGTTGCTTCGAAACCTCTTTAAAATTGTGTAATAGAATCTAATTTTAAGCTTATCAGTGCAAAGGGAATCTCATGGAACCACAAATTCCGACGGGGTTTAGCACCGACTGAATCACAACAATTTTCAGATTGGAAGCGTGTAGTTTTCAGATTGGACGCGTGTAGTTTTAAGTTTGGAAGCGTGTAGTTTTCAGATTGGAAGCGTGTATTTTTCAGTTTGGAAGCGTGCAGTTTTCTGAGTGCGTCCACTTCACAACAAAGATTAGCACATCCAGGAAATAGATGCTCCACGCTTCAGCCAATTAACTAAAAAACAAATGAGTTTTTCATCGTCACTTGTATGTTGCTTTCATCTCACTTTGGTAATTTGAAAATATTCTTGTTTATGTTTCATGCTGCAAAACTGTATACATCACGTAAAAAGGAAGGTTGTAAACAGAGTTAGCTATTTCTTACATTCTGCTCAAATCGCCAAAAAAGTTATTTTCTAGTTATCATTATGTTTTGTTCAAGATTGTGATACGATATGACCAAATTTGGTATTTAAATTATTAACAGATTTTTCTTTATTAGCAGTTGGTATTTACAATGTCAAGATCGAATGTTTTGGAAACGTTTGTCAAAAGGAGACGAAGAAAGTTATTTTTCTTAATCGTGTGTTATTTTCAGCAACGTTAGATTATTGATATTTTATTGCAACCATTTTAAAATATCTTCCCAAAAATTGCAGCTATTACCTTAGAAAGGTGGTGATCTTCAATAATGGTCGATCTGCATTTCATATAGTCCAGGATCTTCTATTTTTCTCTTTGTTGAACATAAAAAAAAACTTAGTCCAAAACCCGAAGGTTGGTTGGATTCACCCGTAGGAGACTTGCTAAGCCTTTCTGTCCGAGGAAGGATGGCTAGTTCCTTTCCTATGGGACTTGCAGTTTAACGTGGAATCCGAACCACGAAACGTCCTGTTGAGTCCTATATTCTGCGTACGCATGAAAAAGTGTAAGAAGAAAATCAATGTAGAAAGGCAGCAGTGAACAGGCTGCACATTACTTGAAATCCAGATTATGGTTTTCCATGGTTTCCCCAAATCACTACAGGCGCATGCCGGGATGCTTCCTTCAAAAGGGCACAGCCGAATTCCTTCCCGTTCCTGGTCCCCAGTCCCATCCCGCCTCTAATAAGCTCGACGCCGACGAGGCGTAAAGCCATTAGTAAAAAAAAAAAAAAACCTTTGAATTTAATCCACATCTCACCGTAAACACTTAAGCACTCTCATCAAACACAAGTTTTATTCCTAACTATAAAAGTTTCGCATTGTTCGCCGATCAATGTGGTTGAATTTTATTTCCAATTCCTGTTTATTTTTGTAAACAAAAACTACTATTAATTGTTCCTGACGCAATGAAATTTAATGAAAAACATCTTAGGTACAATTTGACACTAATATATCGACATGACTCTGAAAAGAAGAGTAATTAAGAGCATAGATTGTAATGTGGCTCACAAACTGAATAGAGAGACGGTTTACAGTACTCGTGAAGCAGGACCCGTGTCAACAAACAAAGCCAGGGGTGCAAGTTCCACCGCATTTCTCTGAGGACGCCAAACAAAGCACCTGCTATAACTCACATAAGGTATCACGCAGAAATTTTGTAGAGAAACCTCAAATGTTTACTACTGTTCTTGACATTGCTACGTAGGAACAGTATCTGCAAATCCAACTGTATTTAATGTTGGCGTAATAATACAGCAAAATATACGAAACTATATACTATTCAGCACAAAGAAAAAATAACTCCACAAATTATTGTCATCATTTTAATCGTAATGTCTCTCCATTTGTTTTTAATCCATTCTAGTGACAAAGAATTTCTTTTAAGGGTGATCTAGTTGGCATTACATTTTTTAACTTCACAAAGTGACTGTTGGTTTTTCATTTTTAAAACCAATGTTTTTTTTTTAAGTTTTGTTAATAACTTAATGGTATTTCCAAATATAACAAAAAAATTCGTAAATTCCTAGTTATATTTTTAATCAGAGTGATAAATGTTGTAACCATAGTTCCAATAAAATCACTGGTCCTTTTATATTGCTTAGAGACAGCTGGATCTAACGTTTTCTGACTATTGCCTAAAGTTTAGTGAAAATTCACGTTTACAATTTCGACGTAGGAGATGATTTATAAGATTAAATTTTTATAAGTTAATCCGCAAGCCTGTTTTACTAACGACAAAATTTTTAGACAAAAAGGAGTTGACCCTGTGTCTTTTGTTTGTATTATTCATTCATTACAATAATTTTGTAGCCACTTACTTTACCCCAATACGAATTCCAACTCGAAACTACTTCAGTGTTATGAGTATTTTGTTCATAATTTTCATTTATAACTTTTTCCACTCCCTCCACTCCACAAAAAAATAATATAAAAAGATGCAATCCAAAAACTGTCTTCACCAGTTTTCTGTCTTCCAGTTACTACCAATTCAACTGTTTCATGATATAAGTTACCGATTGAATTCTGTTGAAATTACTGCAAACAAGTCTAGCTGCTCTCTCCCTTGTATTTCCTCCAACTCATGGATTTGATATCCAAAGTGTGGGTCACACACCATTCAACCATATTAAAACAGTGGCCTCACCACAGTTTTGTAAGCCAGTTGCCTCACTTATCCCCTCATCATATATATATATATATATATATATATATATATATATAAATATATGGAAGATTTTGAAACCTCTTCCTACAACCTGCCCAATGCGTCCTATCCAATCGAGTTTACTATCAACTGTTACGCCAAGATATTTAAAGTTAAAATATTCGTCAAGCAATTACTTATCTGCCCTAAATCATATAAAACCTTTACATTTTTATCTCTGCACCTAGTAAGCTGATTATTCTTGGAATTTATTTTCATTTCCTATTTAACTGCCAAACTAGAAAAAGGACACTGATTTCCTAAAACTTTTATATTAATTTCTCCGTATTGTGACGTTAAATCAAAACAAAACATATTCTATTTTACTCCTGGGAAAAAGAACGATATATTATTCAAAATATGACGAGTTTTTCCGTGAATCGAGGTCAACGAACAATGGATACAATCTGTGGCCAACCTTACCTTAAATTCCTCAGCTACGCATCAAGATGGAACATGCCCTATTCCCCCCCTCCCCCCCTGCCCGCCTTCCGGTACCAGATGTTGTACATTATTCAAAACTCTATCAAAATATAGCTAGTAATTGCATGACTCGCGTATATCGAAAATTTATGTTAAATTCCTTAGCTTTTCGGCGTTACATTAAAATGAACGTACCATATTTTACATGGAAGACCAAAAAATATTGTCTTCAGTGCCCCTTACTCATTTTTTTGGAAAATGTCTTACATTTACAGTTTTTTTTCACAGTTAAAGTTTAATTGTATACAATAGAAAATGTCTACACAATTTTTCATAAGATCAATCAACAGCAATAGTCTAGATACACTATCATGTTACGCTCTCGTGCTTACTTCCACGTCTTTTAGTACCATATTTCCGACCTTAATTTTTCGTTTTGAAGCTTTTCAGGATTCCTCCACCCAGGAAGTCAATATCCATCCACTCCCATGATTTTTATATGTACCACCATTTTATGTCCCTCTCTGTTAAATGCTTTGGTCATACGCTTGTTGCACTATCAACTTGGCTTCCATCGTCCATTTTATATGCAATATTGTGCATGTAGCCCACTAAATGAGGTTCAAAATGGCGTTCTTCCTTAAACGTATGCTGCTGTTTTGCAGACTAGTTCCTTCCATCACAGTCATTTCTGAGATGTGATTGAATACTATTCTTTCCATAAACTCTCCACCACAGGTGTCGAACTAATTTAGCGGGTAATTTTCAACACTATTTATCTCACCTCCTTTATGGATCTTCACTACTATGTCCCTTTTCCCGTCCTCTGGCAAGCCTCAATCTAAATAATATTACAAGAAACGTTACGATATTATAGCCATATATCTGTAATACGTCTGTAGTAACATTACTACGCTTTTTTAACTTTCTTAGTTTCCGTATTACATCCTAAGGATTTATTTTCAGTTTTTCAGTCTGCTCATTTATCCTTATAGGGAGAAGTTCCTCCTCTGATTTTTCCCATTCCAGAATTATTTTCCCTAATGTCCTAATGAAAGCAAACACAGAGTATCTGTACCTTTTCCAAACCTACAGTAAATTCTTTCAAACCTAATCCTCAATGGTCTGGATATCACCTCTTTTTTTTCTTATGGCTTTAGGCCTCATCGACAAAGACGAAGAGGACATTAGTGGCGGGAAAGGACTGGGGACAAGGAACGGGAAGGAATTCGGCCATGGACTTTTGAGGGAAACATTCCGGCATTTGCCTGGGATGATTTGGAGAAACAATAGAAACCCCAAATCTGTATGCCCACTCGGGGATTCGAGGCAAAAGAGTTAACCGTTCATCCACCATGCTCAGTCTGGATGCCTTCTCGTGCACACAGCCATAGAAATTTCTAGATGCCTCACTCAGTGGTTCCCGTACAACTATAATTTTTTCGTATACCCATCTTTAGCTTCAAGACATGATGCTATTAATTCCTTGTTTAGTCGTTTCAGTGTTTCCATACTAGCTATCACTTAACTCTGTTGTGTTCTTTTCTTACCAACCTCTTTAGCTTTTTAGCCGGTTGTGTACGTTTCTTATCTTTTTGTTTTGGAATAAGAATTTCTTCTTCTATTCTTACTATCTCCTTGAACCCATCCCAACTGCTTGTCACTGTACCAGTGTCCTTTTTCAATATACTGAACCTTCCTCTGAAATAACTTACCCTTCCCAACTCCTATTCACTGTACCAGTGATCTTTTTCAATATACTGAACCATTCTCTAAAATAACTTTTATTAAACTCATTTTAAGTTTTAACTGATTTTACCAATTGGAAAACCTAGCATGGTGGGTGAGCGGTAACGCTCTGGCCTCGCATTCGGGAGGACGTAGGTTCGAATCCCCGTCCAGTATCCAGATTTGGGTTTTCCATGGTTCACTCTGCTCACTCCAGGCGAATGCCAGGATGCTTCCTTCAAAAGACCATGGCCGGATTCCTTCTCTTTCATTGTCCGCAGTCGTTTTCCGCCTCTAATAAACTCGACGTCGACAGGACGTAAAGCCGTAAGCAATTACCGATATTATAGAGATAAATGACTAGGAATAAAGAAATCGAAGGTATAAATTAATGACCCATCTCACGGATTTTATCGATAACTTTAAACATAAAAAACGAAATGTTTAATGATTGCAAACAATAACCTGTTAACAGATCACAAATTATGAAATTTAAAGGACGTAAAATATCTTTTTAAATTATTTGAACGGGGCGATGGGGTATGTTGGTTCGTAATTGGATGCGGTGTATGTGCTTTGCAGGAAGCTTAGTGATGTGCAGCAGTTGAAAGCCGGCGGATGGCGATATTCTCCTCTGCAGGTATACAGACCCGCTAAACAGTGTATCGGACACCGCTGTTGTAGTTCTGGCTGGCGTGCTCGGCTTATAAAGATCAGCTGGCCGCAAACTGTTCGTCATTTGACGGGCAGTAACGAAGAAACATTCTCGGATCACACATACTTAGAAGCAGCCACCCCCAAAAGTTTTCGTCCTGCATGTAGATAGCCATTTGGCTTCCTTTCACATATGTAGACACCGCGTTTCCAGTTTCCATCCGAGGCGATAGTATCTCATAGCACTGTATGGGGACGAAGCTTTTGAAGGCGATGTTTGGACGGGGTAAATCTATGAGTTTGTGACTCCCCGTCACCGAAAGGGTACGACGTGTTGTGCGTATGATATACGCGTTGGACGCTTTTTGGATGGGTAAAATCTTATAAGATTGCGTCACCAACATGCTAATAATAACAGTATATCTATAGCTATAAGTATGACGTGTTGTGCTTGGACAGCAGTGAAAGTATAGATTATACTTGTATCTGATATATGAACGTAGATGTTTTTTTTGGCAATGTTCTTCTTACAAACACAGTTTTTATCCGATTTTGACGGAAATTTGTATACGTATACTTTATAACAAATAGAAAAATAGTGTTTACATTTCATTTGAAAAAACTTAAACCCTCTCCTCTTTTCGCCCCTCGCCTTAATTTCTGTCAACGTTGTTCATATAAGCTTACAGTTTTAATCCGGTTTTGACAATACCTAGCACACGTAGCTCAGGTAGCTAAGCGGTTAAGGCTCTTAACTTCGGTCGTGGGTTGAAATCCCGTGGTGAACAGGAATTTTTAGGAGTTGTATTTGATTATATGAGCTACGCGGGGATGTTCTGTGGTTGTGATTCCACATTAAACTGTAGGTCCCCTGTACGTGGTAGTACTACCGAGTTAGGTTAAGGCGGCTAAGAAAGGAGCGGAATGCGCAGCCAATAGAAACTATTTCACCAGACGGATTTATTATTATATAATATTTCAGTAGATTAAAAAGTATTACGTGTTGCGCGAATGATATTCATAGTTTTAAGTTTACACTTCTGTTGCAATTCCGCAACGACTGCCAATTAGTTTTATTTTTATGTTGCCCCGTCATAAAGTCTTCGTTCTCATAAAAGTCCTTCCCTAAAAGCCTTCACCATAAATAATCGTCTCTTGCAGGTGTTTGGTATATCCATTACTGCAACTTCACAGTACGAGATTTGCACACAACCCTGCTGGAAGTCACAAAATTTGATTGTGTTCTGCTAATACTACTATATTTGTGCAAACCTTCTTAAGTAACATGATAATTTGCAATTTCCCATATAAAATCTGTCAGTGCATACATCTCGCGACTGTAGTTAAGAAGTACTGCACGCTGAATGTTTTTTAAAAAAATGTGCGATACTTACTATATCAATCAAATATATTCTTATGTGTGACAATTAAGATAATGCCACTACATCGTGACAATTCAAACTCTAAACGTCAGTATGTTCGAAATTCAAAGAAACAATACTAACAAAAGAAACACAGACTTAAAGAACACAGGATAATTTAATGATGATACTGACACAACAGAGAATTGATATTACCTTTAGGTATGAATTTTCGAAAGTATACAACAAAAAATAGCAATACAGTGAAACCAGGTTGGCTGCAATAGGAAATGCATCAAATGATCCCTTTCAGTATTTCGGCTAACAGACAGAATCAACAACCGCATTTGGTTCATTTTATGAATACGGCACAGCTTTTCTTGTAACTCCTAAGGTGAAAGAGTATTAAAGAACACCACGAGTCTTTTATTAATTGAATTTGCTTCAAATATGACTTTATAGCTGTTATTTGCTTTATTTCTTGTTATAAATTGAGATAACTGTGTCTTTTCTATATTTAATATTAATTTATTAGCACTAAACCACCTGTTACTTTTCTTTAGAGCATCTTCTGTGTTTTAAAGGTCTTTTACTGATGGGTATTTCAATGATATGCTTAAAAATCACCATATATTCACTATGAGCCAAGATGTCAGTGATGTAAATTAAGAATAGTAGAGGGCCCAGAATTGAACCCAGAGGATCGCTAGATTTAATTATTCCCCATTCTGAGTTTATAACCTTTACTGTATTAACATCTTTCTAGAATACGCATTGCTGTCTATTTTTCAGATATGATTTAAACCAAAGTCTTGGCTCACTCCTAACTCCATAGTATCTTAATTTACCAAGGAGAATTCGATGATCAACACAATTGAAGGTCTCAGCTAGATCACATAATATTTAGAAGGAATTTAGTTTTTTTTTTTTTCATTGCTTCCAATATTTTGTCTCTAAAAGCAAAAATTGCTGACTCTACAGAAATTACTTGCCTAAAACAAAAACTTAAAAATTAATATTCATTAAATAGGTAGATTATTCAATATAAAATAATAATTTACTATACAATATTTAATGATAATTATATTTATTTACGTTAGTAAAAATGTGAAGTATAGTATATAAACACTTCAAAGGAGGGAAAATTTACAAACATTTACATAAAAAGTCATACACGGTTATGACAGCCTTTGAGGTCTGTTGCCACAAAAAAGATTTATTATATTTAAGTAGTTTAGCAGGCCGAAAACAGTGACAAGTACGTCACATGTTGTAAAACAACATATTTAAACAAGTAGACTCATATAAAATTAAACTATTCATACTATGATCTTTTTAAAAAGACCGCAAATAATTATCTTTCTTTTTTTTTCAACGTGGTTTCTGTGTTGGCGTTTATGTCTTTATTTTTAAATAATATTAGCATTTAATCAATGGTAGCCAGGATTAGAGATGCTAACAAGCATGGTAAGTCTTTATACTTCTCAATAATCTCCAGCACGACATTATTTTTTTTAAGTAAAAAAAAAAAAAAAAAAAAACTGTGTGGTTTTATGAAACCACGAAGCAAGTGAAACTTTTTAAAGTATTTAACTGAAAATTGGATTGACTGGATATCCAAATAATCCCGTGAGTAATAGTCATCCACATCAATTTCCGCACAGACGACACGATAATGGAGTGGCGTCGCTCCATTTGGACGGATAGAGCTATCGTGTATGACCTTAACCGGTACCTGCAACCGACTTCGTCCGATTGTTCAAACTGCCGAATACGGCCGATATCGGCGAACCAAACAAAAGTATGTAACAATATGGATTCCGACTACACTGCGACCTACCTACTTGGCTCAACTCCGCCGGACTCTGCCGACTTCTTTCACCGACCAAACAATTTTGTTTTATTCGGCCGAACGTGCTTGTCTCGAGTGATTTATGTATTCATATTTAGCCATATCTTTGCATCTAAATGAAATAGTATGTAAATGTATTTTCACCTATAAACGCGTATTATAACTTGTTTTGATATTTCAGTAAATTACATAAATTATATGCTAAATTTTTTTATATATATATCTCATAAATTTTCGGAAATTCAACTTTTCCTGCTGTTACTAAAGTTCAGAATATTTTTTTCATTTTAAATCGAATGAAGTGTATCCCTGCGGAAATCATTGACGAAACCCATATTTATTAGGTTTCGGAACAGAGAATTTGGTATGGAACAAGTGCATCTCAGTGTCACAGCAAGCCTTTCTTCTGCAGAAATAAATTTCCTGAAATTCGAATATTTTTCTACAGCAGGTCGAATTCCTTCCGAAATATATAAAAAAGTATCCTGCTAAAGTATTCCGAAAATTTAATTGGTTGTTCCAATAGTTTCGAGAACAATATATGAAATTCTCCCACAGCCCTCTCTCTGAAGAAATTTCGTTTACCCATTCACTTTTTCCATGATCAACATGATGTTAAATTTCAATAGAGAGTTCCCACTCAAAATTTCAATAACGTCAGTTTCATACATCTTGCAACCCGATTTGTTGAGAACTGAATAACAATCGGTTGAAGTCTGGCGGCTGAGTGAACAATTGGTCGAGTCGGTTGCAGTGCAACTGTACGCTTACTTCCTCTACAGCCATCCATAATACCGAAACTGTTGCCGATGCAGGACGTTGTACTGTACGTGAACTGACCTATCGATCATGTCCGAGATATGATCGACTGGATTCATGTCTGGCGATATAGGTGGCCAAACCATTCGCTAGAATTGTCCAGAATGTTCCTCAAACCAATCGTGAACGATTTTGGCCCGGTGACATGGTGCATTGTTGTCCTGGAGAAGTCCATTGTTGTTTGGGAACGAGAAGATCATGAATAGCTACAATTGGCTCCAAGTAGCTGATAATATCGATTTCTAGGCAATGATTGGCTCAGTTTGACCAGAGTTCCCTGTTCATGCCATGTAAACATAGCCTTTAGCAAGATGTAGCCATTACTAACTTGTACTGTGCCTTCCTGATAACCTGGATCCATAGGGGGATCCTGGGATCTGCGTCACACTCGAACCCTGTCATCAGTTCTTAACTACTTGAATTGTGACTCATCTGACCATGCAACTTTTCTTCAGTGATCTAGTGACAACCGATATGTTGACGAGCCCAGCAGAGGGTGTTTTGTTAGAAGAGGCAATCGCGTCGATCTTCTGCTGCCATACCACATCAACGCCAAATTTTTCTTCACTGTTCGCATGGAACCGTCTGTCGTACGTCCAGCATTGTGTGCTGATGTTCTTTGACGCAGTTTTGCCTAACACCTCGACGCAGATGTCGCTGGTATCGGTCATTAAGTAGACGTGGTCGGCCGCTGATGCCGGAAATTACATATTCCCGGCAAAATATTGTCACTGTGGACAAAGAATGTTGATTTCACTAGAAATTTCCGAAATGGAATACCCCATGCTTCTAGCGCCGCTACCATTCCGCGTTCAAAGTCTGTTAATTCTTGTCGTTCGGCCATAATCTCATCAGAAAACATTTCATATGACTCACGAAAGAACAAATGAAAGCCTCTAGAGCTCCATTTAACTGGGTTGTGTTTTTTAATAATAATTTATGCTACTTTAACTACAACCAACTATTTTATTTCTCCTGATATATTTTCATTTTAAAGAACGCTTTGCTCTTCTGTTCCTTAGTCTCCCTGTAATATTAGAGACCAGGCAGAAAATAATGAAATTTACTCCTAAGAAAGGGACCTCTGTGAAAGTTATTAATGTGATTAATTTCAGGCACAAGGCACAATGGTGTGGGACGATTTTCTTTCGTAGGTAAGAGGGTCAGGAATTGGAATAAGTTACAAAGAGAAATGATGAATAATTTACCAAAATCTTTGAAAGAATTTAAAGTTGAAATTTGAAGAGTGGAAAAGTAGGTGGGTACAGGAAAGTGGAATATTGGGTGTGTAGGGAAAATTGCCACCGGAGCGTGCTTTCAATTGAAATTAAAATTAAATCAAAAGATTAAACATTACCAGTTGTGCACGAAGAAGTGAATATCACGTTCTGTATACGCATGCTTAAACGTTTTGCCTTACACAGTTTGTGGCGTTCGATTCCGGGAGCGTTTGTCCTTTTATATCTTTGCGCATGTCTGGCTGATGATATTTCTTTCATTTATTAAGTTGCTTTTTTTAAAAAAATAAAATAAACCCTGAAGGTTTCTTCCTCATGAACTTACGGTACACTTGGTTTTTAGATGTTGAAACGAGATTCCATGAACTAGAGAGACTTAGTGGCGTGGGTTGTCTTGAAGAGGAAAACAACTTCACATTGTTAAATACGCTGGTGTTTTTTATCTTTTCAGGTTAACTTGTTATTTACTGATATACAACTTTCATATTATGCTACGATAAATCCTTTAGACAATTTTCTTCATACAATTTCTACTTGCCTCTAACTGCTCTCTAGCTGCTGAAATTTCCGCAGGGAGCGCCATAATCCCTCTATTTATTATAATTACTTCTCATCTGTTGGCTTAAGTTATTGCTGCGCATGGCAATACATTTAAGCATTATAATAGAAAAGCGTACATCGCACTAAAAGTGAAATAACTTCCATCCAACTGAGATTCCCGTTACTGCTGTTTCATCCCCTGAAACCGAGACGCTTATCTTTTCATAACTTTTATTGTGAAATTATTTTTTGTTGTGATACGAATTTCTACCATTTTTTATTAAAATACATCTGTTGTAACTTTCGTTCACAGAGTAGCAGTTCTCAGTCTCTTGCTTTGATGATGTAATGAATAAAGAAAACCAGCTACTATTTAAGGCAAAAGGAAGTTAAAAAGTTAATAAAGCCATATGTATATAACGAAATTGAGACATTTCTATACAACCTTCATGAAGCGTAAATTAGAACCAAATAAGTTTTTAAAAGTTTTGACATGAAGTATTTGTAGTTTTCCGCCAAATTTGTCGCTTTAATGTTATTATTTTGCCAGCAGAAATCTACATTAATAAGTCCTGTGTTTCTGTTTTTGTAATTAACAATGTGATTGAAGTAGACTGCACGTAAATGATCCAAGCGAAAGCGAACATTAATGTCTTTAGTGAATGGGTCGGTGTTTTGAGGGGATTTGATTGAGCCTCTTATATTATGTTGGCTTATTTGCTTCCTTGCAGTGTACCAAATAAAATAGTAATAATAATTAAACGAATCTCAGGGTAAAAAATTATGGTACTGAGTAAAAAGTCTTTCACTGGTTTGCTCATTAGTAGAACCAAAATGTCAATTGTATTAAAAAATAGAATTAAAATCAAATCCTAGTATATTCATTTAAGCTCGAGAAGCGAACTCTAGTGCATCCAGAGAGTGTGATTCTACTTGCTAGATGGCTCTCATTAATTAAGAGTTTAGCAAACGCTGCAGTAGTCGATTAACAGAGGCAATAAATCAGGCAGGGCTTTGCTTTAGTACCGTCGCAAAACCAGTACACCTTGTTCTAAGGCGCACTGGACAAGCTCAATGGTGTATTCAGTGCAAACAAATTGATATAAAGACATGATCGTTTACGGTCTTACATGCTTTCCTCTGTATAAGAAATGAATACTAAAACCAGAGAATTAATTCAAGCAGTCCAATGAACAAGGAAACAAGTGGAATAATATCCATCAGGATATACGAAGGACTATTACAGTGAAATAAATATTTTATATATTAAGCACAAAATGCTTGTAAAATGTGGAATAGTTGATGAAGAAATGATTTTTGTTTCAAAAATCGATGCGATTGAGAAGGAAACTTTAAGTTATATTGAATTAAAGATGCCGATATGGATCATTTTTAAACTGAGAAGAAAGGAAAACGGAGAATCAGAGTGTCGAGGACAATTTTGACTTACGGAAGGAACTAATGACATTGTTGATCCAATTTATAGTAACAGATATTGGCAGAATCGACAATCGTTAAAATCTGTATGATCATCTTAATTTAGCATGTTATTTAAGATTACTTCAAGAACAGTCTGTGTAAAAGAATATGATTAAGAAAAATCATCCTACTATTGGCTCGACTTCAAATAATCTCCAAAATAAAAAGAGGTATCAATGGTTGAAAGATATTACAAAGAAAAACAGATTAACTGTGTTCAAAAAGTGGTTTTGGCGAAGCTGCATGGGATTGAAGATGCATGATGTTGTTGTTGTTTTGTGGCTTTAGGGCGCGTCGACAACGAGGTCATTAGCGCCCTAACAATGACCAGCAAAGGCTGTGATTAAAAAGATGCATGAGGTTGAAGTTGTGTAGAGTTGAAGTTGGTAATAAACAAAAGTAAAAACAACGCCGGATGACTCTCTTCAAAAAACCAAGTCAAAATATAAGTACCACATAATGTTACCAAGAACGTCTCACCAGCAATCCAGTAATACCAATGACATCCCCTATGAGTGAATTAAACGGTGTCGGAAACATGAATCAAAAACATGAAACGCAGTAGCTACAGCAGCCTTGTGTAGAGGTAGAAAATCACCAATGCTCGTCCGTGACAAGGCAACAGCACCGATTGAAAGCGTTAAGAACGGCAAGTATAAAGCGTAGAAACAGATCAGTCGATGACAGCATGCTCAAAACGTATGCTAATGTGAGTGAAAATTCTGAAGCTGCGAGGTTTCTAGCCTACCAGAATTCTTATCACAATCCCACTTGTTCTTTCGGGTTATCTACTTCTAACCACTCTATTCCGCTGAAAATGTATTCTTAAAGCAAGTCAGAAATCATCCTACCAACGCAAAAATTCCTCCTATCTCTATCAATCGTGTTCAAAATAAGCAGTCTTCAATTCGTGATATGAAATTTCATCCTAAGCACTACGGAATTTAATTGAAGAGTAATAAAAAATAATACAGCAGCAGTGGACGAAATACAGATACCCGCAAAACATTAAGAGAACTAATAGCACAAATAACATACTTCTCGCCTGCAGAACAGAAGAATCTTTCTATAATTATGAGAAACTAGCTGATACCCGCGACTTCGTACGCGTGGATTAAGAATTTCTTTGCCAGAACTGAATATATAAAGTTGTTGGTAGCGAAGGATTGGTCCCAAACAATACCGAGAAGGCACAATGTGACCGGAAAGCCATCACTACATCATTCTACCGTTGAACATGTCTCTTAAAGAGAATCAGTTTCCAACATATTTAAAAACAGAAAAAAACAAACGAAGGTGAGGAGATGTAGGGCGGGGGGGGGGGGTTATTTAACTAAGGACAGCTTTATTTCAGCTAGGTCTTTTTTTTTTCAGCATGAGCATACGATTCTTGGGTTCTAATAACTTTAGCTGCTCGTGCTCTGCTAGAGCTACAACTTAGGCCAGTTTACGCTAGCAAGGCATGTCAAAAAAAAAGGCAAAATAAAAAAAAACTGGAGCCAGAAACATTTAAGCAGGCAGCAGGCTCAAATAATAGGACAGAGAAAATCGACATCTATACTAAATAATACGTTTTTTCTCTAAACGAAATTTACTAACAAATTATACACTAACATAATGCTCGAGAAGCATAGCATGAGTGAGCACGTAACATTACAGACTAACAAACACATCTGTCTCTCTGTCACCATTCGATAAGTTCTCAAAATTTCGTGACTACAACAGTTAATCATACCGTAAAAATGTCCTGTGCCCTCCCTACAGATTTTATTGTCAAATTCTATCAATATCGGTATATGCATTTAGTCGTAAAAACGTAACAAAAGACAGAGATTTACTTCCGCATTTATAGTATTACTAGCTGATATTCTTTGCCAGATTTTTTTTTTTTTTAAACTGCTTTACGTATCTCAACAGCGAGGTCTTTAGAGACGGGAAAGGATGGGAGCAAGGGATGGGAAGGAATTCGGCCATGACCTTTTGAAGGAAGCATCCCGGAATTTGCCTGGAGTGATTTGGGAATCCATGGGAAACCATGGAAAACCCAAATCTGGATGCCTGGACGGGGATTCGAACCGCCGTTCTCCCGAATACGGGGCCAGAACGCTATCTGTTACACCACCACACTCGGTCCAGAATTGAATATAGAAAGTTGTTGGTAACGAAGGATTGGTCCCAAACAACACCGAGTAGGGATAAAATGACAGGAAAGCCATCACTATATCATTCTACCGCCGAATCTATCTCTTGAAGAGAATCAATTTCCAATATATTTAAAAACAGAAAAACAAATGAAGGTGAGGGGATGTGGAGGGGGCGGGGGGGGGGGGGTTAACAAAGGGCAGGTTTATTTCAGATTGATCTTTTCTTCTTTCTTCAGCATGAGCATCCGCATTGCACTCCTAACTTTGTGATATCTACAGTTTAACATTCAATCCGAATAACCGACGGCCCAGGCGTGACTCTTACGATCAAAAATATTTTTTTTAAATCTTAGCCTCCACGGAGATTTGAACCGGAGACCACGACCCAAACATTAATAAGCAAGAGATTTAACCACTGACATACCTGACCGCTACACGGAAAAATAGTACAGAGACCTTCACATCCAACGCGTCTGTCTATCGGCGTTCAGTAATTTTTCGAAATTACAAGACAACATGTATTATTAATACAGATAATTTTTCGGTTATTATCTAGATGGCGATACCGCTTCAACCACTTACCGCCCCGCGATATAAACACTTCCGGATGGTCAGAGTATGACGTCACTACGTTATTGAATGTGACGTATACGTTCAGCGCGCAGCTCTAAATGTCACTAACAGGGCCTCCTGTACCGTGCGATTATCCAGCCCACCTTCCTGTATGGGTCGGAAATATGGAGCATGGCGGCCGACTGTCACGTTAAAAAAATGCAAGCACTGGAGAACAGAGCGCTGCGCATCATCGTGGACGCACCCAGATATGTCAACAATGTAACAGTTAGAAAAGCACTCTGCTTTCCCACGTTGGCAGAAACCATAAAACATAAGTCAGAAATTTTCTTTCAAAGATGCTCAATTTCTAAATATGACTTAATCTCTGAAATCGGTGACGAAACAGAAGAAATGCGCAATGTCAAGCGTCCAAAGTTAACACTAACTAGGCATTATAATATATATCCACCACCCCCCCCTCCACAACCCCAAGACCACAGATAGACAGTAAGTAGGCCCCACATCAGAAGGTGTAGGTCCCAATCATGTACATATAATTATACATAAATCCTCCATTAGACTAAGTAGGTCATAGTAATTGTAAAAATTTTTGCCTCCATTAGGTTAAGTAGATTCAGATGTAAATATAGCTTTAGGCCCCCATGTAAACATGTAACTCTATGAGTCCCCTCCAATAGTTTTAGAACAAAAAAAAAAAAAAAAAAAAAAAAAAAAAAAAAAAACATAATAAAAAAAATTTAGTAAGCTTAGGGCACATCATAGTTATTAAAAATTAGAATTAGATTTTAAAAATTTAAAAATTGTTTAGGTACCCTGGCTAACATGACAGGCAGCCTTTGCCAACCAGTCTATATCCACAAGACATGACAAAATCAAAAGCCATGTCAGAAAACTCAAAACCGACATCAGCAGAAGGACACCCCCTGGAGCTGTATCTTCATAGTAGAAATTCTAGCCAGATGACGCTGTGCTGTGCTGTTCCACGGAAAGTATGGGTTTTTCGGATGGGAACAAAAAAAAGTGTATTTACATAAAAATGTAATTCCAAATTGTTTTTTTTTTTAAATCTTGGTTTTAGAATCTAGAATTAACTTCTTCTACTTGTTTCTAATAGGCGATATCAAAAACTACTTCAACATAACATTTTAGTTATCACCAACGTATTTTAATAATTTTTTTATTTAATTAGCAACAAATATGGAAATACAAGGGCTATCGAACATCTTATTGCGGATACTTAAATTCTATGTCGTATCTATCGCTGTTACTGTCGTTTAAGTCTTAATGCAGCCTGGACAATGGCGAAACGTAACCGTCATCACGATATTGCTGATACCCAATTTTCAAATCGTATCTGTCCAGGCTGCGTTAAAACATAAACGCAGACGGTTATTGACGAAATCTTTTCTTAAAAATATTATATTTCGTAAGATATCGCCATATAGAATTACGTGGATGGACTATATTCTATATACCGATATCAAATATCTTCACAACTGCGATAGTAATTTCTGATTAATATTTACGTTCATACAGTTAATAAGAATTTTCGTTACCAAAAGTTGAATATTTAATATCTCCCCACCCGAAAACTCCTGTTTTCCGTGCCGTCCCGCAACATTTGTTGCATCGCGAAGGCTGAAAACGTCACACACGGTAGCACAGTGATGTCATAGCTATTTGTGTTTACAACGATGTAGTCGGCGAAGCGTTAAGTGACTGTAGTGGTATCGCAATCTAGATAATACCCAACTTTTCAACAAAATGTAGACAGTATTTTTCGCCTTGTTTCAAAGGATAAGCGCGCAAAGTTTCATCGAGATCGGATGAAAACTGTGGATTTGTATGAAGAACAAACAAACCAACAAACATACATACATTTATCTTTATATATATAGATATCCCGCATACCATCAGCTGGGAAGAAATCAAAACCGAACTGATATCAGTGCAGTATCACATTATCAGCTTGGTCCACCTGTTCAAAAGAGATTAAAAAAAACCAACACCATTTTGTACGGCTGAACGTTCGAACCCCAAAAGAAGTAACGAAATTTTATCCTTGATTAATTTGTTTTACCGTATTTCAAATGACTTTCCCTGTACAAAGTAGTATGCAACAAATTTGGACGCAAACATTTTAGATACTTACACATCAGTGTGTTAAACTTGAAAATAGTGATAATTTTTCGAAACACATGTAATACAAATTCGAACCATAGAAATACATAAACTGCGACGACAACCATTACGCCAACAGCATGTAATGTATTTGTTACTACAAAATTCAGTTTTCGATAGAAAATAGACAGAAAAATATATGGACAGAATTAGAACTATTAGGTCTAGAAGCAGTGACACCATGTCGAAATTCCAACCAATTCTGCATTGTGACATCTCAACATAGAACTTACGTAATAGTCAACTATAGAAAATGGACATCGTTTTAAGCGTCTGGTGTTGCATCTCTCAGTGAAAACTTTCTCTCTCTGATAAAAGATATTAACGAGAGTTGTGCATGAGCGGCAACACTCTGACCTCACATTTGGAAGGACGCAAATTCGAATCCTCTTCCGGCCATCCAGATTTCAGTTTTCCATTATTTCCGGAAATTACTGCATGCGAATGCCGAAATGGTTCCTTTAAAAGGCCATAGCCGAATTCCTGCCGTTCCTTTCCACCGGTCCCTTCCTACCCCTAATTATCTCGACGCCCACGAGGCGTAAAGCCTAAGGAAAAAAGTTACAGAAATTATTATTTCAATCTTCTACACTGACAGCTAATGGGATAGTTGATTTGTCTGGAAAAACCATGCTAGATTATCTGCAACCAGTGTTCTTGTTTAATAATTAGTTACATTTTTCTTTTTCATACATAGTGGAGAGCCGGGCAAAGTGGTCATGGGGGTTTTTGGGGCCAAGGTATGGTGCCATCATACGGGAAAAATCATAACTTGTGCAACTTAATTCCTTGAGAAGCCCGATCCGGTTAGCGCATTATCTCTAGAAGTTAGAATATTTGTGGTTTTTGAGTACCCTGATGTTTGGTAAGTAGTCAGTCTATGAATTTATTACTAAGAAATCAGATTACTTACCGCTCCTGATCAAAATGATTTTGAAAGAGCGATGTTTTTGCTGTAAGTTCCTGATTAGGGGATCATGATTGTTTCTTTGCATTGTTAAGATAGAATGACGTTTCTGTAACGGCACCAAACCAAACAGGGCAAAGTGTCCACCTGCTGGTGGCGTTGGCCTCTGTCTGATGCGCACGTATCCTGTTTGTTCCTTGCAGATTATTAACTTTATACAATTCTTTATTATCATGTGAAGCTTACGTGAGTATATTAATTATAATCAAGAAAACAAAAGTAATTAAATCATTTTTATTTTGTGGAAACTTCTTTTTGTGTAAGCCCAAAGGATATTGTTGTGCAACAATAGCAGGAAAAAGCAAATGTAAAGGCCATAACAAAATTTCTTTGCAGATGTTCACAACAAGCTCATATAAAAATGTACCTAAAGCTACAAAAACAAACAAAAGGAAGAAAAGAGAAAAAGAAGGAAACCAACGAGAGATACAAAACCACCAACCTCAGAAAATCTAACCCAAAAATTGTTATTTTATGATGACGATGATCAAGAACACACACAGCGCCTGTACTGCAACGAAAGTATTTCAACTCAACATTGTAAGAACGATGAATGGAGTGCCAAAAATGTTACTTTTGGGCTCACGAACTCTGTGATGGAGTTGAACGAAACAGCTATTCCTTCGTTTCCGAAAATTGAAATTAAAGTGCCTTTGCCCGTTATAATTTCTATTATTTACAAGCTACATGACCTTTTTTAAAAAATAAAGTATACTGTTTTGCAAATTTAGAGCGTTTGTGATCCCTCATTTTTTATTTTAATGCTAAGTGAGAAATTGGTTATTTGGGAGCGTGCATAAACCACGTAGCTCCATTTTGGACTCCTGTGAACCCCCCTCCCCCCCACGTAGCACTATGTGGCTTTTGCCCCCCTCCCTTCCACGTAGCACGTAGCTTTTTTCACTTTTGATTCCAGAAGACATTTTGTACTGTTTTCTCTTGTCAGACTATTGTAAATTACGTACGGAGATAATTAACTGAGGTAAAAAAACGATTCACATGCTGCTGTGAGTTCTGTTCTTCATTATAACTGTGAAAAATGTTATGAAAGGAAAGCTACGTTGCCTGGCTCGAAACCCCCCCCTTCCCCCACGTAGCCAACCCCCCAGCCCCCTCCCTGGACCGAGCCTCGTAATTGTGCACGGTCCCTTTTAGGTACCAAACTTAATGAAAAGGTAATTAAAAAATTCTGGTATGTACTATACTAGGATAGTTGAGCTTTGTAACCCCCGATGTTGATGCCTTTAGGTATATTGTAAGTTACCTTAAAACATCGTCAAACTTTAGCGTGGCCACTTTGCCCGACCTCCCCCTACTCCTATCTATCTGAAACCTGAATTGTTTACATTTTATTTAAGTATCTAACTAAAGCGTAAATATTTTGATGCGTATCTACTAAATATCATGCACAGGCTTTATCATAGCTCATTGCATACGTTTTGTAAAATAAGTTTTTGTGTCTGTTTTACATACATGCTTGATTTTATAAATTTCACTAAAGGTTATACTCTCCACTGTATTTAAGTTTATCTGTTGACGTAGAGAGGAACCCGAATGGATACTCCTCACTGGATCATGCATTGTGACTCATGTGCCTTTTTGTGTCATTTTGTATTGGCTGGTCTGTTTGAATAAGTGACATAGGGCCTGTATATATATTTTAACTTTCATTGAAACAGATAGTGTTTAGACTGGGTGTAAATAGCAGCTTTTCTCAGTTTGCGAGATTGGAATGAGCATTTCATTCTCATCGCAGAGAAGAACTGAAGCTGGTACTGGTTAGAGTGTCAGCAGTGGATGATGGTCGGGTTGCGATATTAGTAGAGAATAATTCAGAGAAAAGTTATAGATTTTGTTCAAACGTTATGATGGTTGCCTGATTTTCTTCTAATGCACGTTCTCCTTTTCTCTGTAAGAGTTTTATCGCTATCGCCCATTTTTTCGAGCCAAAATGCTCGAAATAAGAACTGCAACTATGTTTTTAACTTTATCATTAATTTTTCATAGAATAAAAAGAGATTTAATGCACGCTTCTCGTTCATTTCATCTTCAGGCACCAGAGATTTTCCTGAGGAGAACTAAGTGAGACCGACCCTCATCCATAGGGCATTGCTCTCGGATTGTGACTAGTTATTCGTTGACGTCACGGTTGTGATTAAAAGAGTATACAAATGCTGCTGAACAACAGGATGGGGCTAAACCGAAAACCACGGCTGTGGGAATCTCACACGCTACATTGGAAATTTCACAAATTTTATCAACCATGTCATCATTCGCTTGAAGCTAATTCTGGAAACCATGATAAACAGAAATCTGTTTTGCTTGACCTGGACAAGATCTGGTACGTTTTTGAAAACTAGATCAGATTCTATGACCTCAAACATTAGAACCAATTGATTTAGTTAATCTTTCGTCTCGGTTATTTCTTATTCATTATAAAGAAATTACAGATTCCTGAGAACAAATGAATTTAGATTTCGGCTCACTGAAGATTTGTCACGTAAACAGTGAAAATAATTGTTTCATCAGTTCTATTATCCCTTGAAGTAACAGCTTACATAGCTCAATAATTTTTGCTAACTAATGGGTAATCTCGACCTAACATTCTACCCTAAATTAAATATGCTTCTAGTGTACCAGAATGCACTTGATACTTATAAGCAGTTTATTAAGTCCTTTAATTTGTTAACACTATTTTCATACTGGTATAATCCATAAGTGTAATTCCCGACCAGAGAACATGAAAGAACATTTCCCTGTCGTCTGCCTATTTGCGCTCTGGATTGCTAAAGTTCCTTCAGACCTAACTCCGCCTCTGAGAGCTTCTCAGGGCTTTCATAGTATCAGCCACAAGCCCAGATAAGAGAGAAAGGTGAATGGCTCCGAGTTACCACTGCCTTAGACCAGAAATAATCAATGAAACCACCATGACAGTACTAAGTGCAAATCCATTTCTTAGAAGATGTCAGAGAGCGTATACTCCATACCTCAGAAAGTAACATCATCTGGCTGCTAAAATATGCTGGTTCTTGTGGTTGAGAGTTGAAACATAAGACATTAGTCTAAAGAGAATCTAATTAACAGAATTAAAATGAAGTACATCACCGGAAGATATTTCAGTAAATACGTGATGTCCAGAGAATAAGAAAAAATCTTCTAACACATCTACGGACAATAACTCGTAATATTACACACAGAGATGTCTAGTAGCAGACTAAAGTGAAAACAATTGTATTATTGTTTCTTATGGCTTTACGCCTCCTCAACGTAGGGGTTATTAGAGGCGAAAAATAACTGGAGACATGGAATGGGAAGGAATTCGGCTGTAGCCATTTTAAAGAAACAATCCTCACATTCTCCTGGATTGATTTCAGGAAACCATGGAAAACCTAAATCAGGATGCCCGGACAGAGATACGAACCCACTGCCTCCCGGGCATTACTGTTCACCCAAGGGGCTCGCTAAAAAATCGTCGTAGCTATAATGAAAGACTTAAAACCGAAACCTTGAATTAAAACCCACTCTTAGTAATAACGAAAGAAATATTGTAGTACTGTACAACATACGATTATGTTCACTTCCAATAGTATGCCAATTCCATATACGTATAGTTTCCCAATAACGGCCACAGAATGGTCAAAGCAATCAACTAAAACACGGTTTCGATTTGGCGTTGGCGTTCAGAACAACCCGAAAGCACTTTTAACAGTCAGTGGACTTGGGTCTTACTGCATTATTTATTCCCATTAAGGAATTTTCTCTCAGTAAGTACCTCGGCTTGCTGAAGTATCGATTTATTATGACATCAAGAACGCTTAATTTAAAAGTAGCGACTTTCTGAAATTCGGGAAATTTTAATATTGTTTCCGAATTCGTCATGTTATAGCACTTACCAGTTACCAATTTTGGAATGAAGTTATTTAAACAGTAGTGACATATGCCTGCTGAATAATAGAAAAAAAATTAGGTTACTGACTTCACGCCATGCGTTTATATGGTAAAATTCTCTTAGAAATGAAATATTTATGGCTAGCGTAGAATATAGAAACGTATATTATAACAGAAAGAAACGATTATTACGATTAACTATTGCTTTGGTCACGATCTCATGAATTAAGAGTCGGAGTAATTCTCTTCTTTTAAGTTATTTGATAACAAAATAGAGAAATATGGTATCTTTTTGTACTGAAACAAAACCCCTTGAGCTTGTAGTTTCTTCCTTCCTCGTTATACAATGTTCTACGTCTCCATTAATCCGATTTATAAATTTAACATCCGTGTCACTAAATTTTAACATTCGTTTCATCATGCATATTGCTTACTGCACTGAATACCTCTCATTTCCACAGAAGTTTCAAAGATATTTCCACATATTCCTAGATTACACTAATAGTTAAATCAGGGGATGTTAGGAACGCTCACTGATTTGTGACAATCATACATCGATAATACTTATTTAATGAAGTGTTTAGTGATAAATGAAATTTTTGCTATATAATTCGCCCCGAAATATTTGGAATGCTGTTTTTGTAAAAGAAAGAAAGAAATCCGTTAGAAAATATACACATAGAAAACAGAAATAAAATCTCTTCTAGGCACCAAAAACCAGAAACACTGAAAACAAGGATTTTTTTCTGTAAAAATTTTAACCAACAAAATTCTTATTGCTCCATTATTTTCATTATTATTTTGCACTTAAGTACATTTTAACCTCAGAAAAATAAACCATTCTAGTCGTTTCGGAAGGAATTGGATAAACCAGCCGAAATTTATATTTGTTTTCTAGCACTGGCATTAATTGAAGTGATTTACAAGTATCATTCTGATAGGATACTCTTGTGTAAATGAAAGATCTACAGAAATTATCTACTTAATCGTTGGAAAGTAACTACAATAGTTATTAATTCCAATGTAAGAAATTCCAAACAACAGAAACAGTGTAAGTAGACATTAATTCCTTATATGAGTAACATTCGTAATTATGAATATTTCGGGAAATTTGTTTCACTCTTCTTAGTCTCTGAGTCTAAAATTTATGTTATAACTTGCTACAGAAAAATATTTGATAGTGAGATTATAATTGCGGCAAAACGAATCACTTACAACTCATGTATCCCAAACGTATATTAAATGAAGTCCTGACTTTCATTGTTTGAAATCAGTTATTGTATTGATGAAGTGTTTAATGTTGCCAATCTACCATTATTTTAGGATGTACAAACTATAAGTTAAACTAAGAATCTTTCGTCTTGTTGTTTCTAATAAATACCTCAAGAGCAGGTGAATTCAAAAAATGATGCAGGGGCCTACTCTGGTACAAATGAAAAGCTTATAGTTAGCTTTTCTATGGAGGAAATACTGAAATATTTTGTTTTTTTGAAAGCTTTTAATATATTGTATCCAAGTGTCAAAAGCAGCAATTAATAACAAGAACGAATAGTAACGTATGTTTACTTGACTACTGTAAGAATACCTGAAAGCAGTTTTCGTTCACGGAAATGCGAGGAGCACGTCCCAGATTTAAACAAATCATTCATTATCAGTTTTTATTTTTTTCTGTTAGATATGATCTGAGAAGTGCACAGATATGTTCCTAACAATACGTTTAGTTAAATGATAATTCTGTTTCACCTTTTGTAAAAGAGTTGATGATAGAATATTAATACAAACAAAGGTTCACGTTGTTGAAGTCTGGATCTTTGTCTATGTCTTTCTTTCCACAGAGTACCGGGGTGTATTGGCTGTAAGCACCTGTTCTATATCCATGTTTTGTATTCCTTGCCTGAAGTTCATTGTGCACTTGTCATTTGGAGCAAAGTTTTCACACCAAGTCTGTGAACAGTAAACTTTGTGTCCTAAACCGCAGGTTTTCATCTGAATGTCGCTTGAAATTCCTGACAATTATTCATACACTTTATTGTGTCTTTCCGAGTAGAGACACATCCCCATTATGTTGTCAGTGCATATCCTACCATTCGGGGACACAAGTTGCTGTGGAGATTAATGAGATTAATCAGAGAGATGCCCGGGAATTATAGCATCGCTGCAGGGTTATTGACACACATCCCACTACCAGAGTTTAGGGATTTGGATTCATAATAAATAAATAAAAAATACTATGAACGATTTACAAATAAGAACTATAATCTTAAAGATATGAAGAATGCCTTTACGAGGAAAAAAAATACTGTGATTATACATAGTGACATACCAAGAAGACGGAGACGTTGACTAAGATGAAGGAGAGATTCAAACGAAAGCAGTAATCGAAGATGATGATTTTAGAATTTTGTAATTAATGTAAACTGGTTGTATCAAACACATGATTTACATTTAATTGCATTGGATAAATCATTGTTGCTGTTTTTACGTCATTCGTAGAGGTATTGTCAGTGACATACCCATACCGTTACATTGTTGTTAAGTGGTGCGTAAAAGGTAAGCCATGCTGAACGAGATAGACGTAAAAAGACGCCTGTGATAAACTATTTATAAACAATATAAAAACACAGATGTTCGTAGCTGGTGTCACAACAAACAAAGAAACGAAAATTGATCAAAAAATAACGAAAACATTTGTATAAGCATTGAATAATATTATTTAATTTAGTGAGCAAGAACGTATACACTAACAGGTGTCAACAAGGTAATATTTTTTTTTTAAAAAAAACGAACGCATCCGAAGTAAAAAAAAGATGCAAGTGCACAATGTTACATTTAATAAAAAATAAAGCATCAAAACAAGTTTTAGGTTGGATAATACTGAGGATTAGATATTTATAGCCCGTTTAGTTAACAGAGGCGGCTGAAGGTCAGTCTGCTCTGTCCCCACTCCGCTGCCATTATCCCTACGTATGAAAGGGAAAATTTTCACTCATCTGCATGGACACAGAAGTCAGTTCGGAGAGATGGAAACTGGAGGGGGGTGGGGGGGGGAGTGAGAGCAGGGGAACCGCTTCTAATGACTTCAATGTCGAACAGGCGTAAAGCATTAAGCAAAACAGAAACATGTTATGAATGAGTTATTTACACTTTAATATGACCAAATAGAGTAATACAGAGAAAAACTGGAAATGAAGTGGAAGGATATCTACCACCAGAAAACAAATTTTTCTCCAAAAAAATAACCCAGATGCAACTATGAGGCTATTATTAATTTAAAAAACACGAATTAAGAAAAATAGGTATTTATTCAACGTTTTGGTAATTTTGGAAAGGTTTTGTTATTATTATTATTATTATTATTATTATTATTGGAGCTTTAGGGCGCGTCGACGACGGGGTCATTAGCGCCCTAACAACAACCTTCTTGGCAATGTGGCTTAAAAATAACAATAAATAACAATATTACCGTCTGCATGACCGACTGTAGGGGGGTCGGCCATACAGACGACAAAATTAAATAAAATACTAAAATGTTGGCTTTAAATGGACCATTAAAAATACGATCTTTATAAACTATGTCTGGTTGGCTGTAAAGGGGCCAACCAGATTTAAAAGCTTATAACTAATGGTTAAAAGGATAAATATGTAGGCTACGTGGATGAGTGGCTGTAAAATGGCAACTCATCCTCCTTAAAAACTTAGGCCGGTCTTCCCAAAAATTTCTGGATAAGACCGGCCAGTACATAGAATTTTAAAACTTTAGCCACATTACCAGCGTCATTATTTAAAATAAGGGACAGATCGTTGGCTAGGCCAACGACTGCCCTTAAATAAAAATAAAATAAAAAAAACCACACACACACAGTCAGTTAAAATGTAGCGTACCGTCAAAGGTACGCCACAAGCATCGCATTCCGGTGGGTCCTCCCGGCGGAGAAGAAAGCTATGCGTCAGAGGACAGTGCCCTATACGCAGGCAGTACAGCTGGGTTCCCAAGGCGCGTCCCTCGGCTTCTGTTAGGAGACGCCACTTATCTTTGCCGCATAAGCTAGCAGGTACGGCGCGTCTCGACCCACCGCCAGGCGGTAGAAGAAGAAAGGCGCGTCCTACCTACCACGCGCCGTAGGAACGGACCTCAAGGAGTACCTTATTCCCCTTCGCCCGCTGGAGGGAGCTGGTCCACGGCTGAACGGTTGGTTTGACCAGCCGGAGCTTATTGTGATCGACTTCCAGCCACTGCCTCTGCCATGTGTCAAACACGGTATTTTTCACCGCCGAGGCAAGGTCTGAATTTGGGACCGGGTCAAAGTCAATTCTGATCTTGTTGTAGGCTAACTTGGCAGATGCATCAGCTACCTCGTTCCCCCTGATTTCCACATGGCCCTGTACACAGCAGAATACCAACTCCTTCCCATGGGATTGAAGCGAAGGGAGGGCGTCCTGGATGTCCTGGACCAAACGGTCTACTGAGTACATGTTTGCTAATGCCTGGATACAGCTGAGGGAATCACAGCATATGATGTACCTCATATCGCGACATAGCTTCATATGCTGGAGCGACTTTAGCAGGGCGTAGCAGTCGGCAGTGTAAACGCTGTACCTGCTATTCAACTTGTATGTGTAAGTCGCTCGAGGGAACACTACGGAGCAACCGACTCAGTTAGCTTGCTTAAACACATTCGTGTATACCAGGGTAAAATCGCAATGCTGGTTTAAAACATCATTAAAAACACTAATAAATACACTGTCAGCGGTAAATGGAAAGCTTTTAAAGTATACACTGAAAAATTTCTAGTGTGGTGTGGCTTAAAATATTGGTTAGAAGAATAATCTCTAACCGAATGAGGAGTCATTTGGCAATAGCAGAAGCAGAGCACGAAGAGAGATGTTATATCCAATCTCATGACCATCCAAATAGAGAGGAAGCAACAGAGCAAGTGAAAGAAAAGCAGTTGTTATATATATTTTCAACGCCAAGAAACAGTATCTTCTAATTTGGTAACTGTACGGTACGAATGGATCAAAAGTTTGAAGATACTGAAAATGTGCTGAGAGGAATGAACAAAACATTGCATATGATTTTTGTCTAGTGTTAATTGAAAATACAAATGGAATAGAAGAGATGCTGTTTCGTTAAGGATGAAGAAAATTTCAATAATGTTGCAGAATTGCTTATAACAATATACTAATGTAAAAACGGAAAAGATATTAAAGAAGATGTACGAATATTTTGTTATTTAGAGGGTAAAATTACATCCGGTGGATGGAAAGCGTTTCAGTAAAATCTTAAAACTGTTTCCTCTACAATACAAACTTTATAATCAGAAACAATCGGATAATTTAAATAAAAATAAATTATGGAACACAGGATCTTATCGATGTGATGCTTGGACGGAAATATGATGAAAATAATTTGATCTATAAAGCCTTCCCGTTCCTGGTTCCCAATCCCCTCCCAGCTTTGTCGACCTCAACGTCTAATAGCCGAAAAGCGATAAGTAAGAAAGAAAAATTACCTTGTCAAGAACATTAAAATTCCGATAACATATTTCATACGAAAGAATAGAGAATGTAGAGAAACGATAGCTGATAAAGATGTATCAAGAGAGACGTATAACATACTAAGCTGCAAAATCAAATTCATTGTTGGTAGCGTATGGACAAGTGTCATAAACCTGTAAACGCGTTGTTGTTTGTTCGCACGTGGGACAGCACTACCGATCGATTATGTGGAGAACATCTAATTGTTAGACCTAATGACGTCACCCTACGTTGTGGGCCGTTTCTTTCGGAAATAATCTTCCTGTTGTTAATAGCAAGAGTTCCACTGCGGTGCCTCTCTCCGCTGGCTGCGATATTACTCATTAAAGATCGCCAGTCAGAAACAGAACATCTCATCTGTGTAACTGATTTTGTAAGAACGCTCGACTAATATACTGCCAAATCGGAGTGAAACTAAGGATTTATGTTGTAGAAACAGAGTAACGTTAAATTAATCTTTGGACAGCGTGCTTTCTGGCGAAAAACAAAAATACTTAATGAACTAGCTGGTCCATGCGAAAATTTTGCGAATGATAATAAGATGAATAGCGAGGTTGAAAGAGGAACCGGCTCATTTCTAGAAATTGTTTATTTGTCAACTGAAATAGGAACATAAATATACTTACATCTTACGAAACTATTAGAAATGATTAAATGTGTCCTAACACAAATAAAAATATCCATAAAGCTCATTATTCTGTAAAATACGCAGAGTTTATCAATATCTCTGGTGCTGCTATCTAGTGTTATGAGATCACTCCTTATCGACGCCAACTAAACCTCTGAACTATCGCATATCCGTCACACTGATTGCTTGTCATTTTTCCAGTTATAGGTTGAATTTGGAAAAATTCCTTTCTTAATTAATTGCGGTGAGTTTAGTCTTTAAACTGATGTCTTATTTATCGTTTTTGGTTAAGTATGAACGGAGAATGATTTCTCGTCACAAAAAAACATCTTTTAGAATTAATGTATAAGATTGCGGTTAGTTAATATATTGTCACCTGATAACAAGATCTGGTTTTGCAAAGAAAAAGGATTAGAAAGGTTTTACGAAATTACATCAACTATCGTTAAACATGGCTTCAGCAACAACAATTATACACCAGCTGTTATGGTAAAAATAAGGAACGTAGTTCTATGCAGTCTCTGAGATAAAATTAGACGTGGCATCTCAGTTACTTTAGAACTAATGTGGTACTTTATGTATGATGAAGTAGCCAATTGTCCAGCAGAGCAAATATAGGAGTTACTCAATTCTGTTCTGACGAGCTATCTTTATTACGGAAAACCGTGATGATCTTGAATCCTGGTACTGTTGCCGACCTCCATCCCAAAATATACACATTACACAATCAAATTAACTCGTAACACAACAAAACTTACAAGAAAGATGGCAACACTTCCGCAGCCCCATCCTTTCGTCTTCCTTCAGTTTTTTTTTTTTAAGTGAAACTTTTATTTTATCGCCTCAAATTTTTCCGTGCATCTATTGCATGTCGCATTACAGCCGGCCAGGAGCATGCGCGCAGGTACGACGTGACCTAGTGCGGAAGCCTCATGTCTGAGGAATAGTACGACACCTCTGGTTTCTCGCCCGAAAGCAGTTCTGCCTGGCGGGCCTCCGTTAAAGAGAAATCGGGGATTAAAAAGTGCTTAAATTGTACAGCCGGCCGCGGAGTGGTGATAAAGTGAAAGGCGCTGGCAGAGCAGCCAAGGTCAATATGGCGGCGCCCATAGCTCGCATCAGTTGGCCGTTTAGCATTTTTTTTTTAATTTATTTATTGATTTTTTATTCACAAATAACAATTATACAATTTTATTGTGGTATTGAGTATTATTAGGCTATATTGTAAATCCCACATAAGGTGAAACTTGTGTGTGGGTTTCAAGTTTACGTTACAGATATTTACAGTGACTTAGAATCTATTGGACAACCTATACATGTTGGTGTATAAACAATAATCAGTATAGTATATTAGGAATATAAAGACACAAGTGATACAATTGTTATATAGATTAGTTCCATGTACCTGGACATTGAAAAAAATATTAGTAGTAAAATAATATTTAAGACCTACATATTGTTTAAACCAAGTGATGAAAGTTTATTAGTTCATTTAATAAGTCATAGTTATCTAAAAGCCAAGTGGATATATATTTCTTCATGGTATGCTTTGGTTTATTGGTAACATCTGCAGGACTGTTGTTTGAAAAAATAGCTGACGGACATTGAGCAGCAGGCTTTGTTTATACAGCTCGCAGGTTGGAATAGTGTGTGGGTTTTTATACATCACTTTCAGAATACAATTTTGGCATCTGTTGACCTGAGCCAAGTGTGTATCAAGTAGCCCTCCCCAGCTGTTTATACCATATTGTAGATGTGTTTGGACTAAGGCGAAATAAACAGTTCTTAATGCTTCGATTGGGAGAATGTTTCTTATCCTATAAAATACATAAATAAGTTTTTATAGTTTAGCAACTAAGTTTGATGCATGAAGATTCCAACGCAAATTACAGTCTATTTATATGCCTAGATACATTCTCACTTATTCGTGCGACCGTATTTATTATGTATTCCGTACTGTAGTACATAGATTGAAATTAAAATTTATAGTTGGATATCTTGTTTACTATTGATATCCCATTATCATTCCCATTTTCCAATTATTAAGTTAAGATTAAGAACGCAATTTTAATACCCTAAACCAAGTAATTTTCAGAAAATTTTCAGTTAAATGCTTAAAAAAGTTTCACTTGCTTCGTGGATTCATAAAACCACACAGTTTTTTTTTTTTTTTTAAATAATTAGCTGTTGACCATTTCAGCCAGCTGCAAGTGTATCTTTGTCTCTTCAAGTGTTTATGTACTATATCATCGTCATTACGTTCATTTACTTTCCAGCATGGACTGCACAAGACAGATACAACACTTAATTAAACCCACCGATACCCTCAGCCGGACTCGAACCGTCGACCCTTGCAACGCGATTCCAGCTCGTTGGTCTCTAGGCTACATGGTCCGGCTTCCTTCGTTCTGTATTGCGACCAATGACAGGCAACCGCGAGGAGTCAAACTATCGAACGCGAAACTGACTGTATGCGGGAAAATGTTACGAAGAAGAAGGTGACTGGATAAGGCAAAGTAGCCTACGCAGATGTCAAAGCTAACTGTAATATCTTACCTCTGTACATGTCGAACCACTTCCTATAAAATATCTAGATTTAATTAGAGGATAATACTCTCACTGCAGCTGATCTTGTATGATTATGTATATGGACTGTACCATAACAACATTGTAGTATCCATGTAACCTGTACATGGCTGTATGGGTGCGCAGCCCAAATGCCAATAAAAAAAAAAAAAAGAAGAAGATGACTAACTCGCTGATGCTAATTACTATCAGTATTGGCTCTGCCAGCGCGTGTATCAGAATCCTAGCAATATACATCTGTATAGACATCGTTGTTGTTGTTGTTGTTTTTGTGGCTTTATTGCGCGTCGGCAGCGAGGTCATTAGCGCCCTGTATAGACATCCCCGAAAAAAAATGAAGTTATCGGTACAACCAAAGAGTCAATGTTCTCAAAGAATAAGGATAATAAATAGTCTGAACCTTCGGATGAAACATATCTGGGTCACACACACACACACACACACACACATCCGCCGCCTATGAAGTGCATTCGGTTGTTACATTTTAAAGGCTATATCGAAATTCTCACTGAGTATGTATTAAGCAAGTTATCATGGTTGGCTGATAGCGTTAAGACACCTTTTGACAAACGGTTGATAATATTCTTAGCCTGGTATTGGAGGTAAGATGGCCAGATAATTTCCTCGTTACCTAACAAAACCTAAACCCGTAATCAAGCCGGGTAAAGGGGACCTACAGTTTAAGATGGAATCCGAACCACTGAAGCTATATTACACACCAAGCTGTGCCAGAGGTCTGGGTAAGGGTCTATGAATATCCACGTCAAGACAAGGATTCGAACAAGAGACGTTTCGATCTCCAATCATACTCCTTAACTACTGAGCCACCAGATGGTGATATAAAACTTAGTGGACTCTTTGGTGTCCTTTGGTAAAGCAGGTCACGTAGGCTGTAAACTGGATTCACCCTCTCCGCACACTTAAAGACACTCAGCATAGCGATTTACACTCCGACAACAATATTAAAAAAAAAAAAAAAAAAACGAGGAGTAAAGGGACTGGTGGTCCTACCACAGTATCTAGACTTAGTGTGCATCGTGTGGAAGGATCAACATCAAACCTAACGCAGTATTCTACCACAGAAAATGAAGATACAACATAATGTGTAATCTGAACCACTGTGCGTAATTGGAGTACTTCAAGAACAGGAAAGGTGTATGAAAAGCTAATTATCCTACCTACAATGTGGGAAGCAGGGGAAAGCTGCCTCATTGTGAAGTATTGCTTTTTATACAAAAGAGACACTCCTTCCAACCGGAAATCCGGGCGCTGTTACATCGAGTTTAAATGTTAGAAAGAAATAGATTAGAAAGGAAAGAAAGAACAGAATAAAGCATTTGAGAAGATAAGTTTTGGGAAAGACAAAAATAAGTAGTTCAGGCAGTACTTTAAAATGCAGTGGTTATAGTAGTCAGGGCAAATTCAGTGGTATTAACGGCAGAATGAAATGAACCAGAAAGCACAGTTTTATATCCCAACTCGTCAGCGACGAAATACTAACAGAAAAATGTTGAACTATATGTAAATAACATTAAAGAACATGTAGTATCATCATAAACGACTGGAATCTATGGAGTGATGAGGTTGAAGAACTTTGGCTTATGTTTGAAACAGTGAAAGAAGTGATGAAGGAAATGTTATCAGCAAAATTAAATTTGTTGAGGGTATTCTGGTAAGTACAGATAGATATAAACTCATTGTTGAATATGACGGAATTGTGGTTGAATTCAATATTTGTTAGAAAAGAGTTTTGTGAACTCATTACACATCGTAGACTACTGGTAAAGATTGCATCACGCATTTGATTGAATTACCATACACTGTGAGCAATTGACGGAACTGTTTTAAGTCGCTGTTTGAAAACTGTTATCTGTGAATCTTGTTTCATTCTATTCTTTTGTGATATTACAATTTTCTAGCTGATAGTAACGGTGAGCATATGAATCGCGGTAAGAACGGTTATAGATTTCGTAGCTTTAACTACTTATGGCACTTGTCAGTAGTCGATATTTGGGTGTTCACTCATCCATGAAAATGATGACTGTCTGATGACGTATCATGCTGTTTTCTTAACTGGAATAGGCTGCTGTGTTTTTGTCCTGATTATTCGTTTATGGCATAATGTAACAGACTATTTATTTTAAACACTTCGTAGAGGTTCGACTGCCCAAAGAGGCATCGATGATTTATCCCTTCAGAACAGGCGAACAATCGTGACAATTCGTTTTCGATTTTGTCCTCATTGACCTAGCATTGGATAGTGTTTGTTGTCACTACGGTGGCTGCATTGATGACTAGTCTGCCCTGTGGTTCTGTAGAGTAGTCACTTGACAGCAGCTGGTTCTTACTGTGAATGAATGACTGTTCGCTTCTACAACTTAGTGAAAAATTAAACTTTGATTGCGGCAACTTCATGTGCTGTTCTTCAAACGCTGTCCACTATGGTTCAAAACATTTCCTAGGAATTATACAAAAAAATACCGATGGGAGAACACAAATTATTTGAATGGAAAACAGTTTACATATATTTAATTGTAATACTTCTTCAGCTGTAACCATCTGAATTGTACATGTAATGTCCAGTTAGGGTAGCCTAAAGACTGTGTGATCGTAAGAATGCTAGGGGATAGGAAGGATCTATCCCTGTCTTGAGGGAATGTTTTGTTTGTGAGATACGTCTGTCCAACCCCAAAAAAAGAAATTTAGCGGTGGACATTACGCACAGGGTGACTGCCATGGTTCTCCCTTAGTCGAACGGGCGAAGAGACGTAATTTAAAATTTTGCAAACGAACCTGGTTAGGTAGAGCTTTAATACTCTCAAAATATGATAAATGCCATTCAGTCGCTTATTTGGTTGAAGTACTAAATAATAAATATGATTAATAATCACTCAACTGTGTTTGGTTTACTTGAAATATACATAAGCCGCTTTCTCTTCTGCCTCAGATCCGAATTAAGCAGAGTAAACTACACGGAGAGAGTGACAATATAAGTTCAAGAAACGTTATTGTACTGCTTCCGCATACACGATTTTGGGGATACAGCCATTAATCTGATGAGCAAGCAAGTAAAATTAATATATTTTTCCACTTATAAGTTTGGATTAGAGTTATAGAATTATTCTAATCTTGCGGCCGTAGTATTTTTTGGATTCGTTCTGTGGTTGATACTTGTAATGCTAAGTGAACCAGCTGTGGATATCAACTTCTAACACAGGCGGACCGTACCGTTCCACACGCACTTCTTCCTCGGTGAATGACTACGTTCTATTTTGTAATTTTGCTTACGGTTTTACGTCTCGTCGACGTCAAAGTCGTTAGAGACGGGAAAGGGCTGGTGACAAGGAACTGGAAGGAATTCGGCCATGACCTTTTGAAGAAGGCATCCCGGCATTCGCCTGGAGTGATTTGAGAAAATCGTGGAAAACCCAAATCTAAATGCCCGGTTGGGGATTCGAACCCTCGTCCTCCCGAAGCGAGGCCAGAGCGTAACAGCTTACCCACAACGCTCGATGGCTACGTTCTAGTGATTACGCTGCTAGCAAATATCTTAACAGATTACAACGTTACAAGTTGCATTAGAAGGATACGTCTCAAGAATTTCAATTAAAGAAAAGCTGCTTCACGCACTTGAGTTTTACACTAGTGTTTTCCTCTTATTCACACAGTAAATTCAACATAACTTTCTGATTGGTGAATATAGTTAAAAAAATTAAATAATTCCGTGCAAGAAATTCAATAGTTATATTCGACACGTTTTCATAGACAAACACCAAACTGGTTGTCAGAAGCAACTACTCTGTACTTAATGCTAATGTTCGACATTTATAAGACCCAAATAGCGATATCTAAACTAAATGAAGGATGAGACATACCGTACCGTACGTGGCTAGGAAGCGGAACTGACTCATGTTCTGCCGCAATTAATTTCCTAGCTTCCCATAACATAAAGAAATGCTGAAGTATCTTTTCTCAGATATTTTTGAAGCATGCCGAGCATCTTGCTCTATGTTCGGTGATCTCAATTTCAAGGCTCGCCTTAAATTGTTGTGTTCGTCTTTTGCTGAGTTAGTCTTGTGTTGTCCTCACTATAGTGTCTCGAATTACAAGAGCAATGGCTGATACAGTGGTTAGTTCAAAGAAACAAAGGCCATATATTCCTTTTTCAAAATGAAATCTTACTGCAAACCATTTAAATGCACCCAGTTATAAAAATGAGTCATAACTGAATGAGGCTGAAATTCAATGTGTTGAAACTGAGCAAAATGAACCAGTCTAGATGGAGGGTTAGCATACGAGAGGATTTAAAGACTTGAGTTGACGGTACTCTGTGGAACAGACGTGGGATGCGTTGATTGGGTGACTGCACTTCGGTGCCACTAACCCTATCTCATGCCGGCCTCGGTAGCGTAGGGGCTAGAGTGTTAGCTCCACGTGCCGAAGGTCGCCGGTTCGAGTCCGGCCGAAGGCATGGGTGTTTAGTGTATGTGTTGTCTCTATGTCATGTCCATCGTGTTGTGTCTAGAACCACTTGGAAAAATAATACACTGTGAAGCAATGAAATACACTGGATGATTCAAAATACACTTGAGTTGGCTGTATGGCCTCGAAGCCAAAAGCCATTAAAAAAAAAAAAAAAAAAAAAAAAAAAACAATATCATCTTCTTCTTTCAACCTGAATAGCCCCATTTGGGAGTAAAAACCCCTGTATTTAAGGAAGTTAAGGTATCAGATTTGCACTTCAGCTTCCCCCTAACTCACTTTAATGTGAAAGACGGTTGATATGTTGCGAAGGACAATTCAAGCAAGAAGACTATTCAAATACTTTGTATTACCAAACATCACTGCTTATATTTCTTTTCAATCTTCACTCGCCTGCACGACATAAATACTTGAAACTGCTGCAGTTAGAAATTGTATAACAAGTTTTTTCGTGACAAGTCGTCCATCGCCATCGGAAAAACATAGTAATTGTTCAGTAATCAGAATAAATATAATGGAACACTGGCAAAGATAACGGAATACTTATGTTAATGACTCTCTCAAAATGATGCGTATGAATCATTTTAAACATTATACTAGAAATGATTTTGAAGTGGATAAATGCAAAAATTTATAAACAGCAAGTAGGATTAAAGTTTGTAGAAGTAACTTTGGAGAAATAAAATCGAATTTGGTTTTTTTGATTCTGCAGCATAGGCAGGAGAATTGAAACATCGCTGTTTGTTTTTCCTGAAAAGTAGTTTTACTATCCATATTAGTGGATGTGGAATTATATGTTTGGTATTATGTGAATGACTCTCTCAAAATGATGCGTATGAATCATTTTAAACATTATACTAGAAATGATTTTGAAGTGGATAAATGCAAAAATTTATAAACAGCAAGTAGGATTAAAGTTTGTAGAAGTAACTTTGGAGAAATAAAATCGAATTTGGTTTTTTTGATTCTGCAGCATAGGCAGGAGAATTGAAACATCGCTGTTTGTTTTTCCTGAAAAGTAGTTTTACTATCCATATTAGTGGATGTGGAATTATATGTTTGGTATTATGTGAATGACTCTCTCAAAATGATGCGTATGAATCATTTTAAACATTATACTAGAAATGATTTTGAAGTGGATAAATGCAAAAATTTATAAACAGCAAGTAGGATTAAAGTTTGTCGAAGTAACTTTGGAGAAATAAAATCGAATTTGTTTTTTTTAATTATGCGGCATAGGCAGGAGAATTAAAACATCGCTGTTTGTTTTTCCTGAAAAGTAGTTTTACTATCCATATTAGTGGATGTGGAATTATATGTTTGGTGTTGATCTTCGCTCAGTTAATGCAAATCAATCTAAAAAAATTTGTTTGTAACAGGAGAGTTTGCTCACACACAAGTTTGCTCTGTCGATGAAGAACATAGGCCAATCTAGTTTCCTTTTATTTTTATTTGCGTCTAGACTGGAAGAAATCCTTAATTAGAAGGCCTTTACTCTTCAAACGAAGGAATGATAGTAACTGCAGCTACTAAATTCCTGAGGTAAATTTTGTATGTATGCTTACTGTTTTTTCTTATTTTTTATGTTTTTTATTATATTTCTTTGACGGAGCGTACGTTGATGGTTGCATGTTTTATACAAGCTGTTTTTCAATTCATTGAAAGACCCTTCATGATTTTGACAAATAGATTCAACTATTGTTATAGCACCTCATGCTGTTAATCACCATTCCTATCAAATTCTATACATCAGAATATAATGCAATCCAGAACGTTCCCAATAAACTTGAAACCTAATGCGAACTATCTTCTTCCGCTTCATCATTTTCTCAACACTGAAATAAGCTTATAATCTGAATACTCTGATTGTGATATTCCCTAGTGCTTCCGAAGTGCTTGAAACCAGAGGTTTTTTTTTCAGGTCATTAGAGGCGGGATAGAGGTGGGGACAAGTAATGGGAAAGAATTCGGCAATGGCCTTTTTAAGGAAGCATCCCGGCATTCGCCTGAAGTGATTTGGGGAAACCATGTAAAACCCAAATCTGGATTGAAACCGGCGACCTCCCGAATGCGAGGCCAGAACGCTAACCGCCGCTCACCCACCACACTCGGTGAAACCAGAAGACTTCTTTCTCTTTTGTTTCCTCGAGATGAAACACTGATACAAACTCTATTTAACAAGTTTAATAACTATGATTCCTAGACACATGCTAAGCTCCTTGCAATGCATTTTTTAAGGTCCTATTTACTGAATTGCACTTAAAATAAACGCTTATCTGGCCGTGATATGTGAACAAGAATGTATACTCTTGGTGACAACAACGAGACACTCAAACTTGTAGAACTATCGGGTATCACAAAAAACCTATCATGTTGTATGAGCGCTCCCATAACTTGTACAAACTTTACGGTCAAATGATTTCTATTGCTTTTATTATGTACTAAGCCTGCCTCCATTATAATTAAACAGACACCTCTAGTTTAATCGTTAATTTTAGATGGTATTATTTTGCCAAAATTTTGCGTAGTTTTATTTCTTGATGTAGTAGTGAGATAATATATCTCTGCTGAGTGATAAGGACAAAGTACATCAAGATTTGTGTGAGTTTAAGTTGTTTGCTTGCTTGCAACAGTTTTATCTCTAACCTTTAAACCTTTTCCAAAAAAGAGAGATTTTTCTTCTATAAAATTTGCATTGATTATGTGTTTTATTTTAGTTAAAATATTGTCTAAACTTCCCTGAAAATTTTACAAGATTTAGGATAAGGCGTATGGCGTTTTCCGACACGCTTTACACTCACTGTTGCCAAATAGCGTTCAAAGTTAGCTGGAACACCACTCGTCCCAATTATGTCCGCTGTTTGTACGTTTGATTGACAGCAAGAGCCTAGAATTGTGGCTACTTTGCATGGAACTTAATGAACGTAACATTTGTGTGCGTATCGGGGTTTTAGTTAATGAATTGGCTGTACGGTGTACGCTATTACGCCACCGGTACAAGCGACTCATCATTAAACTCGCTGGACTGGCAGTATTGAGAGCTCAGCTTTCAGTCCGAATATCCCAGTGTCTGTACTCTTCCTTACCGTTGATCATTGTCTTTCCTTTGTTTTTAGAACAATCCATTAAAACCCCGTCTCAAATGTCGACTCTAATGACGTTGATATCAAAGAGACCTAAAAAAAGTAAACTCACAGATGCTATTGAGATGCTTTGCCGAGTAAGAAAAACGTCAAACTCTCTACTGGTTAGACGCAAACAACCATCTTTTCCTGTCCGCAATTAATCTCAAAATACGCATGACAACCCACATCCGTGATAATTTTTTATGCATCCAAACCTTATTGTCTTCTACTTCTTTCCTTTGACTGTTACCTTAACTAAGAAGATAACCAAACCTACATGTCTTAAGCACCAAACCGTCTCCTCTTTACGCGAGAATCTCCGACGAAACTTCTTTGCTTGCAGTATTTTATTAAAAAAACACTCTCTTCTTACTTTATCTATTCACTTAATATCTGGATATTGTGGGCTATTGAACAATTTTTTTACAGCCCCAAATTTCAATTTCTTGACTTTTCATTTTTTGTCTGGTACTCCAAACTTCAATTTCATAAACTTTTATACTCCATACGTAAGGTTTATATTGTTCTGTCTGACTCATAGATCAATGTTTGAAGCTAAAAGATTTCTCTTTTCGAATATGGTTTATTTTGCCAATTCTATTCCGATTTTGAGATCATCCATACCTCGACCACCAGTTATAATTTTTCTCCCTAAATAACAGAATTCACCTACGTCTTCAACTATATTTGATCTTATTTTTATATTAGGCTACTGTTACTATAATCAATTTTGTTGCATTACACGATTTTCATCTCGCTTTGATTGATATTAGTCCATATTCTTCTCCCAGTACTGCTTATGATGATCATAAATAATATCATAAAGGTGTTAAAAGTAAATAATTTTTTAAATAAAGTAATCAATATTTGCAATAATCTTACGCTGTAAAAAAAAAAGATGAGACAATGGAACTTCTGAATCCTGCGTTTACTTTAAAAATCCTTCTTGCCTTAATTATCTGAGTGGTTGTAGAGTTTGAGCTAAAGTACACTGCAACGTGCTGTGAATCTGTCTTTAGAACTTTTGAATAAAGAACTGACTATTACCTCAGAATTCTTACAATGTTGCTAATATTCGTTCGCTACTATTAGTAAGAAACCAGTGGTTTGAAAAGGCTTCAAAACATCTCAAAAATTCTACCTGCTTGAAGTTAAAATCACATATATGGAAAACGCAGAATCTTAAGCCCTACACGGTGTAAGGTTTATGGATCAAAATTGAGGAATTTGACGAAACTGTAATCATTTTTTCAAAATTATTGAGGAATTTTCAGTATGTAAACACCGTAATAAGCAATAATATATAATTATCTTTCATGTGACGAAGTTTGAAGTTTAGTGAATTTGCAAACATGCAGCAAATATAGGTACCCGCCTGTGTAATACATATTAGAAAACATGAAAAAATGGTTTCCAGTGATTCGTACCGCCAATGTAAAAGTTTGAGTGATATTACACAATGATTTAGTAAAAATACTTCGGCTTTGGTTTAATGAGTAATATACGATCTTTAGTTTCCAAACGGATAGTACGTTAATTTCTTTATGGTGTTGTAATAGGAAGTATCAAGTCTTAATACTTCGGTTAGTTGGAATTAATTGGACGGACGAAGATAAATTCTATGTAGTACTGTTTCTCCTGATTGGCCACACACTAGAAACTTCATCTAAACGAATGTAGTATCAGGGTTTTAAAACGATTCGATTTTGTCATCATAATTATTCTCGTGTTGTTCAAATGCATTCGAAGACAATAAACAACTTGTTGCCCTCCTTAACTCAATTCTAAATTATTTGAGAGTTTTGTGGTAAGTACATGGATTACGTTTTAAACTTATATAACTGACATTGTAATTCGTGGATACGAGTTTCCAAACCGAATTTTTAAAACTTTTTTGCCATTTTGTACTAGAACAGTCTTAAAAGTTCTTTGCCCTGATATTTATTGTTCCATAATGTACATTATAAATTTACAGAAAATCTTCAGACTACCGTTATAAACATACATAACATTGTAGAGAGTGATAAAAATTTTCGTTACCTGTCATGTTTTGTAGTTTGTCTACAGAATTGCCTTCTGTGCTGGAGACTTTGAACTTCTTAGACATCCTTCGTATTAGCATATTAATTACACATCAGCGCAGGAAGTTTGTTAATTGAATATACCAGCAGCGTGTGAATACTGTAGTTGGGCCGTATGGAATGAGCCCATAGCTGGACGGCCATTCAATTCTAGAGTGGTTTTCTGTTGGCTAAACGCATCAGTGAGATACACGCATCAAAAATTCTGAATGAGGAGTCAAAGTACAGCAGAAACGCTTTCATCTTCCCGCATATTCCGCAGCCGGCACTGTGTTACCTCTCCACATAAGTTTGCAGCGGTGAAGCCCAAGCACTATTGCCTTACGAAGCTATTAAGCATCAGACAAATGCCTAAAATATCCTGATAATGACTGCTCTCTTTTAAGTGCCAAACGCGATCAGCTGTATGCACAAGAGCAAAACGTACAGTGTTATTGCACTTAACTTCACGCGGAGATCTATGGAAACACAAATACGGAATAAAATCTTCATTTTATTTTGCCAAATGATAGCCATATTATGCGGTATAAGAAACTCGTCAGTAAATTAAGAAAAATTGGTCTAATTAATGAAATGTGTTTTATTGTTGCACACTGAGGTCACCTAACATAGATTGTGCGTTATTTGAAGTCACTAAAAAACGTAAAATTAGTATTTTGTGAAAACTTATTTTTAACGTGAAATTTAATACCAAGTGATTTGTACAAAAAGGATCTAAGAAAAATATTGAAAACTTTCTGAAATACAGTTTTACGGAATGTTTCCTGTTTGATCATCAAATGATCTATATATAGCATGATCTATATAATTATCTGTTAAATAACTTCTATTCAACGAATCAAATTTAAACTTTATTTTGCGGAAACCATAAACTCCAGGAAGATCACTACAGTTTTCCTGTAATCTTTACGAGATTACATAAGGGGGCATCCATAAATTACGTGAGGTGTTTTTTCCGGATTTATGGACCCCCCCCCCTCCCCCCTGGTGAGATTTCGTGAGATCTGGCCGGACCCCCCCCCCCCCTCTGGTGAGATCTGGTCCGTGAGACCCCCCCCTAGAAATCGCACTGGAAACTTTTTTCTTTTGGTCACACCCTAACTTTTTTGACGAAATACCCTCCTAAAATCAACTTTGCCGCAAATTTGAGACTTTTTTTTTTGCTCTATTGTTCCCAACTTTTTCGCAAAATCTCACGTGAGATTTCCGTAGACCCCCCCCCCCTCCCCCTTGGTGAGATCTGGTGATATTTCGCCGGACCCCCCTCCCCTATTTCACCTTACGTAATTTATGGATGCCCCCTAAAGATGTATGATATGAAAGTTTTTTTTATCAGTAGCTTCCGAAATAGAGGGAAGATGAGATTTTTTGGCCAAAACTTTGTATAAATCGTTCAGGAAAAAAATCCCAACATTATAATAGCCGAACGGTTCCCAGGTATCATTTTGATACCCAAGAAGATTTCGTAAAAGCATTTTCTTCAACCCCACACAATCCTCTAATAAATATTTTCGTCCCCCATTATAATCTTGTTTGTAATAAAAAAGCTAAACTTGGTATTGAGCCTAAGGGCTGGTTGGACCCTCTCGTAGGAGATATACTTAGTCTGGTATCAAAGGTAGGACGGCCAGGTCCGATCTTCCTTATCTAACACAACACGGTAAAGCGGACCTACAGTTCAAAGTGAAATTCCCACCACGGATGCGTTCTGGCTTCTTCACATACGCCAAGCAATCTTTGCCACAGGTGAAGGTAGGGTTAAGGCCCTATGAAAATCCCCGCCGAGACAGGTATTCAAAACGGGGACCTTTCTGTTTAGAGTATTAAGAACTAAAACGTTGATCAATTACAAATTTCTAAGTAAAATGTTTCAGAATTAATAGGTAACACACGGTCAAATGAGCGATTCAATTAGAGTACAGTTTTTTTTTTTTAATTCAGAAAGTACGGAACGCTGAAAATACAATGGTCTGTTATAGCAGTAGCCATATTACATGTCACACTATGGATTTGAGATCAAAAGCTATATGCCAGAATTGTAGATATAGAAATACGAGACGGATAGTTAGTTGCAATCACAGATTTCTCCTCAAGCTAAATTATACTGTGAAAATCAACCCACAAGGCTAATGAAATCATAATTCATCCAAATCAACTTCTGTGCTATATTTATAGCTGCATCACGGAAGGTACGAATTAAAAATGCTTTATTCCCACCCACATTATTTTGGCGCAGTCTGTCAAAAACAATCAAATAAATACGCCATAATCCCCTTTTGTTCATGTACAAGGCAAAACAAACTTTAAAATAATTATTTTTTGTAGAAAAACGAAATTCATACCATATTATTAGGGCAGTAAATGAAGAGGAATGTACAGGGAGATAAAAGCAACAATCTAAATCGTAATCTCGGAATCTAAAATAAAAATTTTGCTCATATATTTTAAGTATTAAAAAATTATTAACTAGCTGTATGCTTATTTAAAACATACATTACACACAAAACTTGTATAGTAATTGCCTGTTGTGTCTCGAATCTTTACTGAAATATGATCGTGTACACTATTGTGGAATGACGTTGACGTATTATAAAATGTTCTTCAACAGATTTGCTTTATATTTTTCGGTGTCAAACATTTATCTTCTGTTTGTAAAAGATCATTTTGAAAACATCTGATTTGTTTGAATTCTCGCAGAATTTTGTTCGTGGAATATACCATATCTATCACGTAAATCTGAAATAAAATTGTGTTGCATTTTGATTCTGATAAGAAACATTAAATTATTACTCTCTACGCAATGATCTCCTACACTTTGTTATCACAACCATACATTTCGGGTGTTACATAACTTTCTGGAAATTGGAACATTGTACTTCTTCTAACATGCGACTATTTTTCGAGTAACTTATCTTACTTCAAATATAATTTGCTTATAGAATCAGTAAAAGAAAAACAAGAACGATGCAGAACCATTCAGTAACATTTAGACAGAATGGAAAAAGAAAGGATTGCAGAGACTATACAAAAGTAAGTGGCCGGAGGACACAGATGCGTTGGCAGGACAAGGAACAGTTGGGGATACGACAAACACCTAAACCATCGGTGGATACGATGATACCTAATCAAGAAGAATTATGACGTCTTGAAATTGAATATAATTATGTTTTGGAAACAATTGATGAGCTCATAAATAACAAAGATGACAAAATAATGCAGATACTAGCATGAGAAAACAGTGAAAACAGAAAATTTTAGTTAATTCACTCATAAATTCTAACAGAATGCAAACATCTCTAACGACACCAATAAGAGATTAAAACAGCAAATGAGATTAATGCATCAGCTTAGCATATCTGGGAAAAGTGAAAAAATCTTTTAATTTAAAAGGAACAAGTGATGCACTGGAGAGTGTTACAGATTTAACTGTACGTGACGTTATACTACTTGTTTCCAACCAGGCTGGTACAGCACCACCCACTGGTGGCATTTATGATCCAAGTAAAAGTTAGGGGGCTTTGGGGACGAACTGTATTTATTCATTTGTTTTTTACTTACAGCTTTACGCCTCGTCGACGTCGAGGTCATTAGAGGCAGGATGGGATTGGGGACAAGGAATGGGAAGGAATTCCACCATGGCCTTTTGAAGGAAGCAACCCGGCATTAGCCTGGAGTGATTAGGGGAAACTATGTAAAACCCAAATCTGGATTCCAGGACGGGGATACGAACCCGCGTCCTCCCTAACGAGAGGCCAGAGCGTTACCGCGCAGACCCACAAAGCTCGGTGAGGACCAAGTGCCACCCCATTATTTGATTGTCAGTAATGAAACGCGGCGATTTAAAATTGCTGATGAGAAATAAGGCATCAAACATTCAAAAATTAGTGTCGTTACACCGTGTTCAGCCATCTAACTAATAATATTTTTCACAATATGCATTTTTTAATCAAACTGTGACCAATGCACCAATATTGTTAGTATCTTTCAATAGATTAATTTTTAAAATCTGTCCTTGTATTTCTGTTTATGATGTTATACACTTCATCAAAGAGGGATGCCACTGAATCATAGATTCAAAAGTTTATCGGCCAAATGTTGGAACATTATGGGTTATATTATTTATAACAAGAAGGACAGTTTTTTTTGGTAACCTATGCGTTATACCGCCTCCTAATTTGGTTTAGGGAAAATAATAGGCTGATACGAGATTCTTCCGTCTACATAAAGTAATGACAAAGGCTCTCGGGGTTAGCAGGTTACTCAATATAACATAGAAACGCTAATTAGAAGCAACGTAAGAATATGACAACGTAAGTAGACACAAATTAGAGAGGTGTTTCATAATAACTATCGCAAGTAATTAGTTGTCTTCTGTGCCGGAATTAAGCCTAATGGTTGGGCGGTAAAATTTAGTTTCGACATTTCTGAGGATACGTGTCTTATCCCTAGCATCTTGCTCCTGAAAAAAATTGGTTTGATTCTTTCAGAAGGCCATGACCAATTCCCCACACGTTTTTATCTCAGTTCTCTCCTACATCTAATGAGTTCGACATTTACTACTCCTAAAGCCTAAATAAAATTTTTGTCGTCGGTACTATATTAAAACACGAAATGTAAAATTCCCCCCTTGCAGTAATAAACCCGCATGGCTTTGTTTACAAGTGACTTCAAATAACGCAACACTGTGTAAAGGTTTGACAATCAAATTATCAGAATTGGGGAGTGATTTCCAATTGAGCTGTTGTGTTAGACGTGCAAGTAAATAGCTATTTAGCCCATCGTAAAAAGGGAGTTGTAATTGTGCTTCACCCGCAACGAATGGTAAATTTGCTGGCAAAGTGATGTAAACGTGAGCAAATGATTGGCGTGCGTGAAAGTGAGTATTCGTATTGTGCATTGCTGTATGAACGTTACGCAAAACCACAACATGGGTTCGCGTTTGGATGCAGTGTACCGGCAGGAGGCCGCGAAATGCGCCATCCCTCTCTCACAGAGTAATGGACCGTTAAACTTCGTCGTAAGTTTTAGTGCTGCAGTGGAGCGCTGAAAAAGGAGTGGCATTATATGTTTCCACAATTAAACTCTGTCTTCTTCACACAGCAACGCTCGCACGCTCCTTCTTGCGACAAATTCATTTGTCCATGAACCACAGACGCATAAACTTACAATGACTTTGTAACTACGAACACTGGCATATCAATTAGTGTTTGATGTAAGCTGCAATGACGAACGCATACACGTTGTAAGCTATCTTAGTGAGCACCTAATTTTGAGGCTAAGTGTAATGCCGCTAGCCGAATTCACTTATCTTCGCTGTTACGGATTTAGTAGTCACAAAAGCGACGAATAATTGCGTCAGACAGCTTATAGAGACAGTAATCGTATCCTCTATTCGGAGCTCTAAGGTAAGTAAGCGTTTGTTATACCCTGTGCGGCAGTTGCAGTGGAGAGACCGGTTAACGCTCTGGCCTCGGATTCGGGAGGACGCCTGTTCGAATCCCCGTCCGAGCTTCCAGTTTTTTGTTTTCCATAGTTTCCCAAATTACTCCAGGCGAATGCCGGAATGCTTCGTTCAAAAAGGCCATGGCCGAATTCCTTCCCATTCCTTGCCTCCCATCCTTTCCCGTCTCTAAAGACCTCGCTGTTAAGAGACGCTAAGCAGTTAAAATAAATGTATTGATCACTCAGCCGTTGTTTCTTTTGCAGTGAGTGCGTGCGTGTGTGTGTGTGTGTGTGTGTGATCTGCTCTGTTAATATTATATATGCGAAAGTAAGTCTTTGTCTTTTTGTAAGGTTTGTCGTCTAGATGGCTATACCGATATTGATGGAACTTGACATGGAAATACTTCATATCTGTAGGAAGGAATCACGACATGAAAAACAGTTTTAGTCACGATGTATTGAGAACTTATCGAATGGTGACAGACGGACGGATGCTTTTGTTAATCTGTAACGTTACTTCGGTTTCTCAAGCTGTGCTATTCGCGCAGTCTGTTAGTGTATGATTTGTTAGTAAATTTCGTTTAGAGAGAAAACCCATTTTAATATAGATGTCGATCTGCTCTGCACTCTACCATTAATTTTTGTCTGTCTAAATGTTTCTGGCACCAGTTTATTTTGTCTTCATTTTTGACATGCCTTGCGGACGTAAACCTGGCCTAAGTGGTTGCTCTAGCAGAGCACGAGCAGCTAATTTTATTAGAAAATCCAAGAACCGGAAGCTCATGTTGAAGATGAAAAGACCAATCTGAAATAAAGCTGTCCTTAGTTAACCCCCAGCCCCTCCACATCCCCGCACCTTCGTTTGTTTTTGTGTTTGTAAATATGTTGGAAACTGATTCTCTTTATGAGACAGGTTCGACGATAGAAAGATATAGTGATGGCTTTCCTCTGATGTTATGCCGACTTAGTGTTGTTTGGGACTAATCATAAGTTACTAACAGCTTTCTATATTCAATTCTGGCAATGAAATTCTAAGTCCACGCGTACGAAGTTGCGGGTATCGGCTAGTATCTAATAAACTGAAATAGTTTCATATGAGAAGAATCACTCGGCCTAACTATATATTAAATACAGTGTTGTTGTAGGCCATTTTTCCGCAGTTGCTCGATATATTAATTGATAAAATAACGGCAATGCAACTGTTTCATAGCTTTAATGCCGTACGTGTTTCGCCTCCCATCGAGACATCATCATCAGAGATGAATCTATTTTAAAATTTACATTTAGTTTACAAACATTGTTTTACGATATATTCAAGTTAGAATTATGTTAAACATCATAAAACAATGTTTGTAAACCAAATGTAAATTTTAAAATAGATTCGTCGCTGATGATGCCTCGATGAGAGACGAAACGCGTACGGTTTTAAAGCTATAAAACAGTTTCATTGGAGTTATTTTATCAATTAATGAACTACGTATTAAATGTGGAACATAGTTTTAAAAAAATAATTAATTTAAAATTTCTATATGATATAATTTTTGATGTACACCTCCTATGACAACATTTTCATTGGGAAAATATAATCCCACCAAAATCATTTTAGGTCATCGAATTTAATGCACAGATGTGTATATTTTCGGTTTTTATTGACCTTTTCTTATTAACTATAAAATAAGCTGTATAATTTTCTTATGAAAGAACAAAATCATTGGTCATAGCCTATACATCAGCATTTCAAATTAATGTCATTATTGACATATGGGTTATTTTCATTAAATCTAAATGAGTTCGCCTTTTCCGCATTCTGGTTTATCTGCTCGTAATTCCGTTTACAGCTGCGCCTGCTCGCCGTAATGCGCTCGTGGGTCGTAGGGTCACAAGTGAGAATCCGGTGTCATGCGGGGGCGTTTTAATTAAGTTTTGTGTTCGTTCTGTGCTGTCTGTATCTTTTAAAATTATATAACGTGGAAACGCCGTACGAAATGGCGAAACAAAAGCAGTTTGCACAGGCTAGTAGCCAATGCCATTTCAAAATGGTAATAAAAAACTTGCTTGAAATTAAAAATTTATTCAAGATTAGGCGAAAATTTTGATCTGGCGTGTACATTTTTTTGTTGTGATCATAACAGTTACACATTTCTCGCTACTTAAATTTATATCATAATACCATTAATTCGCTATTATAAAGTTGGCACAATTTTTTTAAAATATTTCTAGACACAGCAAATTAATAAAAGTTTGATCCTTCGACATGTTGGAATCATTTTAATAGTAGTTTGTTTCATAGCTCTGATTTCAACGCGTAAGACGTTTTAGTGCAATAATAAGTGTGCCCTTTCTTTTTTACCATGCAATTAAGTTGTGAAACAACATGTTAAAAGTTCCGCATTTCGTCTCATTATCAACAAAGAACGCACGAAAGTACCACTTCTACGAGTTCAGGTATGCCTGAAAAATGAAGCTAAAATTTTTGTGACCAGATATAATGGTTTTCCTTAACGTTTTTCTTAGACTTGCAGAATAATCCCATCATCATAGTTCCCTACAGGAAAGAAGAAAAAGTCTTGAAACAAAATGCGAAGACGTTGTTTTAGCTTGTGTTCATCGATCATCCAGCCACAACGTGACAATGCTCATTGTTGCTTAATCCCAGGAAAAATATTTGAAACAAGAATTTTTTTTTCTAAGTGACGATGATAGCGAGCATGTACACTACATCTCATTAGTAATGTTGAGGATGTTAACATGTTGCCCTCAAGAAGGAAACCATAACAGTCTGCTACCTCCGTAAATTTTAATTTCAAATTTGATTCTGTCTGTCCGTTCATAACTCGGCCAATTATAAATATCAACTCCTCTTAAAAGATTCGTCGGAACGTTTTTGCTACATAAGTATACATTTTGCATTTTAGTACCTTGTAAAGCTGTGAGAAATAAGTATTAAAAAAATCGTGAAATTAAACCCTGATTATTTATGTTTAAAATTAAATCCGCGTCAAAGGTACTAGGTACTTAGATTATTAAAATGAATTAAATTACTAGAGTGTTTTTTGTTTCCGTATTGTACCAAACATGATTGTCCATTTAGAGCTCAGGAAGTAATATGGCCATATTCGGCTGGACTGTGTGAATACGCTCCATATGTCTTCGTTTTATTTTAATTATTGCAGTTAACATATTATAGTAGGGAAAACTTATTTAATCTGAACCTGTTGAACGATGCCATTCTTGAGTGCAGTGAAGGTCTTGTAATTTTTAATATCATAGCTTGTTACAACTACGTAATTCACATGGCTTGAGGTAATTCGAATAGACTTGTTCCGGCAGCTGATGGACTCAACTTTGATGAAACATTTATGTGGATGGAATGGGGTGTTATCCATGAATTGATACATGAATATTTCTAACAGTTAATTCAGTGGTAATCCACTATTAAAATCTCATGATTGTGGAAATATTGTTATGGTGTAATTAATCCGACTAAAGGCTCAGATACACCCTAAATGGATAATTTGTCATCGGAAGGTAATTTGAAATTAATCATTCATAGTCACAAGGAATTGTTTAAATTTTTCGTGTTAAGATCAAAATCTGGTTTATATGAGCAAAATTTGTTTTTCTTGGCTTAAGTGAGTACAAATGTAAGAAACGTCGCCAATGTCCTGAGGAGCCGCGAATTAGTTCGGCGAAATTCAACGCGACTGGGCATGAGCATATCGGCCGTTCTGACTACTGTTTTCAGGTGGTTTTCCGCAGTCATCAAAGCGAATACCGGGACGGTCCCCAATCTCCATCACATAAACTACACATTTCACAAACTAAAACTATACTCGTAGCACACAGAACAGACATATGGCAACACTTCACATCTATTAGTATGTAATTCTACCTGGCTGTAGGTATAAAATGCTAGGCGTCGGCAAGGGCATGCTGCAGTAATATTGTGGAAATATTGCTACGATACAACTAATTCAACTAAAGACTGAAATACACCGTAAATTGATAATTTGTCATCGGAATGTGATTTCAAATCGCTCATTCATAGTCACAACGAATTGTTTACATCCTTCGTTTGAATACCAATATCATTTTTAGATAAGAAAAATTTGAATTTCTTGGTTTAAATAACTGAAACACGTTACATACATAGAAATTTGTAGTATACTATAATTTTAAAGGTTTCTATTTTATTTCTTCCTTCTCTAATTCAAATGATGAGTGATGGAGGGGTTTTATCTGTCACAGAATTTTCATCCATGATAAGTAACGGATTTATGTAATAATTGTGGCAATTTTGTAATATAACGTCCAGTTGTAATGTGATACTCACTGAGGTGAGGTGTGTCTGAGAGAGGTCGAGGGTGTTGAGGTAAGGCAGCCGCCGCAGCTGCAGCAGGTCGAGTGTGTGCAGAACCCCAGCGACGTGTACTGTGTCGGCGTCGCTGGGTGCGAGAGACAGCTCGGGTACCACGACAGCCGCTGCCGCCGCAGCACCCACCAGCAGCAGAACGCGACGCATGCTGCCCACACACTGCCGGAGCGCCGCGGCGCGCAGCGTCCAGACGCCGCGCCAGGCCGACCCGCGCGCACGCGCCGCGTGTGCGTCACCACGGCGAACCTCCACAGCTATGCTATCAATCGTCTGAAGCACGGCACCGTCTACAGTCTCATTTCCTCATTTGTTACAGGGCGTGCAAACTACGAGGAGGTGGAGAACGTCAAAACTGCATAGGAACCCATAGCCAGAAACGTAAAGAAGTGGTAACATAGATATAAGAAATGATAGGACACAAATCAGAGATTAGGGGGAAAGCATTAATTCCATTTAATGTTATACCCCGTTCACCCTCAACTTGTGGTTCAAGGTCATATTACCCTTAACTCACCGCAGCTCGCGCCTTGTATTCCTCTCCAAGCAGATCGCGTCCACGTCGCTCCCCATGGCCTCGCCTCATCATTCCCGTTATAATGGTGGTTAATCCCGAGACAGAGGTGGCTGCTGGGTAGCAAGGTAGTTATTGCCGTAGGTCTATTCTTTAATTACCGATAGAATAAAATGCAATTAAACTCATTTCCGAGAGCAGCGTGGCAAATTTGTCAACGGGAACTCTTTCACCTGCGCATGTAGGGGTAAGGGAAGCGAGTTAGGATAGAGCAGAGTGACATTGAGTCGCTTGTGTTAACTGAACGCGCTGTACGAGAGAATTCTCCACCGCATTGATTGGAGAACAAGTACGAAAACACCTGGATTTTCTTGGATATCATCATCATCGGAGACTTTTGAACATAACGGTTTTTGGTTAGATATAACGAAACTATTCTTATTGATAGGAAACATAATGTGACTTATATTTACATTTCCGTTTTGAGATGTGGTTGTTGGTCACCTGCACCCTCAACCAGCGTCCGAGAAACAAATAATATCCAACAACAGTTGTATCTGTGTATTTCTTAAATAATAATTATTATTTTAACAAGCAACTGTGGAAGAAATGAGTTACAATAATCACAAGTAGAGTTAGTTACTATAAGAATACCGAAAATCGACATTATTTGTCTGTTAAGAATTGAAAATATATTATTTTCAATTAAATAAAAATGTGCAAATTCAGCCGTTAGTCACGTGACGCCAAACACCATTCAGAGGGTTTGATGTCTGTCCATCGTGAACGTCTATTTAGCGTCTACAGAAAATCTATGCGTCGTTTATTTAAGGTTTTAAGCTGATTCATAATTAATTCTCTTTACCAATCCATAAAACAAGTAATATTTACAATGGAATCTAGATTAATCAAAGCAAACAGTTTTAATTTTCCCAAAATTGTTGTGATGGTGATGGGAATGTGAACAGTGATATCTGCTCAGCAGAATTCCGGACCCTCAAATCTTTACTCAACGCATTTGCACCAGTACTCAAAAATTGAAATTGCAATTCTGTAATGAAAATTGCAATTATTGTGTTAAGAATGAAATCTTTCTGGGCGTTACGTTTGAATACTAGGCTTCAAATGTTGGTTTTCAGAAACCTATATACTCCAGAAACAGTTTTTATTATAAACTAAAATTTATTTTATACGAGCAATATTAGCGGACGCAGTAGTTGAATATAGCGCTTATATAATGCTTATATAATAAGCGCATAAGTACACAATGAAATAGCGGCTTGAATTCCTCGCGACAATCTGCCGATCGCAACATTGTTATTGATGAACAGCACACTTTAACAGTAGCGACATTACAGATTTACTGATATATTTTGGAGAGCATTAGCAATGTGCTAAATGAAATTTGTACTTCTATGCATTTAAATCATAAAGCAGAGCGTATTGATGATGTCTGACTAATTTCATCAGGTTATAACGTTGTGTCAAAAGCGGTACACCATACATAATCTCAAAAGTCATAATTTATTTATTTATAGACATTTAAATTTATCAACAGCAAAAATTGGGTACCCAGTTTACTGAATAATATTTTAAGTAAAAACTTACGTCAAAGAGGTTTCACAAAAACTCATTGAAGAGTTTGTGGATAAATATGCTTGGTTCCGTCATGCAGGTTTCAGTCACTTTTTCGGCATGTTTTGTTTTTGTTGGGAACGTAGATATACAATTTGTTTTGAGTTTTAATTGATCTGTTTCACACTGAGGCACTACTTGTAAACTGTTGAACTCATTTTATTAAAGAAATTGCGGAACTACTCGCATGTTTACAATAGTTCGTCACCTGAGACGAAATTTAAGCTATGGCCGTTTTGACGCCAATATAAGAAATAATATAAAAATGAAAGTTTTACATCTTCCCGTTTGTTTTTGCCAGATTTTTTTGTTACAGTAGATGCATAAGTAAAGTACTGACCATTTTTTTTCCAAAGTTTTTCAAGTACCCGATCCGTTTGTTTGTAGGAGATGCGAAATATAGCTACCCCCTTAGTGCCCTTTGGAGGAGCAGGACTGGAATCGCTCTCCCTTCATCGTTCACAATACGAACAGAATAGACAACTAGATACGTATTCATCACAGTCATCTTCACACTAGGCGCCCCTGTTAAATCAAGGCCTCTAATTATATCATGGAAGGCGACAGGAAGTCATCCCACACAAAATTTTCAAGAGAAATTTCTCTATAGGAACTGTCGATACACGGGAGAGAAAGTATGGCCCAGAGCTTTAATTTTGTAATTCATTTTATTGTATTCTCAGAAGTAACATATTATCAGTAACTATAAACGAAGAACTTATATCACAATTTAAGTTCACAATCACCGGTAAAAGTGGGCAAAAACTCAAAAAAATTTGTAGTTACTGCGCAGTAAAACAGTACTGCAGATTGATATCTCATGATTTACTCTCAACAGATTGTTAAAAGATTCGATTAGAAATGGAACAGATCGTTGTGAAGGCTGTGGTGTATGTGAGCTGGTTGGTGGAATTCCGAAGGGTGATTTGCGAGGAATGAAACACACCCCACCCCTGACCCTGCCCAGTGGTTTCAGAGAAGCGACCTAGAGGTCTACGGGACACTTCTAATGCTGGCTTCCCACGCCCCGTGGTTTTGTAGGCAGCGCCATGCACGCGCCACAGGCTAGCCTTCACCACGCCCTAATCACGTTGCAGCTACCCAGGCGTTTTATGTTTACCGACTGGGCGACGGATAGAGGCCAGCAGAGCGGGTCCCTTCCCACGACCCGCTGTTCATAGCTAGACCGGTGCGGCCGGAAAATGCGCAGGTCATGAGAAGCCAAATTAACTGAGTGGTCGAAAGGTTCTGTGCTCGAGTGAATACTAGAGAGTCGGTGCATGCAGTGTTCAACGAGACAGATCTGGTGACCGCGCTGCGACAACCGGAAGATTGAATTATGGGCCGTCCACCTCGCAGGTCGCTGAGCGCGTCCCCTCAACACAACCACGACATCTTTTGTCGTTTTGCCACAACGGTGCGGTAAAGTGCAGTGCTATTCGTGAACAATACGAATATCATCATCACCTACACTGTGACGGCGCTAGAGAAAACTCTCCTAAAGCTCCACTGATACCACCACAATTCAGGATTATTCTTGTTTTAATCATCATGTAAGAATTTCAGCCATCTATTCACAATTCAGTTTATTTAATAAATGCAATCATTCTTGTAAATGTTACAGTTTTATTCAGATCCTAAAACAATTGTAATAATAATTTTCTTCAGTGTGTTTTAACGTCTTTCCGTTTGAAAGGAAGTAGCGGTGCTTGCCATTCTGCTGAGCAACAATTAAAAGTAAGTCTGATTAAATTAATAAACCATCGATTTGCGTACCCTTGAAACTAACGGGAAATGTGACATTACAAGCTGATGACTGCAGAATTAGGTGCATTAACGAAAAAGGTGATTCAAATCTCCTTTCGTCCTTATGTTTTTATAACTTATCTATTAAAAAGCATCGCTGAAAGATATTTATGTCGAGGAAGCCTAAAGTTCCAAGAATAATAGATGCAGATATACAAAAGAAAGAATTCAGTGCGACTGAACTGCAGAAATAGTTGGTTCATGGGTGCAACTCCAATCTGAATGACAGCATAGCTCCTCTCGCGCTGGATTTGGCTTACGCGCCAATCCTCTACCCAATGCAACAGCGCTTCCATTCCAATTAAACGGAACACGAACGTTGAATGTATAGTAATCAAACCTCCATGTCCATTACTATTGCTTCCTTCGCAAGGGCTGCCTCCATTTCGATTCCCGCTAATGCGGCGTATTCTCTTAACCAAACAAATATTAATACAGCACCTCTGGTATTACCCTCCTTAGACTACTCCATGATATCGAAAGGAATAATGAGAGAATACTTTTGCAGTAGCCATATGTACGAGCGCCTATCAAATATGAGCAAGACATTTCAAACAGGCACGTGAAACTTCAACGCTCGTTATTTGAGTAGCTGATAAGAGTGCGTAGGAACACGCTTGTTTCTACAGTCGTTTGTTTACTTATTATTAACTTTATCGTACACTTGCAGTTGCACGCAATTTCGTGAGCTGTTAAACTAAATCTCTTACTTAAACCAACATCATCAATGACTACACAATCCAAGGCCCCTATGATTCACTGAACACAGATCCTTTTTGTGTAAAGGATCTCCATAACAATCCAATTTTTTCCCTCCGAATAATACTATGCCGCTCGTAGGCTGACGATAAACTTTTATTCTCCAACAAGTAATTTATATTTAAATTGTTACTTATTTGTGGACTCTTTTATCTTGATTACTCAGTTTCTCTACGTCATTCTATGCTATTATGGGGCTCAATATTTTCGAAACCCAACCTAAATTTACCTGTAGTTTTTGCGTGAATCGAGTTTAACAAAAAATAGATACTAATTTCCGGACAATTTTATCTCAATTTCACAACATTGCGATGTCGCATAAAAACATTCACTCTTTTTTTCAGACGAGCAGTTTCTGTGAATAGCGTTCAGGGAAAATTGCTTTCCACAGATAAAAGACAATCAAAATCCGACTAGTAATTTTTACATTAATCAAATTCATTCAAACAGACAGACATAAATTTTAAAAACAATTGATTTCTTCTCTGTAACTTCTGAACACTACTAAAAATATATATTTTTTTTAACAATATCTTAAATGTATATACTTTTTGTCGGTTACAGTTTTATAACATTTCCAGGTAGCTTTATACAATTTTCGTCATCATATCAAAATAAAATATCAAAACAAAATTTACCCCCTTGTACCTGTGGGACCACCGACCGTATATTAATCCAAACGCCATCAAAATTCGACCAGTATATTTTGTTTGAATTCCATTCGGTGAAAAATTAGCCTAAATATCGCACTTTTTCACACAGCATCAAAATGGAAAATATCTGTTTTTACCCGCGGGACCAAGGACAATTCATTAATCGAAACGTCATCAAATATGCGACCAGTAGTTTTTTCCGTGAATCGCGTTAGATGAAAAATTACGTTTATAAAGTTTTTGAAATCACATCAAAAAACAGCAGAATATTCCCTGTTTTACTCGCGGTTCCACGGATTGTACATTAATCGAAATGAAATTATAAAATCGTACCAGCAGTTTATGCGTGAAAAACATTCAACGAAAAATTATCTTAAATTTATAAGTTTTATGATGTCACATAAATAAAAAACATATTCTATTTTACCCGTTGAGACCACGGACTGAACATTAATCGAAACCTCATCATAATTCGACCAATAGTTTTTTTTTGTGAATGACGATCAATGAAAAATTCATACTAATTTGTGAACTCTTTTACCTTACAGTTCTCAGCGTTGCGATGACACTTTAAAGTTAAACATTGGGTAAGGTGGAGTTATTTGGACCACTTCAAAATTAAAGCCTTTTAGTGTCTCTTCATGCTATGAGATTTAACATAACATAGAAATTGAGCTCTGAGAATTGTGCAACTAATGAAACCTTCATAAAACCTAATAGCTTATGGATATATTGATAAAAAATAGTTTAGTAAAACACTACATAACAATGAAATTTCAAAAAGTGTAGGGCTATTTGTATCACATAATTTTATGCTTCATAGCACATGTATTAGGCCTATAGAAGTATTAAATAGTCATCAAAAAGTTTTAAATAGGTTTATCACATTTTTTATAACAGTTTTTTTTTTCATACGATTATTTAGACAGATTTTATGAAACTATTCAGAGCACTTATAACAATCTATCCATTTAAAAAAAAAAATATTTAACACCACAGATGCCACATGGAGCATTGTATTTGTCCGATGGTTCCGAGAACTCTGTGCTGGGCGCTTAACATGATGCCTTCTTGTTGCCTTGTTTCTTGCGACTGCTGCCTCTTTGATTTTTCCTTCTCTCTTTTTGGGGAGATGTGATTACAACAGTAAAGGACTTACAAGTATTAAAATATGTTCCGTTATCAACTCTTGGAGCACAGATCTGCTATTTTATGACTTTGCAATTTCTTACGATTCTCCATTCTGTACTTCATATTCAGTTTCGTGATCACCTTGCTTTTCAATGTGGAATATGGCTAAAGGGAGGAACATTTCTGGAGATATTTTACTTTGATAGAAAAGATAAATACTAGTTCATTCAAATCCTAAGACTTGCAAGCGTGTCCAGCAGATTTGTTTTTTGTTCTTCATGCAAAATTGTTGGATGCCCAATGGGCTTCCTAATAGTGTGCTTTGTTGAGATCATTCACAAAATCTCCGTGAGTACAAGTTTCTTGAATTCATCACTGCAGAGTTACGTATGGTGCGTTGAAATGCGATGCTGCCCCTTTTGTTCCGAAATGACACTAATTTTTGCTTGAGTCATTCATTCCTCATATTCTTGGTATATAAAAACTCTTTAATTGCCTCTGTGTCGATCTCGAAAATAAATATATGTCGGACCTGAGTAGAGGGCTAGCTGCTAGAGGGCGCCACAGATGCAGCGGGCAGCGCCACAGACGCAGCGAGCAGTGCTGCAGCACATCTACGAGGGGCTACTTAAAGGCGGCGCACAGCACACGGAGGCCTCAGTTAGTTCAGTTCAGTCAGTTAGGAGTTGAGTAGTAGTTGAGTTCCGAGTTGGCATTCGTAGTGTTATGATGTGCGACGAGGAAAGTGCTCGCCGCACTGTCGCGCCAGGCGGGTCGAGTGACTCAGCGCACTCGGCTTTGCCGGCGACAGCTGCGGCAGTGTTGACGACCCGGCCGACGGACACGGATTTCGCAACGGACACGAATAGGATGGCTCCGCAAGATAGTATGACGACCCGGCAATCGAACTTGGACTCGATCATGGAAACAACCCAGACCGTGCACACCTCGCAAACGACGACCGGGCCTGCCCATGGACTAGATCCCCGTGCAACCAAGCGGTGCACCTCTCCACTCATTGGTGGCAAAGCCAAGATTTCGAGAAGTGAGCAGAGAGGAAGCAACAGCAAAATCAGCATCCCCGTGGCGCAGCTCGTCTCGAGCAACAAGGATATAAAGTCAGGAAAGAAGAAAATTATTGGTGCTTTCAGTTTTCCACCCCCGTCCGCCACGTTCCAGCGCCGCGGCACATCCACGATCAAACCATCAAATAACAGAAAAACAAGCCCAGCTGGAGCCCAACCTGACAGCGAAGGGTTCACGCTGGCGCGTCGCACCAGGAAACCTCCGCCGACACTAGACCCCGACAGAATTGAATTAAGTAACCCTTACGACGAGCTGAACCAGGAAGAAGCCGAGCAACAGCAGCAACAACAGCACCAGCAGCAGCAACAACAACAACAAAAACAGCAGCAGCAACAACAACATCTCTCCGTCAAAACGAGAACCAATGTGCCTCCCCCTCCTCCAAAGGGCACCGGAACGAGGACAACGGCACACAAGGAAGGATGGCGCACAAAGAAGCCAGTTGCAGAGGCCAAATCCCGGGAACTGCAAACAGCCGATGAAGACGGCTTCATCAAACCACGCCGTACGGCCCCAGCCGCACAACTAACTTCCAGCACTCCTGCAACGGTGACAGCAAACCAGTTTGACCAGCTACCAGATGACACGGAAATGACTGAAACTATACCCAAGAAGCCTAACCCAGCACCATTAATTATTCAGTACAAAGATGACTACAGCACTCTCTATCGCCTTCTGAAGAAAACCTGCAAAGCCGCCTTTGAAGCGAGACCAATTGGCCGTGAATTGTATAAAACACTCTTCAAGACAACAGAAGACTATATAGAGGTGACTAATCTTATTTCCAAGCAAGGCCGTGAATTGTATAAAACACTCTTCAAGACAACAGAAGACTATATAGAGGTGACTAATCTTATTTCCAAGCAAGGCATAGCATACTACTCATTCTCCACCGAGCCGGACAAGACTCTAAAGGTGGTATTGAGAGGAATCCCCTTCAATATGCACCCGGACAATGTGAAGGAGGAACTAGAAGAATGCGGTTTCGATCCCCGAACTGTCGTTCGCCTTCGCTCCCCCAAAACCCAACAGGAGATTCCATTGTACCTTGTCGTTCTCCGAGACACATTGGAGAACAGAGCGATATATAAACTCTCATCGTTATGTGCTCTAAAAATTACGGTCGAGAAACTCAGAAGCACTAGGGGCCCTCCCCAATGCTTCAAATGTCAGGCCGTAGGTCACGTCTCACGGCACTGCAACATGCCCCCGAAGTGTGTAAAATGCGCTGGGGATCACGCCTCTAGAGACTGTGCAACCAAAAAAGGTGAACACCCACCTAAGTGTGCAAACTGCAGCGGCACACATGTAGCAAGCTACAGGAAGTGCCCTGCGTTCAGCAGATTTACCGACCGGCAGAAGCAGCATAATGCCGCCCAAGCCGCGCTACGAAAGAAGAAGGAAGAAGAAAAAGGAAAATTGGCTCCACAAATCGATTCAACTGCCAGCTTTCCTCCAATCGGTAAAAATGCTGGCTCACAACCAACAGCCCCCCATCCTACAGAAAATCAGACAGACAACCCTGACTATGCTGCAGTTACCGCTGGACTGAAGAAAACCAATGGTGATATAACACTAAACACTGATGCATCTAAGGTAACCGGTATATTGGCACAACCCAACAGCCGGACTGATGAGACCCAGGCACCGCAGCAGCTGCAACAACACCAACAATCGCAGCAGCAGCAACAACTACACCAACAACAACTGCTCCAGCAACAACCGCAGCATCACCAGACAGAATCTTTAATGCTTCTCAATATGATGCAACAACTGCTACAAACCATGAACAATATGCAAGCCATGATCACAGACCTCCCGCGGCAGATTGCTGCCGCAGTCCAGACAGTGGTGCAAACCGCCTGCAATAGCATTCACAGCAACCAACATGGGGACCAGAATTGATGATCTTACTATCTGTTCATGGAATGCCAACGGCCTCTGGAGGCAGCTTGGCGAGTTCAGAGAATTTCTCAGAGACGAGCAGATAGACATCTGTCTCGTCAACGAAACACATCTCAAACCGGGAATAAAATCTTCAGTACCAAACTACACCACTTACCGCAATGACAGGTTAACTGCCGGTGGCGGTACGGCCATCTTCATCAGAAGAACAATTAAACACCACCAAATTGTGCTGCCTCCGCTCACTACAATCGAAGCAACAGGCGTCTCCATCACAACCCCAAGAGGAAATCTACTTCTCATATCAGCTTACCGACCGCCGCATGGACCGGTAAACGAAGAGGAGATAGCAGCACTCCTCCGCCTACCAGGAAGTGTTATGATTGCTGGTGACCTCAACGCCAAAAACACTGCTTGGAATTCTAGACTGACTAACCAACATGGCCGACGTCTACTTCGTGTCGTAGAAAAACATGACGCCGTAGCGTGGGGCCCAACGGAGCCCACCTTCTACAAAGGAAGAAGAACCCCACCAGACGTTCTCGATATAGCCATCACGAAAGGCCTACAACATTATATTGCCGCCGTCACAAAAACAGCCTTATCGTCAGATCATTTACCTCTCCTATTCTATTTGGCAACTGAAGCCTCTCCTATGAAGAGCAAACCTACCAGAAACCTGAAGAACATCGACTGGAATCTCTATCAGACACTCATTGCCGAACAGCTTAACAACGCTCAGTCGCCTGACGAAATAGGAGCCTGTGCTGCAATGACATTACCGAATTAGTCAACGCCGCTGCAGACCAAGCCACTCAACCACCAAAACAACATCCGGAAAGATCAAGGCAGCTACCCCCTAACATCCGACAGACCATTACCCTAAAAAACCAGCTGACTAGGGAGTGGCATATAACGAGAGATCCTACCACCAAACGCACCATTAATCGGCTCCAAAGAGAAATTAAAGCTGATATACAAAAACACCGAATGAGAGATTGGGAAGGCCTCATAGCCACGCTCTCTGCAGAGGATGGTTCAGTCTGGCATACCACCAAACGACTCCTTCGTCAAAGGCATAAAACTGTTGGAAACAAGACTGTTACTGAACCAACTGCCAAGGCGGAAGCAATCGCCGACACCTTTGAGGTAAACTTTCAACCCGTGGATGAACTTCGTGACGATGCACATATTAATCTAGTTAGGCAAAGACTCGACGCTTTTCTAAACACAGACGCATTGGATGAGGGTGCCATCGAAGAAACCAGCACAGAGGAAGTGGCTGATCTACTAAGCCATGTTGCCCTGCACAAAGCCAACGGCCATGACAATATAGGAGGTCAACTACTGAGGCATTTGCCACCAGCTGCTATACAATACCTCACTTCAGTCTTTAACAAAATCCTAACAACCAGCGAATACCCAAAAATGTGGAAGCTTGCCGAAATAGTTCCAGTACCTAAACCTGGTAAAGATAAACGCTCCCCAAAATCCTATAGGCCAATTAGCCTTCTACCCACTATGTCAAAAGTCTTCGAGAGGATATACCTCAAGAGGCTCCAACGGCACATCGATGAAGAACGACTACTACCCAATGAACAGTTTGGTTTCAGAAGAAAACACTCCACCCCACAACAACTTCTTCGTCTGGTGGAACAAGCCATGAGCGCCTTTGAAAAAAGGGAATTTTTCGGAGCAGTATTTTTGGATGTATCCCGTGCCTTTGACTCTGTATGGCATGAGGGCCTGCTCTACAAATTACTGGTACAAGGGGTCCCTCTTCCACACGTCCGACTGATTAGAAATTACCTGGCTGATCGAACCTTTCGCGTCATCACCGAAGACGCCATCTCCTCAATCAGGAATATCAGAGCAGGGGTACCTCAAGGCTCAGTCATTGGACCCGTACTATACAATATATACACGGCTGATATCCCAAAAACCGACCAAATCCACTCAGCCCTGTACGCCGATGACACCTCTCTATTCACGAAGAGCATGCGAGCAGCTCACGTCGTCACAAAGCTACAAAGAGGGTGCAACAATATAGAGAATTGGGCAAAGAAATGGCGCTTGGCTTTCAACGCGGCAAAAAGCCAAGCAGTCATGGTAACCAGAAGAGCTGTACCTCCCCTACAGTCTGTGAAACTCTTCGGTGAAGGCATCAAATGGACACCCACTGCCCTCTACCTCGGTGTCACGATCGATAAGCGACTTACGTGGAAGACACACATACAAAACACCCGGATCAAAGCTATGAACAGGATGAGGCAGTTGTATCCAGTGTTAAATCCAAAGTCACCTCTTAATCCAAAAACCGCAGTTACCTTATATACTGCAACCATCAGGCCCATCCTAGAATATGCATCACCTGTTTGGGGAAATGCCGCGCCCACAAACATCAAACTACTCCAACGAGTTCAAAACCGTGCCATACGGTTTGCATACAATCTACCAAGGGACACCCCGACCGATGTGCTGCACCGTATAAGTGGTCTCCCTACTTTGAAAGAACGCTTCAGAACTACTGCAAAGAAGTTATACACGCAGTGCCACAACCACGATAACCCGCTAATAAAGCAGTTGGGTACCCATGTACAGTATAACAATAACACTCGATGGCCGGTCAAACTGGCAAATGATGCTATCATAAACTGAATAATGCACTATCCCGACCCGGCAAGTCGAATAATGCCAACCATAACATAATGACAACCACACAAGACCTGGAAGGAGATGCGCTAAGCGCAAAAACTTCCCACTACTCTGAGGGAAATGCTACCTCAGGAGAACATTGCCATGGCACGGAGGCCTCTTCCTGCTTGACCGCCGAGGCGACATCACTCCGTTATCTGTCACTGTGTATTGCGAGACTGAGTCTAATAAACCGGATCCTTGTATCCGCTGTGTTCTCGTAGTTACTCTCCACTGTCCGAGGGATATCCACAGCCTACCTTCGCTGACGAGCCATCTGCCTCTAACCGGGTACTCCATCCAACCCGCCCGATTCCTGATCTTTCCCGCATGGATCCGACATATATAAAATAAACGAAACCAAATAAATATTTTATTATGATTCAAATAGCTCCATCAAAATTGGTTCTAACAGACACACATTAGAAAAGTCGTCAGTTTCTAATAATTCTGTTACCAAGCAAAAGATGCAGTTAGAAGTCATGTAGAACTGTAAAACGTTCCTCTCTGGCGATAACACATAAAAAAAACACAAATAAGCTATCGTTTTCCACTTCAGGTATAACATTCCAAGCATTGGAAACATCAGCGTAATTTCTATTCAGGTAACACTTACCGCAGCTTTTAGAAATATATTTCATGTGACATTCGTTGAAGATATTTACTCAACTCGTCTTGTGCTTTCTTCTACATCACACACAAGCTAGAACACTGCAGATAGCTTTCGGGTTACACATGAAAGAGGAGCAAAAACAATTTGCTTATTTTGACTGAGCGTGGTGGGTGAGCGATTAATGTTCTGGCCTCGCATTCGGGAGGTCGTGGGTACGAATCCCCGTTGGGGTATCCAGATTTGGGTTTTCCATGGTTTCCCCAAATCACTCCAGGCGAATGCCGGGATGCTTCCTTCAAAAGACATCGACGTCGACGAGGCGTAAAGCCATAAGCAAAAAAAAAGCTTATTTTGATCGAAAAATCCCCATGGCCCAAATAGCCTCACCTTACCCTACTCTATTTTACCTATGGGACTTGGGGCTGTTCATTGTTGGAAACTCAGTGAAAATCCGAACTATACTTTTTGCATGAATTCCGTTCATCCCAACTTGCAGACGGACAGGCTGTAATTCAAGGAACAGTTGATTCCTCATCTGTAGCTTACTAATAGTGTCACAAAATCGTTTGTATATATTAAATGTATAGTCTTATTATTATATATCGATAAAGCTGTTAATCCAACAGAAAATTCACGCGGATGGCGTTCACAGATCCACAATGGTACTTTTTCAAAGAATCATGTGTACAAGTAACATTAAAACATTAATTATTTTATTGGAGTTTGTAATGCCACTGCTACAAGTCATCTCAAGATAATGATCCCACAGAAAACATCCCAAATTCAAGATGTTATTCACGTAGAATCAGAAAGCTGAAATTTCTCAGAAGATCTTAGAAACGCTCTTCATTAGTGTACTAATTCTCACATGTGATGAACGTGGGTTCACTAGAATACTCATGAAACGAATAGGTTGCGTATGGATTGGCGTGCAGAAGGGAGAAGGCTAAAACCCACATTTTACTGCAGATAATGGTACTCACCAAACTCTTCGGCAAATTTGGAGAGGTTTTGTAGTCGGAACTACCAAGGGTCCTGCTGTTGCGCGAAAGCTCGGCTTCACGTATTCTCCAGGTACGCAAGCAAAATTGTAAGAACTACATTGGATAGATTTCAATAATTTCCCTTTGACTAAAATTTGGCATCATGTGATTGTGAATGGTCTGGACCCATCAATAAAGATTAAAGTTGAAAGAAATTTTCAAACAGCTATGTAGCATGACTACGAAAATATTAAATAAATTATTACCAGTGCGATGACAAAGAATTGATAGCACATTTAAGTGTATTTTTATTAACTGTCGTTCATATTTGATCGACCGTTCTAAAAACATCCGTACATTGTGTTGTTTTGTACAGTTGCGTTACCGGGACGATAGAAACAGTTGCACAATAGCGGATTACCAGCAATTCTCTACGAAAATTATTTTCTGTCATTAAGTAGGAAGCAAGTATAAAGCTTGAGAACTTATTGGAAAACTTATTTTTCAGTTTCACGTTGCTTTTGAAGGGTATTCGTGATGTATGCAAGAATTTTCCAATACCTAAAAACGAAGTTTTATGTATACTGTGAACGTACTTTCTTCTGACACTGGCTTTCTTGAATTAAAACTTTGCAGCTATAATTTTTCCGAGAATGTTTATATAAAAATTGTACTCTAGTATCAAAAGAAACTGTCAGCTTTGATTTCTATGCTGCAGGACTAATACAGATGGACAAAGTTGAACGATACATAATTTTGTGACAGCTTTTTGATTTATACTTGGTTAAGACGAGGAGATCTATTACTGGCGTTATTTAATGATCCATATATACATTAAGCATATAATTTGTAGATGTACATGTACCGTCATGTTCTTGGGATAATTCGTAAAACACCTAAAAATTTTTTCCTTGAGTCATCAGGATGTTTGCATCCATTTTAGACTAGAATCTGAAATTGTTTCTGCAAACTAAACACTGAGTTTACAAGAACTCTGATAGTCTGTATGTTCATTTGACAAGCTTCACATGTAACTTTTCCCTCGTAAAAACGACTGCCAACGATTTCACTACAGTTTTACTCCAATTAACAAATGTAGCATATACAGGCGCGTATCTTCCGCGTATTTGGTTACTGAAATTATTAATGGAACTTTTTCGGGTAGCTCTACTGCATAAAAAATTGGACATTATTGAGTCTTGTGGTAATTCTTTTTTTACTGTCCTAGGACCTTTCGATTCGTTTTCGTGTCATGCATATGAAGCAATCGATGTAAAATCCCAAACAGCCTTTTCTGCAGTAAGTCCATCTCTGCATATCCTCAGAGTAGTTTCGTCGTCTGTTAGTTCTGCCTAGGAGTACTCAGCTCCACAGGAAAAGTCCGTGAAGTGACACTCAGCAGAGATATCGTTCGCATTATGGTTTACTATGGCACTACCATCAACAGTTTTAGCTTCATATCCATTTTTGGAACGAAAAATACCTGCAACGCCTTTAAAATCTGTCTTAGCATAAAAGTGTAACAGAATTGAAGATATTTTTAGAAAAAAATTAATAAAATCTACAGTATGAATATCCCTGAAAATAAAACAATTGTTTTGGGAATTTATTTATGCTCCTTCCGGTATCGTGTAAACACTACTGAACAGTTTGAAAGATTAACGTCTGACCTGATTTGAGGTATATGTACGCTGCGTTTGCTGATAGTGAGAGTGAAAATTAAAATTTCATCTGACAATCTTCTGGTTAAGTTTCACACTGAGCTGTACAAAAAATGCGTCACTTACTTCTTTCAAGGACTAGTAAGACTGAAAATTAACAGTTTTAGTAAACTGAGTTTCACCTTGAAGGTTTTCGATTTTGCATTAGGTTTGATTTATTTGAATTAGATTAGAGATGCTTCTTGTTTATTTTAAGCTTTCTCATAAGCGGTTTTTGATTTTGCGTTTGAATTGGATTTATAAGTAATCAAATTATAGTCAATTATTGATATTAATTTACAAGTAGAAGGGCAAACTGTGACAAGTGGATGAAACAGCACGCAAAACCTAATAATTTTATAAAAATATAGCGTATATTCTACATTTCATACCAGTTAGATACAAACATTCTTAATAATGCGTAAAAACGGGTTACTGAAAATAATAATAATAACAACTAAAAATGTAAGAAATAATAAAAATTACGCACAATCTCTGTCTCAATTACTGTATCAACAGAATCATAAACCTTATTTATAACAGTAACTAAATGTAAGTTCTGTTGTGAGGTTTGTGATAAAGCTAGTTAACAGAAACTCAAAGTGATCACTGTGAATTCTTGAACAGGTGCCGACAGAAGCAAATTTGTAGACCTTTAAAGTAAGGAAAGAAAATATATGACAGAGACTAAAGAAATTCTATCAACGCACTTTGAACCGTGGTCTATAGAAGGAAATCTTTCAGCGTGGATATTAAGCAGATCAAACCGAATATTCCCCTAAAATCAAAATGTACCCAGAAACATGATGGAACACCACTTATTATTCCAGGTACGAAATACGCCTGTACGACTTGAGATATTGATAAAATAAAATAAAAAATCCACAATATTAAATAATGCTGTTTCATGGCGAGGAATACTGGTGTGTAAACGATTAGGAGCGACTCTAATGCCCTCGACATCGGCGTAAAACCATAAGCAGCATAAGTATAAGATTAGGGGTTACCCTGCGTGGGGGGTGTCGATAACATTCTGGCCTCACGTTCTAGAGGACGCGTTCCCAAATCACTCCAGGCGTAGGCCGGGATGCTTCCTACAAAAGGCCATGGCCAAGGCCTCGACGTTGACGAGGCGTAAAGCCATAATAATAATAATAAAAGAGGACGCGGTCATCCAGATTTCTGTTTTACCCGGTTTCCCAAAAACACACAGATGGTTCCTTCAAAAGATCGTGGGTGGCACCTTTCCTGTTTCTTGCCACCAGTCCTTTCCTGTCTCTAATACCCTCGACGCTGACGAGGCATGACGCCATGAAAAAGGTTAGGAGCTATCGAAAATGGTTCCTACGAAAAGGAAAAAGTCTCCTGTTTAAAGACGTAAGCAACTGTAGTAATGTCGATAAATAAATACTGACAAAGCACTTGAAGCATCTCCAGCAGTTTCTTACTTTTCGGTCTATTGCCTTTATTTAAGTTCCATTTTCAGCAGCATTGATTTTGTTTCCTTTTGAATCCTAATTAATTCTCAGATTGCTATTCTACTAGTAACTGGCATGACATAGCACTGCACTGCATATTTATTACGTATGGTCGATCAGTTTTGTTTAGTTTCCACTGTAGTAATGTTAGTTGCTTTTCTGGGACTTAACTTCCAGTTGGCAGTTAAGTATTTGAGTATAGTATAGCCTAAGAAAAGAAGATCTAGCAACATTGTGAGAAATACGTAAGCTGTGTGATAATTAGTTTCATATTATTCTTTTTGCAAAATTAGCATTTTTAAGGGTGAAACGGGGGTCTACCTTTCTATTCTATAAAATTATATAATTACGAAAAAAGCCTCGAAATCGTAATCAAGACGCATTCGGCTGTTGGATTTGATTTTGTTCCGGTCTTATCCACCCAAATCCAGCCTTAATGCATTTTGCAGAGCTGCTTTGTGATTAAAGGTAGAATGGAAGACAAGGAAAAAATCGGAGATTACAGTGGGAGGGGGAATGTCGATAGCAACACAACGACTGCTGTAATCGCATCACAGTCTGGCTGTAGTTTACAACGATTCTGATCAGCTGAGGCGAAGATTCATAATCATGTCTGTGTTATAACCAAGCAGTAATTTTCAATATATCTCGAGCATGCGAAAGAGCTTCTCGTGATTCTCGGCAACGTATGCAAAAAGCGGCCTCCGAGAGACCTGCAGACAAAAGCGACTTGTCTGAGGCTTAGGTAAATGGAGGCTTTTAGCTAGGGCGTGAGCGACGCGCAATATTACGTGAAAGTTATCATCGGTGAGCTGGAGGACTTATACCCAGACCTTTTAACCAGGGCAGAGTAGGATATAACGATTCATGCATAGGAACAGAAACAATAAAAAGCGCTAAGTTTCAAAGCCATGATTCTGAGAAACGGTGTTCTGTTTTCTGCAACAGTGGCATAACGAATAAGCGGGAAAATATATTCCGCCAGTTAAAACTGCAAATTCAGAGCGTGAAACTTTATAATAGATTTAATGCCAATCTAGTCATAATTTTTGTGCTAAGAACTTCGTTTTTTTTCTCTAATTACGTATAGCCATAATCCGAGCGGAGCAAAGTATGACGTCAAGGTACTTGGCCTTTTTCACACAAGGAAAGCATCTTTTCGTTGGCTGACCGCTGGAGTCAGATGAACAGGGTTCTGGGGCGTTGTTAGGCCGGTTAAATAGTGGGCGGTTTCTGCCACGGCGGAAAATTAACCGTCGCCGCCTACAGAATTTGTGATGTTTACACATTCAACGGTAGAGGGTAGAGCTGCCGGTGCTATTTCAGCCGCAAAACTTCAGCTGCTATGAAGAGCTGGCGAAAGGTGACGTAGTCGGGCATCAGTAAGTTTGATAAAGGAATACACTTAAGGTATTTAAATAAATTAACTAAAACATGGCGTGCATAATGCCCAAGTCATCAGATTTTTTTTGATCCTAAATAAACGATCTATGACATCGAGAGAAACCATTCTGTTTCACAAAGTGAATACACACTTTAAAGTATAGACTTGGCTCAGAAGAAGATCTCATAACATTTTGTCACTTCATGAACACGAGACTTGACCTATTTTTACAAGAATTGATTTTGTGGGATAACTATTACTGAAAAATCATTTTTATCCAAATTTTAGTAAAATTAGCATTTCGCCACTGTCAGATATTATTTAGTTGCAGATAGCTGAAACTATAAACTAGAAATCTACAGGATAAGAAGGGTTATGTTAAAAAATATGCCTTCTTTACTAAAAAAAGTCTGTTTTTATAAAATCAAAATTAAAATATTTTCAATTATCTCTAAAACACATATTCACATCTCTAATTTAATTTATTATCTAAAAATGAAATTAAATAAATTCTATTGGCTGAAGTAACACGAAATTACCAGTCAAAATATTTTCCAGCAATTTTTATCAAGCTCACATAACTAATAAAATAACTTTAAACCCCAATGATTTCTTCTTTATTTCACACCTGCTAGGAATGGTATAATTTTAATGGTGAAATACCTAGAAAAAGATTTCCATGCAAAACCTTTCGGGCTAAAACCGGGCAGTATTCATATGCTGTAACTCGCATGAGAGCCGAGATTTACCAGGGTATGATTGCAATGAAATCTTCACGAGTGTACCACTGGATTGCGTTGTAAAATCACAACAATTCGATGGATAGCTCCGCTGAATTTTGCTGCTCATCTAAAAAAGATGGCGGAGTTAGCAGTCAGAATATCCTGTTTTTACAACACAATCTGGCGGTACTCCCATGAAGAATTCTTTGCAGTGCTAATACGTTCTAGAAAAACAGTGTCGACACCTTCACTACAACGCCAGGAATATTTAGAGCGCTAATTACCAGGGATATACCGCTTGTTACAGGCGAAATGTTCAAATTTTTTTCTCGGCTAAAGCCATATAAGGCACTAAAGGTAAATTCGGATAGCACCATTATCAAATCGACTAAGGTTCTGAATTTTATTACAAATTACAATTATAATCGGCTTGTAGCGACAGGAACAACTTAATTGTTATCCAGGTATGTTTCCCTTATCGAAACAGTTCATCTTCATTTCACAGTACTGTATATTGGTGTGACAGAATGTTTAAAACTGGTGGCTGTTTTGTTTCTGTAATTGCGTTTGTTCAGTGTTTGATTAATCCTAACACTCGAATCATAACTGTTCAACACTTAAACTGTTGGTCATAATTATTTGAAATAGACAGTTGCGTGTTATCTTAGACCATTATTAAGATATTTCACATTTAACCATAAACTGCTGTGTTATTAGACGGATCGCAAAATCGTATTAAGAAAACTATTGGAAAGTCATTTTGAAAAGGTTGGAATAATGAAAAGCTGTGCCAAGTGCTCTGAATTGTTACAAGCAATTAACTATAACAACAGTGTCAAGCAATTAGTTTTCAGATAATTGCTGTTTAAGGAACCACAAATTTATGCTTTGATATCTATAACAGAATATTATACGGTGTTTTCCTCAACAATACATTTGATTTGTAAGAACCTGAAGATTACTTCACACAATAAGATATCACAATATTATATTTATAAGTGCCCTTTGAATATTTAAATAAAATTTGAACTCAGAAACTACTCGGTACAACTGCGACGTTGAGAAAGAAATTTAGAAAAGTTTGTATCAACATAGCATGCAAATGAAAGCCAAAAAAATAATAATCTATCTATTTCGGAAAAAAGTCTTATAAAATGGTGCTGGGATTTGCTTAGCAACATGAATCAAGGAAGAGATACTCTTCCAGGTCCATAAAATTTTATGAATAGTCTAAACACAACAGACTATGAAGTCAGTTATGTGATAAGGAAGAATTCAAAAAAATGAAAAAGTAAGGTTAAAGTTATGGTAGACCATCACTGTCACACCAGACATGTATTACGAATCGTCACACGCTCACCTAACTCGCAAATCGATCATCGACCGAGTTCAGAAAAAGCGAGTTAAGACCACAAAATGGAAGTGAATTTCAAAGGATTGCTCTGGAATATGGAAGACCTTTCTAAATCAGGGATTTTCTAATTTGTATTAACAACCGAAACGTATAGTTTTCTTAAATGACAAGAAATACAAAATTGTAACCACAGAACAGCGCCAACATTGCGAAACCGTTTCTAAGAAGAATAATGACGGTTTGAAATCCATTACTTCAAGTACTTACTAATTGTTTTAATCCATTCAATGGAGGAATAAAAGTGTTCAAAATGTTGTACGTTCCGTACTCGTTTGTAAAATTTATAACCGCATATGAGTCTCAATTTTTTAAAAGCAGTTTGATGCAATCATTCAATAATTGATACAGCAATTACTGCCGCCAATTGAAAAGCTAACAATAGCCGCAATTCAGCAGGAAATAAATAATTACAGAAAAGCTTAATTCTTCTCATTACTAGTTTGTTTCGTTCGTGTATGTTTATTTCTACTGTTATGAAGGTGTATGCCTTGATAGAGCATAAAAGTATTGTTGCGAAAGATAAAGATGAGCAGGAATATACACTGTACTATTAAATAATCTTAAATCTTTAAAGTGACAGGTTTCTTGTTTTCGTACTTTTAATTTACAGTTAATAGTAAGAAAAATATTGTTATAAGATTATGACAAATTTCTTCAAGAGGCATTCAATGGCAGGAGCATGAACGAAAATGTAGAAATGTGTTTGCTTTGTAGATGAAATACTTACTGAAAATTTTTCAGAACTACATATTCTAACAGTTTTGAGCAGTTTTGAATCGTTATTCGATTATAAAACTAGAAAATTAATTCCACCAATTAATTCCTTTTAATCATGTTGTAACATAACATACGTCAGAGCCATGCAAGAGTATCTGTGGCCGGCGTAGTAAGCCAGTGTGGTGCTATCTTTGTATAGTGTAGTGCATCGTTGACCGCCGTCGAGTTTAGTTGTCGACGCGGCAACATTTCGGTCGTAATTATGGAAATTGTGAAAAGATGAGAAGATTTGGCGGAGTGTAACGTGGAAACTAGTAATGTGTTGTATTAACGGTTTTGCATGGAGTGCAGCGACCTCAAGTGACTGTGGACATGTTATGAGTACTGTGGAGAGTGTGGGAGTTTGTGCAATTTAATTTCTCTTGTCCCACGAGTCTGCAATTCTCGGAAAAGGAGTCTGATTTCCTTATTTACATATTTATTTGGTGGTGGTATTTTCCGTCGGTGTGAAACCATAAGTTTATGAACTCAATAAAGTTTGGTCTGTCCATTCTAAAGTACGTGAGCTTATCATTTAGTAACCCGACAAACGTTAATACCTAAGCCTGGCGACCGCGGCATAAAGAACCTTTTGTTTAATCAATGTATATGTGTGTGTCGAATAAGTGACTTTCTAATAATCAAAATCCGTAATTCGCCATAAGCTTACATGGCGCCTCAGTGACTGGACGTGTGGTGAAATAGGCATCTGGAGGAGAACTTTCGATTCCCGAGCATACACACGGGGATAAAGTGGAAATAAAGTAAATTACAGTAAATTACAAGCTAGACGACAATTGAGTGCAGAGACGACAATAGCCAAAGAGGAAGAGATTCCACATCAGTGGCAGGAGTTGTTAAGTCAAAGAGGGTTAGTGGAGATAGTCTACTTGGAGACCGGTTGGAGGTGGCGCAGCCTACCAGAGAGGAAAGCAAATATACGAGCATTGCCGAGCGGGACCGAAGGTGGCCGACGGGAAAAACAGCGCAGAACTTCACGAAGCCGACAGAAGCCGAGCTGCGAACAGCTGATCCGAGCCCGACCGGAACCAGCCGACGGAGGCCGAGCCGAGAACAGCTGACCCGAGCAGCCTACAGTGAAGACGCGGAAAGCTAAGTGTGCGCTATTTGCTGCTAGCGAGCTACTGCGAAGCGTCTTTCCTATCCGTTCCGTTCCTTTAATATTTTTGTTCCTGTAATTTCAAATCACCTATAGGAAGGAAAAGCGAGTTGGGTTTTCCTCTCCATTTCCAATTCCTTTGTCATTCTAGTGACACTTATTGTATATTGACAACTCAGACGCTGGAGTATTTACACTGCGGAAGTAGTTTTGTTTCTAGTTTGCATGCACGTAATTCTTTAATATGGTGATTGCGTTTTATGAATAGCAGCGTTGTGTTGATTTTATTTGCTGTGAGTCGAAGGGGGAAATTAAAGTGTCTGAGTGATTATCTTTATTGGAGTTTCCCGTAGGATTTGTAAGACAAACATACCGAAAATGGGTGACGAGATGAAGCCAAACCGGGCTGAAATGCTGGCAAAGTTTTTTGAAACCCTTAATGATAAATTGGACTCTATGGATAATAAAATTGAATCCCTTATTAATAAATTTGATTCCAAACTTGACGATTATGGTGCTTTGTGGGTCGGGCAGATGGAGAAGTTGTCCTCTCAAATTTCCGAAGTAACAGAACAGGTTAAGAGGCCAAATGCAAACGTAATTTTACAAACAGGAAGCGAAGGATTACGGAAGAGGAAAATTCAGGAAGAGGTTTTTTATGTTTGATACTATATTAGGGAATGCCTTAAAGGATGAAGCTGAGACAAATTATAAAGGTGTTACGGCCGTGGAAACAGAGGTTCAAGAATGTCAAGAGGAGTTTGTGGAGAAAAATATACAAGATAAAAGCAGATGGAATTTTTTGTGATACACTTGCGAAGGAGAAGGCTAAATTAAGGGAGAATGAGGTTATAAAGATTGAAGTGGAGGGATTTTTATCTGTAACTACCGGAGAAGTAAAGTTGGATAGAATTAAAGCAGTACGACAGCCATATGGCTTTGAAAAAAGTGACTGGAGCGGGAGCAGTGGCCGACAGCCGGCGCGTAGCAGTATATACCGGGGCACTGTTGGTACCCGGGCCACAAAAGATTCTACCTCCGCAACACTAGCGAGCGCGGAAGCACAAGCGTGCGAGTTAGGTTACGCACTCGAACGTAATAATGTGGCAGAATCAGTCATTTGTATAGCGAAACAGTCCCAGTTTGTAGGTGAGAAGGATAAAGTTGACAGAAAATACATACGGTGGAAAACTAGTGAGAAGAATAAAATTGACAGAAAATACATACGGTGGAAAACTAGTGAGAAGAATAAAATTTACAGGAAATTCATACGGTGGAAAACTAATGAGGAGAATGAAATCGACAGAAAATCCATATGGTGGAAAACTAATGAGCGTGGGCAAACAAGTGTTAAATTACCCGATTGTGACCAGACGAAAAAAAATGTAATCCTGTCCTGTTATCTTCATATTTTTTTCTTCTTTTCAATTACCAATCCTCCTTTTGAGAGAAAATCTCTGTAACAACAAATCCAATTTTCCTTTATCTGCGAAGGCGCTAACAGCAATATAGCAGGTCGAAGTTGGTTGGTAAAGTGAATAGTGTGATGCGTGTGAAGTGGTGCTTTTTGACCTGAGTGCAGCGGGTGTTTATCTCGGAAGCTGTGTTTCTGATAGCAAATTGTATCATCTTAAAAACTGATACAAATTCATGTTTTTTTCTTTTTTGTGTTCTCTTGTTTTTTTGTATGTTTTATAGTTCTGATTTCTCTTGTGTTTGATATTTTTTTGATATGTTTCTTAGACTTAAGGTGCAAATTATTGTCAATTGTAGGACGGAAAGCCACCAAAGTAGAATTGTATAGTGATTTATGTTTTCTTTTCTTGTCTTGATAATTGATCATGCCTAATCTGTTCAATTATCACGAGTGTGACATAACAGTTTTTTTCTGATAATCGATCAAGTTTATTTGAAACCAGATCAATTATCACAGCGTATTAGCTAGGGAGTGTAACATAACATACGTCAGAGCCATGCAAGAGTATCTGTGGCCGGCGTAGTAAGCCAGTATGGTGCTATCTTTGTATAGTGTAGTGCATCGTTGACCGCCGTCGAGTTTAGTTGTCGACGCGGCAACATTTCGGTCGTAATTATGGAAATTGTGAAAAGATGAGAAGATTTGGCGGGGTGTAACGTGGAAACTAGTAATGTGTTATATTAACGGTTTTGCATGGAGTGCAGCGATCTCAAGTGACTGTGGACGTGTTATGAGTACTGTGGAGAGTGTGGGAGTTTGTGCAATTTAATTCCTCTTGTCCCACGAGTCTGCAATTCTCGGAAAAGGAGTCTGATTTCCTTATTTAAATATTTATTTGGCGGTGGTATTTTCCTTCGGTGTGAAACCATAAGTTTATGAACTCAATAAAGTTTGGTCTGTCCATTCTAAAGTACGTGAGCTTATCATTTAGTAACCCGACAAACGTTAATACCTAAGCCTGGCGACCGCGGCATAAAGAACCTTTCGTTTAATCAATGAATATGTGTGTGTCGAATAAGTGACTTTCTAATAATCAAAATCCGTAATTATCCGGTAAGCTTACAATGTCTTTCGCTGCTGCATCCATCTTTGTCTTATTTTCTTAAGTAAACACCAAATACAGGATGTAAATGTACCTGAACTGTAACATACCTTTATATTTCCAGTTTGTTACATTTTTTTTCTCATAGATCTTTCAAACACATACAATACGTTTTCTGTATCACATATATCACTATTTGTATTTACTAAAATAAAAATAGGAAATGTGTATTGAGCAAGAGATTTTTCGTTTGTAGAAACATCCCATTACGAGATAGCTCTTTTACCTAGATTTAGATAGTTTAACCCTACAGTTTTCTAATTTATTTCTTGGAGATGTTTATTTATTTGTTCTTCCGGTTTAACGCCTCGTCGACATTGAGGCAGGAGAGGAGGAGGGGTCAGGAACGGGGAGGATTTTCGCGTGACCTTTGTTATAGGAACCATGCCGGCATTTGCCTGCAGTGATTTCGGAAAAACGAAATATGGATCGCTGATTTGAACCCCCGTCCTCCTGAATGCAAGCCAGAACATTACCGCTCACCCACCCCAACCTAATTTGTAACTAAAAAACCAAGGCATGCTAACATTATTGATATTATGATAAATGCAATCCAAACCTGCACCCCTGTCACAGAAGAGTATTTAAGAATTTACTTTATTCAAAGTCAGAAAAAATGAACATTATTCAGTAATAAATTATCCTGTCACTTACAAAGAATTCTTTTGTACAGGACTTCGTCGAAAATTCTGAAATTTCTGTCGCAAATGCCTTTCAACTATAGTATTTTTCATACTATCAGCCATCACATTTAAAAAGTAATCTGATTATTTACGAGTGGAATTAGTTTGGAAAGCAGAGATCGAATTCAGCGACTTCATAAAAGCCAAGATAGAACTGTTGACAACGTACGGCTAATGACTGGGTCGATTTTGGGAAATCATTGATAACCATGCATTGAATGAGGGTACTCCAAAATACCAATCCCATATGTTATACGTCAGCCACCAGACAAGTTCCTGCCAGCAATAATCATTTCCAAATTCTATCGTATCAACAAAAATTCTTATTCATACAGTTACCATGATGCTAAAATTTGTTTATTTCTGCTAACTTTAAATTTATACTGATGTTCAGTCATGAATTTTCGGATATAGAAGTTTATTTTTCATCTTACGAGCATCCAAATAATTGTATGCCCTCTACATCAACAATATTACCATTATTATGTTTTCAACAAATAAATAAATGTAACATGGTTTTAAGGAGGTCTTCGTCTGATTAAAAAGTAGTTGTATTCAAAGTTTTGAAGCTTAAAGGGTTCAGGCAGTATTTATGTTATGTTTTACATATCAGCAGCTACTGAATTTGGTTGAATTAGTAGTTTCTTATATCGATAGTGAAGAATAATGACAGATTTCACTATAGTAAATGATTGACTGATATTATCTTTAATAAACAATCAGAAACATATGTCATAGGAGTAGTGTTATAAATGTGGACCTGAAGGAAGATTGGAACCATTGTAGGTAATTTTTTTAATGACTTGAGGAATCGATGCCCAAGTTCTTTGGATGTCTTCAGTATCTTCAAAGCAGCTCCATTTCCTGTAACTCCAGTTTGCAGAGTAGATTATTATCATAAGACAATAACTTCTGAGAGCACACACCAGCTGTCGATATAATTATTCTGTAAATCGATAAAGTGACATGATCCTGCCACTAAACACACACTTTAACACAGAGTTTACAATCGTAGCGTGGACTGTTTTGGTGTTTCATACTTGCTTGGATGGTTTTCTATTTTGACCAAAAGTATCAGCTTCATGAAATAATTGTTGGATTTACTGGCTGGTTTTTCTCTTATTTCCTGCTCCATTAATATTTGTATTTGTAATCTAGCTCTTGTCTGCATGAATTACTAATAGCCACTACCTTAAGTAATTCAATCTTGAATTGAACAATTGATAATTAAATATTAACTTATTACAGTTGGGCGCTCTGGCCTAGCATTAGGGAGGACATGGGTTCGAATTTCCGTCCAACAATCCAGATTTGGATCTTCCATGGTTTTCCCAAATCATTCCAGGTGAATGCCGGGATGGTTCCTTCAAAAAGGCCATCCCTTGCCTTTCCTGCATCAAATGACCTCAACATCGTCAATGCGTAATACCGATACTAATCTATTAATAAAGTATTAAATCTTCATAAGAGAAATACTTGTATACACATTTAAAATATTAATTGATAAGCATATATCATAACGATACAGAACAATGATAGGTTTATTATCCTACGTAATTGCGGCAAGAAAATTCAGTCGACACGAGATGCTGTATTAGTTCGTTACTGTGCGTATAGGACTGGATCTGAATCAAATGTTGTTGTTTTAGTAATCGTACTTCGTTTCTGTGGCTTTGTGATGATAATACAACGCGCAGGGTAGCGTTGCCGTAGAAGGCGTGGGGTTTGGTTGTTAGACTCTTGTCTTCGCTGTGTGAATCGGCGGAGTGCTGCAGCGGTGAACTCAAGTCGCGGTGCAGAGCAAACTATTCTTGCTCCAGGCGAGAAGTAATAGAATGTAGTTCGCAGGAAGTGGAGTACCCAAAGAGAATCTGAGTAAAAATCAGACAGAGAATATCAATGAGAATGTCTGCAGGTCCTCCTCCCGTCCAGAGGAAACTTCGGCACTATCCGTGACCTCCAATCTCCCTAATAGAAAATGTATCAAATTACGAAGTATTGGACCAACATGGAACCAACACACTGTAGATAACAATTTTTAGGCACTTATTTGTACTGGCAGGCTGGTATTCTTCCACTACCATTCTTTTTTTTTTTTTTTTTTTTTTTTGCTTACGTCGAGGTAATCAGAGGCGGGAAAGGAAAATTCGAAGGAAACCGAAAGTATTTTTTTTCTTTGTTCAGATTTGTTAAATGTTCTTAATAGTCCGAATAAGGTTTTAAAGAAAGAAAAATTGAAAAAGTTGCCTGAAAAATTCGGAAAATTTTAAAGTACTTTTTTCTATGGTCCAATTTGGCTATTTTTTAAATTTCTTTAAAAATCTGAATAAGGTTTTCAGAGAAAGAAAAATGGAAAAGTCGTCCGGAATATAGGAAAATTTGGTAACAGCTGAAAGAACATTTTCTAGGGACTGATTAGGCTATTTTTTTTTTTTTAAAATGTTTGCAGTAAGCTGAATAATGTTTTTAGGGAAAGAAAAATTGGAAATGCTGCCTGAAGATTTCTGGCGGAACTTAAGATGCTCTTTCCTATTGGATTTTTGTTCGAATTCCAGACCATAACTTATGATTCAAATGATGGATATGTAAAATTCTTTTTTGTTTTGTTTTGTTCCTTATTTCCGCTGCATGGGAATAACTCAATTAAATGTTTTCTATTTAAAAAAATGGAATTTGTAGCATGTTTCTGTGATTTATGTCATCAAAGTATTTAAAATCAATTACAAATTTCACTGACATAACCCAAAAAAGCAGAAAATAATAATAAAATAAAAAACTTTTTACTGTACCATGTTTTTATAACGGACTAAAAAGTATAAAATAATTTCCCTAATCCTTATGAAGGATAAAACCACATACAGATTTCTAACTTCTTCTAAACTGTCCTGAAAATTTATACTTGGAAATTTTTGATAGATATTAAAATACTTGTAAGATTTGTGACGGAAAACATTGGGCGCATTTAATACATAACTATAAGAAGTGTAGAGAGTAGTTATAAATGAAAGAACTTACTTAGCATTTCACATTATTTGCGGTGCAATAAAATTGTTAGTACAGCTATTAATGCATCAATTATCTGTTACATGCGCCTAATGTTTTTCGTCATCAATCTTACAAGTATTTTAATAGCTATAAAAATTCCCAAGTATAAATTTTAAAGACAATTTAGAAGAAGTTAGAAATCTGTATGTGGTTTTATCCTTCATAAGGATTAGAGGAATTATTTTATATTTTTAGTCCGTTATAAAAACATGGTACATTAAAAAGTTTTTTATTTTATTATTACTCTGTATCACCAATACAGTATTTATTTAAAGCTTTGTTCTTAAGTATAACCTTTAAAGATATCATTATTACATCTGTTTAATGTTCAACAATTATTCAGCACACTCTACTGAGATTGCTTCAGTTTGCTGGCATTAATGTTTTCTTCCTTACAAAAGGCTGAAAGGTATCAAAGAAAGCAAGTATCTCTGGAGGCTGATCGGTTTCACTACAATTGAAATGGAAGTAACAATAAACTCATTAAAAGTAAGGTAAAAGATAGAACTTTATAGTTGGCTTCAATGTATTTCTAAGCTTTTAAATTAATTTTCTTTCAGAACATAACAGTAAATATACGATCTTTAGTAAATCAGAATTCGGGAGGATGACGGTTTGAATCCCCGTCCAGGCATCCAGATTTGGGTTTTCCGTGGATCCCCCAAATCACTCCAGGCGAATGCCGGGATGCTTCCTCCAAAAAGCCATGGCCTAATTTCTTCCCATTCCTTGTCCCCAGTCCAGTCCCGCCTCTAATGACCTCGACGTCGATGAGGCCTAAAGCCACAAATAAATTAAAAAATCAGAAGTATTATTCATAGCTTTTTTTTTATCGTATACGTGCATGTAATACACTACCTTAGCACCAAAAATGGCTCTATATCATTGAGAGAAAACAGATTTATTTCTTACTTCTTTAAATGATGCGTAACAGACTCGCATGTTTAGAGAATTACTTCCAGGATAAGCACATTTTTACTTAAAATCAAGTTTAAAGTTGCGTATCATGTTGTTATTATGTTTATGACAATGATCAACTCTTGAATACCATATGCCGGCTCTTTGTTAGGGAGATAAATAAAAAGCACATGTTGTGCTACCATCCATAATCACGCCGCAGTGTTCTATCTATTCCACCATTCGACTATTGATGCCAGTTATGTAAATTTACACTTTCCTCTTTGTCAATATGAGGTTAAAACGGGGAACATCTGTAATACTAGTGAGTTCGCTCAAATGAACGCAACGCACGTTGGAAAGCTACATGTTTACTCAATGCATCACATCCAGGATTAATAGTACCGTGCGAACAGTCCAACTTAGAGAGTCAATTATTGAAAATATTTCAGTGCCTTCTTCGATTGAAGTTGCTAAGATACTATTTTCAAGCACTTCATTATAACTGGCCACTAATTATTTGTGATATCCTTCCCCAATTTATAAAAACCATTCACAAAACTGCCAAATCTTGCACTTAATTCTATAAAACCAACCAGTATCAGCTCCAATGTAGCTCTTTAACTCCTGCTATTACTGTTTGGAAGAAATACTGATTCCTTCGAATCCTATCAAGAATATCTCGCGAAACGTCCACGGTTTTGATTCTTGTACAATGTTCTTGTTCAGGAATAATGTGACTACAGTACTTTAAAAATATCAGTTAAATCCAGCTTAAAATGTATAAACTGCAATTTCTCTCAAATCTTACCTTAGTTACTTTGAAATTACTCTTCATTATTTCTGATTCGAAACTAAGTCACGTCTTTCTCAATCCATATTTAATAGCTTCAATGAATGTGCAGAGAATAGCCACCCGACTTTTGACTGCCTGCAACAGTCCTTACGAAAGTGTCATATAATTTATACGGAAAATATGCTATGGTTCCCAGGTAAACAGACGATGTACTTTCGGTATGAATTACTTAATAACAACCCACTTGGGTTGAAATTATAGGTTAGATGATATATGGGAAGTAAGGTGCCGTAATGAAGCATAAATCAATTATTCCTTCCCTAGAAATGTTAGGGATTTTTTTTGGCTTATGGCTTTACGCCTCGTCAATGTCGAGGTCATTAGAGCCGCGAAAAGACAGTTGAAGGAACGAGAAAGAACTCGGCAGTGGCTTTTTGAAAGAATTGTCCCTGCATTCGCAGGGAGTGATTTGGGCAGACCATGGAAAAACAAATCTGGATGGCCGGAGAGGGAATCGAACCCAGGTCCTCCCGATTGCGAGGCCAGAACGTTATCACTCGTCCACCACGCTCGGTAGTTATCGTGAGGCACAGATTGTAGATTAATTTTGATGCAAACATCACTAGTCATTAACAGATTTCTGTTTCTTTCATTTGTGAAAATTTCTCAACCATGCAGAAATAGAGATAGTGGCTGCAAAATTTATAAACCAAATAGAACTCTAGCAAAAAATTTTATAGTTTGTGTATTGTATATTATCAGTGTTGAATTTTTAAGATGCTACTGGGAGAATTTTTTTTTTTTTTTTTTTTTTTTTTTTTTTTTGCTTCGGGTTTTGTGGCTCGTCGAAGTCGCGCTCATTAGAGACTGGAATGGGTGGGGACATGGAACAGGAAGGAATTCGGCCACTGCCTTCTTGAAGGAACCATTCCAGCATTTGTTTGGAGTGATTTCGAGAAACTATGGAGAACCGAAATCTTGATGGTCGTACAAGGATTCGAACCCTCGTCCTCCGAAATGCGAGATCCGAGCCTTACCACTCACCCACGATGATCGGTGCTTCTCGCTGAAGAAACCAGTAACACTTACCTGTTTCGTTACAAGTAATAGCTAATCCTGTTTCTGAGGGCGCTAATGGCCCCACTGTCGACGCGCCTTAAAGCAACAACAACAACAACATCCTGTTTCTACTGCCTAACCCCAACCCCTCAGCTGCTTCTAGGAAGACATCATTAAAAATACCAAAACGTTACTGAGGAAACTGGAGCCAAAACAAATTCTCTAGTTTACTAATAGCAGAATTCAGTAACACTTGGTCCTCGCATTCTGCAGAATGCTGATTTGTATCTTTTTTTCTTTTGCTCATGTCTTTACGCCTGGTTGACGTAGAGGTCTTTAAAGGCAGGAAAGGGCTGAGAACAAGGAACGAGAAGGAATTCGGCTATGACGTTATGAAGGAAGCATCCCGGCATTCGCGTGGAGTGATTCGGAGAAACCATGAAAAATCCTAATCTGGATGACCGGACGGGGATTCGAACCCGCGTCCTTTCGAATGCGAGGCCAGAGCGTTACCGCTCGGTGCGGATTCGTTTTCTCGTCAAACTAGAGTTCTGTTTTCCACTGTTTCCATAAATCATTCCTTGCATGGACACATTTTCTTTGAATTGCACATAGCAGCAGAAATGCTTTATACTGGAACAGTTAGCAATATTTCGGGTGCATTGTTAGTGCCGTGTCAAATATAATACTGATTAACACATGACACAGAATGATCGACTAATGGGTATTTTTCAGGGCACCGTTAAAATGTTACTTGTTTCTATAACCTGTTTACTACATCAGGATTACAAGTCAGAGGTGGACACAGATATTTCATGAGTTCGTTTTGTCTATAGTATGGCAAAATGCTAATAAATTCTGTAATGCTTTCAAATAGTCTCATATATGGCTAATAACGTTTAGTGATTCATTGTCCTGCTGGCCTATTCGATATGCAACAGGCCTAGTTGCAAATCCTGTAGCAATTCTAGTTACAAATTGTCAACAGTTCTCCACGTGGAATGTATCTCATTTGTGCCACAGTAATTTATTCGACAAGCAGCGCAACACTACGAACACAATTACAGCTACGTTCAATACGAAGGCAGGAGAGAATAATTTTCCTGATATAGAATATTCTTTATTTTTAATACTGGTGATAGTGAAAACACTTTAATCACTTACACCTTTCATAAAAATTAATCCTTAAGATATGCTCAGTTCTGAAAACTCTCTTGTCTAAATTGTGCTATCCCTACTGAATGCAGGAATGTGTCACGTATTTCAAATCTAAATTAGGAATGAAACACAGATTTTGTACTTAGTATTATATATATGAGGAATTTTTGTACAAATAATTAAGCCTCTGTGTTCTAAAATGTCCATTTAAAGAAGCCTACGTCTAACATTTTCTCACCAAATTCTCTTTTAAGTCTTTCAAATTTTTTGAACTTTTTAACTTCTTTCATTGCATTGCTTTTTGCTTGGACGAACATTCGCTTTACTTGTACTTGCCATATCCCGTTTATTCAAACTATTAGACTTTCGGATAGTTGCAATGCACCCTCCACCACACAATTTAAGTGAACCACGAAGTAATAATAATAATAATTAACACGGAATGATGGTTGTTTGAATTAAGCTATTACTGCAATGCGACCGAGCGTGGTGGGTGAGCGGTTAACGTTTTGCCCACGCATTCGGGAGGACGCCGGTTCGAATCCCCGTCCGGGCATCCAAATTTGCTTTTTCCATGGTTTCCCCAGATCACTCCAGGCGAATGCCGGGATGCTTCCTTCAAAAGGCCATGGCTGAATTACTGCAATGCAGTCTTAGTGGGTTTGCTGCCGTCATGTCACGTCGGGGAAATCTAGGTTATTACTAGTTGCCGTGCATCAAACTGCGCCACTAATTTCGTCATTTGTTTCATCTATCAGGCCCTAAATTAAAATTATAGTTTTAATTTGACACTAAAAGCTTAAAATAATTCTAATTCTGAAGTAAGCAGTAATGCAGTATTCTACGACCGAGAATATAATAAATGCAGGTCAGGTTGATGTAATTTGAATAAAGTGATAGGTTTAACTGTAGAAATCTTTTTTCCTAGAAGGTCGTGAGGCAGATTGGTAAAGAGATTTGAGGGGTTTTTTTTTGGGGGGGGGGGGGGAGGTTTAGTTTAAAAATGTGGATTATAGAGACGCAGGCAGCCAGTAACAAGAGGTGATTATGCAGTAACACTTAAGGCTAACTATTTCCTTGTGACACTTATTTCTTATGAAAGCGCGATGCGATGGCTTTTATTTGCGTGTTGCTTATTTGTTGGGGAGACCCTGCGTGGGTGTTGTTCTGCCACTGCCCGAGTCTTCCATCTCCGACCTGAACACTACCATAGCGGAGGAAATTAAGTGTGGCCCTTTGTTTGTGATTCCTAGTGCTAAACGAAAAGTACATATTTTTACTGTGAAAAGTGTTATCTATGAGTTGGAGATTTGGGACTGTCACAGTATTTGCCTTGGTGATTACCGCAATCCGCTTAAAAACTGCAATGAGGCTGGACGTATATCAGCATTTGAATTTGGGCCTACTGTATCTTTCCAATACAGTGTATTGTTTATTAACCCGCCCATCCACATTATTAAGTTTCCGACACACTTATTTATGATTTTCTACTGATATTTTAGAGCATATTAAGACAGAAAATACAACAATTTCTTTCAATTACCGAAAACCGTGTATAGGGGGTGAAACAAAAATGAAAAACTTGGTACTGAAAAATCAAAATTTATTCTGTTCATATGGAAAAAACTAATGAATTACGACCAAACAAATTAAAATGTTTGCTCTGAGGAAGATTAATAAGAGCTTGACCAATACAGTAATGGAGGAGAGGCAGCTAATCCTAGCATTAAAATTGTAAATTAAACAAAACAAAAAATGTATGTCGGGCATAGATTCAAACTAAAGCTTTAAGGACATCAGCTTCTTTCTCCGAAAAATCAAAATTTTGCCGTAAATAGCTAAAAAAAGAAGATCCTTTACTCTCATTTTTCTGAGTTTTTTTCCTTATGGCTTTATGCCTCATCGACGCCGAAATAATTAGAGGAGGGAAAAGATTGTTGCCAAGGAACGGGAAGGAATTCAGCCATAGCCTGTTTTGAAGGAACTATCTCGGCATTCGCGTGGAGTAATTTGGGGACACTATGGAAAACCGAAATCTGGAAGGTCGGATGGGGATTCAAATTCAATTCGCACCTCCCCCCCCCCAATTGCGAGGCCAGAGAGATCATTCTCGTACTTAAGACATTGCCACGCCACCCCTAAAGTCATTCATTTTACCATACGTATGTTGTAGCCTATATGGCTTACCCTTCTTTTAAATAATGAAAAATTATATACATGCGCTTAAATAATACCCCGGTCAGGGGGTCAGAATGTAAAAACTGTAAATGTAAAATGTATTGTATGTTATCAATTACGAACAAAAAAATTGGGAAGTGTTTTTCAGGTGGAATGAACCGGTCTCTAAAATGGTGAAGCTAATCTTGTTTTTGAAAGTTCTCTCATTAAATTCTAAATCTCAGAAAAAAGACAAAAAATTGTAAATACTATGTGATACGCATAAACTATACATTTAAGCTGAATGACTATAACGTTTAGAAAGCAGACTTAGTAAATAAATGTAACCATTGACACCTTGAAGTGATGTCTTTCCTCATTCAAACGTTCCTGTGAAGGGGATTGGGCAAAGATATCCATAATGTAGTAGTAACCTATATGAACCAAGTTTAATTTCACAGAATAATTACAAAAGCAAAAGTCCATACTGCAAAACGAAGAAGTCTTTATGAAATTCGAAAAAAAAAGTTTTATTTAACTATGCAGAAGCTAGTAACGTAGTATCAATTTCTAGTTGCGGTAGTATATACGCATGTCTATTTAGAATTTGGAATACAATAATTTTTACTCATATATTTCATAATGCATTGTTGACAAATAATCACCGAAATAATTTTCCAGGCATAGAGATTTTTTACATCATGAACAACAAATAATAAGTATTTTTGAAGAACCCTTAATTTTCCACTTCGTTTGGGAAGAGTCTCAAAAATTAAGTCCACAGAATTTTGGAATTTTTGTAGTTTTCCTGCAATATAACAATACCATTAGTATTTACGCAAAGGGTGGTATTAACTGATTCAGGTTCAGTGACTGCAACTTAATAATGTTATTTATTAAATAGTAATTAACTTCATAATTCATCAGAACAACAAATCCCAAAAATGCTGGACGTAGATTTCCATTGCCCTAAATTACGTGTGGCTAAATTTTCCCATTTTTAATACGCTTCTAACTTATGTACAACTACTAAATCTGTTTTTCAAACTAACCCCCAAATTTCGATTTAACAAAGAAACGCGTAATTCCTTCGGCTTTAGTGTGTAGTCTCTATGTAACTCGTATCGCGAACAAATATTTTTCACAAGAATTTAGAATTGGTGAAAGTAGTAAAGATCGATAAAATCATTACATTTATGAGAAGAGATTCAACAGTTTAGTTTATAATTTTGGGACTCGGCCGTTATCGGACGAGGCTTCCTGATCTCAAATTGATGCATTTACCTTTCTCCAACTTGCTAAAACTATGTTTCATCATCACGGTAACGACCTGTATGTGGCACGTGAAACATAGGGGTTTTATATTAAATGAAACTTGATTTTTTTTTTCATTTCGATGTAAGTAGACTGGATTGTTATATGAGCTACATGATCAAGTTGGCCTATTCGTGGGATTCAATGAGTCAGAGCTGTTTATTCTCATGACACTACGGATAAGGTAATATTGTCTATGCCAGTGGTCCGTAAAAAGATGAAAGGTGTACCGCGAAATTTTATTTATTGTAAGGAATTAACTGTTAAGTTTTTTATTAGTTATTTTATTCCAGTTTCTGTGTTTCATGTGCAGCGAAGTGTTACATGCTATCATCACAGTTGTTGTTAATTTTAGTTGATATTACAGTGCTGAATCATGGATATTTTACGGTGTGCCGCGAGTTGAAAAAGGTGTGCTGCCATTAGAAAAATGTTGCGGACCACGGGTCTATTCCAGGCTTTCTCTGTGTAGTCTCTCTACTACAGTTAATTTTCATGTGAAATAAGTTAGTGCGGCTGTTACGAAGCCTACACCATGCTGCGGGGGATGAAAGGAATCACTACATAACGCCAACAAAGCGGGCAGGATTACAGAAACCTGGTCTCACCAACAAGGCTTTCACGGTGAAGCATTTATAGCCCCTAATACACAGCTGGCCAGAAAGTCTAGCACTTATTCACAAATAATTAAGAGACTTATTGATCGGTACCTCGTTCCGAGTTGCCGTTTTTTTTTTTTTTTTCCTTAGCGCACCATTAACATGTTTTCTAACCTCGTCTTAGTAAATAGCGTAGTTGGAAAGTGGTATGAGAAGAGCCCAGCTAATGAAGTCTCTAAATTAGAGCATTATTTTTTAGCGAAGATAGTTTCTGTGTTGAGCAAATCTGGAAACTTGTAGCAGGTGCGAAGGCGCCTGTTTGGCTGACCACGACGAAAGCAATCGGCAGCCTCGAAGAGGTTTTTTGGCGGGCGGAGAACTGAGGAGTGAACACACTGAGAATTTCTCGACCATCACCAACTGATGGCTTGTCGCGAGCGGCAAACGGGACCAGCCCGCTGACAAGAGGCCGGACGATTTCATACTGCCGCTCCACCTTGAGCGCAGGGACAACATTTTCTTCGCCTGCTAGGAATTTATTTATTTCCTGTCAAAAGAAACAAAAATACTAACAAGGGATCAAACCAACAGAAAGAGATAAAAAAGTGTAACAATCATCACCAATAACTTCATATAGTAGATCATTGAAAGTAAGCAAGTTGGACAGCGTTGTTACTGGCATTAGGGAGGTCTTACAAAATTCCGTTTGTTTGGCACTGCGGGCAATGCTGTGCGGTTTGTTCTGCCCCTCATTTTGTATTTGGATTTTTCTAAATTATCTTTCATCCTGCCTACACTGCCTCTCAGCCTGGTTAACGCTCTCCTTGTTTTCCAGTTAAGACTTCCACCTGGGGATATGGCATCTACAGTGGGCAACCATTGATCTCCACAGATTGAGCCAGGCAACTTTTGGCGGTACATCTAATGCAACCGTCGTCCTGAGGAGGTCTTTCCTAGATTTAAGACTCCCGAGTAATTCATGAGCCACTTTTTGATTAAAGCGGTGAATAAATGAAACCGTAAACATCAAGATTGAAGACTTTTGCAAACGAAGATACGAACCATGCCCTATCTGTGACTTGTGAATTCGACCGCTTGTTTAAAAATATTGATTACCGTTCAATAAGCTTCTTTATGTCAAATATAGAATTTAAAATCATAATTAATTAATTCGGATGACTTGTAAACCCATTCGCACTGAACCTATTCAGTCCAGAAATATATCACTTGACTTGCTTGGAATTTATTTATCATAATAACATTAAACTTCGCTCCATTTTGCTTATTTTAGAGATAATGCCGAGAAGTTATTACTCTCGAAAGGGTAATAACCTCAGTACTTATTGTGCAGCAGGCTGGAAAGCCGCTATGGCCATTCAGATTGGAAGAAAATCTCGTATCGCATTGGAAAAGAGAGGACAATTAAGGGTTATGAAAGTTGTTGCAGGACTTTGTAAATTGTCAACTGGTAGTTCGATTTGTAGTTGTGAACATAAATGGTGATTTTTCGTAATTGGTTACTTCATCCAATGACGGCAAACTTTTTGTCGTTAGTTGTTTTTTGCGTATGTGTCTATGACTCCATAATAGGGTGTCATTCTTGTATATACGAACAATAAACGTTAAACAATGGGATTGGACGTCGCCTCTTGCGGTGAAGTGATCTGGTATTATTTCTGCAAGTTCAGGACGGCTAATGAAAGCACTGCTCCAATGTTTGATAGGTAAGATATCTGTCGACCATTCATTAGCACCCACGTGCAGTTGCTTATCCAATTATTATAGGCTTGATATGCTGAGTGTATGTCGAAATGACAAAGTGACTCCAAGCAGAATATTGGTTCTGTGTTTCTGTCCCATACAACTCCTCGTAAAATTAGGAAATATTCCTAACAAGAAATTGTGAAGATCCCGTATCCGTAAACGCCGTCATTTAACCAGCATGTCCACGTGTAATTTTGCCTGTAAGTTTAATCTTCAACATGTTTTATGAAATGCGTAATGCACATAAAGTTTGAGTTAAATATATAGTTTCCTTTTATATAACTTTTTGGTTCACATCCCACGAGTTAATTAAATAATTAGGAGCTGGGAACAAATGCTTATAAGATACTTACCTACAGTATATACAAACAGCTACAGCACTTCTGCACATGTCTGGAAATAGGCGTAAAGTGAATGTTGCTTCCAGGTAAGTACTGCAATATTTATACGGCAGGTGATTGATTTAAGAAAATTTTATATGTTTGTATTAGATGCAATGCTAAGTTTTGGCGCGTTCAGTCAATTTTGATAGTAACTGAATAAATTGGAAACAATTGTTAGGCGCGTATTAATGGTAAATATGATGAATGTTGCAATCAAGTCATTGCGAGGTGGCAGATACAGAAGCCAAAAACCACTTGGTGTCATAAATTCCAAGTTTAATTGCAGACAATATCTGAGTGTGTGATCAACAGCGACAGATACAAAAACGACAATTACTTAGTCGATGACAAGATGTCTCTAGTTTACTTTTTCCTAACTGAAATTGCTCCATAATCATTTGTTGATACACTTTTATCCCTTTTGTTGACATCTAATTGCAATTGTTTCAACAACTATGATCAAAGATTCAAAAAATTTGATTCAAGTGCCGTAATAATCATTCGGGAATAATGTAATCAACATCTCTTAAGTAAGGAAACTGAAGACCCAAACATATTATAGTCATTAAAGATGTTCCTTTGCTATAATGCAGTAATTTCTATCAAAATTCCGGTATACAAAGGAATGATCATCAAACGATAAACGAAAAAGAAGTTCTACAGCAATATAATCCTAGGAAAGATGTGGAAATGAAATTTCAGTTATGGAAGTGCTTCTTATATGTATCACACATAATAATTAAAATTATGCCTTCGGAAAAATGCACGAATTTGCTCATTTAGGTGTTTAACCAAATGAGAATTATGTTAATAAGTTTTTATTATGTCGCAGAGCAAATACTCGTACATTAAAGTTCTCTCATTTTATCTAAGCCACCTGTATTATGAAAATAATATTAAAATTTCAAAATATTTTTATTCATTTCAACCGCAATCTTCGAAACATGGAGTGTGTTTTATGTTACTGAAATTAATCGTGTCTGATTAATACTTTTTTACATAAAATGTTATAAATAACATTTTAATGAATATTTTGAGATCTTTGTGTATGTGTTCAGGTCTCAGCGTCGGACACCAGTCCTGGGAGGGCGGCTGAGGTTCCGTTATGCATAGGCGTGGGGTTGTAACGTAGGTCATCTTTGCGGATGTTCAGTTGCTTGACATCTGCGGATGTGGATGCGGAGGTGGAAAAATAAATTTATAATTATTTAGATTTTAATTTTTATCAAAAATAAATTTAAAATCAAAATAAGTGCGTATTTTATGCCAAGCCTATTTCCATATAATACTGCCATACTGAATTATTTTTGCCTCATCTTTCAACAACATAAAACATGGGATGATTTCACAAATGAATTAAATTATTAACATAACTACGCATGCGTCTAAAGCCAATCTTTGTCATATGAACTTTGCGGATTTAGTGGCTGGACTAATTTAAGCGTCAAGCACAAGAATACGCCACCGAAGCTTTTTAAGGAAGCATTCGCATGGAGTGATTTGGGGATACAATGGAAAACCCAAATTTGGATGCTCGGACGGGGATTCGAACCCACATCCTCCCGAATGCGAGTCCAGAGCGTTTACGCTCACACACCACGCTCGGTTCCGTGTCCACCACCCCTCTTTCCACTGCTCTATTCGCGCATTCACAGTACAACTTGTAGGACTTACAATGATCCGATTTTCGATAAAGGAGTTTTGATGGGCCGTGAAAGGGGTTACAGGACTACATGTAGGGCGTGTTGGATGTTTTTGTACTCCCAGGCAACCAAAAAGGGTCCTTGCTGTCCAACAAACTATAGATATTGGAGGAAGTTATTGGAAAAAACATCCTACGAGTGAGTGATAAGGACAAATGGAGTGCCCCGAGAAAATATGAGTGAAAAATATTGCTTCGAACATTTTGATGGGCCCCTTCTATTAGCGTGAAGGGGTGAGCGCATCCTACGGTAGTTCTACACGGACAAGTAAACCGTGAATAGGCCGTTTTACTTGACATGCAAGTTCAAACTTGTGGCTTCGTCGCTTAGGTAATAACACCGTTCAGTTCATTCTTACTGATACTGCAAGATCACCACCAAAAAAAAACAACCACTTTGTTGACTTTTTTGTTAGCTAAGCGGCGATGGGCAGAATCTCGTATAAAAAGAAAAGAATAATATTTATTGCAATGTAAAAAAAATATTAAAAAAAATCCACTATACATTTGCATTAAAAAATGCGCATGCGGATATAGGATTCCACGTGGAAGTTCCGAAATTGTGGATACGGATATCCGCTACATGTCTAGTCAGGCGGAGACAGAGAGCGAGAGACGGTGGTCTCGGTGAGACGTTTGCGAGCGGGGGACGGAGATCAGCCGTAAGGAAGTTGCTATTGTAATGTTCTCTGTGTCTTATGGCACGTAATGTTTATTAGGGTAGTCGCAGAATAAAAAGACAAAAAGTCAACAGAATTTATACTGTCGTTATTCCGTCATTCTCGGATATTTCGAATCTGAACAAATGTTGAATGCAAGAGCTAATAGCTTTAGTTGACACTGAGGACCATAGCAAGGATTTTGGTTCCTTGCACTCAGTTGTAGTTCCGGGCAGAGGATGCTTGAAATATCAAGCCTATCTTAGTATACTTATAAAAACAAAATGTTTTGCTTGGTAATTCATAATTGATATATAATTATAAGTAATATTATGCTTCCTATATAAGAATAATTTCGTTAAAAGTAAAAAATCTTATATATTCAAAAGTTAAATACTAATCACATATTACAGAAAAGCTGTACGCTGAAGATACCTCGACGAGTGGAGAAACGCGTACGAGAAATAAATATTAACCAAACAACAGTTGCACCGGCGTATTTAATAAAAAATAATTATTAGTTTAATAAAAATACTACCGTTTAAAATTAATTTATAAGTAGAAATCATTTTCATTTTAATTTGAGATTTACGGCTCATTGATTTCGAGAACATTAGAGGACTGGAGGCAAGAAACGAATTTGATTTGCGAGAAACATTCCGATATTTGTCTCAGGTTATTTCTGGAAAATATGGAAACCCCACGCTTGGATGGCCGGACGGAAATTCAAATCCGCGTTTTCTCTATTCCCATATCAGAACGTTAACAACCTACCCATCATGCTCGGTGGTATTAATCAAGTGCGATATTTCAGACGCTCTACCGTATTGAAGGATAGTGAATCTACGTTTCCTGCATTTGATTCCGTTGATGTAGTGTGTAGTTTGTGTGATCTCATGCAGACACCATTCCAGCATTTGCCTGTAGGAAAATCGCCTAGTGAAAATTATAAATTTGATTGCAGGGGCTGATCGGAGATTCGAACAAGCGTTCTTCCAAATGCCTGGCCCCAGCGCAACCGCTCACCCACCACGCTCTGTTCGGATTTCAACATGGAGCTATTGAATCAAATAAAGCTGCGCTTTAACACACTAACTCAAACTGCCTGGCACATCAGTGTTAAATTAGTAGTACCGGATTTGCGGCATAAAACAGTAGATTTTTAGCTAATGTCATCGATAGCTGTATTGAACCATAGTCAACGTAAATAGGCCTTTTGTGAAATGTTAATGAAGCATAATCCCAAACTTATTTATCGTTAGCGTTTGATTAAATACAAAAGCTCAAATAAATTCGGATCACAGTGATTTTCGGAGTGATTGATTCACTAATTATTACTAATATCGCACTGTCTAATTGTGGGCAGTAAATATGTAATTCAAATTGTCTGACGTTTGTTGGTATCACGAGGTGTGGTAACGTCGCTTCACAAAATTTCTGCTACTAACTCCGATACATTGTTGGAAAGTAAGTTACAGTTCCCAGCTGTCGAGTTGCTTTCGTGTATGCAGGAATTTAAGAGTATAAACAAATTAAATGAAGCTTTATTCGGGGAAATAAATACATTGTTAGCTATAAAAAAGGTTTTATAAAAATATATTTTAACATAAAAATTTATTTACACGTATTTGTATCTGTGGAACTAGTTAGCACGATTTTCAGTAAAATAATTTGTCTGATTCTGTGATTCTGCTGTTGAGAAGAATCACACAACTGCTAGAGAATGACTGGCTCTAAGGAATCACAAATTTCAGAGTGGATTGCTATGAAACACACGGTCTCTGTAATGTCTCTAACAGCAACTGAAAAATTTCAACTAACCATATTTCAGATAAGTTACTAAGGAAAAGTGAAGGTGAAATATAAAAAGAGCTTCAGTACAGAAATTTTAAATCTAACTAATATTTGGAATACCCAGCGGAACAAGAAATTTCAAAAATACAGTTTTCGTGAAGAATCTAGTATCTGAACAATCTGTCTCAGAAGAATTGAAATTTTGTCAAAAATAGTATAAACTTGCTCAAGAAACTTTGAAATTTAAAGACAAGTTGGAAATATTACTTTTGGGTTTTCCACAAGATCCTATACGGAGAAATCAAAAAGAGGAACTTTTTCAACTATCTTATTGTTCTTTTCTGTAAGTAATTTAGGCCATCACCATGAAGACATCTGCTCGTTATGTTCAGTGAGGGATGAAGCAATTCTTAACGATATTGGAATGGTGTAAGCTTGTGCTAGTCTTTCTTATATTACTACACGTAATGACCTATGAATACACAAACCAAGCTTTCCTAGACGTAAATGACATGTAAAAATTCTGGATGGAAACGAGTTTCGAACGGCAGACTTCGGTTTCAACGCAAGTGCCTAAGGTTCAGCAACCGGATCGTTCTCATTATACGTTTAATATTTCCCAGTAAGAAATCGAAGCATTCCTGTACATTATTACCGACAACCACATAATGATAGTAACTTATTACTTATTTGTCGTATGACTAAGCAACTAATATAATACATATAATACATACAAGAACGTTAGTAGCATTCACAAATCGACGTCCAGTTATTGCAGCCATGCTATGAAGGAAGTTGTTGCATTGAAAACAACTTGAAATGCTCCATTATACTTCCTTAGAGGGCATTCCTTGATTATTTGCTCCACATTCTGGGAAGAATCTCCGCAGTCACAGACAGGAGAATCCTCAAGTCCTAACTTATAGAGTATGGCGTTGCATTTGGAGTGGTCTGTTCTTAGGCGATTTAGTTTAATTGAATCCCGGAAGTCCAATTGTAGGATCTTGAACATCTTGATGTTTCACTGATGCAGAATTCCAGCTTTGTCGCCATTTTTCTTTGATATTGAAGTCAAATACGTCATGCCATACTGGATTTAAGACGAGTGGGGGTAGGTCATTTAGGACCTCATGGATTGGGAGATCTTGTAAATGATAACAGTTGTAGTGTCTGAGCGACAAGACACCACAATGTTTTGATTTCGTCTCCTTTCGATCACTCCTTGGTTTGTTTTACCAAAGATATATGATCGTGTAATCAGAGATATTACGTTCCTACTATTACTTATTGCTAGCAATGAGCAGGTAATCAGTAATACAATTGAAAATGTAGTTGAAAGAATAGAGTGAGTTTAATAAAATCACTGTGTATAAGTACATGAACAAACATATGAAATAACTGAAAATAATGCATAGAAAATAGCTCTCGTGAAATTTAAAATCATTAGGCCTACTAATAAAATGTTGTGACTCGGAATATCTTTCTGAGCAAGCAGAAAGGTAAATAATATATTAGCCTTTACCTACAAAATTCTGCATGACGCCTTGCGAGGTGTCCAGTCATAAAGATGGCGAAAGACTTCTCCGAGCGCTTGCTACTGAGTACACTGTCGAGCTGAAAAAGGTGGTGGGGGAGTCACGTGAAGCTCTTACCATTGATTTAGTATTCTTTACTAGGAGCTTTAGAGCTGCTATAGTGGGGAGCTTGTTTCCCACGGGAAGAGCTTCTGCTTAACCTTGAAGCTCTACTGCGTGGAACGGAATTAAATTACTTGTCTGTAGACTTGAGAAAAATTACTTCGAGTGAAAATACTATATTCTATAGCTTAAAAGCCCTTAATATGATACACAGTAATTATGATAATAGTGATAGTAATTAAACCGCACCGTTCAATTCCAAATGTAAGTTAATCTGGATGCTATAGCTGGTATACGGGCGTATGCGGTTACTTAAAAAAATTACATACACGCGGTGTTTTATCTTTGCTCGAGTATGAAAGTGCTTGTGTGGACGACTGTACAGTGCATGTCGAGTATAGTGTGTTGTTGTGTTGTGGATGAGATATGAGAGAAAACAACGTGTGTAACTCAGTGGCAATCCATTCATGTTTAGTATTCTGAAAACCTCATGTGATTGCCAAGTTTAGACGGAGCGTGGTGAGATAGCTGTAAAGCTCTGGCCTCGCATTCAGCAGGACGCAGGTTCCAATCCCCATCCGGTCATGCAGAATTCGGTTTTCCATGATTTGCCGAAATCACTCAATGCCAATGACGGGCTAGTTCCTTCAAAACGCCATGGTCAAATTCTTTTTCGTTCCTAGCCCCAAGTCGTTTTCCACCTATAATGATGACCATGACATCGACCAGGCGTAAAGCCAATAGAAAAAAGTTTAACGTCCCCATCCGATGAAAGTGTCACCGTTAACAATTTCATATGACCACATTCCATTCGCATAGGTTTGGACTTTGGCACATTGTTTGGTTACTAGGAATCGTGCACCAATGTATTTTCTGTCCTCTTGGCCGAGTCTCCAATGATTCCTTAACGTACACCGGTCCACGAGGGTGAATGGCAACGCTCGGGCTTGGCATTCAGTTTAATTCCTCGCTAGTTTAAATCCTCGCCCGGTCAACCAAATTTTGGTTTTCCATAGTCTCCGGAAATCACTCCAGGCAAACGCCGGGATAGTTTATGCAAAAATCCATAGTTGAATTCCATCCAGTTCCTTGACCCCCATCCACTCCCACATCTAGTGATCTAAAAAAGAGTAGTTAAATAGATCTACATTTACTTTTTTCGGCTACTTAAAGATTGCTTTTGTGATGCCACAAGACATAACTATGGCGTAAGACTGATAAAAACTAGAAGTAGGAACTCTAAGAGGTAGTGTTAAATATTAAATGAGGAATGGAATTAAGAATTTCAAATTTTGTGATAGCAAGAGTGAGTCAGGCAGTGTCTTCCATTTTTTGAGATTTCGGGAGGCTGCTGTAGGTGCCATTATCCATACAATGGAAGCCTAGAGTTCAGTCATCCCCTTCCCGCCATCTCCATTGGCGCGGCGGAGACTTTGCCTGTCGCCAACCCACGGAACAGAAAATGTGTCTTCTGGGAGGGGTAGTACCTGTGGGAGCCAATGTATTCTCCCATTTGGCAGAGATTGTTCCCACCACAAGCGGGGAATTAGGTAGTCGATGTTGGCAGTGCTCCTCCCAAAAAGATACCAGGCAATCCAGAGTACAGTTACCCAGATGGTACCGGGATGCAATAGGTCTCCAGCAGGGGTGGATCCAGGATTTTGGTTTGGGGGGGGCTTGAGCGGACTTTGGTTTGGGGGGGGGGCTTGGCTTGAATGAAATTTGGTTCAGAGGGCTTGCCTTCAGTGGATTTTGGTTTTGGGGGGGGGGCTTGAGTAGGCCCTTAGGGTAGTACACTATCGGGGGTGGACCTCGATACTTTTGGGGGGCTTAAGCCCCCTAGCCCCCCCCCCCCGCCTCCCTGGATCCGCCCCTGGTCTCCATTTTGTTCTATGTGATTGATTGTGGTGACCGCCTGTACCGCCTGGCACCCAGTTTGAAGTAAGTTCATTTTCTCTCTCTCTGTACTCCTGCTCACTATTGCTACGGTGACTGGTAAAGAAACTGATTACATGTAAAGAAAACGTTAGTATTGGGAATATCTATTTCCACGATTTTTATGAGCTGTTGAAGTGCATGCGATGAAAAGCAATTGTGACAAATAAAAAATTATTTAATTGTAGAATTGTTTTCTGAACTATTTATATGAACTTGATTAATTGAATGACTTGTTGTAATTTCTAATATCGATCTTTGTGTCCAAATACTTGAGTAAAATAGACTTTGCTTGAATGTTGTGGTTCATCATTTATCAACTCAGTATAATATTTTCTTTTGTAATTGTTTCGGTCTCCTCCTATTTTGATATTGTTATAAGTGGATGCAGTCAATCTTCGGCAAAAAAGGGAATTCCGATAATTAAATAAAATTAGCCAAGAAATATTAACGGTAGGGGGTCTGAAGGTTACACTTTCCAGCTTTTGCAGCTGAAATTTAAAACAGCGGTCAGCGTTACAATTTTAGCCAGTGAACCAGGACGAGGAAAATTATAAAACATGGTTGTTTGAAATAACACATACAACTGCAACAACACAACGAGAATGAATGCTGAGACGGGTTGGCGATTGTCGTTATCTGCAGCCAGTCCATTCATCTGAGCCGGCGGTATAACCTATTTCTTAGAGGGGTTTACGTGAAATAACATGCGGCTAAAGGTTCAAGACTTTTCTGAGAACTTCACGTCTACGTTATAATGCTGACCTTCTTTGATTTTTGCGTCACCTTCTTGACAGAGCACATGTTACAGCTGATCGTTACGTGTGCGATGCCTCAAAATGTCAATGTAGCAGGAGAATGAAGCACAGGAGCAGTTTATATAACTGAGTTACTAGACTTACTGTAACACCATCAGTAATCATACTCTTTAATTATATCTACTTCCCTGCTGCGTGGCAACGACCAAAGCGCCGTTGTGCAGCTTTACATTCTACGCCACTGGTTTCTTGTTTCAGTCCTATGAAGGACTGGACGTTCCTAATTAATAGTCGTGTTTATCTTTTGTAGTCTCTATATCATACGTAAAAAACTGTGAGTAGCATGAATGTAACAACACTAATAAAGAAAAACGATTAAAGAGTGACTGGAAAGCTGTCTTTCCCGATTTATGTTCAATAGCAAAATAATAATAATAAAACAAACAAAAATTAAAAATATTTTTGGTACAACGGAAATCATAAATACATTGCCTACGCTTTAAACAACTGGACTGATAGTAATTAATGTTGTGCAACTTCTTCTGTCAGGATTAGAAATGGTAACTGGGAAAAAGCTATTCTGCAAGCCATTTTTAGATGCCTCTTTCACAAATTGTACTTCCACTTTTGCTATAGAATAAATTAATATTTTGTTTATTATAATAATTATAAATTTAATAGAAACCATGCTAAACTCAATAGTAATTAAAATTGTTACATGGTATGCTCACGACATTGTAAAGGAGATGGAATATCTTCAATTTGAACATCGTTATACTTTATAGGTAAGTATCCCCTAGATTTTCAGAAAATAAACGGTGAGTACATTGAAAAATACAAGTGCCATGCATCCTGTGCAACAGATCAAGCAGACCAAATTTATTCAACTGAACTACATAAATGTTTTAGAAATGATTACAAGCAAAAAAAACTATACAGAACAAAATTAAATGGGTGCCACTGAAAAATATACAGTATATTCCTTTAAATAAAACGTTATTACTGGGCATTTTAATTTGAGACAAAAAAAGTTCACTGAAATATTTAGCCCGTGCTAGCTCTGTAATTAGAGCAATGAGATTGTCTTGTTGGGTCTCTTACGGGCTTGATACAAATGCAATATTGTAAACAAAATTAACAAATTACCAGTCCATGAAGTCTCCACGTGTCTCGACGCATAGCCACATCAAATTACACAAAACGCGCAGACTGAAAAAAAGAAACACTACGTAAATTGTTATTTCCTATTGTGAACAGTGCACGTCTCAAAGGAACCTCCGTAGTGTTCTCACATAGACGGCAGCCATCGCCGTCGAACTAAAGCGACCACAAGATATCACCCATAGGCGAAGTTCCAAAAGAGACGTTCCAAAGCGAAGTGAAGGTGATACGTCGTTCTGCCACGCTCCAAGCGACCAGCCATGATGCCATCCGAGTAACTATGTGCTTTAGCGGCCATTGCGTGATGATGTTTCACAATCCCGCACACGTGAAACTAACATTTTTCTTGAATTTCACACCCTTTTGATAATATTTCATTAAATCATCCCTATTTAGAAATTTTTCTTATTTCTCCTGTCAATAAACTAATAAAGGCTTATTAAAAATTAATGGAATGAGGTTTCGCTCATTACAAAGTCACAGCAATCTTGCAGTTGTTGTGGTTGGTCTAACATTACTTGTTGACGGCTGTCGGAATATATTCACCTCTGGTTCTCATCAGAAGAGAAACGGATACTATAGCATTTAGAGAAGAGGTTGAAACATTTAAATAGAATTTAATCAGCACACCCAGCCATGAAATAATTTCAGAATATGCTTTCTCCCCATAGGTGCTATTCATTATTCCTTCAAAATTGGACAATAGCTTTGTAATTTGTTTCCCTACATCAAGTTTTGTGCCTGTGTGCTGTGAGAGGATAAAACCAGATTGTATGATTCCGCGAGCCTGAAAAACAAATATCGACACCTTCACATTCATGGAGTAGAACCCAAAGATAACATTTGATTTTAGAAGTAATGGCAATCCCTCCCATACACTGTAGTGTATCCATGGTGACGAACATAACATAGAAGTATCGTAGTAGTAACTTTATCCATAGCCCAGTGTACCAATATTTCTTTTGAGAAGGAGTGTTTTATCAGTCATTATAGTAATTAAATATCGGTACCCGTTTCCAGGAGTCACTAACCCACAATCAAGTGTCTCTATAAATTTATTTCTGTTGTTTCCATACACTACAACATAGTAGGTGGTGTGACAATGAGCTGCTCGTAATGGATGGAGTATGACCGTCCCTCGTGACGGACGCGATAGTGAACCGTAGAGCGAGGCGGTGGCAATGGAGAGGCATCGAGCCCGTGAGTACGTGATTATTCCGTTTCAATAACAGCCTGGTAAAACCTTCGTTCACATATTAATCATATTGTCGCGAAATGAAATCCGCATCAAGATGTAATGGGGCACTGATTATTTGTTGTAATTAATTGCAGCACGTAAATGATAAGATGTGAGTCATCATTTATTTGGTATGGTAAATAGAGTTTATGCATTTATTTTAAATCAGTTTCAATCACTTAAAACAAATTTGGTACTTTATTTACCAATGAAAATGCATTTGAGACTGGATCTCCGTTGCTTAGGTGCTGGACTGCCTTTTTGTATACAGGGAAGGATGAATGTCATCAGTACTGATGGAATTCTCACCTTGTTCTACACTTCTGTTTGTGAACGTTGAAACACTAAGAATGAGACACCTGATTATAATCATACTTATTCCATATATTAGGGACTTGACAATGCACAACTGATTAGAATTACAGAACACTTTGAGAATTCAGCACGATGTGATGTGGCCACGTGTCGCAATGAGAGCCTCTAAACATCGTGGCATAGAAACAAAGAAAGATGTATATAAATGAATGTAATTTTTCTAGGCGTTGTTTATTTATAAACGTTTCTCGGGAAACAAACCGAGTAATATTGTTATTAATGCACAATATTTCGGCGACTTTATCCTCCGTCGCCATCTTCAACTGCACCTGAAGATGGCAACGGAGGATAAAGTCGCCGAAATATTGTGCATTAATAACAATATTACTCGGTTTGTTTCCCGAGAAACGTTTATAAAAAAAAAATGGTTATCTTTCTGGGGAACACTCTGCCACGTGGTTTGTAGGCTCGTACACAAAACATCGACAGTGGTTGCAGGATAATTAGAACGAACAAGTTGCCGACCGACCATATCCCAGCCATGTTCAGCGCGTGACAGATCAGGCGAAGCATTCTTCGAAGAATGCTTGCACCTTCCTCGCCACATACAACCGGGCATTGCCCGGCTGAAATATGACATGTAGAGCTGCATTTTGGAGGATCAGTACCTCAGGCTCTAAAACCTCCCCGATTTTGTGGTTGCTATTACCTTTCCCTCAATGTGTAGGACATGAGATCACATGTTATAGCTGATGGAACCACAAACCTTCACACTTGGCGGTTGTCCACTACACCGCTCAACAATGCAGTCTGCCCGGATGAGTTCAACACGGTAGCATCACAGCCATCAGCAGAAGCCGTCGAACAGTCGACGCAAACATGTCCACATCAGTTGCAGTTCTTCAACGCCGATCAAACACTGTGGACGAAGCCGTTTTGTCGGTTACGGCCATGCGGACAGTGGCATTCATCCCACCCTGTGGTCACATTGTGAAATCCAGTACCCGCTCGTCGCAATGTACGGCCCACTTCTACCCATTGGTTCCACACACACTGCACTGACATATCAGTGTGCCCTGTGCGAGCCACAAGTTATACGGTGTGAAAAACCCGATCTCGAAGACCAATCATTCTACTACGTCATCACATGCTGATACTGCGCCATTTGAAATCGACGAGGCATACTGTCACTTACTTGCACGTTTTTATTTCATCTGAGCGTGGCGTAACACTGATCTGTCCGGTCGCACAAAAGAGGGCGCTGCTTGATTTAAGTGCACGCCATATATCTGGTACCTTAATCGCTTAGATATGGTTCAAGGGTTCTACAAATTATCCAATTTTGAAGTTATTCAGATCATTCCTTTTTGGTATAGCAAGTTTCACAAAGAGTGGTGTACGATGGTGATGTGTTGGTCACATTCTTCGGGTCCCGGTGACAGGAATGGAATGTGAGAGCTGCCTTGGAGCAAACGAGTAGCAGAGACCAGTTACTCCTGTGCTGCTTTCCCTTCTCCCATTAGGCACGATGACACCACCCGCATCTTCTTTCTGCCTGGCCAGATGCTGGCAGCTAGATTCTGTATCCTCGTGTCACCAGATTTAAAATGCCTTCAACTCGTTCAGGGCCTCCGTAATAAAAGGTGTGGTATGAAAGTATAGTCTAATCAACAATTCAGACTCCCTGCCCGCACATACCATAAATTATTAATAGCGCGTAAACCAAATGGAACGCGTAGCCTCTCTGTTCCTTTTCCGGCCACATTTTATGATGGAGCTCTGCAACCCAATGGACTTGCCTTTTATAACCCACGTAATGTATCTGACGAAAGCAGTTTAAGAACAGTACATTCTTTTTGGCTTATAGCTGTCAGTCCAGGAAGATGTGTTTTCTAATGAGTTACCTGAACAAGCCACAGTACTTTAGAAAGGTCAATGCTGAGTTTCAGTAGGAAAAACGAAGGGATGATTACATGACTTTAAGAAATCTTGGAGAAAACGTATATTTTTCTTTTTACTGGTGTCATTAGAATTGGAAGAGAGTGGACGATAAGGGACGGGAAGGAATTAAGTAGTGTGTGAAGGAACCGTCCGGTATTCAGATAAAATAATTTCGGGGAATAATGGATAGTCAAAATGTGGATGGCTCGTCCAGGGATCGAGACCGATTGCTAAGACTGACTTGAAAAAAACATAAACAGTGTCGTGGGAGTTAGTTTTCAGAGAAGTGCTCTAGTCAGTTAAAATCGTATAATGCTTTTGATGTCTTATATAGTCTCATGATTCTAATTAAGACGGCGAATAACTACATAACTAAATTTTGTGATGATAATCCTGTAATCTTCACTCCTAGAAGGGTAGCAACCTTTGGTCGTACGTCTGCTAATAAAACTTACAGGAAAATTAACCGTGTGAAACAGAAAAACAAGCATTATCATAATGTTTCACTACAATAAATACTGAAGAGCAATTGCATTCGCGATATCTGCCCTGTATCGTGTAACACCTTGTAACGAAATACTGAAAAATGATAGACATAAATTTGTTGAGTAGTATTGGTGGTTTAACCACTCACTACTACTTAACGAAGAACGTTCAAACACTTGTGTACTAATAGGCTCCTCTTCGATTTGCACTATGAAGAGCAATTCAAATTACTCAGTTAACCTGAAAAAACTATCCCGGGATTAACGCTTTCAATAAAAAAAAATTATTTACTACCTATTAATTGTTATTTTATGCAACTTTCAAAAAACACTCACCAACTTTATTCCTTGAAACTATTATAAAAATTTCGAGAAATTCAAAAAAGAAATTATAAAGTATTTTGAAAATTTCTGTTGCTACAGTAGAGAATTCTGTCGTTTTAGAACGCAAACACTTGACTTCATTTAGCTGACACTTAATCCATCACGTTGGTGTAAACATTCCCTAATATCACAAGTCGACTACATTAAAGCCAACACTTTACAAACTCTGTTTGAATTCACTAATTCTTAATTCAAACAGACGCCCATTAATTCGTTTCTACAATCCTTCATTAAAAGTGATCCTCAAGATGTGATGTCGTGACTGTACTTAAAACTTTTGCCGAATCTCAATCTGTAACTCTTCTCCCCACGCGAAAAAGTGGTTTTTAGTTCCCTAAAATTACCTTCCCCGTGTTCCAAACTATAATTAGGGCGAGCGAAGTGAGCCCTTACTCTGGGCGACTGATTGTGCACACCTGGTAATACACTTTTTGAAAAAACTGACGCACCCAAAGACGTGAAATTTAACATACTAATTCAAAGTAAATTCTAGATGTGCCATCCATCATTATTTTTGCAAAAAAACAAATAAATTATTTTTATTCGTGCATGCTGGCAAGGAGAGGTCTTCAGTTTCGAAATCGCTATCGTAGAACGAACAAGTTTGGTAAATAGTACGTCACCTGTGGCTTCTCGTCCTAAAGCAGTTCTGCCTGGTGGGCCTCCATTTAAGAGACATCGGGAATTAAAAAGTGTAAAAATTGTGCCTAAATGAGTTATACCGTTACGGAAGACCAATTGTTAATAACGTCGGTTTAGCCGTACGTGTTGAGGCGGTGGATTCATCAATCGGGGGTCCTCAGTTAGATCCCACCACCCCCCAAAAAAATTTCTGTTTGTATATTTTTTATTGCTATTTGATTTTGTAGCATTTCAAATTTGTTGTCTCCAAATTATTTATTTTCTTTTGAGAAATACACAAATGATGAATGATGTAAATCAAAGAAACATTTGAAACATAAAATACTTGCACACAAAAAACATTTTATGATGGGTATCCTTCCACAGTCACTTATTCTCCAGAAAATGAAATATTAATTTATTTATTTTTATTAAAGAATATCTATGGTTGTGGAATGTTCTTTGTAAATAAATCTGTGACTTGTGTAAATGTAGATGCATCGGTTTTGTAATTATGCAAAACAAACCTGCTCCTTCCCTTAATCAGTTATTTAAATAACTATATTATTTTACTGACAGACTATAAAGTTTAATCAAAATCAAAATTAAAGAATAAAATGAAGGTACACCTAATCGGCACGCTTCAACTTAAATCGAAAATAACATTGTAGTTAACTCAACTATTGTTGGAAAATGAACTTATGCTCCAGAAACAGAGATTTTTTTTTTGTATTAATGATGATCTATGGTTGGTGAATGTATTTTGTAAAAAAAATGTGTGACTTATGTAACTGTAGATGCAGCAGTTTTGTAATTATACAAAGAAATCCCGCTGCCTCCCTTAATCGGTTATTTAAATAACCATATAATTTTAATGATAAACAATGCAAAGCTTAATGACAATCAAAATTAAAGCACACTCTACATGGAGATTTTGAGAACTGTTTAACGGGAGAAATATGTTTACACATAACTGAAACAAACCAAATATACATGCAGGTCGGTAGTTTAATGAAGCCAAACACAAGAACCATAAAATGTTTAATAAAACGAGAGGTCTTACTATGCAATGGAATCACCCGGAATCCGTTTCAATAACACTGTCTGCATTTCAAAGATAATGGCTACATCTCCAAGATCACCGAGCGTCTGATATCGACCAGTTTCTGTCGATGAAGTGACTAAACGAAAGCTGTTGTCATCATCATATCTTCATAAAAATATTCCGTAATTTGCTGTATTGTTCTCCTCTCACCACGAATTCCCAGTCGGTTAAGGCTCTGGCCTCGCATTCTGGAGCACGCGGGTTGGAATCCCCGTCCCGGCATCGTGATTTAAGTTTTCCATGGATTTGCCAAATCACTCCAGGCAAATGCCGGGATGCTTCCTTCAAAAGGGCCTTAGCCAAATTCCTTTCCGTTACTTGCCCCTAGTCCTTGCTGGAGTCCCACTATTTAAAAATGTTCTACAATCAAGCACAGCCAGTCAACTGCGTGCTTCAATGTGGAAGAAGGGGCGTTATTCTGTGTTTTTGCTATAGAATTGTGTGTCATAGCTTTTTGGTGTAGTAGAATGAAGAGTTGTAGTCAAGATAACGAAACGATACGGATCGAGGTAAGTGACAAAAGCTGATTATTTTTATTTGGCGATTTTCTTTAACATGAGCAGTTTCTGTGTTATATGCGTGCAATATAGTTTTGAGTTTTGAGACAAGTCTACTGACTTTTTGTAATGAAAGCAGAGTGGCTTCCATCTTTATTTGCCACTGCTGCTCATAACTTTTTGAGGAATTGACGAACAAAATTGGTACCGTAGGAGCAGCAAGGCACATGTATATTTGCTGTCCTAACCAGTGTACCTATCTAGTGTACAAATGTTTGAAGGTGAATGCAACTGAAAACTTAAGGAAAGTTCTGAACAGAATTGAAGTTAAATTTTTGTACGTATTTGAATTGGTGTGATGAAATTTCAGTCATCTGGTTTCCCTTGTGTTCGCGGTTCATATTACACACGTTCTATGATTCTCCACTTACATAGGACGCGGGTTCGATACGCAAACTAGAATTCAATTCTTTGATTTTTTTTCAGGCGAACGTTCTCCATACTATAATAAACATACGTAATCCTTCAGTTAAAAAGTGTTTAAAACGGCTAACAATAATTTCACTGTCAGGTTTGCATCGCTTTAAGTAAATAAAGAATTTTCAGAAAGAAAAATTAATTCTTTTGATCAATCGAGTTTTCCTTTAAGATGGAAGTAAGGTACGAAAATGTTACTATGAAAATAAATACAGAATGTACATAATTACCTTAAATATTAATTCAAACTTTTCTTTTCGGACCGTTAAAAGGAAGAAATATTTCACATAATTAATTCATACCTTGTGAAAGTGCGTACAATGCTGACATTTTCGTTCCTGTATTACTATTCCTGTGCTGGAAAACCGATATAGTATTATCATTCAATTATGTCCCATCAAAATTTTTCCGATCTTTCACTGATCTTATTAGGGTGAGTGAAACTAGCTGAAAATTTTTAGATTTTGGTGGCAAACGTTTTGAAAAAACTACTGTACGTCTAGACGTGAAATTGAACATAAATTAGCTCTCCCTAATAATTCAGAGTTATCACTAGATGTGTCATTAATCATTATTTTTACAAAAAATGGTAATAATTTTTATTACTTTTATATTTAATGCCATGAGTGATAATAGTTCGTTTTGAAAATTATATTCATTCAACTTATAATAATTGTTTAAAAAACATAAAAACCGCCTTCAAAAAAGGGTACTAAAATTTTAAAATAACTTTATACCTTGCTTAGAAGAAAGTAAATTTAAATGGACAGTATTTGAAATTACTGTTATTGAAATTTGTACATTAATTAGTTATTTTTGGAGTCGGTGTCAGCTGTCAGGTCGTGCAGACCGAATTACGGAACTTTATTTGGTGTTTGAGGCGAACCGAGAATACGTACAAAAATTCCAAATATTTTACAGCTTAGAGAAACAAATTAACGGTATATTATCTGTGGCTCGGCCTCGTTGGTTATCCAGGCATATCTCTGGCGCTACAGTGTCAGTTGGTAGGCTGCATCATGCAGTAAACAATTTATAGTTAGTATAATTTCGGTGTATCATCTATATGTTTCAGTTTTGTTGAAAAATGTTTCTAGAATTAATTGTAGGTAAGTAGTAAATTGTGTTTTTATGTATTATTCTTTTTTTTTTTTTTCTTGCTTTGGCTGGCACCGACTCCAAAAATAACTAATTAATGTAAAAATTTCAATAACAGTAATTTAAAATACTCTCCATTTAAATTTACTTTCTTCTAAGCAAGGTATAGAGTTATTTTAAAATTTTTAGTACGCTTTTTTGAAGGCGGTTTTTATGTTTTTTAAACAATTATTAAATTTTTAAATTTTTGGTGGTATTATAGTTAATTTGTATTTAAATATGCTGCAGCAGTTCTCATTTTGGGAACGTCCTGGTAGCTCAGTGGTTAAAAAAATATCTGTCTTTACAACAACAGTCAGAATGGGGTGAATTGGATGCTGTGTTAAGGAGTGTCAGTTTTCATTTTGGTCCACGCTGTGTTTCGATCTAATCATAACATCTGTTTAAGCTGCTGCTCGATAATCGAAACATGTAACATCTGGACATTAATACATACCACATACACAAATCTGTCTCTGGAATATATCTGTTCGTTCCGGCATTACACAGAAAATATAGATATTTAATTGGTTTTCACAACATAAAAGCTAGGGGTCCAAGTTGAAATCTGAAGTACATGTTGAGACATTAGGACACATACATTTTATATATATTCTGCAATGACTTAAAAAATAGCTTAATTGATTTTGACGGTACTTAAAACTGTGGATTTTGTAAAGAACATTGGAAATTATAAACGATGGGGGTAAAGGAGAAGAGGGATTGCGCTTTTGTATACCAAATGTAGACTGTCTTTTCTGATTGATTTAAAGTCTACGTCTGTAAATTTCTATTGATATCATATAAAATTTTTAGGTATGTATAAAAAAATAATTGAGGGCTGTGGAGGTGAAGAGTAGTTTGGTTTTTGTTAAGGTAGTGTGGACAGTATTTTTCTCTTTGTTTTGAAGTATACATGTGCAAAGTTCCATCGAAACTAGATAAAAACTGTAGCTTTGTGTAAAGAACATTTACAAAAATTAAATGGGGTAAGGAACTGAGCGGTTGGGTTTTGTAAACAGAAAGTTTCTCTTTGTTCTTAAGTATACATTTGCAGTGTTCCATCGAAATCTGATGAAACCGGTAAGGTATCTATTAAGAACATTGGAAATTAGGAGGGGTAGGGGTAGAAGGGAAAAGGGGTTGCGCTTCTGCAACCCTAATTTAAACATCAATTGTTATGTATTTTTTAAAAGTATATGTGTGCAAATTTTCTTCAGAATCAGATAGGAATCTGTGCTTTGTGTAGATTAAAGGGGTGGAAAGGGGAAGAGAGGTTTGGCTTCTCTAAACCAAATGCAGACAGTATTTTTCTGTTTGTTTTGAAGTATACATGTGCATACTTCCTTCAAAATCAGATAGAAACGGATAGCTTTATATAATGAACATTGACAGTATTAAAGGGGTAGAAAGGGGAATAGGGTTTGTGTTTTTGTCAAAGTAATGTGAGTAGTATGTTTCTTTTTCTATTTGCTTTAAAGTATACACATGCTGAAGTTCCACCGAAATCGGATTAAAATGTGGGTTTGTACAAACATTAAGGGATGTAAAAGGGGAGCTAGGGTAGTTTTTTTATTTTTGGTCAGAAATCTTGTACATAAAAAAATACATATATGTGCCAACTTTCATAAAGATCGGTCAAATGGTGTCAACTGTAGCTTTTCAAAAAGAAAATTGACAAAAGTAAGGGGCGGAAATGGGGAAAAGGGTTCAGTTTTTGCAAACCAAAAGCTGACATTATTTTTCTCTTTGTTTTACAGTAAAAGTTTGCTAAGTTCTATCTAAACTGGATAAAAACTGTGGGTTTGTATAAAAATTAAACGGTTTAATGGGGAGTGGGAGTGGTTTTTTTATTTTTTGGTCAGAAACCTTCCTCGTGAAAAAATACATATAAGCGCCAATCTTTCATGGTAATAGGTCAAACGGTGGCGACTGTAGCTTTTATATATATATATATATAAACATTGACAAAAATTAAGGGGTTGGTAGGAGGGAGAGGGGTTGAGCTTTGGCAGACCAAATGTTGACAAGATTTTTCTGTTTGTTTGAAAGTATACATTGGCAAAGTTCAATCAAAATCAGATATGAAATATAGGTTTCTATAAAATTAAGGGGTATAAAGGGGGAGATGGGGTGGCTTTTTTATTTTTTGGTCAGAAACCTAGTTCATGAAAAATTACATGTATATGACAACTTTAATGGAGATCAGTTAAATGATGTCGACTACAGTTTTGTATAAATAACATTGGCAAAAATTAAGGGGTGGATAGGGTGAGAGGGGTTCAGTTTTTTCAAACCAAATGTTTACAGCATTTTTCTCTTATTTTTGACTATACATGTCCAAAGTTCCATTGAAATCGGATAAAAAATGTGGGTTTGTATAAAAATTAAGGGGTAGTAAAGGGAGAGAGGGGTGTTTCTTTTATTTTTTGGGGTCAGAAACCTTCTCCATGAAAAATTACATGTATATGCCAACTTTAATGGAGATCAGTTAAATGGTGTCGACTTTAGCTTTGTATAAAGAACATTGGCAAAAATTAAGGGGTGGATAGGGGAGAGGGGTTCGGTTTTTTCAAACCAAAAGTTGACATGTATTTTTCTGTTTATTTTTTACTATACATTTCCAAAGTTCCATCAAAATCGGATAAAAAGTGTGGGTTTGTATAAAAGTTAAGGGGTGTAAAGGGTAGAAGGGGTGGCTTTCTCAATGAAATTCATATGGGACCACTTTGGAGGTATACTCTATCCACTATAAAAATTTCATTTAAATCGGTTCAAAATTGGCGAAGATATCGCTAAACATACATCAAAAAAAAAAAAAAAAAAAAAAAAAAAAAAAAAAAATCAGACGAATTGAGAACCTTCTCCTTTTTTGAAGTCGGTTAAAAATAGTGGTTATGTTCCGATTCCACCGACAAGCAAATTTTTTAAAATACGGAATATCACTTGTACAAGAAAAAAATTCCATTGCAACTAGCTTCCGCAATCACAATTCATAAAACTCAAGATTCAACATTAAATAAAGTTGCTGTAGATATTGGTGAAGAAGAAACCTTTGTTGGTTCGAAATATGTTGGGTTATAGAGAGTAAAAACTTCAGAAGTACTAGCATTAAATAGAAGATTTTCTTATGACAGAATTAGTAATATTAAAAATTAGAGTATGTTAAAATGTAGAAACTTGAATAAGAAATTTTGTATCCGATTAAAAACAAATAAAATAAAATTGATATTTCAAATATTAAAAGATTGCGTCTTATTATAAACTATTTTTTTTCAACAAACTAAAATCACGGATTTTGATGATAGTAATTTATTTAATTATATATAATATTTTTTATTACAAAACTTCGCGAGCCACCACAAAGCCATGATTTTAGCTAGTTTTAACACATGGCGAAAATTTTTCAGAAAACATAGTTTATCATAACCTCCAGACGAATAGTGGCAGCATGTTTCACCACTATTTCTCACTTAAGGTTCAACATCCATTAACCTTCTATATATGCCAGCATATATCATAAAAATCTCCCAATAGCGCATATCTACAGTGCCTTTGAGACATTCTTATGAAGGCGAAAATTCATGTCGGCATCGACTTAATAACACATTGGAAAGCCTCACGAAAGGATTCACAACAGCTGAATGATGTCCCCAGTTCGCAAAGATTTGCGGATTCTGGACAGAATCGAACATCTCTTTCGATGCCATCTCAAACGTGCTCTATGCGACTGAGGTCAGGTGACATTGCTGGCCTGGAACCATGGATCATTCGGATACAGTTCTTGAGCAATAGGATAGTGAATTGTCATGTTGAAAGAACGGGTATCCGATGCAACGCTGGAGACGAACATACAGGAGCACATGATCAAGAAGGATATTCCAGTAACGTTGACTTGTCTACGTTAGCACTCTCCAGACAATTATCTTGCTTGCAAGAAGGATCCATCACTTCCAGGTGCTTGCGACGTACTCGTACCCTGACATCGGCATGTATCAACGAGAATTTCGAATCATCATTCCCGGAAGCATTTACAAATATTTGTGATGTCTAATGGCGATGTTCTCGAGTTGCATTGATGTGCAGCCAGCAGAGGTATACTAGTTGAATGATGTATTCTGTACCCCATAGCGTGGAGATTGTTGTGTATGGTATCGATGGTTGTACTTTGCCATGCACCAGCAGTACACTGATCAGCCATATCATTATGACTATCAATCTACTATCGATAAAAACCCGTCCAGGCGACAGCGTCACCTGAGGAGGAATGACTGCTAGTCGGACACACGCACTGTGCATGTAATATCAGTGAGCGTGCTATCCGTGTTTAGAATGGGGAAGCCGCGTGATCTATCTGAGTTTGACCGAGGAAAGATTGTGATGACCCGGAGGATCGGCGCGAGCATTTCTGAAACTGCGGGTGTTCGAGGAGTGCTGTGGTGAGTGTCTTCAACAATGGGCGAAACCAAGGTGAAAACACGTCCGAAAATCGAAGGTTTGGCGGCCAGCCCTCATTACAAATGTCGGATGTCGTAGGCTGGGCAGACTGGTAAAACAGGACAGGCGGTGAACTGTGGCGGAACTAACATCAGACATTAATGCTGGGCAGAGTAAAAGTGTGTCTGAAAACGCAGTGCACCGAACACTCCTAACGATGGGCCTCCGCATTCGACGACCCATGCATATGCCAATGTTAACACCACAAAATCGCCAACTACGACTGAAATGGGCACGTGACCATCGTCACTGGACGTTGGCGTAGTCAGAGTGTTGCATGGTCTGATGAATCCCGATACCTTCTTCATCATGCTGGTGGGAAGGTGCGAATCCGTCGTTTTCCAGGGGAACAGCTTCTTCTCACCCAAGCTGGCGGTGGCTCAATTATGCTCTGGGGAACATTCACGTGGGCATCCACGGGTCCAGTTGGAGCTCGTGCAGAACACCATGACGGCTAATAGTCTAAGTATCGTACAATGGTTACCGACCACGTACAACCCTTCATGACGACCATGTTTCCCAACGGCAGTATTTTTCAACAAGATAATGCGCCATGTCACAAGGCCAGGAGTGTGATGGACTGGTTCAAGGAACACAGTGGCGACTTTCAATTGATGTGCTGCCCTCCCCCCCCCCCCCCAACTCGCCAGACAACCCGATCGAACATATCTGGGATGTGATTGAACGTGGCTTCAGAGATCATCGTCCCCCTCCCCGGAATTTACGGGAATTAGGTGACTTGTGTGCGCAGATGTGCTGGCAACTCCCTCCAGCGACCTACCATGGCCTCAATGCTTCCATTCCAAAACGCGTCGCCACTGTTATCCGTGCCGAAGTCGGACATACCGTCTTTTGTGCAGGTGGTCATAATGTTCTGGCTGATCAATTTATATTGCCGAGTGATGACTTGTCTATCCACTGTTATAATGCAAGCTAGCTGTGAATTACCCTCTCGTCCAGACTTTGATGTCCGGATCAACTTACTCACGATAGTCCTCTGAAAAAATGGCTACAGAAAATCCTAGCACCTGCACGACTTTAGAGATAGAGAAACGCATTCGTAAAGCCCCCAAAAAAATTCCAGGATTAGATTCTGCATTCGACTATTATTGATAGCGTGAGCATCCTGTCGGAACTCTACTTTGTCCATTCCTTTCAGTTTATAGCGCTGCCTGCAGCGCTAAATTCCCATTCCACCAGCTGCCTCTTATTCAGTTGCTCTTCAGTGCAGAATAATTTCTACAAAAAATCCATTTTGATTAACATTTTCACCATTCTATGAATAGTGATAACATGGGCGCAAAGTAAATTGCTGATAGTGGTGTTTCAGGCATTTTGAATCCATTAAATAATTATCCTTAAGCTGGGATGTAATCTGCATCATTGAATCTGAGAGAAGGTAATTTTATTTTGAACTGAGAAGCACTGTAAATTTTTATCGCATAATGGCTCCAGTTAAATAAAAAGAAACATATTGGTAATTAAAATCTCTGTTTTACTACACAATTGTGAGAAAAGAATCTTTACTAAATTCAAAGTTCTCTTTCCATTGTTGGAGTATACAGATATACACAGACGGAAAAAAAAATCCCAACACCAAGAAAAAATTATTGTAGAGTAATGAAATTTGGACAATGCATTTGTCAAGTTAACATGTTTAATTGATTAAATTTTCAAGATCACAGGTTAATTTAAGCTCAAGAAAATGCATTTCAAATGTGAAATACTGTTAAATTAATAGCCGGTGTAACCTCCAGAATTTTGAATGCAAGCCTGCAAACGTGAATGCATTGTGTCATACAGGTTTCGAATGTCACTTTGTGGTATGGAGTTCCATGCTTGTTGTACTTGTGCTGTCAATACTGGGACGGTCAGTGCTGGCTGTGGATGATGCTGGAGTTGTCGTCCAATGATATCCCATACGTGTTCAATTGGAGACAGATCTGGTGATCTCGCAGGCCAAGGTAACATGTCGACACTCTGTAGAGCACGTTGCGAGACAACAGCGGTATGAGGGCGAGCGTTATCCTGTTGAAAAACTCCCCCTTGAATGCTGTTCATGAATGGCAGCACTACAGGTTGAATTACCAGACTGACGTACAAATTTGCAGTCAGTGTGTTTGGTATAACCACAAGAGTGCTCCTGCTGTCATAGGAAATTGCTCCCCAGACCATGACTCCAGCCCTGTAGCGTGCATTCCACTGACTACAAGCCATCGCCGTTTGCGACTCCAGTGGTGTCAAGCCAGAGCTCATTGGAGGACGGAGTGGAGATCTGTTGTGTTTTCTGATGAAAGCAGGTTCTGCCTTGGTGCCAGTGATGGCCGAGTGTTGGTCAGAAGGAGGCCAGGGGAACGCCTGCAACCAAACTGTCTGCGGCCTAGACACACTGGACCTACACCTGGAGTCATGGTCTGGGGAGCAATTTCCTATGACAGCAGGAGCACTCTTGTGGTTATACCAAACACACTGACTGCAAATTTGTACGTCAGTCTGGTAATTCAACCTGTAGTGCTGCCATTCATGAACAGCATTCAAGGGGGAGTTTTTCAACAGGATAACGCTCGCCCTCATACCGCTGTTGTCTCGCAACGTGCTCTACAGAGTGTCGACATGTTACCTTGGCCTGCGAGATCACCAGATCTGTCTCCAATTGAACACGTATGGGATATCATTGGACGACAACTCCAGCATCATCCACAGCCAGCACTGACCGTCCCAGTATTGACAGCACAAGTACAACAAGCATGGAACTCCATACCACAAAGTGACATTCGAAACCTGTATGACACAATGCATTCACGTTTGCAGGCTTGCATTCAAAATTCTGGAGGTTACACCGGCTATTAATTTAACAGTATTTCACATTTGAAATGCATTTTCTTGAGCTTAAATTAACCTGTGATCTTGAAAATTTAATCAATTAAACATGTTAACTTGACAAATGCATTGTCCAAATTTCATTACTCTACAATAATTTTTTCTTGGTGTTGGGATTTTTTTTTCCGTCTGTGTATGAACAAACGAATTTTGCTTCGAGAAACAAGGAACGGGATCTAAAAATGGATGAGCTTGGAGTTTATCGCAACTTTTATTCAGAGAGTTGGGCTTAAAACAAATCCAACTTGCTGAGACGGTAAATGGGAGACGGGGAAGCGGCCGCTGAAGTTGTTTTGTCGATTCGTAGTAAACACACTCAAACGAGATCCGCCCCAACTTTTAAGTTCGGTGTAAGCATTTCGTTGCAAATGAACGACGTTTGCTGCAGGAAACATTGAACATAATTCTTTAAATTCCCATGCGAAAGTCTAAAATACGTTGTTTGAAACGATACCAGAACCGATTTCAACAGCACGAAACACTTTAACAACGTGAGGACCGTGCAAAAGAGAAAATATAATAATTGTTAACTCGAAATTAGGGAAAACAAACAATTGCCGTACTGTCAGTTTTCTGTATAGTCGACACGTGAACAACGCTCTGTTGCCGGTAGCACTCATATTAATCATGTTATTTTTTTTCTCCTTTCGTTTATTTAGTTGTTATAAAACTCGTTAATGTATTAAACAAAAAAATTTAAATTGGAAGACTTAATCGATGGGTCTTAAATTAGAAACACAAAAATAAATATTTATTACAATCGGGGTTGTTTTAAATAGGCACGTGAATGCACACTTTGATTAGTATAAAAGTTATCTTTTGCAAAACAAATTGTCACACACACAGACAGTCAGAAAGACGTATTTTCTATGACATATAAATTAAATATTGGAGATTTGCATGATTTTGTCTACACAAGAATATGAAAAAAAATAAAAAAATTAATTTCATTTTTAATCGTTTAAGCTATTTTTTTTAATACCGAAACACACTTATTAAATTCCCGACTTAAATATCATTACTGGCAATTAAAACAAATGATCATGTGTATTTTACTGGCCGTCTGCTTTATTTAAAATGGATTTTGCTATACTGTTACCGAGAGTGGTGGGTGAGCGGTTAACGCTCTGGCCTCGCATTCGGGAGGTTCCCGGTTCGAATATCCGTCCGGGAATCCACATTTGAATTTTCCATGGTTTCCCCAAATCATTCCAGGCCAATGCCAGGATGCTTCCTTCAAAAGGCCTTGACCGAATTAGTTCCCGTTCCTTGTCCCCAGTCCCTTCCAGCCTCTAATGACCTCGACGTCATCAAATAATTTTCTTTTAATTTATGGCCTTTTTAAAGAAATCAAACACCACACTACCCTTTTCAAAAACGCATTATTAAGATAAATGTATTCTTATTGTATGGCGCCCTTGTAACCTTTTCTTTTCATTTTGGCTTTAAGTCTCGTCGAAGTCACGAGGCGGAAAAGGACTGGGGGCAAGGAACGGGAAGGAATTCGGCCATGGGTTTTTGAAAGACCCACCCCTGCTTTCGCCTGACTTTGGGAAATCATGGAAACCCGAAATCTGGATGACTGGACGGGGATTCGAATCCGCGACCTCTCCAATGCGAGGCCAGAGAGTTACCACTCACCCAACACGATCCGTGCAATACATTTCTTGATGGTGTGATCATTCTTAGATGACGGTCTGCAGGAGTCTGCAGGTAGAAATGTCAGCACAACTTTTTAACTGCTAAATCAAAGCACAGAATTTTCATCACTAATTAAATCATGCAAGTAGATTTCAACTCAGTAGGCATGTAAGTTAAGTGGGCGGGGTGATGAAAAACATAATTACAAAGCGAAACAAAGATACAGCGAATATAAATAACTGAGTCTTGTGATCACGATTCAAAGTCGGTGCCATACTTGGAAGCCAGTGTTATAAAAACATCCGTCTGGTAACTGGCAACGGATTTAGGGTTAGATGGTTCGAAACCTGCTATGAAGGAAATCTTCATCATTTAGAGTTTGGTCAGCGGGGTAGCAGAGGTGGAGGATCATACGCGTCTAAAGCACGCGCCATTTCTTCCGAACCAATAGACGAACAGCATCGTATTTATAGTTAGCGAATTTTTTTTCGATTTATGTATTTTTTCCCGAGGCTACACACGAAACAGTGTGACTTAAACGTGTGAGATCATTTAAATCGTATATTACCTGAAGTCTTCAAATAAAGGCGAAGTTCGGCTGCATTGCCATATTGCGCAAACGATTTCTTGATAGTTGCTCGTTAAGAAAATACCGTTTGGAAGCGACAGAAATGTTTGTGGAGATATAATTGCATTATCTGAGGAATTTTCGAAATATTTGGGCAAGAGTTCCGTTTTAGAAACCAGTGAGTATAACTAGTTCGAACTCCTTTTACATCTTTGATGTCGGATAAAGTTTATTCATTCCTATTTTTTTTTTTTTTTTTTGCTGTCATCAGTCTTTCGACTGGTTTTATGCAATCCTCCATCCTTTCCTATCTTGTGCTAACCTCTTCATCTCTATATACCCCCTACAACCCACGTCATCCATTATCTGCTTCATATATTCTAATCTCTGTCTTCCTCTGCAGTTCTTACCTTCGACTGTTCCCTCCACCAGCAAATTAACTAATCCAGCATATCTCAAAATATGACCTACCAGCCTGTCTCTTCTTTCTGTAAGCTTCTTCCACAAACTTCTTTCCTCACCCATCATTTCCAAAACTCGTTAATTTCTTACTTTGCCTGTCCACTTAATTTTCAGCATTCTTCTGTAACAACACATTTCAAATGCTTCAATTTACCTTCTTTCCGGTATTCCTCAAGTCCATGTTTCGCTACCGCAAAGTGCTGTGCTCCTCACATAGAGTGTAACATAACATACGAGCCATACAGTAATATCTGTGGCCGGCGCCGTCAGTAAAGGTGATGTTGTCTTTGTATAGTGAGTGAGTCTTTGACCTCCGTCAGGTGAAGGTCTGACGCGGGAATATTTTTCGGTCGAATAGTAGAAATTGTGAAAACAATTGCTTCCGATCCTATTTTTATATTTAATCTAATAGTATTGGTAACATTTCTGCTACATTTCATCACTTTAGTCTTGCTTTGATTTATATTCAGTCCAAAGCCTTCCTTCAGTATTTCATTCATGCCATTCAGCCTCAATCCTTTCTGCTAACAAGACAATGTTATCAGCAAATCGTAGCATACTAATTTTTTCTCCCTGAACACTTATGCCATATGGAAATTTTTCTTTTACTTTCCTGATTGCTTCTTCTACATACAAGGTGAATATTAACGGGGATAGACTACAACTTTGTCTCACGCCCTTTTTAACTGATGCTTGTCTCTCATGATTATGTACTTTTGCCACTTGATTCTTATATAGTTTATGAAGTATTCTTCTATCTCGATACTTTAGACATGACTTATTTAAAATTTTGAACATCTTGTCCCACCTAACATTAACAAAAGCTTTCTCTAAATAAACAAATGTCATAAAAGTATCTTTGTTTCTCTTGATCCACCCTTCAAGTATTAATCTTAAAGACTGAATTGCTTCCCTCGTACCGCGATTTTTCCTAAACCCAAACTGATCTTCACCTACTATGTCTTCTACTATCCTTTCCATTCTTCTGTATATTATTCTGGTCAGTAATTTTGAAGCATAGGATGTTAGACTAATGGTGCGATAATTATCACAGTTGTCTGCTTGTGCTTTCTTCGGAAGTGTGAAGATGATATTTTTATTAAAATCAGTTAGAATTTCTCCTGTTTCATAACTTTTTGATATCAGCTTGAATAATCTTTCGATTCCTTCTTCTCCTAGGAATTTAAGAAGTTCTGCAGGGATCTCATCAATTCCAACTGCCTTATTTGCTTTCAAGTCATTCAGAGCTCTATTAAATTCTGTCCTCAAAACAGAATCTCCTAAGTCCTCAATGGTGACATCGCCTTCCTTTTCCATTACGCTATTGTTCAAGTCGTCCCCATCATACAGTTTCTCAATGTATTCCTTCCATCGGTTAGCACTATCGTCTGAGCTTAAAAGATGTTTCCCATCGGCAGTTTTAATGTTCATACCTCTTTTCTTCATTTCTCCAAAATTCTGTTTGATTTTCCTATATGCAACATCTACTTTACCTATTACCATTTCCTTTTATACTTCTTCACACTTTTCTTCTAGCCATTTTTCTTTTGCTTTTTTACATTTCCTGTTTATTTGATTTCTAAATTGCCTGTATCGCTCTCTTCCTGCTTCATCCTGAGCATTTTTGTACCTTCTCCTCTGATCCAACATTTCCAAAATTTCTTCTGTGATCCAAGGTTTTCGGGCAGCTTGTTCCCTAACGCCTAATGTTTCTTTACCAGCATTCATTAATTTGGTCTTTGATGCATTCCATTCGTCCTCGGTTGAGCTCCTTTCAGAGTTACTCTTAAGTCTACCATTTCTGCAAATGTTTCTATCGTGCTAGATTGTTTCAGTTTATTCAATTCCATCTGTTCTGCTTATGCTGCTTCCTTATTCGCTTGAATATCAGCATGCAGTTCATCACTATCACATTATGGTCCGAGTCTATGTCTGCTCCTGGGTAAGCTTTACAGTCTAGAACTTGATACCTGAATCTCTGTTTGACCATGACATAATCTATCTGATATCTGCCTGTATCCCCATGACGTTCCAGGTGTATATCCGTCTTGCATGGTTCTTAAATTGTGTGTTCGCCACTACTAGCTTATATCTTTCAAAAATTTTAACAACCCGTTTCCTCTATCATTTCTTTCTCCTAGACCAAAACTTCCTACAGTATTCCCCTCTTTTCCTTCTCCCACTATCGCATTCCAATCACCCATGATTATTATATTTTCCTCCCCCTTCACATATTGGATTAATGCTTCAATTTCAGCGTATATTTTTTCTATTTCTTCGTCATCTTCCTGTGACGTTGGCATATACACTTGTACTAATCTGGTTGGGACGGGCTTAGTTTCTAACCTCATCAAAATAATCCTGTCACTAAATTGTCCATAATAACTCACCCATTTCCCTACTCTCTTATTCATTACAAATCCTACACCAGTGACCCCATTGACAGCTTGTGTGCTAATTATCCTGTGTTCCCCAGACCAGAAATTCTGTGCGTCCTTGCATTTAATCTCGCTAATTGCAACAACATCTAACTTAAGTCATTCCATCTCTCTTTTTAGGTTTTCTAATCTACCTGCCCCATTCAGTCTTCTAACATTCCACGCTCCGACTCGTAGAATGTTTCTATCCATTCTGATGTCTCCTCCCTGAGCAGTCCCCACCCGGATATCCGATTGGGGGACTATTTTATCTCCGGAATATTTTACCCAGGAAGAAGCCATCATGATATATGTAATTTGAGAGGGTTGCATGTCCTCGGGATACCCTTTGGGTCTTTAATGCAGTGATTTCCCATTGCCTTCTGCATCCCCATGCCGTTAATCATTTCTGATTCATCCACCTTTAGTGGCCGTTTCCAACCCCAAGTGCAAAAGGGTTCCCTGGACCACTCGCCGCTCTTCCGACCTTCTTTCGGAGGCCGTTGGGAAGCAGTGGGTGACTCCTTATACCGGGAATCATTCAGTCGCCAGAGGAGAGCTTGACATTTGGTTGGAAAAGGCTATTATAGTCTCTCCCAAACCCTTACCTCATTATGAATCTTATAAATGGCACTTTTTAACACAAGATACATTCCACAATTATATTATATGTATTTTGACAAAGTTAATCTAGCAAGCTACCCGAAACTCAGTAAACTAATAATTATAATTAGATCGCTTAAAATTTAATGCGGCTTGAATCACAAAAACGCTGGATTCTGCCATTTCTCACCTCAGATTTCTTTACACTTTTTGATTTATTGAAGGGGACGCCTTTATTAAAATTCCCGGAGTTCCGCGAAAATATTGAGTCTCCGTGGTAGTAAGACATCAGATATCAGAAGGGGTGTTTATTTAACCCGTAGGTATTTTTTTTAAAAGAAACTATGTTTTAATATTACCTGAACTTAGTCGGAAGAGTTGATTTCACTGAAAGTTTTTTGAAAATTGATGACGACAGCTATTTTCTTAGTAATAAAATTTTTACAGCTTTTTTGATTGTTAACTAAATAGGAAATGTTTACTAGCGTCCAATCATTTTCGATTTTCTTTCGTTTGAATTCAGAAACAATATCACGATCTCATTCCCTGTGACAAAACTGTTTATAAAATTCAGTATCGAAGAAGAATAGTACTATTAAAGTCTAAACTGCGAAATAACTCTGAAAATGCAAGTATACCCGTTTCAAATTTGAGTTCTTACATAATATAGAATTCTTTTCTTTGGTTTCCTCAAATCGTTCCAGGTGGAAGCCGGGATGGTTCCTAAAAAAAGGTCATGGCCAAATTCATTCTCATACCTTGTCCCCAATCCTCTATATAATGTTAGTAGTTTTAAACTGCACAATTAACACTCACATTCATCTTTGTTAGAGCAGACTTTATTATTTGTAGAATCATAAAATATTAGTACAGAATTTATATGGTACTTATAGATGGGACTGGAACTTCAGTTTCTGCAGACGAAATTCTATAAAATTTTTATTGCTTCTTAAGTGAACCAGTTATGGATGGAAGATGCAAGGTTTTGGTCCTTTGTGTAAGAGAATGGTTGAATTAAGAGCGATACAATGAGCCTATAACGGTAAATTAAAGCTAAAAGCCGTAGTTAGCATGACCTTCAAGTGTAGAAATGGTTAAATCTGAAAGTCTATGAGTGGCATATTACTATATCAATCATGTTTTATCTTTTTCAGAAACTGATTTCTCAAAATATGTTGAAAAACGAGATGAGAAAAATCACTTTTCACTATATAAACATTTTAAAAGACAAAATAATTTTTTTGTCAGTAAAGGAGTCCTTCAAACTGACACTAAAAATAATCAAAATCTATTAAATAGGATTCTATGAACAGTCAAACTTTATTTCCTGACCATAAAGTGAGCACTGCCAGAAGGGAAGGAGAAAACGAAACTTCAGGGGCTGAGACAGTATGTGGTATTAGAGTTGCATGGATATGGTAATGTTGTATGTGTTTTAATTTGAATATCATCAAAAGTCAACACTATGCCGGCGTACATCACTACTACTGCGTGTGAGTAAAGGCCGCCATACACGGACGAGCCAACAGGCCAAATGTCCTCGCGCCGATCCAAAACTCGTCGTGTGTGGGGCAGCGCGGACGGACTGGCGTGGCTCGGCAGGCCCTGCTGGATTTTTGGCGAGTCCAAAATCCACCGCGCCGAGCCAGGTAGCCGAGGGTCTGGTAGACTACCCCCACCACGACTGAAGTGGGATAACCCGCGCAACGAAAAGTGGGTACTAATTTGAAGACACTTTTGTCTTAAATATCTCAGCTTTCCAAATTCACATCAAAATGAAACTTGCCTTATTTTACTTGCGGGACCACGGACTGTACATTAAGCGAAACTCGGTCAAAATCTGACAAATATTTATTTTCCTTAATCCTGTTCATAATTTTCAGACAGACACAAATTAAAAAAATACAGCTCATTTCTTTCATGTAGCGCGTAAATACTACCCGAACTCATTTTTAAAGAATATCTCATATGTGCAGACTTTCCCGTTTATAGTTTTATTATATCTATAGATTAAACCCAATAGTTAGTTTAGAACGGCTAATAAATTCATAGAATTTCATCTGTTCGTCGTTTTCACCCTAGTTCTTTCATTCTTGTACACAGATATTTTTTTAAAAAAATCAGTATTAATAGCGAATTAGTGCAACACCAAAAACAATTCTGAAAAATCGAAAATATGAGTTTTGGCCGCGGCTTCAAATAAAGAGTGTTTATCTCACGGAGATAGGTTCTATTTGGAAGGGTTTGAGTCACAATGGTGTAGATCAGTCACATTTTTAATTAAAAAAAGACACCGAAACCATATGTAGATAAATCAGTCTCTCAATCTGTTAGTAAAAAATATGAAGCAAGTCAGATTTTCATTCAGCTTCCAACAGGAGGAACTGAAAATTCAACTGATGAACGAAATACGTGCTTTATTTATCAACAAAGTGGTATAAATCAGACTTAAATCATTGTGTTTGTAAACGTATCCTGTGTGCTCACTGTGTAAACGTATCCTACATGCTAACTTATAGCGCACTTCCGAATAAGATTTCTAAACACATAATTAATTCTAAAGAAACAATCCAAGATCTTCTTTCTTACAATTCAAGATACACTACGGAATCTCACAATATACTCGTACCAGTTTTGGTTATAAATACACCGGTGTAAATCATACACCCTAGTGTGTTCGGTTTTTTAATAAACACTAGTTTCAGTCATTTTTGTGAGCAGTAAAATGAAACCATTTTATAGACTTTATTCAATTATAACCTTGGTGTTAAATTTGATTCCAGGTGACATCACTAAAATGAATATATTACAACATCTATGTTCCAGAATTTGTTACAGTATTTTTTGCATTATGTTAATTTCTATAAAGCAAGGAAAATTGACTTACACCACCGTATTTTGTATTTTATACGTTCTTACTAATTTTCATCGTTTAAGACAATTGTTTTTAAGAATTCATTTAAGAAGCATTTAATTTTTTCCCTGTAAAATAAAATTAAAAGCGAAAAAAATAGTTTTAAATGACTGCTGATTTTTTTTTAAAAACTTTCCATAACCTAGCGAAAAAAAGGCCTTCAGTCAATGCGATCATTTAGCCAGTTCCAGTTTATATTGTACTAAATATTGTATCAGGCTTCTTTCATGTAATTTTGGGATTCATTTTTGAAGACAAAACAACAGTAAAATAAAACTAATCAAGCCCCAGGGCGGACTAGAACGGGTGACCCTTAAAATGCCGGTCCAGCGTGCTACCCCCTACACTGCCAGAGCCGGACTGGAGAAATTTGTAGGCACGCACAGGCCTGGCTTGGCGCGGCTCTGTCGTGTGTGACCCCCTGGTTTGGACCGAATCTAATGGAATGGTGCGAAATGGCCTGGCGTCAGATGGACTGCTCGTGTGTGGCGGCCTTAAGGATACGGCGGGCGCACATACCCCTCAACATCGGCACAGGTACACCAGGCCCATCACCGTTCAGTCCTGTCCGATTTAGTATCGTAAGACAGAACAAAGGTAAAGTTCTGTCAACCACACTAATATTTGGAGAAGGATGCTGAATGCGGGATCTCGATTTTACGCATACAAGTGCAGAAGAAATAGCAAATTCAAGATTACGAATTTGAAAGAGTTGTATTTCGTGTAATCCCAGTAAGATTTGGAATAAGACAGAAATTTGGGAATAGTAGTTCAACAAGGTGTTTCACAAGTACAACTCTGTCCAATCTTGCCATTTGTGTGATCGACTTTGATTTAGAAAAACATACGGTCGCCAACGAAAGCGAGAAAGAAGTTTATATGACACGGAGAAGAAGCCAAGAGTCGCTTCGCTGTATAAATACGAGCGAACTGAAGAAAAGTAATACGCGTAACCGGTCGATCACGCTTAATCTTCGCATCTACCTGACACAAGATTTGGTCCATGATTTTTACACATATATTGTGAATGCGAACTATGAAACTAAATTCAAACTGGAAACTGTTTAAATCAATTCCGTAGTACCACCACAAGAAGAAATCGAATAACTTCATGTGTCATACATCTGGTGCTAACTTTGAAGACATTAAAAAGATGATGGAACGTGGTGGGTTAGCGGTAACACTCTCGCCTCGCATTCGGGAGGACACGGGTTCGAATACCCGACCTGCCATCCAGATTTGGGTTTTATATGATTTCATTAAATCATTCCAGGCGAATTCCAATATGGTTCATCAAAAGGCAATGGCTGAACTTCTTCCAGTTCCTTGCCTCTAGTCTTTTCCCTCCTCTGATGTCCTCGACGTCGACGAGGCGTAAAGCCATAAGCAAAAGTTAAAAAGATCTTTTCTGATACGAAGCCCAACTCTTATATTCCTATCTTACAAACGGATGATGTTAACATGAAAATCGAGAAAAACCAATCTTATATATTGTAACATGACGCGCTGTCGCCACGTTACAAGGTGCATTTTTATTATATATGTCATAATGTTAGAGTAATTTACATAAATCTTGGGCTGCCACCTAAATAGATTTTTGTTGTAATTTTATAAAGTACGCAAGATTCCAAGTGAGGACTGTAATGAAATGGTGAACATACAGTGTATCTTGGTAAAGCGAATATTAAAGAATTATTGAGCTATGTAGGCTTGAAGCTAATCTTGGTCTTCCCGAGCCATGGCGACAGGACGTCGCGGATTTGGGGTTTGCCGGACCACACACCCTGCTCCCTGGGGATGGGTCACTCACCTGGCGGGAAATGCCTGCCGCCGACACCCGAATGTGCTCTCACCCCGGCGAACTTAGCCGAATATGTCCGACCTCTGTTAGATACGCTGGGCAAATCACATATCGGGGATGTCACGTGACATTAGGTGCCAACCTGAAGATCCAATCCAAATGAGCGTATAACTTAAAATCCTGGGAATTTCTGTTATATGTGAGCATCGAGACTACAAGGGGCGGTGCGAGAAGTTTCCTCGCGAGAGAGAAGAGCGACGAGCTTCAATTCGATCTTCGAGTCCATGCTATGCGAGTCTAGTCTGAGGTGGACTTGGAAAGTTGACTTCTTTCGCCAACTGCCGTTGTACGATTTCTGGCTGCCAGCTTGCGTTGCTGGAGCAAGCTTATCACAGCAACACAGCCGGTAATGCGATGACGCGCATTGTCAGACCAGAGATGCCTGCAGCCGACTTGTGAGACAATCTCACATACCGTGGGTCCGCTCCAGTCACCGCAGACATCAGACGCAGAACTACAATGAAAACTTATTACGACCAAGCCATCTGATTGTGCATTCCGTGAAACAGAACCCTTAAACGACTTTGAGAGGATAGATCCATGTTCTCACTTTTTAATTGTAAAAACCCCTGAGCTACCGGCATAATTTGCCAGAACTAGTTATTTTCGAATGATATATTGTTCATTCGTGGCGCCCATGATTGTCTTTTTAACTGTAAAGTCACAGTCTTATGATGCCTTTGTCTGAGGTCGTCATAACTTGTATTTTTCATTGTTTCCAGTTGTCATTATTTCTTGCATTTTGATTCTGAGATATATTTAAAAGTAAATATACAATTGTTTGCTTGCTCATGACGGCTAATTGTACCTCTGAGCGTTGCTTTTATGATTTTGTCAATTTGTGTTTATGTTAACGGTAAATTCGCTCAGACTTGTAATCGCCAGTGATAAGAAAATAAATGTCATATTGTGACAATTTTTCCTAATTTCCAACTAACGTCGAGATTCTTGCAAAATTAATAAATTGTCACTCCTTCATAAAAATAAAAATTAAAAATCCACAATTATTAATCATAAAGGTATGAAAGATAATTGTAACGTAGTTTGCCCGCCAAGGCACCCACTACAATATATATATATATATACATTATTCAATTCTCATGGTAAGACTTTCGTGCCATGAACTCTTGGTAACACGTGGGTCTACGTACGTAGATTTAAAGTACACCTGTGTACAGAATTCACCTCAGATACTATGTTTCACATCGTAGTTCTGTACTGCATGAATAATGTTCAGTAATCAACTATAAATTTGATCAACGAATATGCAACTTATTTGTTTATACACATTCTTATTCATTATAAAGGTAATTGCATTCCAATAACTACATTATCTTCTTTAATGCTAGTTTTTTTGTGTGTGTGTTAATGACATTCGGCTACTGAGGCCATATAGCCAGCACAACGTAATCATCATGACTCATCAAGTGTATCATTTTCTTTAGTGTTGCTACTATGTATCGACACTAACATACACAACACCAAAACACCCATGCTCTCGGCCGGACTTGAACCGGCGACCTTCTGTACGCGGAGCCAGTACTCTAGCCCCTGCGCTAATGAGGCCGGCAGATGCTAGTTACATTAGAAACCTTGCCATCTTGTTATTAGAACTCACTAATTCATAAAAGTGATATTTCTGTCTTTGAATCCTCTAATCCACTTGCCGTGTTCATATTTCTGTGATTTCAAGCACTGACTCTATACTGAGTTGTCACACTCTGTGGCTGTTTTGTACCCCCTGCCCTGCCCTCCCATCAGGGGCCGTTTGTAAGCAATGGGCGACTGCGAGAGTCGTTCGGTCGCCAGAAACTCGTTCATGCAAAATGGGGCCACCACGTGGAGGTGAAGAAGAAGCAATAAACTCTCGTCCATATCCTTGCACCACGTTCCAGTTATTATCATACTTTTATTGATTATTCCTCACGGCCTTTATATTCATCGGTGAAAATTTCTATTAGTAATCTACACTTGGGACGAATATTAGCAATACGGTCCATTCGAACACAATGGTTTTACTAAGTAATTTTCTTTTTTTACTGGAATTGTTATACTACATGCTGAATTTCTTACATAAGAGAGATGTGTTTTAGCTTTAATTTACTTGTAATTATATGTTTTAAATTAATGGTGCATGACAATGTGTTGCTAAACAGAAATGAAAAATGTCTCTCAAGCGATCAGGTACAACAATTCTAACTATTAGAGAAACAATATTAATACAGGATAAGCATCCACGTTAGGAACCATAGTTCACTCCCTTTCCCACGAGTATCTTCATATGTGACTCGGAATGATTGATAAATATGATTATTCATATTTTTGGAAATGACTTTATGGTTCTCTTTGGTATATCCTGATAGGCACTTTATCGAAGAAAATACATGATACATAACAGTGATGTAAGACCTTGGTATGAAGCAGCTGTATGTACTGCACCTACGATTGTTTTATTTTGAAATACCAAATGTCCTGCTGCACATCCATATCATTTTTAGTTTTAATTTGCCACTATTCTATTTGCACAAATATGTAACAAATATTTTCATAAAACGATGTTTGGTTTCATGTCTGTAAATTTATGCGGAGCAAATTTCGTGATTAACAAATGATATTAATTATTTTTGTAACATTTCTTTATCGTAAGTGTAGCGATTAATTAATCTTTACATAAACTTTTTTAATGCGTTACCATTACACTCTGTCGGTCAGTCCGAATGCAAGTTATGTTGTATGGTATTTTCGCCAGACTTGTACGTTATTTGCGCAGACATACGTCACGATTGAGGAAGAGATCAACAGATGCACTTTTTAATGACGATAAAAACACTACAAAAAACTTGAATGATAGGGATCACTTTAGATTACGTATGGTTTTACTGTTTTATTTTTTTATTTAAAATGCCAGTTATCAGCAAAAAATTCTTGATGTATCAAAGAAATATCTACATTTACATCTATATTCTGAAATTCACAAATATTGTGGGTGGCAGAGGGTGCTAAGCACCAATCCTAATTCTGTGCATTCCAATCGCGAACAGTACGAGGTAAGAAAAAATACATAAAAGCATCAGCATGGCATCTTATTTCTCTAATCTTGTCCCTCCTATCATTGCGACCTCAATAGGTTGGAGGAAGAAGTATCTCACTGCTCTTGTAAATTAAAGATTTTCGCATATTCTCCAATAAATTTAAACGAAAACAATCCCAGCCCAATCTATGCACCAATGCTGTGACTAGCAGTAACGAATCTAGCGGTTTCCTTCTGTACTTTCTATAAGGTGTCAAACAATCCCTTGCCATACGGATCCCACAACAGTAATCCAAATGCGGACGTACTAGTGTTTCGTACGCCATTTCCTTTGTATGAGCATTACAACTTCTCAAAATACGACTTATGAATCGTAATATAGAATTAGCTTTGCCTACGACGGACGTTATGTGCAAGTCCCATTTCATGTTGCTTTGTACTATTACGCCCAGTTATACTTAGTAATTTTACTGTCATGTTCCATAAAATCTTCATCCCACCTTAGATCTCATCTGTTTAAGAATTCCTTGTTGTAGATTTGTTCTTTTCGAAATAAAATCCTCACAGATATAGAGAACAGAAAGTTATTACGAGGTGGAGCCATTTAACGTCACCAATAGATACCTCACGACAGCTTTATTGGTAATAGACAGACAGGTTTGTAATTAAATTGCCAGTGCCAGCACCCTCGATATGAAATTAAAAACGTTTAGAATCGCAAATGTGATACACTTTATCACAGCTGTCCGTTGCAAACAGTGAATTATCAGAATTTCACGCAGGGCACTGAAATTGTTCAATATATTTATAGACATTAGAATGTCCAGCAGGACTTGGAAACAAATGTCTGTGAGTTTTGTGACAAGCCGACATAGAAAGCATCTGTTTTCTTAATTTTCATCGCAACGTATTTCATCTTCTTGGGATCACCACGCGTGTCTGCATTCACCACATGCAGAGACTGTTATTCAGTAATCAGACCAACTTATGCAGTTTATAACATTCATTGACACTCATCTCCAAGACTTAGCCAAGGTTAATACCTAAGTAAACTTTATTACTTCATGTCAACAAGCCAGCTTAAACTTTATCTGCAATAACTAAACGCACGTGATAGATTTAATGAGTGGTCATTGGTGGTCGAATATTCTGGTAAGAAATATAGGGTTATTATAAGTGATTGAAGCAATTTCACAAGTTTACTGTAGCTATTTTATTTGACATACTGTCACAAAAGTTTACTGTCATATAGAAAAACTCAAAAAGTTTTTTTAACATATTACAAGTGCTCTACCTGTGTCCCCTTATTGATTCGATAATGAAGTTCTTGCCACACTGGGAGTAGCATGTCATTATTAATCTGTTAATGACAGCTCGCAGCTCTTGTGGGTTTGTTGGTTGAGGAGACTTAAATACTTAATCTTTCACGTAACCCCAGGGGTTAGGTCAGGAAAGCGTGAAGGCCATGATAATACCCCACCACGACCGATCCATCGGTTTCTCAGTTTCCTGTTTAAGAATTCACGAACATCTGAGCTCTTCTGAAACAAAATTGAAATGATTCTGAAAAACTTTTTTGAGTTTTTTTATATGACTGTAAAGTTTTGTAACAATACCTCAAATAATATGGCTGCAGTAAATTTATCAAATTGCTTCAATCATTTGTAATAAACCTGTATATATCAATCATAATACAGCATTTCATAGAACTTACGATACATAGTCAAGAATGTCATAGTATCGTTAAGAGTAAATAACAAATAACAATTCAATAATTAGGTTCTTATATCAACAGAAGTATTTAGAAAACTAACAGAAATAAATAAAAGTCTTTTGCTATAATTCCAATTGTTTTCAATACTGCCGAATGTGTTAAAATCATTACTGTTGCGGCTGATGACCCTGCATAAGTACATCTAGTAAAGATCTTTCCTTCACTTATACCCGTAATGTAAATATGTGTAATTATTAATTAACTACTTAGAGACCGTAAGTGATTTCTTGTTTCCTTTTGAAAGACTGGTACATAACTCTTTCCGGAATAATATCTTATGTTCTCACGATTACCTTATGCTCTCCAAAAACGACGAGAGGAACTTATTCTGGGTTGAGACTATTACAGACGGAGAAGGTAGTAGAGCAGAGGGGAGAGCACGTGTAATTTACAATCTCAAGTTACTCGTTCTCCACCGATGTAAGAGAAAAGTAAACAGGCCTTTAACCTGAAGATTTTATATAAAAAAGTACTAATTTACCCTTCGCATTACAATCAGCTTACGATTGTTAATAGGATCTGCGTACTGTAGTAAGTGAACTGTTATATCATAAAGAATAATTGTGATCTACGTTTTCGGTAGAATGAGCTTATTGTTGGAGGGAAGGAATAATGCTCTTATTTAACCCATACTCTCACAGAACGTACAAGTATCATAGTTCCAGAGTTATGGCATGTTCACTGATACTCTCCAAACCAAAGAGAAGCAAGAAGTTTCTTGAACTCTTTATGAGATATATCCTAATAGGGTACGTCAAAGAAGTTCCCGCGAATGAATGCAAACAGGATAACAGTGATGAGGTGTACACTGGTAAAAATTGAGAATGGACAAACCTTTCACCGCCAAACAGTTTTCATCACAACTGGTGTATCTCGATGTAAAGAAATCCAAAGAGGACGAGATATGTGAATGCGAAAAATTGGAAGGCCTACGACACCTTCTGATCTGCAAGAAACTCGATGAACCCTGTAAACTTGACTATCTGTTTACAGCAAATAACAAGATCATTCAGGCTTCTGTGTAATTTAAACGATAACCAACTCTGGAATTGATTATATAGAATTCTTTACTTAGTTAGCATAATTTTTTATTGAATATTTAGTTTGTTTCTTGAGTTTTTTTATATTATTATCGTAATCACTTTTTTAAAGTAACTTGTAGTTTACAATCTAAAGTGTTGTTTTGGACACTAAATAAATATTCTTATCACTCAAAATTTTAATTCTTCTGTGTTTTTGGTGAGTCTTCTGTGGTTTTAAGTTCTGCTGTACAGTACTTCTGGGATATGGTCACAGTTTAATTATTAAATAAAGAACAACAATTTCTATAGCAAAACACTCTGTGTTCTATTGAAATCTGCAGAGTACACATTTGGTAATGATGTCTTCCACTAATTATGGAGAAATGAACTGCAAATGATTACTATTTAAAAATTACCAGTGTGTTTACAAAATGACATATTTTTTATTTTTATTCTTCTAGCAGTCATTAATGCAATTCTGCTAATACCAGTTTTGCAGTTACTTGGATTTCTACGCAGCTCTCTCTACATTCACCATAGTCTCTCTTTTTGGTAATCAATATATGCCATCTTTACATCATCGCAGTTGCTAAGTTATCGCAATTTGTGCTATTACCTTGTCAAGGATTGAATATCTGATACTGAGGCATTCGTTTATGAAATTATTGTCTAATGTAGCTTATTAACTTAAGTTTCTAAAGAAATATAACATAAATAACTTATGACTTCAAGGTCAGATGTAAAATATGGTTCTAGAACTGTATTCTCGGGCAGTAACAAAATTATTAACTAACCTTACCATTCCAAATATATCGTTCTTTTTAATTATAAGGTAATTATATTAAATCCATATTCTTTTACATGTAACTTTTTTATGATATGAATGAACAATGGCTATGTGTGTATAGAAAGCGAGGGTGACATTGTCGAATGAATGACCTGGGAGCTGGGTTGGGATCGATCGCAGCATCTGCCGGCGAATACCCTCGCCTCATCAAGACGACTAGGAGAGGTCAAGGCTCAACAACGCGCCTAACAATGTGTACTAGATGCAACCTGCGCGACAGTACTACGAACTCGCAGCTTATATATGCACACTTTCTCCTATTTTCCACCAATTACGTTCTTAATACAGCAAAAAAAATTTATACTTTTGTTCCATAGCAGGTGTTGTTTCTGATACTGGCTGTTCGCTTTGGATTCCTCATGTTCAACTTTTTTTACTCATGTTTTAGATGAAAATTCTTGTTTGAATTGTCGGAGAATGTTATTAGTCTCTTCAGATGAATGACCACCAACATTTTTATGTTTCTCATAATTCCTCAATGTCGTAGACTTCAATACGTCTTAATTCATCTTAGGATTCCATTAACACCGCAACCTTTTTACCATTATTTCTAAATATATTGTGAGCTCTATAAACTGTCTTCCAGAAATAATGCTCCCGAGCGTCAAAACTTCTTTTCTTTGAACGGAGGTTACTTCGTGATATATAAGCAAAGTTCGTGTCTCTTCCGCGAAGAAAACAAGTATCTGGAATCTCGGCCAAAGTAGTAAATGTGATTTTGATTCATTTCGGTTTATTTCCGAATATTTCTGCAAAATTTTCAGTTAGTATAAAAATCTATAAATATTTTCCATTCCAATTTCCAATTGTGAATCTGGGCAGAAATAGGATCAAAATGTTATTTATGAAAACAAGCCTAGAAATATGATATTTTTTTCTGCAGCAATAGTAGTGTTTTGTTCCAATGCTCGATATTTTGCGTATATCACAAAATTAAATATTTAAAGTATGTTATTGATGCGTTTTTGAAAATTCGTTTTTGCTGTAAACGCACATAGTCACAGATTTTGGTTCGTGGATGGTTTATCAGCGCATTTGCAGAACAAGACTATAAAGCTGTATCTGCTTAGTTGTTGTTTTGTTTTGTAAATTATTTTCAAGCAGAGAAATGGTGTAAATCCCAAACCGTGAGAGTAAATACTTAACGCCATCCCTATCATGGAAACATGACAAAGGACTTTGCCCTTTGATCGAATAGACTAAAAAGCAGAATGGTACAAATTAGCAAATGCAAATACAGTGAAGACTTCTTCGATGTTACTTTTCGGTGTGAGAAAACTAATTATAATAATGTTAAGTGGACCCGCCAATGAGACACCGCGCACGTGATCAGGGAGTTGCAAAGGAACCAGGTTCGATTCCCAGTTCCTGCGGAACGACCGTCCAGATTGCGGTTTTTCGGCGGTTTTCTGCAATCATCTAAGTGAATGCTGGGTGGTAACCAATCTCAGCAATCATTTCCAAAACAAAATTACATTATTATCCATAACACAACAAGTTAAACGTTTCTCAGACTGATGGAAAGACAGACTTTCTTCTTTTAGGATAAATACACCGGGACTAACAAACCAAGCTGTGGCTGCAAGCTTGCACTCGCGGGGTATTGTTGACAACGAGTTGACGCCACACTTCCAGCTATCTGTTCAGAAGAATCGCAAGCAATTATATCCTGGCGGCTCAAGGTCAAGTTCCCCTGAACCCTAACCACCCCTTCCCTTTACTACCTCCAAGCAGATCGCAGTATGCTGGTTGGCGGGTGACAAATTTCTCCTCCGCATGTAGGGGTAAGGGCAGCGGAGTGGGGATAGAGCAGAGTGACCTTGAGCCGCCTCTGTTAGCTGAACAACGCCGAAACATGCCTCCACACGCCGTAGTGGACAGTCAGAGCGGAGACATCAGAGTCAACAGTTAAATTACAGTCGCGGCAAAGATGGAACGTAGTAGCTCGCAGTGTCAGGTCGTCGACACTGAAAGGAGCTGACGAGATAAGATGACAAAGCAAGCAATATGCGGACCACATTAATCAAAGGTTACCATCATTAATTAAAACATCCTTCAAGCAGCTCACTATCAATTAACCATATATCTGTGATCCTAGGGACGAAGTAACTAATGAATCAACTGTACCAGAATAACAGCGGTGTTATTTCTATACCTTCCATCTCATAAGAAGTTTTTGAATTTTAGTGTAACAAGAGGATTCCACCAATTGTAAAATTCAGATTCCATTCATACTGTGTGTTATAAAAGCTCATTGCCATAGGTGTAATGTAATGTGGTACAGCAGTAACACGTACTTCTTCACCATTGTCGTCATTGAATTCTCTACTTCATAGGCCCGTAGTCGCCGGATCGAATCTCACTGCTGGCAAGTTTATTAATTTATTCAAATGTTTATACAGATAATTCCCGGCAATCTGTTTCAACAATTATGCATATAATAAGTTTTTTAAATGCCAGTGTTGTGAAAAAGCCGATGCCTTCGAAGTTCATTATGTTGTTCGCAAATAAAGTTATATTTAAAAATTATAAATATATTTGGGGCAGCAGTTATGAAATACAAATATCGTTACTCTACCGTTACAGTTGAAAAACAGAACCCGCTCCAGGGGGCGAGAGGGTCAAAACGTGACAAAAGGCATTTAAAAAACTTATTATATGCACAACTGTTGAAACTGACTGCCGGGAATTATCAGTACATGTATTTGAATAAATAAATAAATAAAAAAGTTGAGCGAAGCAAGATTCAATCCTGCGCCCCGTCAAATCTATCTAACGTAGAAAGTATTTGAGCGCAACGGAATAGTTCAATGCCTATTTTCTCGACAATGACGCAGAAAAGCATGTTGCTGCTTCGCCGCATTACACCTCTGGCTATGAGCTTTTATTACACATAGTATCAAATGTATCTGAATTTTATAATTGGCGGCATCCCCTTGTAAATGGTGAATTTAGACATGGCGATAAAATATGACAACTGCGTACTAGGTCAACTTTAAGTGGTTCCGCATTGTTTAACATGAAAGGACAAAATTTCCAGAAGGTTTTAATACCTAACCAACCACTTTAATTATTATAAAAAGTGACACTGCATAGCCGCGGTTAGACAATGTGGGACTCAGTAGAAGGCAGAAGCCTTATCTCTGTAATGGCACTTCCTGTAGACGCTGGGCCGGTACTCACAATGATTGCTACTGAATGTCCCTGAAAGGTGCTAACTCTACTCTCAGCTCTCGTCTAATGAGCAGGTGGTTCCGATACCAACGTATGAGATATGTACTGAGACATCAAAAGTCAAAATTCATATGAAATGACTGTAATTTCGAGGCTTTTCTTTCACTTATTGCAAAACATCACTGAATTATTCACTTTTAGCGGGACAGAACCGGGGATTATTTAAGAAATGAGACCATTTCAGCTATGGTGGAGTCATGAAATTCCACTGATTTTTTATTTTTATTTATTTATTTATTTTTTGCTTATGGGTTTCCACCTAGTCTACTTCGAGGTGGGAAATGACTTAGGGCAAGGGCCATGACGTTTGAAGGGACCATCTCGGCATGCACCTGGAGTGATTTGGGGAAACCTTGGAGAATCAAAATCTGGATGCCAGGACAGGGACTCAAACCCGCGTCCTCCCCAATGCGAGGCCAGAGTCCTACCGCTCACCCAGTATGCTCGGTCCGAATTTCTAGCCATATTAGGATATTGACTTTCTACGAAGTTTAGGCAAGTTTCATCTCCGTTCCAGTCTTCTATATAATTGGATCTCATGCTTAGGATCAAATATCCGGTGCAATTCGATCTCAGAATGAACCAACAGTTTTCGTTGCAGTCACAAAAATCAATAAACTCTTTCATGAAATATAAGGATAAAAAACTACATTAAAATTAACTCGAATTTCACTATCAGTACTTCGTGTTTTTTTTTTTTTTTTTTTTAACAAATCTGTCGATGTTATAATGCCTGTGCCTTAATTCTAGAAAATTTTGAATCAACTCTTTAAACTGCGAATTTCCTAAAAGGTTCAGGAGATTTAGGTTTATGTACACACATTTTAATTTAACGTGGATCTGAACACCTGCGTGTAAAATGAAATTGCTCGATAAACCAAATGAACGCGCCCTCTGTCATTTAAAACGTTTTTTTCTTTTCCCCGGGCTCTGATAGAAGTCAGCTCCAACGCAGTTCTATTTCACTGTATTGTGCAAATGAATATCAGCTAAGCAGATGTAGAACACACATCCTTATAGGCTTCACTTTCTGAACAGTTTTCTTTCTCTGCAGAACGTCTATTCATTTTTATCTAACACTAGAAAACTAATCATTCTCATCTCTTATAAGGAGCCTACGACCCTCTTCTTTTTTTGATTCCCCTCCAACGTTAATCCATTCCAGCACTTATTAATTTTATAATTTAATCGCCCCATTATATCTTTAACATTTTTCCCTACCACCTTATTTCGTTTTCTTTAATTATTGTTGTTTTGATTTAGCAAATAATCTATTCTTCTTTCTTAGAAATATATTTTATTGAATGAAGTATGCTGCTCAAGAATTCAAACTTTATCTGCTTTTGATATTACCTTCTCTCCAACAATAGAATTCTCTTACTTTTTCTCCTAGATGTTTATTCTATTGCTCTGGATACAATTTTTATGCATTTGATTAGTACTTCCAAACACCTTCCAATATTTAGTTCAGGCCACACAGTAACGTAACCATATACTCATTTTTTCCTGCAAGTACCTGTGAATTTAAACACATCATAAGTAGGTAGTCACTTATTTCTGCTAAATACACTAGAATATTGAAGGCGACAGACCAAATTCCTGTCACCCTCCATTTTTAAGTGCTGGATTTTCATTATTTTCAAATCTTATGGCCACTTGATTCTTTTACAGGTTAAAATTTTTTATTTAGCTTCGGTAGTCTAACATCTTATAACATTCGCTGTTACGAAAAGATTTTCCAGGTCCACAAACGGAAGGACTATTTCCTAGTTTTTGTTTAATCGTATTTATATTATTAGTCGCAGTGCCAGAATAGCTGCAATTGTAACCTGGTTTATCTAAATCTGAATCGGCCTTCAATAAATATTTCTTTTTATTGTTTTATTTACTTTACTTTTCATATTTGTAGCCGCTCAAGGTCATGTTCCCCTGGCCCGCTCCTCCCCTCACTAACCCACACCATTCCTACCTCTCCGTGCTTACCGCTATGTCCATGTAACAGTTGCTAAATTTCCCCTTCACATGTAGGGGTAATGGCAGCGGAGAGGGGATAGAGCAGAGTGCCCTTGAGCCACCTGTGTTAACTGAACTTCGAAATATAAGACCTAAAGCACACTATGCAGTAGTATCCACATTTGATAGCTAGTTCTCTTTTCGTAACCATGAAGACGATGCTCTTATAAAATCTGCGTAACCGATCGATATGACTTTGAAAGGTATTTCACAGATATTTTAGCTATTCTGAGAGTATCTCATTTACTTCTATCCTATCAGTGTAAGTCTTTACTGTCAGATTCTGTTCCTGAAAGTGGATCTGATACACCAACATGAATCTCTTTTCTAGCACATTTCCCACAAACTGTTACCGCGATCTCTGAGTATTTCTTCCATCTTTTTAACCGACTTCAAAAAAGGAGGAGGTTCTCAATTCGTCTGAATTTTTTTTTTTTTTTTGATGTATGTTCAGCGATATCTTCGCCAATTTTGAACCGATTCTAAATGAAATTTTTATAGTGGATAGAGTATACCTCCAAAGTGGTCCCATATGAATTTCATTGAGAAACCACCCCTTCTACCCCTTTACACCCCTTAAATTTTATACAAACCCACACTTTTTATCCGATTTTGATGGAACTTTGGAAATGTATAGTAAAAAATAAACAGAAAAATACTGTCAACTTTTGGTTTGAAAAAACCTGAACCCCTCTCCCCCTATCCACCCCTTAATTTTTGCCAATGTTCTTTATACAAAGCTAAAGTCGACACCATTTAACTGATCTCCATTAAAGTTGGCATATACATGTAATTTTTCATGGAAAAGGTTTCTGACCCAAAAAAATAAAAAAACACCCCTCTCTCCCTTTACACCCCTTAATTTTTATACAAACCCACATTTTTTATCCGATTTCAATGGAACTTTGGACATGTATAGTCAAAAATAAAGAGAAAAATGCTGTCAACATTTGGTTTGAAAAAACTGAACCCCTCTCACCCTATCCACCCCTTAATTTTTGCCAATGTTCTTTATACAAAACTATAGTCGACATCATTTAACTGATCTCCATTAAAGTTGTCATATACATGTAATATTTCATGGAGAAGGTTTCTGACCAAAAAATAAAAAAAGCCACCCCATCTCCCCCTTTACACCCCTTAATTTTATAGAAACCTATATTTCATATCTGATTTTGATTGAACTTTGCCAATGTATACTTTCAAACAAACAGAAAAATCTTGTCAACATTTGGTCTGCCAAAGCTCAACCCCTCTCCCTCCTACCAACCCCTTAATTTTTGTCAATGTTTTTTTTATATATATAAAAAGCTACAGTCGCCACCATTTGACCTATTACCATGAAAGTTGGCGCTTATATGTATTTTTTCACGAGGAAGGTTTCGGACCAAAAAATATAAAAAACCACCCCCCACTACCCATTAAACCGTTTAATTTTTATACAAACCCACAGTTTTTATCCAGTTTAGATAGAACTTAGCAAACTTTTACTGTAAAACAAAGAGAAAAATAATGTCAGCTTTTGGTTTGCAAAAACTGAACCCCTTTCCCCATTTCCGCCCCTTGACTTTTGTCAATTTTCTTTTTGAAAAGCTACAGTTGACACCATTTGACCGATCTTTATGAAAGTTGGCACATATATGTATTTTTTTATGGAGAAGATTTCTGACCAAAAATAAAAAAACTACCCTAGCTCCCCTTTTACATCCCTTAATGTTTGTACAAACCCACATTTTAATCCGATTTCGGTGGAACTTCGCATGTGTATACTTTAAAGCAAATAGAAAAAGAAACATACTACTCACATTACTTTGACAAAAACACAAACCCTATTCCCCTTTCTACCCCTTTAATTACTGTCAATGTTCATTATATAAAGCTACCGTTTCTATCTGATTTTGAAGGAAGTATGCACATGTATACTTCAAAACAAACAGAAAAATACTGTCTGCATTTGGTTTAGAGAAGCCAAACCTCTCTTCCCCTTTCCACCCCTTTAATCTACACAAAGCACAGATTCTATCTGATTCTGAAGAAAATTTGCACACATATACTTTAAAAAATACATAACAATTGTGTTTAAATTAGGTTGCAGAAGCCCAACCCCTCTTCCCTTCTACCCCCACCCCTCCTAATTTCCAATGTTCTTTATAGATACCTACCGTTTTTATCAGATTTCGATGGAACACTGCAAATGTATACTTAAGAACAAAGAGAAACATTCTGTTTACAAAACCCAACCGCTCACTCCCTTACCCCATTTAATTTTTGTAAATGTTCTTTACACAAAGCTACAGTTTTTATCTGGTTTCGATGGAACTTTGCACATGTATACTTTAAAACAAAGAGAAAAATGCTGTCCACACTACCTTAACAAAAACCAAACTACTCTTCACCTCCACACCCCTTAATTATTTTTTTATACACACCTAAAAATTTTATAGGATATCAATAGAAATTTACAAACGTATACTTTAAATCAATCAGAAAAGACAGTCTACATTTGGTATACAAAAGCCCAATCCCTCTTCTCCTTTACCCCCATCGTTTATAATTTCCAATGTTCTTTACAAAATCCACAGTTTTAAGTACCGTCAAAATCAATTAAGCTATTTTTAAGTCATTGTAGAATATTTATAAAATGTATGTGTCCTAATGTCTCAACATGTACTTCAGATTTCAACTTGGACCCCGAGCTTTTACGTTGTGAAAACCAATTAAATACCTATTTTTTCTGTGTGATGCCGGAACGAACAGATATATTCCAGAGATAGATTTGTGTATGTGGTATGTATTAATGTCCAGATGTTACATGTTTCGATTATCGAGCAGCAGCTTTAACAGATGTTATGATTAGATCGAAACACAGCCTGGACCAAAATGTAAACTGACACTCCTTAACACTGCATCCAATATACCCCATTCTGAAAGTTGTTAGAAAGACAATTTTTTTTTAAAAAAAAGCATTCGCTTTAACCACTGAGCAACCAGGTAGTTCGCAAAATGAGAACTGCTTCCGCATATTTAATTGCAAATTAACTATAATATCACTAAAAATTTAAAAATAAAATAATTGTTTAAAAAACATAAAAACCGCCTTCAAAAAAGGGCACTAAAATTTTTAAAATAACTTTATACCTTGCTTAAAAGAAAGTAAATCTAAATGGACAATATTTTACATTACTGTTATTGAAATTTTTACATTAATTAGTTATTTTTGGAGTCGGTGCCAGCCAAAACAAGAAAAACAAAAAGATAAAAATCAATAATAAATAACAATAATACATAAAAAAATCATGTTACTACTTACCTACAATTAATTCTAGAAACATTTTTCAACAAAACTGAAACATATAGATGATACACCGATACCATACTAACTATAAAGAGTTAACTGCCTACCAACTGACACTATAGCGCCAGAGATATGCCTGGATGATCAACGAGGCCGAGCAACAGATAACATAACGTTAATTTGTTTCCCTAAGCTGTCTCCCGCAATAAAACTATCTTCCTCACGACATGCTATAAAAGATTTGGAATTTTTGTTCGTACTCTAGGTTCGCCTCGAACACCAAATAAAGTTCAGTAATTCGATCTGCACGATCTGACACTGGCACCGACTCCAAAAATAACTAATTAATGTAAAAATTTCAATAATAGTAATGTAAAATATTGTCCATTTAGATTTACTTGCTTTTAAGCAAGGTATAAAGTTATTTTAAAATTTTTAGTGCCCTTTTTTGAAGGCGGTTTTTATGTTTTTTAAACAATTATTTTTTATTGTTCTTCTGAGCTTTAAATGGATTTATCATCGCCACCTTTACTATATTACAAATTCGCTTTATATCTGCCGTATTTTTATCTGAAACCATTTTCCATTACTTTTTTACACTTGAATTGCAGTAGTTTTCTCATATAGCTTTGTTGGACAACTTTTAATTTATTTTCTAAACTTTTGAGTATCTTCTCATTTTCTCTTTCAACCTATCAGTTTTAATACTTCTGCTGAGACCAAACGTTTAAGACTTGCTTGTTTCTTTATAGCCACTTACAGTTTTTGTCTCTCCAGTGCTTTCAGTCTTCCATGGTTTAATCTGTTTCACAGGTTTTGCTTAGTAGTTTATTTACGGCTTCTGCAAACATTTGCATTCTTACAGTGTACCTGTTTCTTGTCTATTTGTTAAAGTTATTTCTCTCTGAAGTTAAATTTACATTCGTGGATAACAGAATGTGGTAAGAGTCAGCTTCCACCTACCAGAATGATTTACTGACCACAATTAGATTTATAAATCTTGTTTTAACAGTTATCTAACATTTTATTGCATCTCTATTTTAAATGGTCATTTGCTCATGCAGGAACTTTTTTTTGCTATTACTTAATAGTGCATCGGGTAGAGTTAGTTTATTTTCTTTTTGTATTGTTATAATTTTTGCCACACTTAATGGCTGCAGTTTATATTCGGTCCATATTCTATTCCCGGTATTTCTTTCATGATTCAGTTCATTTTCAATGTACTTACTATTAACTGCTAGCAGGTGAAGTATATTGATTGTTCCTTATGCCATATTAAAATATTTCTTTCCCTTCATTGATTGCTTCATTCACATATATTGAATACTAGCCGATACCCGCAACTTCGTACGCGTGGACTCAGAATTTCATTGCCAGAATTGAATATAGAAAGCTTTTAGTAACTTATGATTAGTCCCAAACAACACCAAGTCGGTATAATACGACAGGAAAGCCATCACTATATCATTCTATCGTCGAACCTGTATCATCTAGAGAATCAGTTTCCAACATATTTACAAACAGAAAAACAAACGAAGGCGCGGGAATGTGGAAAAAGGGGGGGGGGGGGTTAGCTAAAGACAGCTTTAATTCAGATTGGTCTTTTCATCTTCAACATGAGCATGCGATTCTTGGATTTCTAATAACTTTAGCTGCTCGTGCTCTGCTAGAGCAACCACTTAGGCCAGGTTTACGCCCGCAAGGCATGCCAAAAAAGAAGACAAAATTAACTGGTGCCAGAAACATTTAGGCACTCACAAAGTAATAATCCAGTGCAGAGTAAATTTACATTTATACTAAAATATGTTTTGTCTCTAAACGAAATTTACTAACAAATCATACACTAACAGACTTCGCGAGAAGCACAGCTTGAGAAACCGACGTAACATTACAGATTAACACACGCATCCGTCCGTCTGTCACCATTCGATAAGTTCTCAGTACATCGTGACTAAAACTGTTATTCATTTCGTGTGTCCTTCCTACAGATATACAGTATTTCCATGCCAGATTCCATCAATATCGGTATAGCCATTTAGACGACAAACCTTACAAAAAGACAAAGACTTATTTTCGCATATATGATATTATTAGTGCAGAACACACACACACACACACACACACACTTACTGCAAGAGAAACAACGGCTCAAGGTCGGGCCACACTAGACCGCAACGCAACCGGGGCGCACCGCACCGTCACTTTTCTTATTGTTGTCGCTCACTCAATTGAAGTGAGTTCAAACGACACCGCGTGTCGGCCGACACACGGCCGTGTGTTGGCCCCGATAAATTTGGTTTATTTTGACGGTGCGGCCCGGTGTCGGTCTTCTTTCGGGCTGGTCTATATATAGAAAGAGTTCGGAAATTTCCGGTCCTTTACGACTAAATATTGTTTAAACGTTACTAATTGCTTTAGAAGTGTGTCTTTTTTTTTTAAGTCGATTTTAAGGACTGTAAAAATTGCATCCGAGATCCGGATTTTGAACCGGGGACCCCAAATCACTCGCCGCAAGAATCTGATTCTAGAAGAAATGGAAAATATGTACTCAATCATATAATAAAGTACATTTGTGTATTGGCATGGCAAAAATAAATTGTAAGTACGTTTATTTTATTATGTTTGAATAATAATTTTTGATTATAACCAGATTTGTCTCTTGTCTCAGAAGGTTACGGTGAACAATTGGGGATATGAAAGTCCCTGGTTCAAATTCCTGTCTCAGCTGTAATTTTTGTGGATCGTAAAATTGACATTCACCTCTGGAAAAGCTTTGATTTGTTAATAAAATGCTAGGACGCTCCGTGTTACGAATTTCACGTTAATCTGTAGTTTTCCTTTTCAAATTAGGTGACAACGATAGAGGTGTACTGCGCAGCCGATAAGTAACTCCGTGACTGGAATTTTTAGATCACATGAAATTATTATTTTACGGAATCTTTTCGGTCTGCATTAAAATAAAAATGTATAATAATCTTATTCTTTTTTGTTAAAAAAATATGAGTGACTCGAAAAGGAACTTCAACCAAAACAAACACGTTAAATGTGAAGTGAGTGACGCTTGACATTTAATCGTGACTATATAGAATTACACGAAAATCTTTCAATACAGTGTGACGACCATTTGTTAAAACAATTTTGGAATACTATTTTTGTGCATAAGATATCAAACAATTAGGAGATAACAGGAGTCACACAAAAAAAAGTTTGTTAACGTACTTTATTACCTTCGTAGATTATAAAATACAGTACTCTATAATAAAGTACTGGTGGCAGCAGCAGCTACGCTACCAAAATCATTTTTAAGGTAATTTTTTAACATTAATTCCGTGAAACAGCCAAGTATATACGTTAAAGGAGACCGAGCAGGAACCCGTCCGTCATACGGCCGTGCTACGGACCAGTGTGGGGGGCGAGCCGACATACGGCCGAGTGACGGTGCGTAGCGGGCCAGGTGCGGTGCGGTCTAGTGTGGCCTGACCTTCAGTGATCAATATAGCATAAAAAGGTGTTAGAGAGCGTACGATTTGCCAAGCATTTCACCCCTAAATTTGTGATATCTAGAGTTTTATATGGAATCTGAAAAACTGACCGCCAAAGAATGGCTCATACGATCAAAAACAATTGTTTAAAATATTTGGCTCCATCAGGATTTGAACCTAGAACTCCGGTCCAAGCGCTGGTAACGCAGCGCTTTAGCCACTGAGCTAGGAACCTGCGGTACTGTAGGGTACTACAGAGTCTTACACATCCTTAGCGTCGGTCTATGTTCGTTTCGGTAATTTTTGAAATTGCATGACAATATGTACTATTTATACAGAAAAAGTATCCTATGTCCATCCTAATGCCAAATCGCATCTCCTTGTCATATTTCATGACGATCAGATTAGCCGTTTAGCTCAAGAAACGTAACAAACAGACAGACAGAGCTACTTTCGCATTTATAATATTAGTATATATTGTAGGGAACCGACACCATTTTGCCTTCCACACCTTATCACTGATGTTTTCGTGGTATTCTTCTTTTGTTGAAGTCATCTGATTCTTGCATAGTTAACTTTCCTTCCTATTCTTAGACGTAATAGCGAAGTAAGTAATTTGGAATCATGTAATTTCACACTTATAGTTTAATCATTTTCATTTTTCGGCTTGTCCTTTCTTCGAAAGACTGAAGATAGAACTTTAAAAAAAAAAAAATCCCTTGGGGTCTGTCCCGGTTGGCAATATTTTAATATCAGTTTTGATTGTGTTTGTGTTCGTTATTTTTCTAGAGATTTTAGTGTTCTGTGGGAATCTCAGCAGTTTCTAATCCGTTAGTTTCAGTTTATGTCTTTCAAGTTTCTATGAAATTCAGTCATTAAAACAGAATTTCTTATGTCATAAAATTTCTCACTTTAGGCCTTCCGCGTCGTACTGTTTCTCTGTAAATTCCTTCAATCCTGAGTTTAAACGAGATTTGCCATGAGAATCTTTAACGCTTATACATTCTGTCTTTATTTCTTGAAGATCCTGTTTGACTCTTCCCTGGTATGCCTCATCCACCTGAAGTGTACCATTATGATACAATGTAAAGTATCTCACTTAAGCCACGTACTCACTAGCGAGCTGTAATTGTAACCGTTGCACGTTACTGTTATCAAATACGATAGTGTGAACGTGGATCACGAGCCCGCCGGGGGCGGAACGTGTTCCATTCGCAGCGAGCCGACAAGAAACACGTCCACATTCTGTAACTGTAACCGTTGCACGTTACTGTTACCGTGAACGTGGCTCGCGAGCCTGCCGCGAGCGGAACGCCTTGCATTCGCAGTGAGCCGACGACTGTCGGTTTTTGCTGCGAATCAAAGGGCGCTCGCAGTGCGCTCGTGGACATCGAGAGTGAAAGTTGTTGCACGCTGTGAACCTACCAGTATCCTCAAGCGTCATGAGTGAATGGAGAGAAGATAAATGTCTTCAGCTAATAGAAGCCTATCACGAAAGCAGTGTCCTATGGAATCCCAAGGATTGGCAGCCTTAATTTTGCAAGGCAAAATAAACCTTTAAATAAATAAAATTATTTCAATTATTATTATTGATCATTAATAAACAAAACAAAATATATTTGTAGGTGGAGGACCTCAATGGTAACACAAAAACACAGTGACGCTGCACTACGTGAACCATTCAATGAAAAACTAAAACCAGATCCGAAATTACAAATGCTGAAAGAGGCTTTCGGAATACTGAAAAAAGCGGCAGATAAACCGAAACAGGATACGGAACTACGGTCTTTCTTTGATCTTATACAGGAAAAATTGAAAAACTATACCAAGGAAATAAAAAATGCAATTCACCATGAAATATTTCAAGTAATTATGCGTGTTGATCAAGGACATTATAACTCCTTACAAAATTATGGTTATTACTCCACTACACAAGCTCCACACCCTTCAGCTTATTCCTCCACTAAAAATTCAAATATAATTTCTTCCCCAAATCAAAACCAACAAACTCCTCTGCACAGCCCGCCATACTCCCCGTACAGCAACAATAGCGTGTATTCATCAGATATGAGTTTAGAAAATTATGTGTGAAAATTATGTATGAATTTTTTGAAATAAATTACATTATTATTACTGAATAAAGAATTACCGTGATTTGTTGCCTGGCACACTTCAGAGACAATTGAGCTTATGGCTTTTTTGGAAATGCGAAACAGGTATTGTAAACTTGTAAAAGAATCACCAGTAGCTAAGTATCTCGCCATCACAGCTAATCTGTCTTGAACCAACACTGCTTCTCGGAACGAAGTTTTCTTCGTTCTATCTTGGGCCCAATTATGTTCATTAGATATTCAAAATCAGTTGGAGAGATTCTCGTGAAATTTTTGTAGTGACCACTCATTTGTTGATTTCTTAAAAGAAGAATTAGATCACTTCTTTCTCTATACATTCCATGAATACGCCATCTTCGTGGTCGTTTATAATCATCCAGTAAAGCATATACAAGTAAGTATGCTGCACAAGCGAAAGTCACTCCGTCCGACATCGCGGAGCTCCAAACGAACACTGCGCATAGAATTGGCTTGTCGTTACGGTTACAGAGAGCGTACACATTAGAACCTCTTAACTGTATCCGTTTGGTTACAGTTACAGCTCGCTATATAGTGAGTACGCTCAGTGAGGTGGCTCGGTGTTCGTCGCGAGCGAAGTTCGTTTCACGCGTACACACTAGAACCTGGTTACTGTATCTGTTGGTTACAGTTACAGCTCAGTAATGAGTACCCGGCTTTAATGAGCAGAGTTAAATATATTATTAAAATTAATTGTGGGCGTAGTGCTTTTGACCTAAATCATCTCACACATAAAAATGAATGGGAATAAATGAATAAACACAAGAAAGAATTATGAATTATTTGATGAATTTATCTGTCTCACCAACAAGTAAAAACACAACGTTTTATTTATTGAAATGTGGTTCATTTGATGGATCATTTAATGATATTTGAGCACATGAGAATTTGCCGTTCTGAGTGACTTCTGCCGACATATAGGCAAAGTTCTTTACCACAGTGATGCCGGTAATTGTGGAGGTAAATGCGTGTTGTACTAGGATACGGCAACTTTACTCTAGATCACCGGAGGTCAGCTATCGGATCCTCCACGTATACAGCCTCCCTAGAGAGACAGCAGCGTCGTGGAGTGTTGTCTGAAACAGCACGATGCACGACTCGTAAGAGGCTCAGCTGGTTGTAAATACAAGCCCTAAGCGAAATTCAGCAGTACGATTCCCTTCGCACAGTTAGACTCCTCACTCTTCCCTCCCCGCTCTGTAGAGAGCCTTCTCTTCCATTATTTGCTGCCTCATCCAATGAACATTAACATAAAAACACGCGACTGACAGATGAGAAATTCCTCCGTTTGTGACTTCGAGAAATAGCTTTCGTTCCCGAATTGCATAGTTTCTCATGGCTGCATAGTGGCTGGCGTACAACTGGGGATAATTGTTTTAATGTTAGACGCAGTTCATTTCTGTCAACGGCCCTCCCTTTGTGCCAATTTTTGCACCTACTCCGCGCCTGGAATTGAGTTAATCGAAACGCCAGCATCAGAGAAATTAGAGCTGAAAGGTGTCCACACTCGGTTTTTGGAGAATTCCGCTCTTTTATTGCCCCTACCTTAAACCCTGTGCCGACAAAGCAGGCTCGCAAATAACGAATTGGCACACAGCGCTTGGGTTATCTCATTATTATTATGTACCTCAAAATACAACTATGATCCATTGAAAAATATTATCTTTATGCGAAAATTCTTGCTAATTATACGAGCAATCAAATCATCGTGGTAGCAGCAAAAATCTGTCTTGATGCAAAAGTGTTTTCACTTTATTAGAAAATATATCTATGTATTAAAAATTATATCGAATCACGCAATAGCAACTGCGTTATTAAAAATTTTCTGCGCTTGACATCTTGATCTCATAGTTGATGTATGTTATCGTCTGTGACACTTCATACTGTATCTTCAATCATTTCCATCTCTATCACACAAGAACATTCTTGCACCCAATTTTCTTTGTATGATTTCTGAAATATCTGCACCGATGCGACTGGTTTACAATTTTCACAAAATTTTAGTACAATAATTTATTGCTCATTTGTTTGTCACAGGCATTAATTCCCCATACACTCCCAATCTTTTTATTCTCTTTCTGTCCCATGGTTCAGCCATCCGGAATCGTTTTTCGTAGCTTCCAGGAAATGACTCCAGGTGAATACTGGAATGGTTGATTCATAAATGCCATGGCCGAATTTCTTCCTACCTCCAGTTCTCTCCCGCTCTAATGAGCTCGACGTTAATGTATAGACCCATAAAGAATCCTCTAACTACATCGTTTCATTCGACTTCGGTGAAAAGACTTTCGTCACCACTCACATCTATCTATATATATAAAGAAGAATGTATGTTTGTTGGTTTGTTTGTTTTTCATACAAATCCACAGTTCTCTATGAAACTTTGCACACTTATCCTTTGAAACAAGGAGAAAAGTACTGTCTATATTTGGTTGAAAAATTATCTGTATAAATAATACATGTTGTCTTATAATATCGTAAAATTACAGAACGGCGATAGACAGACGCGTTGGATGTGGAGGTCTCTCTACTGTTTTTCCGTGTAGCGGTCAGGTAGCTCAGTAGTTAAAGCGCTTGCTCAGTAATGTTTGGGTCGTGGTCTCAGGTTCAAATCTCCGTGGAGGCTAAAATGTTTAATAATTGTTTTTGATCGTAAGAGTCATGCCTGGGCCGTCGGTTATTCGGATTGAATGTTAAACTGTAGATATCACAAAGTTAGGGGTGCAATGCGAGGCAAATCGTAGGTAGTCTTGCAATGCTGTAGGTATACACTTTTTTACCATATATTGATCCCTCAGGGGTGATTCGCAGTCAGTGTGTGTGTGGTCTGCAGTATTAATAATACAGTAAATTCGGAAGTAAGTCTCAGTCTCTTGTTACGTTTTTACGACTAAATGCCTATACCGGTATTGACGGAATTCGTCATGAAAATCTGTAGGGAGGGCACAGGACATTTTTTTTTTTTTTTGGTATTATTAACAGTTGTAGTCACGAAATTTTGAGAACTTATCGAATGGTGACAAAGAGACGGATGTGTGTGTTAGTCTGTAATGTTAAGTCGCTTGCTCAAGCTATACTTCTCGCGCATTATGTTAGTGTATAATTTGTTAATAAATTTCGTTTAGAGAAAAAACTGTTATTTAGTATAGACGTCGATTTTTTCTGTCCTATTGCTTTGTGTATGCTTAAATGTTTCTGGTACCAGTTTGTTTTGCCTTCTTTTTTGACATGCCTTTCGGGCGTAAACTGGCCTAAGTTGTAGCTCTAGCAGAGCACTAGCAGCTAAAGTTATTATAACCCAAGAATCGGATGCTCATGCTGAAGAAAGAAGAAAAGACCAAGCTGAAATAAAGCTGTCCTTAGTTAACAACCCCCCCCCCCACATCCCTTCACCTTCGTTTGTTTTTCTGTTTTTAAATATGTTGGAAATTGATTCTCTTCAAGAAACTTGTTCGATGGCAGAATGATATAGCCATGGCTTTCCGGTCATATAATGCCGACTCGGCGTTGTTTGGCTCAATCCTTCGTTACCAACAACTTTCTATATTCAATTCTGGCAAAGAAATTCTTAATCCATGCGTACGAAGTCGCGGGTAGCAGCTAGTACGTAAATATGTACACAGTCTTTGTTTCTTTTAAAATTTATCGTTTCTAGTTTCTCTGTATTTATCTTGATCAGCATCATTATTCTTTTATCTTAGGAAACATACAACACAATTTTGCTTATTTGTTTATTTGTTCATTTTGTTTAAATTTATATACGATCTTAGTATAATTGTACTAAACCAGGATACAACTATGATGTTGTCGACTGCTTTCTGGTACATGGCGTATATTTATCCAATTCGTCGCCCATTGATGGAAGAAATTTTGAATAATCATTCTTTTTACGAGCAGAGTCGTACCTATTCGGCTACAGTTAGACTTACGTACTAGTACTTTCGTCGAACATAGAAGAAAGCGAATGATGGAATAGTTGACTTATTATCTTGTTTCAGTGTCAACAAGATATTTTCTAGGCTAAATTGGGGCTACACCACTATACAATCTACGGATAGAGCTCACGAAAATATACATGGTACCGTTCAGGTACGAGGGGTCTGGGTGCTATCACAAACTAAAACCTAAACTGTTCTTTGACCTCCTCTAGCCATCAAGACGCTCAAACACGATGTCTAAATGATACGAAAAGTCACAGATCTGTTTTAAAAAATAAATCTGAAGCTAGATATTGAGACAAGGAAGTAATAAATTCCACAGAATTGCATCGAATGTTGTGGACAGCTCAAATTGCAACTTTTAGTACTGATGTATGAAACGCCATTAATTGAATGTAGTAAATGCAGGGCCATGAAATAATAAATAGTAACACCTGAACTGATCACATCCTTTAAAAGCTAATATACATGAAACATTGTTTCTTTAAAAGTAACTTTTTGCTGAGAAAACTAATTTGTTTTACAATAAAGGAACTTTTCAGTACCGTAACGCGGTAGCTGCGTTTGGTAGATTAGAAGAAATATTTGATATGTTTACGATTTGATGAAATCTAATATTTTCCTCTCCAAGAACCAAAACCGGGAATATTCCATTTTGCGCTTTAGTCGTATTGGCGCCGAAGCGACGTCTTGAAACCTGATTACGTGGCGGGGCTTGTTGATTGCATTTGGGAGTTCGGGGGTTTGAGGCGTTGCCAAATTCTCATTTCCTGCTGACGCTACCGCAAGATCTCCACCATTAATAAGCGTAGAAATCTTGTTCAGGTATTCAAGAAACTCCATTTCAGTCATATTTACTCAGTTTGTACAAGCTGTAATTAAATCATCGTCAGTTGTGTTTGTATTTTTAACGTTAGTTAGTATACTCTAAAAATACTGGCACGCATATACTTAACAAGGACAACGTGTGTGTAAGAAATACCCTATTATTAGTTTTTCCAAGCAAATATTTGTGCGTGTCAAATTTAAAGATAAATTGTTGAAGTTTTTGTCGAAAATATGAATGAAGGAAATGGTCTCGATTGCTTTGTCACTCGTGATGAAATGTGAACTACCCACGTCGCACCTGAAAGCCAGCAGCGGTATTTACAGTGGCGAAATATTGGTTGCCGCCATGCAGGGATTGCTGAATGGGTCGGAAATTAAGTTCTTGGACTAAAAAATACAATAGCACAGGTAACGATACAACAAATACCAAAATAAGAGTGAAGATTACGTATAAAATTAGTGTAATGCAAGTAACAACGTTTAAAAATCAAGGATTTTTTTAAAACTTCATAAATACTTTTACACCCGTCATATAAGACACAGTGAGGGAAAACTTTAATGACTGTTGTTAGTAAAGCTGAAACTAAGTGGAACCACGCACACTGAAACTTCAGTTGAGGAAAGGAACCTTACGGCAATTTCGTGGAGCATGTGATGGCTGATTACAAACGTCTGTACGGAGAATATTACAGGCAACAGTGTTCAAAATTATCGACAACAAATGTTGGAGCTAATGTCAGCCAAGTAGGTAGAGTAAATAACGTAAAAACAGATGCCACAGAAGTTCTCGCTAGACTGAGTAGCCATGTTATTGTTTAGGTCATATCTCCGACCGGGAAGGTGTCACAGAAAAGTATTACGTTTGTGACATAAGGTTTAATAAGTGTTCAGACACCATCATGTACATTAATGATCAACACGTTTATGATCATTGCCAATGCTTTCGTATATTTGATTGCAACTAGAATTTTTGCACATTTATAATACGATATAAACACAGAGTTGGTTTGAATTCTTCAGACATCATTACATACCTAAAAGTATTTCTGACATCCGGCACTTGTAGCTCAGATAGAAATTTATCCGGTACTTAGGACAGTTACAGTGCACTGTTTCATTGCACTACCCAACCTGCTGGCATACTAAGAAAAGGAGGATGTGACAGAGTTTAATAGAATGATAAGTCCCATTCAGTTAGGTGTCTGGCCTTTTATTACGCGCACTATGAAAGTGTACCAGGAACTGATTCTCCTACAAACACGCAAGATATTCGTATATTCCAGGTATATATAACACTGCATTGCCATTTAAACAAAAGAACTGAGTGTTCTACAGTATCTTAATATATTGTAGAGTGACATAATACTATATCTACTCCTTTTGGAAGCTCCCCGAGAAATATGGTGGCTCAAAGCATTATAACAATGCGCTGGTATGCCTTGATACAATTTCTCTATAAGATGCCTACATTTTCATTTGCCATTATAATTTATAACCTGTGTGTTTCTCATCTAACTACATGTTTTATTGCCCACTCACAAGTAAATGATATATAGCAAACACTTAAGGCCTTTGCACTTCCTTTTTAAATAAATACTTAATACGAACAATCAGGTTAGTAGTTAGAGTTAATACTATAATGCTTTGCATGAAACTCGAAATGAAACGATGAAAATAGTATGATTATTTCAAATTTTCGGGTTTTTCTTTGTGTACAGTTAGTTTGTGCCATTTTCATTCACAGCTAGTCGTTACAACGACGTCTGAGATACTCGTATGCAATTCGTCTCTACTTAAAACACAGCAGAGTCCGAGACATGTTCCGATCAAAGTACACTACTGTCTGTGAAAATAGCAACACGTAGAAGGAATGGTTTCAATCACTCCCAAATCGGAGAGGCGTAGAACAGTGGAAGCATAATACGTGAATATGAATGCAGAGAGATAATGTGCACGTAGGCCCAGCAGCGCCCTCTTTGGAGTATCCGAACAGGTCGTTATCAAGCCAAGTTCAATAGGAGACGTCAAAAAAATGTGCCGGTATGACTCGTCGATGTCAAAGGCTGCAGTATAAACATATGAGTGAGTTGGATCGTGGCAGAATGATTGGTCTCCAGCAAACGGGTTTGTCGTACCGTAACACTGTGCCTCGTACAGGGCACGCTGGTACGACAGTGAGGCATTTGTGGAACCAGCGGATAGAAGAATGTCATACACAGCGACGAGTGGGCACCACGCAAATCGACAACAGCGTGAGATGACCACCAACTTGTCCGCATGGCCGTAACCGACAGAACAGCTTCGTTCACAATTTTGGCTCAAAGATTGAGCACTACAATGGGTGAGGACATATCTGCGTCGACGGTTAGACGCCTTCTGCCGAAGGCTAGACAGGTGGCACGTATGCCATTGCGTTGGCTCCCTAAGACCAGAAATCTCCAACGTCTCAAACTGCAACGGGCGCGGGAACACCGAAACTGGCGTGCTGATTGACAATTTACAGTTTTTTCAGAAGAGTTCCGCTACAGTGATAGTACAGTGATAGCTACGTATGTGTTAGATGATACCGTGGGTAACGCAATCGAGTAGACAGCATTGCTGAGCAGCATAGTGGACAAAGGCCAAGTGTGATGGTTTGGAGCGCCATTGGCTACAACATACGATGTCACTCCCATTTTGAAAGCAATCTGAACAGTAACCAATACACGAGGGAGATTTTAGAGCCCGAGGAATTGCTCCTCTGCAGTGGGCAGTGAGTTCTCTAGCTGTGTATCTAGAGTTTCTGATTGCAGGACGTGGCGACTTCACACCGCACTGAATTCTCAGTCAAATGGCGTATACAATTATTTAACTCTAAGCATTTGAGGATTGTCATGTCACTCACCTATATTTACAGTACCAGCAATAATTCTGAACATTTGAGATAATTTTAAAAAATGGTTTGCGATTTCTATTAATAAGTTAGAGACTTTCTTTAATTGCCTCTTTTTTCTTTTAAAAGAACGAGATTCTTACAAACACTAATGACGGGGTGTGTAAAAGAAAGTACTCTTATGTGACATCGATAAGCTGATATTTTTTTATTTTTTTAAAAGGTTAGTTTTCCATTGTACCCGATTCACGTAAAAACTATTGGTAGTATTTCTATGTAGTTTCAATTAATTTACTGGGACATGTTTCTTATTGAAAGAAAGCCTCTTTGTCATCTGGCCGCGTCAAATTCTCATTGTCAGCCACGTTTCTGAAGATTCCACTGCTTCCATTGTCAAGACACCGTTTAACATCAGCTGTTTTGTATTGGTGTGATGTCGGAAAACTAAGCCATATACCAAATTATAATCATTTTTGGCTCAACGCAGTTTTAAAAAATACCTGTCGGATTTTGACTAAGTTTTGATTAATCTACAATGTACGTATGTTTCATTTTGAATTGATGCTGGAAAAAAATTGGAATTTAGGAAAAATTTTCGTTAACCGAGATTCACGCCAAATATTGCGACTAATGTACAGCCCGTGGTGGCTTGGATAAAATAGAGGACATTTTGTTTTCCTGTGATGCCGGAAACCTGAGAAATATGCTATATTAGTACTAATTTTTCGTTGAACGCTACTCGCGCAAAACATTCAGGTGGAATTTCGATAGAGTTTCCATTAATGTGTATCCCTTGCTCCCACAGCTATAATTTGGTATGTTTCATTGGGATTTGAGGTCAAAAAAAGATAATTTTAGGATAGTTTTTCGGTGAGTGTTATTCATGAAAAAAACTTCTGTTCGGATTTTGATGGAGTTTTGATTAACGTGTAGCATGTGATCCCTTTGGTAATGTACTGTATGTTTCATCTTGATGTGATGTAAAAAACTGATAAATTTAAGATATTTTCACCACGATTGTGATTTACACAAAAACTGCTGGTCGGTATTTTGATCGGGATTTGATTACTGAGAATCCCGTGATTCCTATGCTAAAATAGTTTCTTTCTGATGTGTCGTCGAAAAGTTGAAAAATGAAATCAAAAGATTCGACAAATTAGTATCCACTTAGAGATGTGTTACTTCAGTTACTACTTGAAGTGTTAATCGTGATTTCAGCGTACGAGTGGAATCGTATTATTCGGTAGAATGATGATACAGTTTGTTGTGGAGACGCTTTTTGAAAAATAATGGATAATGGATAATGTAGTTGTTGGTTGAAGAAAGTAGTGCGTACAATAACAGACCACTCGAACGAAATTGCAGACAACTGCAATCGGTGGAATAATTTTCACCATAATGACATGTCTGTTTCTTGGTGTCGCAATTTTCACGCCTCTGAAACTCCGTAATTTTCATTTGTAATTAATTCCGCAAATATTGATTCCGATTTTTTAAAATTAAACAGGCGATGTTTGGACGGGGGTAAATCTATGAGTTCGCAATTTCCCGTCACAGACATGCTATGACGTATTTCGCGTATGATATGCGCGTGGGACGCTTTTTGGGTGGGTTCACGTCATCAACATGTTCTAGTAGCCAGTATATCTGTAACTATAAGTATGACTTGTTGGGCTGGGATAGCAGTGAAAGTATGGATTATACTTGTAGCTAATATATAAAAATGAATGTTTCTTTGCCAATGTTCTTCATACAAACACACGGCTTTTATCCGATTTTGATGGAGCTTTGCATACATATACTTTAAAGCAAATAACAAAAATACTGTTTATGTTTGATTTACAAAAACCTAACCCTCTCCTCCTTCCCCCATCACCTAAATTTCTGTCAATGTTGATCATACATTCCCACAGGTTTCATCCGATTTTGATAGTACTTAGCATACGTATTGTTCTAAACAAAGCGTTCTAGTAGTACAGCGGTTAAGACAACTACTTTCGAAAGTTCACTCTCTGGTCGCTGGTTCAAATCCCGTGGTGAGCAGGTATTAAGGAGTTGTAATTTGATTATATCAAATACACCGGGACGTTCCATGGCTCTTATTCAAAGTTAAACTGCCGGCCCCAGAGGAAAGGAAGCGGCGTTCCCGCCTCTGACACCATAGATTGGTACATCTTCTTCAGGAAGATTCGACGAACCTTTGGGTTATGAACTAAGTTAGATTTTTAATTTTTGAAGTGAAACTTCTTTAGGCACATTGGGCGATTTCTGGAAGTGTAAAATCTTTTGAGTTCGCGTCACCGACATGCCAATGTTAACAGTATATCCGTAGCCGTCTGGTGGCTTAGTGGTTAACGTGTCAGACTAGGGAACGAAAGATCCCCGGTTTGAATCCCTGTCTCGGCGGAAATTTTCACAGATTCTTAACCCGACCTTCACCTCCGGCACAGCTTGCTGTGTAACGTGAAGTACGCCAGAACACTTGCGTGGTTCGGATTCCACGTTGAACTGTACCCGGTGGAGTATCTACTTTGGTTAAGGCGGCTAAGACAGATCCTTGTCACGAAGTCATTTTGACAACGTGGAACTATTTTTATTTAGTATATCTGTAACTATAAGTATGACGTGTTGCGTATATGATATTCATAATTTTAAGTTTTCACTTCTGTCGGCAGTCCCGAATGACTGCAAATAGTTTTTTTTATATAACTGCGACAGTGTGCCATTGTTTTCACACGCTGTCAAAATGACACTTGTTATTTACCAGAGTTTTTGTAGTTTCATTACTTTTGACACTAGTTTCAAAATGAGACTTTACGAAACCTCCGGCCTTTTTGATAGTGGGCTGGAGAAGGTAGCCTCTGCTTCGGTACGTAGCTGCTGGCTGCTGCCTGCGTGGTCTTCACTTCATCGATCGTTCGTTACCACCGGATTGAGTCGTCCTCCTTTTTAGCGTTTTGTGTGCTAGTGGTACGCAATATGTGATCCTTGACTTACAACTCAACTCCAATACTACATGCCTACAATTCTCCCTATAGTGTTAGAAAACATACGTTACAAGATTAATTGCAACGTCACACAAAGTTCAACTATTATGTGGTTGTTATCGATAGTTGTTTAAGATAATAAATTTTCATCCCTACATATATTAAGGCTGTTTATAATGTCCATTCTGTAACCGGAAATTTTCTGATCACTGATACAATGAAGCTGATCTTCAGAAAGATTTTCAGAAGGAAAACGCCCCGTATCTATTTATGCGTCACATCTTAATAATTTGTGAATTTTCTCTTCAATATGTTTAGTCGTATAGTGAGCTTGACTTGACAGACCCTTCCAGAGATATTTATAACAGACACCTTCGTTCATTAATATAAAACAATACAGTTACTTCAACATTGTAAGGATAAATGTTTTCCTTTTCTTTAAAGTTTTTTTTTAATTTATGAGTGTAAATACCCTTAAATATTTTTGAATTAATACTTAAGCTGTGATATAAATAAGAATGAAAGGCATTAAAGGTTAAGAGAAATCTCCATAGCCACTCTACTGTGGATTTATATGCATTTGATGGAAATACGTAGATATAAAAGCGTTACTTTCTTTGCAATCTTTAGTTTGCAGACGAAAAACTTCGTACAAAATCTGATAAAAAAAAAAAAAAAAAAAAAAAAAAAAAAAAAAAAAAAAAAAAAAAAAAAAAAAAAAACTTATAAATTTGTGTATTTTGTTGGAGTTATGAGCAACTGAATTAGAGACAGTTGGAGTTGTGCTGAAGTTCCGCTGTAGGTGGCCTATTAAGCAAAGCTGAAATGGCGTAGGAATTGAGCTGAAATGCTCACAGTGTCCGTAATACTCGAATGATGTATGGGTAAGACAAATAATCCAAATGCATTTGTTCTTGGCCAAATTTTTGGATCATGATGAATGGGACACTCTTTTTCTGAAGTCATGCATGCATTGAGATATAAAGTAAGCGTACCTATTGTCAGCAGCACAACTATGGTCAAGGTAAAATTGCTTCAATTTTGAATTTAAGAAAATACGATGATCCAGAAAACCGTGTATAAAACCAACTTTGTCACGTTTACTTGTTAATCAGAACGAGTCCAAGTGTTCGTGGATGGAATCGTGTTTTGATGGTGAACGGTTTTAGAGCGTGTGCTTATAATAATGGGGAGCGCATGTTGCATTAGCGAAATCGCAACGTCTGGAAGTACGTTAACTCTTAGTTAATGTAAGTTTACATAGTTTATAGTGAACGGAATATGCAAACATGTTCACGATTAAATATATAAGCACATGATCTCGTAGCTTATATTAAAATAATATATATGTTATGGGTATCCTTTGTATCGAATATAGGTTAAGTATTTTTTTTTTTTTTGTATGTTCCTTAAATCGACAGGGGATCGAATTTTTTATCCTTATTGCGAATCGAGCTTCAATCATAAGCTGAACAAACATTCGTGCCGTTTACGCTATGGCGCGGCTCTAGGATCCTAAAATTGACACGAGGTGTTAGTATTCGGTGCATACAATGTTAGTTAGGTATATTATGTCCTAGACAGATAGCGAAATCCAACACCTGCGAAGTACTTCATGTAATGCCGGCAGATATTGAAAAGGGATATTGTTACACTATTTGACACTTTTTTTATTTTATTTTATTTTTAGTGAAGGAACTTAGTGTTGAGTTGCTGCTCTCCATCTTCAGTACCCCTCCATGGTTCTTGTGAGACGAGTGACCTAAACTGGCACCCACACGAAGGAATAAAATGTCAGGAATGGCTTCAACTGGGTCCAGACCCCTTTGGTCAACTATCCTCTCAATCTCCATTGGTAAACTTCGACTACATGGGAAAAAATATGTTGAATCTAGGAGCCTGTATAATTGAAGTGTCGACTATAGGAGCAAATGAAGAGGTTCTTTTTTTTTAATTGTATCCTTACCAGCAACAGTTATACATAATGGAATAGAGATATTTAGGATGCACAGAATGACTTTATGGTGTATAGTTATTAAATTGTGTGCCCAGAGGCTTTTGAAAATGAGCGTGTTAACAATAGGTGCGCTTACCTTAGGTGATCAACTTCGTATGCTAAGTAGCAGTCTCAAAATTTTCCGTGCCTGTAACAACTATTCAGTGTGCATAAAAATATTTAATAATGATTTAACTAAGTAAAGGAATTTTCATAAATGCACTCCCCGAAATTCTTCTCAATTCTTTCTGTTTTGCTACTTCAATTTTCTTGAGCCACAACTGTGCACCGTCTCTTTAGAAATAACAAACATATAAACCTGAGTAAGCATACGATGCAATCGACTTTCAAAGAAAAGTAAGGAATGAGCTACAAGGATATATTACCCATTCAGAACACTTCTTTGAAACGAAACTGGCTAGTGAAAATTCTTAAAAGAACGAATCCTATGGAAATATAATACAAGCAAGGTAACACATGACTTTTAATATTGTGAATTCCTAGAAGCGAAAATAACTATCAAATAATTGTTAAAATAGGGGAAGGAAGGAATACTGGTTCATTACAAATTTCATAGTTTGTTTATGCAAGTTCCAAAACGAATAGTATATAGGTCAGGTAAAATCTCTCAAGATGATGCTTGCAAAGTAAATCATCTCAATATTCATTACCAAATGTCAAAAATTAATGGATCATTTCGAATTTAAGGAATAAATAAGTGCAAATATCATTTGCAGAGTATCAGAATATGTGTAAAATTCAAGAACTTGTAACGATACCATCGAACTAACACAGATCGAGAGGAGTATCTGTGAGTGGGAATATCTTTGACGGAGTCTAAACAATATGGCGACAGTCTACAGTACGCAGCAATACCGTGTGGACCTAATGGCGGGAGTTGCCGACTGTTGAGGACAATACTGCGGGAACGATAATCTAAAAGTGTTTGTAACGGTGCAACTAACGTGTACTGTAATTTCAAGTATTATTCGGAGTGTTCAGTGTACGCGGACGAGGACAGTGCTCCGAACTTTCTAATTATTGTGATAGCGGCACCGCATACTATTTTCGCCTACTCGGTTCGTATCCTGGAAACTTTGGTGATAGAAGTTCGATTACACGGGTCACTGTAACTGGTGGATACTTCGGCGGTGTATTTTCGTGTTTCTCCAGATAATAAAGTTGTGTGTTGAATGCAAACTTTTGTGATTTGTGTGGTAGTAATTCCTACTCATTTTAGTAGTATAGCTGCCACCACGTGCTGCTTCAAGTGATTAGTTTTGTGTATAATTTTAATTCTTAGTATTAGTTGTGGCGACCGGACAAAATTGAACCTGTAGTAATAGGAACATTTAATCACGAACTTAAACACGCCGCATTGAATCGTTCCACCAGGACTCAGAATTATCGCTAATACGCGAGGTGCCTTGCAAACCGTTTCGGATAAACTTATAAAACTCAGTTTATTAGGATGCAACACGAAAAGTGTAACAAAATAAAACCATAGAAATAAGTGAAATCATGCGTCACATGTTCACATCCACGAACAGCCCAAAATTGTGCAACTGAGTCAAACCAATGTAGGCTATCTCAATCAAAATAGGTTTTGAACATTTTTTATTTACGGAATTATTTATGGAAAAAAATAAATTTCAATAATTCACCTAAAATGCATTTCCTTAGATAAAACGTATTAAACATTGATATCTTATAGTTACACTACGTTTTAATGTTACTGTGGTTGTGAACCTTCTTGTGTTCACCGACCTGTTGTGAAGCGCCTGAACGTAGGCAGTCTGGCGAACACTCGACAGTACTGGGTTGCCGCGGAGAGAGGTGTAGCTGGACGGGAGAGACGAGGTCAAGCGATAACACACTCAATTCGGTTCACCCTGGAGTCCGAGCGAATGACCGGCACAGGATGAACTCCTATCACTGGCTTCCATAATCATCTCAGCGCAGTGAATTCTGGTACACACTACATATGGATTAATACGCTAAATTTCTGCCCATGTCGTATATCGTATTTAATTAATTTAGCACTAAAACAATGATTTTATCTTCATTTTAAATAAATGTAGCAACAGTAAATTGTTCCGGATTAATAACAAAGATAGTCCAAATAATTGCGGAAACTATTAAGGTCGAAAAACAAATTTGTCAAAGAAAAGGTGGATCCATTCGTACTACAAATTATTAAAAAAAAAAAAAAAAGAACTGAATTCAACCAGCAAACACATTTGGTTTTTGTTGACTTGGAGAATGCGTTGACTATATAAAATTAGACATGTTAAGACATTTACTCAATAACAAATGTCTCTCTTAACACGTTAATAATGTCTTTCAGAGACACTTGCGACGCTTACATATTTTCTTTACGCGATCAGGGGTGCTGCCTTGAGAGAACTCATTCACAGACGTCTATATTTCACTTTTATTTGCCATTTTTCCGTTGAAAATCTTCAAATAAGTAATCTAAGAAACCACGACAAAAGTTTTAAAATTCTAGAAATGCAGGAAAAAAATATTAAAATGTAAATATAGGTGAACGACAAAGGCGACCAATAACCCTCACACTTTTCAATGTATAAATACAGAGTAAGTAGTAATGGAAAGGAAAACACTTCCACCAAAGGGAATTTGAATTAAAAAAAGAACAGTTTCTTCAAAGTTACTATTTCCAGATTACAAAGAACCAATTGATCTAACAGAAGAAGACATACAGAAACAATTCTACCTGTCTGATCAAATAGTGTCAACATCGATAGACATCAATAGAGTAAACAAAAGTAACGGCACATTGAGGCGGTATATATATATATGTATATATATAAAATACAAGGAGATACACCATTGGAATACGTTACAGTTTAACTACTTTCGATGCGATATCACTTATTATCCAAAGAATAATTTTAACATTAAAATTAACAAGAGCCTATTGATATGCGGAAAATCCTTACAGTATTGAAAATTATAGCCAGACTAGACATCCAAGTTTAGCTCTATAACAAACATACTGTTCCCTAAACATAGGGTGATGAAAAATATAAATTCAAAACGCTTAGTGAATATGAAAAGAAATTTTTGAGGTGGATTAGAGGACTTACCAAACAAGGTAAAATACGGATAGACGTAATACAAATGAACTGCGGAAAGGATGGATACAAGAAAAGCAAGTAAGATACAAAAAAAAAGAAAAAAAACTGTCAAATATTTATACAGAGTGATGATAAAACATGCGCTCCAAGAACGCCGATGTGCTGGCAGACCAAGAAGTCAGTGAGGATATGGATCGTAATCGTTGACGGGTACGTCGACGGCACTGACTATGAATTGTTAATATTCCCGCAGAACTCGTAATACCTCTACTTGAAGAAGGAGGCCAAAAATAATTCTAATTGATTTGAAAAGAAAAAAAAAACGAAACAGGAACATCCCAAGAATAATCTTCACAGTCCAGAAGATAGCACAAACTGACAAAATATGAAAATTATCGCACAATACGTCTAGCACCACATGCTTGAAAAGTAATGATCAGGAAAATACGCAGAAAAATGGAAACGGTAGTGGAAGCGATATTAGGTAGAGGTGAGTTTGGATTCGTGTGTCTAAGAAAATCCGGGGTATTTTAGAAGGAATTATGGCTTTATACTTAGTAATAGAAGAGCGGATCAAGAAACACAAGGATGCTTTCTTGGCGTTTGTGGACATAGAAAAGGAATACGATAGTGTTAACTGGGACAAAAGTTTTTTCAGAAAAACGCATCATAAATCGAACCACTTCTGTCAGATACATCATGAAAATAGTTAGAAGAGATGAAACTACCATCCGACTCGAAAATTGTGCAGAGATTAAAGAGATCCTGGGAACACTAGAGGTAAGGAGCAGATTATATGCTCGGACATTTTGAAGTTCCTGGACTAAAAGTAATTGTTAATATGGAACCAAGATGAATCTAGAAAGAATAGATAGTGTGAAACACAGCTGGCCCTACTTTTCCATGACATAATGAAAGTTACTAATGCAAGTTCATGAGATGATGCATTTTTTTTAATTTTCAGAAAACTATCAACTCTCTACCACACAACCGTCTTTTTTTAAAAAAATTCAAATGTACATTAAATGGGATCAGATTTGTGAATGGATACGAGAATTTCTGACTGGTCGGTTGCAGTATGTCGTCATTGACGGAGAAGCTTCTTCTAATCAACCTGTTGCAAGATCTCGGAGACAACGCTAGTGGCAGTTTGAGATTGTTTGCTGATAATGCTGTCATCTTTATGGTATTAAAATAAATGATTGTTTAGAAATTCGCCACAACCTGGATGTTAAGTCAGCATGGTGCTATGAATGGAAATTTACACTAAGTTGCAAAAAGTGTAGGGCAATATGTACAGGGCGTTCGCCGGGAAACGCAACCCACTGTTAGCGCTACAAGGAAGAAACTGCTCCCGGCGAGCGAGCGCTCAGTTTCCGGTATTGTTCGACCGTCGGCCGCGGACTATTTCATAATAATTACGCTTCATAAACTTCAGAAACTTGTGTGCTAAGCATTTAAATGTGACGTAATTCATTAGCTTACCTTATAAAAGATGCTGGAAGTGTTGACCCTCTTGTGTAATGCACATTTCACATCTTCTGAACATATTTCGAGACACACGCTGCCCTAACTGACTTAATGATTTTTTGGGTGACTGTTCTAGTCGAAAAGCGATATCGTCAATTTTCTCCTCTGTGAGAATACGGTTGACCGACAGTCTCTTTTTGTTAAAAAATGAACCCGTTTCTCTTACTTTTTTAACCAGACGCAGAATTGTTGATTTAGCTGGCAGTAAAGCGCCAGGAAATTCGCGACGAAATTTACTGCGACACTTTTTAAACGACTTCTTCTTCACATATGTATCGTAGAGAAATATTCTTTGTTGCAAACTGTAACGTACCATAATTTTACTCACACTCAAACACGGTACAGATTAATAAGAGTATGAAGCCCCAAACCAGCCAAACCGCAAAGAAACGTTTATTCACAACACTGATTGATAAGAGACTGAAGTCACAAACTATCTACAATGCAAAGAAACCGTTCTTAACAATGTAAGGGTCACTGCACTGCACTGTTGGGGCAGCGGAGGTGTTAAACAGTGCGGTGATTCACGGTGCCGTGTGGCGGAAACTGCTGGCACCACTGACCGAGCAAGTTGCCGACGGCAACAGACTGGGAGGGTAGCGTTTTCCGGCGAACGCCCTGTATAATTAACAAAAATAATCAGTTAGTTCAGGGATACAAAGATAACAGTTCAACTAATGACATGGTTAATTCTCTGTATCATCTGGGCCTACCAGAAGAAAACAACATGAAATTATACTGCACATAACTTCGGCTGCAGGTATAGCTAATTCTTGACTGCGATTCATAATTGAATTTTGAAAAATTGTAACACACTGACAAGGGAGATAGTGTGTATATATCTCGTGTGTCAACATTTGGATTATTGTTGTTTGAGATCCGTATCTTAGGGGATTGATTGCCAGTATAGAGAAAGTAAAATGAAGAACCGCTAGATCTGTGACTGCTTGCTACAGTGCTTATGAATACGTCACATAATTGATGCATAGATTGGTCTAAGACTGTCTATCAGAGAGACGACGTAGGTTTAGTTTGAATTTATTAGCAATCATGAAAACATCAACTTTTATTTGGAAGTGCGATAAAATAATTCATTCAGTATCCTATTTGGGTCTCAATGACAGGAGAGATAAGAGTAAAGAAAGTAAGTGCCACACTGATGCCTTCGTTTCATTCGAGATTGGAATGAACGAAGTAGAGTGTGGTTTTTTGTGAAGTACTCTCTGCCATCCTGCAGTGTATAGATGTAGATGCTCAACAGAAAAATAATTAAAAAATATAAAAAAGTATCAGATAGATATAATAAAATCAGATGCTCAAGAGTGACAGGAATCAATTCGAAAGGTTGTGGAACAAGGTTTTTGTTTATCCGCGTTAATATTAAACTAGTTTGTAAAAAAATTAAACTAAAAAGTAAAAAATTAATAAATTTGAATGTATTATAAGTATCATGGACAAGCAATCAGTTTGCTGCGATTTAGTGATGACGTTGTCCTGTCAAAAGAACAGGGTATCTGTACCGAAAGAAGAATTTGGAATAAATATATCCCAAGGCAAGGCAAAGGTCATGAAATGTAGTAGGGGTGACAGCAATTATAGTAGATTAAATGTGAAAATAAGATCGGATATAATACAAGAACTTAGAGAATTCTGTTTTTAGCAAGCAAGAACGAAGTCAACAACACAGCAGCACTAAGCGAAAAAACCCTTCTTGAAAAAAGTTAAATATTTTTATTTCAAACATTTATCAAGGGCTTAGAAAGAAATTTCAATAACTGATTCAACGGAGCACATCACATTATGGAAGTGAAAATTGGAATTTAGGAATATAAGAGAGAAGGAAAGCTGATGGATTAGAAATATGATGCTACGTATATAAGGATGTTAATAATGAAGTCGACAGCTCAAGTATGAAATGAATGTGTTTTAAAAAATAATAGTTGAGAAAAGTAGTTCGTTGAAGAATCTCACAGCAGGAACAAACAGGGTGGTGAGTCACGATTTAAGACATCTGAGATTGGTTAATTTGTTAGTCAAGGGAACACTCATTGAAACAAACAGAGGATGAAGGCAAAGAATAGAGTATATACACAAATAACAGATTACGTGGGTTGTAACAGGTATGTTGAGATTAAAAAGTTGGCTCTAGATTTGAAGAAATGGAGGAATACTTCAAAGAAGTCGAAAGAATGATGACAAGACCAAGTGTATTTAGTGTTGGTGGGACATTGACTAAGAGAGAAAGTACCAAAGTATCAGTAAACAAGAGATAACATGCCAACTAGGGTAAAAATGAATAAACATGAAATACTTTGCTGAAGGCTAAAGTCTACAATACAAAAAAAAATTTCTTTAATTTTTTTTTATTTTTATTTTTACTTTTTTATTTTTATTTTTACTTTTTTATTTTTATTTTTTTTTACCTTAGCTTATCGAAATGTTTCTCATTCCTTTGCAAGCACACTGTGACTTGTAGCAGAAACTTTTGTTAAAGTCCTAGGAAAACTTTTTGTTTACTCCGATTAATTCTGTGTATACATCTTCAGATAGTACACGTAAGTTTAGTGTGGTCTTGTGTCTCTCAGGGGATCGATAGGTCCCCGCTTCGTATCCCTGTATCAGCGCGGATTTTCAAAGGCCCTTAAGCCCACCTTCACCTCTGGCACAACATGCTACGATTTTCACTCCAACTCGCTCTCTAAGAGTCTCACAGAAAAACCAAAGAAATTTTGGTCGTATGTACGAAAAGTTAATTGTACCAACAGCAATATTCCAACACTAATTCGTGAAGGTTCCGAGGTTAATGAAAGCCGCGATAAAGCTAACGTACTAAATACTGTATTCAAAAATTCATTTACAAATGAACATAACGATAGTATTCCCGTTTTCCCACGCAGTGGTGAGTCGGTGATGGAATCATTACGAATAGATACTGCAGGTATGATTAAGCAATTAGAGCTCCTGAGGTGGGGGAAAGCACCGGGCCCGGATGGAATTCCAGTAAGAGTATTTTCAGAGTATGCGGCGGAAATCGGGCCATTTCTGTCTGATATATTCAGTAAATCATTAGAAGAGCCAAAAGTACCTTCAGACTGGAAAATCACGCAAGTAACTCCGATTTTCGAAAAAGGTGATCGAAGTGATCCTGGAAACTATCGTCCCAATATCTGTTTGTAGTAGAGTTATGGAGCATATTATATGCTTGAACATTATGAATTTTCTAGATGATAATAATTTGCTTACAACAAATCAACACGGATTTCGGAAGAAAAGATCATGTGAAACACAGCTGACCCTTTTTGCACACGACGTAATGAAAGTTATCGATGCAGGTTCACAAGTAGATGCAATTTTTTTAGATTTCCAGAAAGCCTTTGACTCTGTGCCACACAACCGCCATTTTGGCGAAGCTTCGAGCGTACGGTATATCGGATCAGCTTTGTGAAAGGTTAAAGGATTTTCTAACTGGTCGGTCGCAGTGTGTTGTCGTTGAAGGAGAAAGTTCTTCTAATCTAGATGTTACATCGGGTGTACCTCAAGTAAGTGTAATAGGACCACTTCTTTTTTTAATTTTTATAAACGACCTCGGAGGCAAAGTGAAAAGCCTTTTTAGATTGTTTGCTCATGATGCGGTTATTTATAGGGAAGTAAGAAATTTGGCCGATTGCTTAGAAATTTAGCGCGATCTGGATGTTATTTTTGCTTGGTGCGCTGAGTGGCAACTTACTCTAAATTGTAAAAAGTGCAAGACAATGAGCATAACTAACAAAAAGAATCCAATTGTTCAGAAATACGAGTTAAACAATACAGTTATTGATATGGTAGATTCTATGAAATATTTGGGAGTAACAGTAAAAAGGAACATGAAATGGGACATACACATTAATTCGTTAGTAGGTAGAGCAAATTCTAGGCTGCGATTCATAGGTCGAATCTTGAAAAATTGTAATGAACAAACAAACGAGATAGCGTAAAAATCTCTTTTGCGTCCACATTTGGACTATTGTTGTGCCATTTGGGATCCGTTTCGTAAGGGGTTGATCGAAAATATAGAGAAAGTACAGAGAAGAGCCGCTCGATTCGTGACCGCTTGCTACAGTCCTAATGAAAGCGTCACAGAACTGATTAGTAGACTAGGTTGGGAGTCTCTGGTAGATAGACGACAAACGTTTCGTTTAAACTTATTGGTAAACATGCGTACTCCCACTTTCACTTTTGAGTGTAGTGAAATACTTCTTCCACCAACCTATTTGAGTCGGAAGTACAGGAAAGATAAAATTAGAGAAATAAGGTGCCGGACTGATTCTTATATGAATTTTTTTTTCCCTCGTACCATTAGGGATTGGAATGCACAGCAAAGAGATTAGCTTTGGTGCTGAGCACCCTCTGCCACCCACAATTTTGTGAATTGCAGAGTATATATGTAGATGTAGATGTTAAGTATGCCAGAACGCTTCCGTGGTTCGTATTCCACGTTAAACTGTAGGTCCCCTATACCTGGTAGGATTACCGGGTAAGGTTGAGGCGGATACGACAGGGGCGAAATGCGCAGGACATTACGACCATAAGGAATTATTATTATAAATATTTCTATGTCGCCAGCAAAGATCATAGAATTTATATTCGAAAAACAAGAAATACAAATACACAGTGGGTACGGACCTTCTATACACTACTACGTAGCTTGGAACTATATAACGTGTGATACTTCTGAATCTCCACCATACACAAACCACATATGTAACCTTTTATGTATTTCGTATGTGTTACATTATTAGATGCCTACTTAAATGATAAGAACTGTTTTCCAAAATCTTTCGATTTTCGGAGCATAGAATTGCATACTATACATTTAAATGTAAAATGCTGACTTCAACGAATTATCAGCGAAAATATTTTTCTGTTATACCAGCTAAATATTTCTTACGCAATATCTATAAGAAAAAATCGATGTTGCTTATTAAATTTGCTTTCAATTTTTGTGAGCAGAGACTCCACACGACGAAAATATGGAAGTTATCTTCCAGCAGTCCACATCATTCGGATTACACGTAAATGATGTAACAAAAACAACAGCCGTAAGTGGGTAATAGAACACAAGGCAACGAGACATTAAAATAATACCCTATATTTACAGCAAACACTATTGTATGAAAAATATAATATTTGTTTTCCGTCAGATTTCAGTCGGGTTAGAACTGATCAGCGTCAGCCATACAACTTAGCAGTAAACTATTGTCACCGTATTATTTCTATTGTCACACCTTGTATGCACACATCACCTCTAAGCATCGAGTGGGGTGGGTGAGCGACTGGTAATAAAAACACTGCGGTCACTTGGTAAATTATTTATAGGTGTAGCTTACGACAAAAAATATTGCAAACATCTGCCAATGGAAGAACATTCAGGGGACATGGGTTTGACTGCCTGTCTGGCAATCCGGATTTCGGTTTCTGGAAACCACTCCAGGCGAAGCCAGGTTAGTTCCAGCAAAAGGCCATGGCCAAATCCCTTCCCGTTCCATGCACCCAGTCCTTTCCGACCTTAAATGACCTAGACGTCGAAGGCATAAAACCATAATGAAAAAATAATTATTATACTATCTCTGAACCTCATTAACGCAGCTAAAGGCAACTTACATCCATTAATTACACGTTAATTACGAAATGAGATGATTTAATTTGAAATAAATGCTGCGTGTGGTGTGCAAAAATCTGTGCGTATAATCCATCTATGCTTGATCGTCATATGTAAAACGTGTGGCGCAAAATCAACTTGTAATTAAAGGGTGAAGTCGTGGTTAACCACTACTCACAATTATCCGTGGTTTGCAATAATACGCTTATTCGAGATGTTTTATCGCGTGTGGTTGACGCAACTAAATGGTCATAAACTAATGAAGTCAAAATCGGCAAGGGATTCAACGTGTTACAAAAGACATAATAATCGTAATACCTTTTTGCTGAAATATAGTGTCTTGTTTTATAGCTCAGAAAGTTGACGAGCTTAAATGTTTGCAGCTGTGAGATTTAACCAGTGAAATTTATTTTGTTTGTGAGTAGTTTTTTCCCAAAAAACAGTTTCCCAAAACCCTAAATAATCATACTTCCCTTCTCCGGCCATGGCTTTTTGAACTAACCATAGCATTCACCTAGAGGGATTTCGAAATATGGTTAGCTGGATCCGCGATCGATCCCGCAACCTCCACAACGTTGATAGTACACTAACCTGTCTTGTCTTCCCTGTTCGGTAATATTCACTATTCTGACCCCTTGTTCGGGGTTGGCAAAGAGATGATTCCCCCCAATTGAATTGTATATTCGCAATCAACCTAAAAGCTTGTCATTTAAGGTATATTGATTTCTGAACACTCGTGAATAGAGTGGGAACTACATTAGACAAAACATAGGATCTATGAATCTCGTTTCAGTACTTTCAAGTCATCGACACAAGTGTCCGACGTAAGCAGCGTGTCTCAGTACAAAGGATCTTATAAATAAATTTATGGTTATAATAAGACGTTGATATAACGAACATGGAAGGAACATAGAATTACTTAAGGCTTACTGGACTCAGGATACACCAACAATATATAAATATTCTTCTTACGAAGCCATACCCTACTCCGGGCGTAGGCGGTCACTATGGAGGATGTTACCCTCCATGGGAACTTTATTGGGAAGACGAACTGTGTGGTTCCCATTATCTTCCCCAGTGTGTGTTCGTATGTGTTTTTTTTTTTTATTTTTTTTTTTTTTTTTTTACTTATGGCTTTACGCCTCGACGACGTCTAGGTCATTAGAGGGGGGATAAGACTGGTGACAAGAAACGGGAAGGAATCCGGCCGAGGCCTTTTGAAGGAAGCATCCCGTCATTCGCATGGAGTGATTTGGGGAAACCGTGGAAAACTCAAATCTGGATGCCCGGACGGGGCCAGAACGTTAACCGCTCGCTCGGTGTTTTTTTTTTTTTTTGGTGTGGACGACTGTGATAGTGTGTGTACTCAGTATAGAGAGTGGTCTGTGTTGTATGAAATGAGAGATGAAGAAGGGAGAGGGCGAAACCTGGTGCCTGCACATTAAGGCCTACTATTCCAAAAGACACCGAGAGATCCGCCAGGCTTAACGTCCTCATTCTACAGACGAATCACCAACAACAGTGCCAGATGCCATGGAGGAGAGGTTTCGAGTTTCACCCAGGACTCTGGCAAACAAGCTGGTGATTAGGAATTATGCACCACCACCGGTCATGATGATGAACATTTCTTGCATCAGGAATCTAACCAGCTAAGCCGCAACCAACTGAGCCAACGTGGCGGGCAACATATAAATAAATTTTTAATCATATTTGTTTGGGAACTGGACTAATATTTAGGTAAGAAACAGGTAATAACGTTTGCTCCAATAACTATTCCTTAATTAGTATTTCAGTACACTTTGGCCTCCAAATATTTTACAAAACAGGATTTAATTTCTATGCCTAAATATTTAAATAATTTCAACCCTTAAATATTTTGAGAAGATCGATTTGTTTCGGTTTTCAAGCGGAACTTTTCAGTAGTAGTCTTACACTTCAAATATTCATTTTATCTAACTTGATGAATATTTACTGATTGTTATCTTTCAGCTGTGTAACTGGAAAAGACTCACAGCCTCTAGTATCGAACATATCAATTCTACGCAGATATTTACAGAAGCAGACACGGTTTGAACGGAGACTTTTCCTGCGTTGATGGATTTTTTTTTTTTTTATGGAGCACGATACCAGTTCGCCTACAGACCTGTGGCAATTCCACATGGTACCTTCTCCTCTACCTTCCCTTATCTTGCTGCTAATTTTGATTAGCAACTTACGGAGTGTTGCATCAGTCATTCCGACTAAATGTCTTATGAGATAGTTCATAGTTCTTTGGTTATCTGCTGGTTCCTCACTTAAAACTCTGGTAAATTTTACAGCTCTTATAAAATGTATTTTACATGGCTGTATAATGTTTAATCCGCTCTGTTGCCCATGGATCAGAATTGTGGCGATTTTATACAATTTTACTTGTGTGTCTTCCTTTATTTGACTGAGTAAGAATCTCTTTATTTTCCATACATTCTTTTCAGAACTATTACTTCATTGTCTTCATATCCATGTAATACATTTCATTAATGTTTTTAATATTTCAGTGTTGTTATTGTCAGTGAGAGTGTCACTGAGTATTTTTGTGATCATATTTTTGCCTTTGAATTCCAAGCCACTAATTTTTGGTTTTGATACAACCTGTATATCAAAAGAGTAGAGACATCAACATCTACATATATACTCTGCAATTCACAAAATTGTGGGTGGCAAAGGGTGCTCAGCACCAAAGCTAAACTCTTTGCTGTGCATTCCAATCCCTAATGGTACGAGGGAAAAAAGAATTCATATAAGAATCAGTCCGGCACCTTATTTCTCTAATTTTATCTTTCCTGTCCTTCCGACTGAAATAGGTTGGTGGAAGAAGTATTTCCCTACACTCAAAAGTGAAAGTGGGAGTACGCATGTTTACCAAAAAGTTTAAACGAAACGTGTGTCGTCTATCTACCAGAGACTGTGTTTAGTTTAATTTAAAGTGTGTAGATAGCTTTTGTTAAATCTTTGCTTATTTAACAGCGCCAGTAGACAGTTGGTCTTCAGCAACCGTCATGCCAGGGAGTTCCTTCTGTGTTTAGTTTAATTTAAAGTGTGTAGATAGCTTTTGTTTAATCTTTGCTTATTTAACAGCGCCAGTAGATAGTTGGTCTTGAGCAACCGTCACGCTAGGAAGTGCCTTCTGTGATTAGTTTAATTTAAAGTGTGTAGATAGCTTTTGTCCATCTTTGCTTATTTGTTTAACAGCGCCGGTAGTCAGTTGGTCATCTGTAACCGTTACGCGTGGAAGTCCGTTATTAATTTAGGTTTTTTTTTCCAGTCGTGTCTATCGGTTGTTTGTAACTAGTGAACAGTTTATTTGGATCACTCGGTTAGTTCATCTTTCATCTTCTCTGTAGCTTTTGTTTAGAAATAATATGTGTAGGTACTGTGATTGCTGCGTGCAGGCGCGGGCTGAGGTGGCTGATCTTCGCGCTCAGCTTGCAGCTTTGCTAACGAAAGTTACAAGGCTGGAAGCTGCCGTAAGCGACTGCAGCAGATGTGCTATGGGAGACTCCACTGAAGCTAGTGCTATCGCAGGTTCTCCTGTTCCCAGCATCGTACCTGTAGTCCAGGCTGAGACCTTGGAGCCTGTGCGGCAGTCACCTGATGGTGTCTGGAGTGTGGTTTCCGGGTGTCAACGCCGCATGCGGGGGCAGTTGTGCAAGTCTGAATCCCAGGAGGACATGCTTGTACCACTGTCCAACAGGTTTGATGTATTCTCTGGGTCTGGTTCAGATCCACAATCGTCAAACAGCGAGTTGCCAGCCCCCCTGCCCGCAAGGCCTGAGCGACCACAGAAGGGGATTTTGGTGATAGTTAGCTCCAACGTTAGGCGTTTTATTGAACCCCTTAGGGACTTGGCGAATAGGTCTGGGATGAAGTCCAGTGTCCATTCATTGTGTATTCCGGGATTTCTGATCCAAGACGTGGATCAGGCCATCCCGGATGCCATTGATCGGACGAGGTGTAGCCAGCTGAGGATTGTAGCTCATGTCGGCAGCAACGATGCTTGCCGCCTGGGGTCAGCGACTATCCTCTCTTCCTTCCGGCGGCTTGCTCAAAGGGTGAGCTCTGTGGTTGATGACCGCAAGATTTCGGCTGAGTTAACTATCTGCAGCATTGTCGATAGAACCGACTGTGGACCTCTGGTTTAGAGCCGAGTCGAGGGTCTAAACCAGAGACTGCGACGTTTCTGCGATAATCATGGATGCAGATTCCTAGATCTTCGCCATGTAGTCGAGTCGTGTAGGGTTCACTTGGATAGATCAGGAGTGCACTACACACGTGAATCGGCTACACGGGTGGCAGGGGCCGTGTGGAGTTCATTGGGGGATTTTTTAGGCTGAGGCAGAAAGACCCGAAACTGGGATCACAGTTACGGGCAGCCCAATCAAATTCGGCACCATATGTTAGGAGTAGCGTAAATCAGTCTCGACCATTGAAAGTACTCGTTATTAACTGTAGAAGTGTTTGTAATAAGCAGCCTGAGCTTGAAAGCATTATAAGTAGTACAGAAGCAGATATTGTATTAGGTACTGAAAGCTGGTTAAAACCAGATATAAGTTCAGCAGAAATATTTAACGATAGAATGAATATTTTCCGTAAGGATAGGTTGAACTCCAATGGAGGCGGTGTATTTATAGCTGTTAGTAAACACCTGTCGTGTAGCGAAATAAATATTGATACGGTCTGTGAAATCCTATGGATTAGACTAAAAGTAGCTAGGACAAAACTTGTATTAGGGTCTATCTATCGTCCACCAGATGCAGATGTATCTATTGCTGAGGCCTTAAGAACTAATGTAAGTAATATAGCTCGTCAATTTCCAGATCATGCAATAATACTAGGAGGTGACTTCAACTTTCCGTATATCAACTGGAATAATTACGTCCACGTTACTGGTGGCCGGGATAAAACATCCTGTGAAATTATTCTTGACCTTTTCTCAGATTTTAATCTTGAGCAGCTCGTCACTGAACCAACGCGGTGCCACAACGATAACGAAAACATTTTAGATATTCTCGTTACGAATAGGCCTGAGTTATTCACGGACATTTATACCACCATGGGAATAAGTGATCATAAAGCTGTAATTGCTACAGTAAAATTATTAGCCGCGCGCAAAAAGAAAAAAGAAAGGGTCGTTTACTGGTTTGAAAAGGCCCCAAAGGAGAGTTTAAGAACGTTTTTGAGGGATAATTACATTACCTTTATAGAAGGAAGAGGCTCGGTTGAAGAGATGTGGCTTCGGTTCATGCATATAGTCAGGGAAGGTATGGACTTACATATACCGAAAACGACAATCAGGGATGGGAACGACCCCCCGTGGTATACACGTGAAATTAAACGGTTACTTAAAAAACAAATCAAGATACATGCACGCTCAAGGACGACGATGTATAGGAGTGATTTTGAAAAGTTAGCTGAGACAAGAGAACATATTAAAAATGCGATGCGCGAGGCTTTTAACGACTTTAGATGCAACTCACTTTCTAAGAGTCTCAACGAAAACCCAAAGAAATTTTAGTCGTATGTAAAAAAAGTTAGTGGTAGTGACAGCAATATGTCAGTTCTACTACAAGACGGTCGGGCAGTTGATGACAGCCGCGAAAAGGCTACCGTATTTAACACCGAATTTAAAAATTCTTTCACTGACGAAAACATGGAAAACATTCCCGCTTTTGCACGGCGTGTAGAATTTGAGATGGATGCAATTCAAATTGATAGTGTAGGTATCATAAAGCAATTAAAGCTCCTGAAGTGGGGGAAGGCGCCGGGTCCTGATGGTATTCCAGTAAGATTATTTTCGGAATACGCGGAAGAAATAGAACCATTTCTATGAGATATATTTCGTAAATCTTTAGAAGAAAGAAAAGTACCTTCTGACTGGAAAATAGCGCAGGTGATTCCTGTTTTCAAGAAAGGTGATCGGAGAGATCCTAGGAATTATCGACCCATATCTCTAACATCTGTCTGCAGTAGAATTCTGGAGCATGTCATATGCTCTAACGTTATGAAGTTTCTGGATGAAAACGAGTTACTTACAGCAAACCAACAAGGATTTCATAAGAACCGTTCGTGTGAAACGCAACTGGCTCTATTTTCGCATGACGTAATGAAGGTTATCGATGCAGGGTCACAAGTTGATGCTATTTTCTTGGATTTCCAGAAGGCTTTTGACTCTGTACCACATAACCGCCTATTGGCGACGATTCGAGCGTACGGTATATCTGATCAGATCTGCGAATGGATACGCGATTTTCTAACTGTCGTTGTTGACGGGGAAGCCTCTTCAAAGCTAGATGTTACATCGGGCGTTCCTCAAGGAAGTGTAATAGGACCACTTCTTTTCTTAATTTTTCTAAACGATCTCGGTAACAACGTTAATTGCAGGATGCGATTTTTTGCTGATGATACACTTATTTATAGGGAAGTGGGGTGCTCTGACGATTGCTTAGAAATACAGCGCGATCTGGATGTTATTTCGGAATGGTGCTGTAAATGGCAGCTTACACTTAACTGTAAAAAGTGCAAGGCAATGCAAATAAGTAGTAAAAAGACCCCGTTTGCTCACGAGTACAAAGTTAACAATTCAGTTGTTGACACGGTCGATTCCGTGAAGTATTTAGGCGTAACAGTACAAAGCAACATGAAATGGGACTTGCACATAACTTCCGTCGTAGGCAAAGCTAATTCCAAACTACGTTTTATAAGTCGTATTTTGAGAAGCTGCAATGCTCATACAAAGGAAATAGCGTACAAAACACTAGTGCGTCCGCATTTGGAATTCTGTTGTGCAATTTGGGATCCGTATCGCAAGGGATTGATTGACACTTTACAGAAAGTACAGAGGAGAGCCGCTCGATTCGTGACCGCTAGTTACAGTCCTTATGTAAGTGTCACAGAGCTGATACGTGGGTTAGGCTGGGATTGTTTGGCGGACAGACGACGTCGTTTTCGGTTAAATTTGTTGGAGAATATGCGAAAATCTCTAATTTACGAGTGCAACGAAATACTTCTTCCGCCAACCTATTTAGGTCGCAATGACAGAAGGGCTAAGATTCGAGAGATAAGATGCCGTACTGATACATTTATGTATTCTTTCTTTCCTCGTTCTATTCGGGATTGGAATACTCTAAAATAGGATTGGTGCTTAGCACCCTCTGCCACCCACAGTAATTGTGAATTGCAGAGTATAGATGTAGATGTAGATGTAGACTCCCAACCTAGTCTACTAATCAGTTCTGTGACGCTTTCATAAGGACTGTAGCAAGCGGTCACGAATCGAGCGGCTCTTCTCTGTACTTTCTCTATACTTTCGATCAACCCATTACCAAACGGGTCCCAAATGGCAAAACAATAATCCAAATGTGGACGCAAAAGAGATTTTTACGCTATCTCCTTTGTTTGTTCATTACAATTTTTCAAGATTCGACCTATGAATCGCAACCTAGAATTTGCTCTACCTACTAAAGAATTAATGTGTATGTCCCATTTCATGTTCCTTTGTACTGTTACTCCCAAATATTTCATAGAATCGACCATATCAATAACTGTATCGGATTAACTCGTATTTCTGAACAATTGGATTCGTTTTGTTAGTTATGCTCATTGTCTTGCACTTTTTACAATTTAGAGTAAGTTGCCACTCAGCGCACCATGCCAAAATAACATCCATATCGCGCTGAAGTTCTAAGCAATCGGCCAAATTTCTTACTTCCCTATAAATAACCGCATCATTAGCAAACAATCTAAAAAGGCTTTTCACTTTGTCTCCGAGATCGTTTATAAAAATTAAGAAAAGGAGTGGTCCTATTACACTTCCTTGAGGTACACCCGATGTAACATCTAGATTAGAAGAACTTTCTCCTTCAACGACAACATACTGCGACCGACCAGTTAGAAAATCCTTTAACCATTCACAAAGCTGATCCGATATACCGTACACTCGAAGCTTCACTAAAAGGCGGTTGTGTGGCACAGAGTCAAAGGCTTTCTGGAAATCTAAAAAAATTGCATCTACTTGTGAAACTGCATCGATAACTTTCATTACGTCGTGTGTAAATAGGGCCAGCTGTGTTTCACATGATCTTTTCTTCCGAAATCCGTGTTGATTTGTTGTAAGCAAATTTTTATCATCTAGAAAATTCATAATGTTCGAGCATATAATATGCTCCATAACTCTACTACAAACACATGTTATAGATATGGGACGATAGTTTCCAGGATCACTTCGATCACCTTTTTTGAAAATCATTGTTGCTTGCGCGATTTTCCAGTCCGAAGGTACTTTTCGCTCTTCTAGTGATTTACTGAATATATCAGACAGAAATGGCCCAATTTCCGCCGCATACTCTGAAAATACTCTTACTGGAATTCCATCCGGGCCCGGTGCTTTCCCCCACTTCAGGAGCTCTAATTGCTTAATGATACCTGCAGTATCTATTCGTAATGATTCCATCACTGACTCGCCACTGCGTGGGAAAACGGGAATGCTATCCTTATGGTCATTTATAAATGAATTTTTGAATACAGTATTTAGTACGTTAGCTTTATCGCGGCTTAGTGCTGGAGTATTGCTGTTGGTACAATTATCTTTTCGTACATACGACCAAATTTTTTTTGGGTTTTCTGTGAGACTCTTAGAGAGAGAGTTGGAGTGAAAATCGTTAAAGGCCTCGCGCATTACATTCTTAATACGTCCTCTTAAATCTGCTAAGGTTTCTAAATCGCCGCGACACCCCTTCCTTCTTGAGCGTGCGTGTATTTTCCTTGGTTTTTTGAGTAATCTTTTGACTTCGCATGTGTACCACGGTGGATCATTCTCCCCCTTTATTGTCCGCTTTGGTATATGTATTTCCATTCCTTCCCTGACTATATGTATAAAACGATGCCACATCTCTTCAACGGTGTCTTTTGTTGACTTGAAGTTATGGTAATTATTCCTCAGGTAGGTTATAAAACAGTCCTTTGTGGCCTTACTGAATCTGTATACAATCCGCTCTTTTTTCCTTTTTCGCTTGGTCATTAATTTGATAGTCGCAATTACCGCTTTGTGATCGCTTATTCCTGTGGTCGTTGAAATGTCGGTGAATAATTCTGGCCTGTTGGTAACCAGCAAGTGTAAAATATTTTCGCGACCGTTATGACATCGCATAGGTTCATTAACTAGCTGCTCGAGATGATTATCTGACAACAACTCGAGAATTACTTCAGAAGCTGCCTTATCCCTGTGACGTGAACGTAATTACGCCAGTCAATATAAGGCAGATTGAAGTCACCTCCTAGAATCATAGTATGATCCTTAAAACGGCTAGCTATACTATTTACATTATTTCTTAACTTCTCGACGATAGTTATGTCGGAATCGGGTGGACGGTAGAAGGCGGCTATGATGAGTTTTGACCCAGCAAAACATCCAGGTAGTTTACAAGAAAATTTGTAAGTATAATAGTACTAGCTGTTACAGGCGTCTTCGTACACGTGGAATTAGAATTTTATAGTTTGACTTGGATATCGAAACATGTAAAAGGTGTCTCAGAAACTTCGGAGTCAGGATAACATGATGGGGAGTATCATTCTACCATTGAACTTGTCTCATGAAGAGAAAACCGAGCGTGGTGGTGTAACGGATAGCGTTCTGGCCTCGCATTCGGGAGGACGGCGGTTCGAATCCCCGTCCGGGCATCCAGATTTGGGTTTTCCATGGTTTCCCCAAATCACTCCAGGTGAATGCCGGGATGCTTCCTTCAAAAGGCCATGGCCGAATTCCTTCCCATTCCTTGCCCCCATCCTTTCCCGTCTCTAAAGACCACGTTGTTAAAAAGGGACGTTAAACTGTTACAAAAAAAAAAAAAAAAAAAAAAAATGAAGAGAAACAATTTGCAACATGTTTAAAAGTAGCAACAAACTAAAAAGAGAGGGGGGGGGGTGTGTTTAACCTGCGAGCCTACCTTCCACAGTTCCTCCAGCAGATATTTGTTTGTACTTCCAAATTAAGTTTGTTTTTGTCAACTTTCGTCATTCGTAAGTAAATGGATACTTTTACGTATTCATTTTCGAGTACACATTTCTGTAATTTGAGTTATGTTGCGTATTTAGTAAGATTTTCTAACTATATAATTATTTTTTATGTGTCGCAAACGTTATCTGTACTACACAGTTACAGCTTTTTAATCACGGTTTCATTATTCCCATTTTCTGTGTTTGCAGATAAAGTTATTGTGACAATTTCCTTATTTGCAGCTGAAAATTTGATTATTCGTTGATAGGAAACTAATATTGTCGTAATTTTAAAGATCGCATACCTATTTATTTAGCAGCTATCAAAAGGCAATTGTATATCCTTTGACTTATTGTTGTTTTGGCCGCTGCCTCAATGCGTTTCTTTGACGAAAGTCGCCTGCTTAAATGTGCCGCTCAGGCTATCGATTAATACCTCTTCTCCTTGTTATTATTTCGACTAAAGGCAAAAAAGTTATAATGAAGTATTCACGGTTGTATGGACGAATTGTGTTGTAGGAACACCATGCTTCGACAGCTGCCTCTGCCGTCTCCCTCACGTATGAAATTTCGTGTTTTTACAATGAAATCCGGAGATACACCTGTGAAAACTTCACTGCAATCATTCGCCGAGAAAGTCTCCTTTCTTACTAAAAAATAATAATTTCCACTCTAAAAACGTCGTTACGCCACGTAAGTAAAACTGAAATACTTGACAGTTTAAGTGTTGGTGAGCAGTTTATTTTAATAACATTGAATAAACTGTAAGATCAATCAAGAAATCAGGAGATATAATAAGGAATCCCACAAAAACAATTTTTGTAAAAAAAAAAGGCCAAGTCTCGTGCTTGTGCAGTGGCAAAAAGTTATGAGATCTTGTTCTGAGCCAAGTCTAGACCTTACAGAGTATATTCACTTCACTTTTTGAAATGGAATGCTTTCTCTCGGTGTTATGGAACGTTTATTAAGAATTTAAAAAAATTCTCGTAACTTGACCACTAAGCAAACCATATTTTTAAACTTATGTGATGTATTTTAAGGCACATAATGACCTAACACTGAATATTTTTTATCTAAAAATTGGCTTAGATTAAAAAACAAAAACGTAAAACCTCGAAATGTACTTAAGACATGCTAAAAAGTTTTAATGTCATTTTGAGAATGAAAATATTGTTAACTGTTAATTTTTATCATTTAACATTAAAATTTATTTATTAATTTAATTATTATTTAATTTATTAACGTTTTAAGTAACTATGTTTTAAATATATGCGTTAAAAAACTGTTTGCGCAAATCCCGCATGGATCCCGCGGGATTGCAATCCTTAGTCAATACTATTTTGTACACAACGTTTTTGGTTTTGCTGACCTTTGGAGATTGGAAACTGGTGAGCAAATTAAGTATAAACAGAAATTAATAGTCTATTGCAGCGCAAATTCACATCTATGCTATACAATAAGTTGTCTATCTACATGAAATTAATGAACAGATCGTACAAAAACTGAGTGCGAAAGAAACAAAGCCCGAGGGGCAGATACAAGAATACAGAGACCTACACATGCTACTGTCTGTCCATCACCGTTCGGTTTTTTTTCAAAATTTCATGACAAAATATGTTATTTATCCAGAGAAAGAAACCTACGACCTTCCGAATGACACATAATATTTTATCGAGATCATTTCAGCCGTTTAGTCATGAAAACCTAACAAACAGACGAAGAGACTGAGTTACTATCGCATTGATAGTCTAATAGTAGTGAGGATTCCCAACATTATACATATATATTTTAAATGAGGTAACAGCCTTCGTTAGTAACTACAGGTTCAAAAATTGCGTCCTTTAGAGAATCAGTTATTGCTGCATCTCTGTTTATGGTTTGGCTACTTGGAAATACTTATCACATATATTTTAATATATTCCATAATTTTTAGTGATTTACAGTCAAATGCTTTAGTATAATCCGCAAGTCTCACATCTATTTCGTGAATGAGCTCTCGTTAGTTCACAATATGCTATCATTGCTTCTGAACAGGATCTACCCTTGCAGATTGTCTTTTGGTCTTCTTTTAATAAAATTTCATATTGCCTGTATTCTTCTGCACAAAAACTACGCGTTACAACGAGAGATATTTCTCCCACTTTTAAGCAGATGCAATGTTTTTTAACGCAGCAGCCTAGTAACTTGTGTTTTGTAGGAAATGTAGCAGTTGCAGGCTACCGGTGTAAAATCGAGGCCCGTTTGATCTGCCGGGAACGATAGTTGATCAAGCCGCTGTCGAGTACCAGAAACAATAAGGTGACAGATAAGACGGCGAGCCAGGTCGATACGTGGAGTGGGACGGTCTTCACTTCACCTTTGTGCCTGTAGAACTCTCCAATCAAACATCAGCAGCCCGCCCAGTATCGTGTAACTCAGAACCACGGGTAGGAAGGATCACTTGCTATTTGTTAACTGACCGCTGGGGCCCTACAGGTAGTTACCATCTGGAAATCAACGATTCTACTTAAACGTAGTACTCATTCCACTGTTGTGAGGGTTTTAATTAATGTAAATGGCTTTCTTGGAATTCGTGAGGACGCAGATTCAAATCCTAGTCCGGTCATCCAGACTTCCATTTTCGATGGATTCCAGAAATCACTCCAGGCGAATGCCTGCATTTTTCTTCAAAAGGCCATGATCGAGTTCCTTTCCGTTCCTCGTTCTCACTCCTCTCCCACCTCTAATAACCTTGGCGTCGACGATGCGTAAAACAACTCATTTTGTGAAAATAGCGGTCGCTTACATTCAAAGGACATGTTAGCCATTTTCGTTGAGGCATACCGTTAACTCGAACAATATACTGCCGATTTCGGGTAATAAAATCACTATCCAGTAGAAAAGCTCTTAAACCAAATTAGTCAATAATCCAGAAATAAACTGTTTTTGTTAAGGGCTTCCAGTCACCGACAAATGAAATTAAATCTTCTTATTAAACTTGCTTCTATTCAAACCACCATTTAAATTCAAAAACTGTGGTTGACTAGAAACTGCGTTCTTAATAATTACACCTCTTCATAATGCTCTGACGTTGCTTAGGTTCTTTAGTGATTAGTCAGTAAGTTATATTAGTTCGCCTTTCGAGCAACACTCGTCCACATACATTCAAATCTCAGCGCCTCCTCTAGAACATTTTTTTACATTCCTTGCATCATCACGGATATTACATTGCACTACAATCTTATTACTAGCGTCATAGACTTAAAATATATCTTAACTAGGAAACTCCAAACTGTGACCAACAAAAAAGAAAATACTAAAAATATACACTCATCGAAACTGTGTCATACCTCACATAGTCTGTACAAATACTTTAACTAAAATACTTTGTAAAAAGGGAAACAAAGTGATTGCACTAATTGTATAGTAAAATAATTAATATATTATCTATTAAACAAAGCTTCAAAGAAACTGAAAATTATAGCATTCAGAGTGTGTAGTGTGTCGCATTAAAGACATGCTCCCTCACAGAAATCATAATAATAAACTATTCATCTATAAGGATAACCTGGAGATCAGCGATAGTAGACGTCTGACTTAAATCCGTGTGGTCTTATCTGATATGACCATGCAGTGTACTTAAAACTTCAACTTGGAACCCTGAGAGCAACATTACCAAGAGAGGTGGAAAGAAGCTTTAAATACAACACTGATTGTCGGAATACAAACACAGAAAAAAGCAATGCATAAGAAAAAATTATATGATCTGTAACAAAAGCCTGCAACTAAAATTAAGATACCGAAACTAATATTTTTGGTATGTTGAATGATGATCAAATTATGCTACGATTGTAAAATTATTTCAGATAGTTAAATCTAAACAGACCTTATTTCGTAGTAAATGTTGTTTTATTTTCATGTCGAGAAGAGTGATAGCCATTTGGATAAAATTTTATACTTCCAAGCGATGTGAGTACCTTGTCTTGTATGCGGATAATTGCGACGGGAAGCTTTTATTTCAGAGAATCTGCACCCACTTTAGACCATACAGGCAACATGGACTGGGTTATTGTAAGAAAACGAAGATTAGGGAAATTCCAAGGTCGAGGGAGTATCCCACACGCCAGGATTTTGATTCGTAGGACTTCTGGAAAAACTTATAAGATTGAAGTTGGTAGTAAAGTTTATCAACCACCTTCCACCGACCATCATTTGTTAAATTTTAAATTTCGATTTAGTGCAAGTAAAGAATACTGCCCTACAATGACTTTTCATTAACTTGTACCTGTTAAAGGGTACGACAAATTTTCAGAGTGTCATCAAAATATGAAAGTTGCTGTTTCATATTTCAATAATTTCAGATCGCGTGTCCCTATAGATTGTACCATTCACTATATTACCCTGCAGTTGATCACCGACCAATATCATGTTTCTGAGATTGGGATTAAATAATTTTTATTATTACCATGTTTTCACAAATATTGGTTTCGATTTGTTGCGAACTCAATATTTTTATCATTATTTTCCTGCTGATCCCCATTTAATTAATACCAAAATAACAGTCAGACTGGTAGGTAAAACTAAGTCAATATTAACATTACGTCCCAGATAGATGGAGATTACCGTTAGATGCATTGCAGAAGACACTTTGGTGTCACAGCTTATATAATGGCAGCGATTTCGTCATATAGATGGCTAAATCACACGAGTTATAACGTGTTTCCATCGGTTACATAATTAGTGACGAAAATTAATTATTCCATACACTTGAATAAAACCAAAATTTCTATTTATTTATTCTTGTCCCTCGTGATATAAAATGATTTGCTGCTAATAGCCAGTGTTGCTTGTGACTAATACATATCATCGTACTGGCACACGCTGCCAACAAGTGACCTTTCTGTAGCAAGCATGATTGGATGTTACTATCAAATCGTGCAGTTGTCTGGTATCCTTTTATGTACTATCAGAAAGCATGCTAAACATTACCGATACGATTCATGTCTTGGGAACGAGATGATGAAAATTGAAGAGCATAATCCTTATGCTCATGTTGTTTGAACACTGCTTGGCACCTGTCGTAGATTTTTTATGCATCATTTTTGTTGTAATAATTAATAAATTTACAGAATAACCTAATATTATTTAATTATTTGTAGAAAGCGTTGATCATCAAATTTTTGTAAAATATCGTATGTGGTTGTTTTCGAGAGAGAATCGCAAACCCTTACAAGTCTGGATCTTCTTGATGTCTCCCGAAATATCAGAAATTTATTTTGAAAGAACTAACATCTCAGCGCATAACCATATGAGCTGTTCCGCAGACTTTCGTCAAGACGATTACGGGTGTAGGTATCGAGCACACTAATAACGTCGACGCAGATACCATGTAATGTGCGTCTCAAGGCGACATGGCATGGAGTTGCCAGCATATAATATTTTTCCACCTCTAATGACCTCGACGTCGATGAGGTGTAAAGCCACAGTAAAAAAGTATATAACGGTTCTCCTAATATGGAATAACACGTACACTTTCAATGATTTTGTATTACTAGAACCTTATACACAATCTGACAGTAACAATACTATTAATGTTAAGACCCTGCGAAACATCTTCATGTGTTTCACCGGCTTCCAGGTATCCAAACCCTG